>CM022946.1:32333911-32933911 GCA_012931725.1 Litsea cubeba
TTGTTCTTGGAGCCCGGTGGGAGAGGTCCCACGATGTCCAGCCCCCATTGGGCGAAGGACCCACGGGCTGGAGAGGGGGCTCAAGTCCTGCGCATGCTGATGAAGGGAATGGGAGAACTTCTCGCACTTCTCGCACTTTTTGGCGTATAGTTGTGCATCCTTCTGTATGTATGGCCACCAGTAACCCTAGCTGATAGCTTGGTATGCCAGTGGCCGTCCTCCGATATGGCTTCCACAAATTCCTTCGTGAATCTCAAACAGTAAATCGTCAACCTTGCTATGATGAACGCATTGGAGGTAGGAACCGGTGAAAGACTTTCTGTAGAGCTTACCTTCGGGAGATAGCCAGAATCGAGCTGCTTTGAGCCTGATCCGGTGAGCCACATTTTTATCTTCGGGGAGCTGATCATCTTTGAGGTAGGAAATGATTGGGTCCATCCAGCTCGGGCCGAGATCAAGGCATAAAATCTGCCAAGATGGATGGAGCTCTAAGCTTGATCTCGGCAACGACCCAATCTCACAGTTCTTTCTTTCCTGTTTCAACAACGGAGGCCAGGTTTAAAAGGGCATCAACATGCGAGTTAGTATCCCTGGCGATCTGCCTGACTTCGGCTGTTTGGAACTGAGTGAGGAGTTTATTTGCGAGGGCTAGATAGGCCGCCATCCTGTCGTCCCGGGCCTGGTAATCCCCAGTTAGTTGGCTTGTCACCAATTGTGAGTCGCTGAAAACCACCAATTGTTGGGCTCCGAGGATTTTGGCGCTATTTAGTCCCGCTATTAAGGCTTCGTACTCAGCTTCGTTGTTTGTTGCCCTGAAGTCTAGGGTCAAAGCTTGTTCTATGACAAGTTCTTTTGGCGATTGGAGGACTACGCCGGTGCCAGCTCTCTCGAAAGTAGATGAGCCGTCGACGAAGACTTTCCATGCCAAGTCAAGGGCTTGGCTCCGAGATAGTTCATCGACCTCGGTGACTTCGTTTTCATGCCCTCTGCCCCCCAGTTCGGTGCCGGGCTGGGTTGGTGCCGAACTCGGAAAGACAAACTCGACAATGAATCTGCCAAAATCTGGGCCTTGATCACGGTCCTGGGCTGATATTGGATATCATACTGTCCCAGTTCGACTGCCCACTTGGAGACCCTGCCTGAAAGTCAGCTTTTTTGAAAATAGACCTGAGTGGGTGCTCCGTAACAACCACAATGGTATGAGACTAGAAGTAATGAGCGAGCTTGCGAGAGGCACTGACGAGTGCCAACGCGAGCTTCTCTAGCAATAGGTATTTGATCTCAGCATCAAGGAGGATCTTGTTCGTATAATAGATTGGCTTTTCTAATTTATCTTCCTCTTTAACGAGGACAGAGCTCACCGCATGATCCGAGACCGCCAGATACAAGTACAACATCTCCCCTCGGGTAGGAGTGGAGAGTAAGGGTGGTGAAGAGAGATAGGTTTTGAGTGCCTGCAGTGCTTGGTCGCACTCAGGGGTCCATTAAAATTTTAGGTTTTTTCTTAAAAGCTGGAAGAAAGGCCTACACTTATCTGATGATCTGCTGATGATCGACTGAGTGCGGCGGCCATGCTGGTCAGCTTTTGAACTTCCTTCGTGGTTGTCAGGCTCTGAACTTCCAGGATCGCCGTGATCTGGTCTGGATTCGCCTCTATCCCTCTCTGTGTAACTAAACTTCCAAGGAACTTGCCGGAAGCGACCGAAGGCACACTTGGAGGCGTTCAACTTGAGTTTGAACTCCATGAGTATGTCGAAAACTTGAGCCAAGTCTGCTAGATGGTCATGAGACTGCTTGGAGTTAACGACCATGTCGTCAATATACACTTCGACAGTCCTGCCAAGCTGAGCCTGAAACATCCTCGGGGCGTTATGAATGCAATTTTCTCCTCGTCTAGCTCATACATTGGGATCTGGTGGTATCCTCGATAGGCATTGAGGAAACTCATCCTATCGTGGCCAGCGGTGGCGTCGATCATCTGATCGATTTTCGGGAGTGGGAAGCTGTCTTCGGGCAAGCTTTATTGAGGTCGGTGAAATCGACGCACACTCTCCACTTGCCGGTTCTCTTCCTGACAACCACCGTATTGGCTAACCAGACCGGGTACTAGACCTCTCTGATCGCTTCAGCTTCCAGTAATCTATCGACCTCCTCGGTCACGGCTTCTATCTGTAGCAAACTTGATATGCGGGCTTTTTGCATCACAGGCTTGTGTTTAGGATCCACGTCCAGTTTGTGACACATGACCTCGGGGTCGATACCAGGCATTTCTCTCGGAGTCCAGGTGAAGACATCTCTATTTTGCATCAAGAATTTAGAAGCTCGGACATTTCGGGATCGGCAAGCTGCTGCCGAGCAGGAAGAACCTGTCCGGGTCGAGCGGATCGATCCTGATCTCGGCTAGATCTTCGATGCTCTTCTTTTCTAGGTTTCGACCGATCTCGTCCAGCTCCTTTTCAAGTCCTGCCATATGTACCTGCCTCGGCTCCTTTTCTCCAGGAACCACGGCCATCATGCACTGCCAGGCCATCTGTTGGTCTCCTCCCACAATGATCACTTCCACCCAGTCATCTTTGTTCTTCAATAAGAACTTAAGCTTTTGGTGAAGAGTGGAGGGAATCGCCTCCATGCTGTGGAGCCAAGTTCTACCCATAATAGCATTATAGGGAGAGGGAGCGTCTACCACGAGGAAGTCGGTCATTATGGAGGCCCCGCCTACCCGGGTTTTCCAGAGTGACCTTCCCTTTGGGGTATACTGGCTTGGCGCTGAACCCTCAGAGGCGTACGAGTCTCTTGCAAGTCAGTTCCGAGAGCCCCATCTTTTTGAAACAGCCGAAATAGAGGATTTCAGACGAACTATCGAAATCGATGAGGATCCTCTTTACTGTGAAGTCCCGCAGCTTCAATGTGAGAAGCAGTGGATCATTATGAGGGAGCTGAACTCCTTCAAGGTCCTTATCCGAAAAACAGATCGCAAGGTGCTCTCGCCGTGCTTTCTTTGATGCTGGTTAGAGCTCGACTCTCATTATTTTCTTTCCCATGAGAGGCCCGCATTGCCTCGGCACGAGCCTGAATATTGCTCTTTGGGGAAGCGGAAGGTGCTAGGTGGATGACGTTGATGATCTTTTATGATCTGTCACTGTCTGGATCCTTGTCACCGCTTTGATGATTTCGACTGCTACTAGCATCACCTGCTTTAATATAATCCTTCAAGTGGCCCTCTTTGGCGAGTTTTTCCAGGTGTGACTTCAGGATCCTGTACTCCACGGTTTTGTGCCCATTTTGCTTGTGGTAGGCACAAAACTTGCTCTGGTCTCGGGAAGGGATCACCCTGCATGGGCTGAGGCCAGCTGAAATATGGTTGGTTTTTTATTTTATTCATGATTTGATGGATCGGCTCCTTAAAGATGGTGTTCACAACTTGGTAGGAATTGGAGGGAGGTCTGGGCTTCCTGCTATACCCCCAAATTTGGATGCCGGGGCTTTCGCTGAGGTGGCCGAAACCCAGGCTTGGTTCGGCTCCTCTTTCCTGAATGGCTTCTTGTCCTTATGAGGCTGATCGCCCTTGTCCTTGCGCCCAACGCCGTGGCTCTCTCGGGCTCGAATACCGTCTTCTTCTTGGGCAATGTACCATTTCATCTTGGACATCAACACTGGCACGGAGGTTACAGGGTCTCCGGCCAGGTCTTTCCTAAGCTCGTTACCTGGTAACAGAGCGTTCTGGAAGGCGAAGATCGCCACTTCTTCTTTAGAGACTTCGATCTGACTGTATGTTGCCCATAATCGCTTGGCGAACTGGGTAATATTCTCGCTCTGCTTCATCTTCAGGGCCAGTATATCAGCATCGGTCTTGGGAATGACACTGTAAGCTTGAAATTTCTCAGGAAGAAGAGCTGGAGCTACCTCCAGCTCAAGACAGATCTCTCTGGGAGAGTGCAGAACCATTCAGAGGGAGGTCACCCAAACTGGAAGAAAATATTTTTACAGTTCAGGTGCCCTCATCTCCCCAAATAGACATCCACTGGAGAAGTGCCGGAGGTGAGCGGCGGGATCCCAGACCCCGTCATAGAGGACAAATCTCGGAACGGAGAACTTCTTGGGCAGGGAGGAGTCTTTTATCTCTCGAGTAAAAGGGGAAATGCTAAGATCGGTGGGCCCACAAACATCCCGTTGATCTCGGGCGAGTCCGGCTATCTCTAAATTGCACTGGACCAACAGCTTGATGCGTCTGTCGAGCCATTCTTGCATGTCGTCCTTCTCTGGTGATAGGGTTTCTGACTTTCTCTTCGAATGGCCTCGACTGTGATGGCTTCGAGCGTGACTGTCTTGGCCGTGATGGCTTCCACTGTTGCTCGAACTTTCAACGTGGGCTCGGTTGCGCTTTTCTTTCAGGTAAGTTCTTAAGTCCTCGTGGGAGGAGGCAATTGCCCTGCTCTGAGTGGCCCTCCTCTCTCATGGGCGTCCTAAAGGTTGCCTTAACGAGGTCGCTCCTTTGGCTCTTAGCTGCTGTTAGAGCTGACGGATTAACTTTTCTTGTTCTTGGATGAGGACGTTTTGGGCCGTGACATCCCCATCGCCAGCGAAGTGATGGGAATTGTGGGACTTGCTGACTGCTACAGATTTGTCCCTTGAGGACGCTCCTGTCGCTGTTCATCTCGCCGGGGAGGTGTGACTTCCTCACCCGGGGATGAATCCTCAACTCGCTCTGGAAATGGGACCTGGACGAAAAGGTGTGCGTCAGGACGCTCCTCGACTGCAACTGCGCCAGACCTTGCCTCGGACCGCCTCTGAGAAGGAGCGACTGGCAACGGGCCCGGAGGGTGGCGGCAGCTGGATTATCGCCCTTGAGGATTCTCCGCCTTTCTTAGCTTTAGGAGGCATGGTATTTGGGAAGAATGGATTAATGCCTTCCCACAGACGGCGCCAATTGTAAGTGCAAAAAATATAACTCACAAGATTAGAGGGTGCCTGATAGGACTTATCCAAATATCTAATGGAAATTAGCTGCTAAGATCCTTAAAGGAGGGAAACAAACGGTCGGAGAACCCTGGCTGTGGGCAGCGCAGGGCTCTCCGATGCCTAAGTTAGCACAAAGGTCGAAGGAGAAGAGAGACAGAATAACAGCTCAAGAGGGGGGTGTATGCATACCTTGGTCTTGGAATGCCCTCATATTTATGGAGGATTTTACTTGATATCTTGGAGTGAGCCCATAGATTTGATAGGGATGATCTCGTTAGCCCACAAAGTAATAAATGAGGGTCCATCATAGCCCACAATGCATTTATTGCCAGTCCGATCACCCCATATCGCATTAAATGCATGTCATTTTGGGCCTAATCATGTCCCAAGTCATTGGCGGTTGAGGTCCCATCGGATCCATCCTCGGGCTCTGCCCTGATTTGACTACAGCCGCTGGATGTCGCCTTGTCAACAATCTGGTGAAGATTGTGGACGGCTGGGATGGCCCATCTGTCTCATTCACGCGTGCTCGTACTCAGCCACGTGTCTGATGACGTAGCAGAAGTAGGGAGGCGACCACAGTATTTATCTCAACTGGCAACCTGACTTCCTTGACCGAGGTCGAGTGGATAGTCGAGGTTAGCTTGCGTGGCCGAGGTCAGAATGCGTGGCAGAGGTCAGAGCATAGCCGAGGTCAGCTTGCATAGCCGAGGTCAACATGCGTGGCCGAGGTCAGAGCATAGCCGAGGTAAGTCTGGTCTCGACCAAGTTTCTGACCCTATTATCGAGGTGTGTTTGGACGGCATGTGGGCGCGCTTAGCTGACATCTTATCGCCGAAGTTAACGTAATCTTGGTACCTTAAAAATCACCCCACATAAGAATTTTTACAGGTGGAGAGTCGTAGTGGATGACAAAAAAGGGATACCGATACGAATCCTTTATTTTTTAAATGAGTTACAGGAAAGAGGTGGGACCCATAGACTGACGTGGATCGAGGGAAGAAAGCTTTGGCCTCTTTTTCTTTCCAACTTTAAAAAAGAGAATAGGAGTTGGTCCCACCATATGATTGAACACATAACTGGTATATAATGTGATTAGCGTGATCTTATATATTGTTAAGCTTGTCTTAATCTCACCCTTAGTCATGTGCTAATTAATCAAATGGTAGGATCAACTCATATTAAAGTGACATTTGAGTATTCGTCTTGAGGAGAAGGATGATATTCATCTTAAACAGTTTGAGTTATCATTATGCCATGATGGGGGATCTCGACCTTTTCTAAACGTGATATGGGGTAATGCCCTTTTTTATATCTAGTCTAGTCAATGGAGTCCGGTTAGGGAAACCCCCACCCCCCGTTTTTTTAATCGAGGAAGTAGTAGTTCCAGCATTTTTTTAATCGAGGAAGTAGTAGTTCGAGTAGGAGGAGCCGGCTCTATGAAAAGAGATAACAAATGGTCTCCACATTGTGGCTTAATGCCTAAAGCCCAAGCCGACTGGTTAAGTTCCAAGTCTACTAGACATGGACAGTCAATGAATCTCTCATAAAGCCAGTTCTCAAACAAGAAATGGGCTATCAAAAGGGTTGTTTTCCATGGATTTTCAATATTTCTCCCAAAAGGAGAAATGCATCATTATAAGAATGGAAATCCATAGAATAAATTTCATGTATTTGAGATTTTCCAACATTGGGAATAACTAACATTATTTTTACCACTCAGTCAATATATGTAGAATAATATATCAAAACTACCCTTTACATTTTTATTTTTTCGGGCCCATTATATTCTTTTTAATCTCAATGTTAAAATCATTACTTTAAATGGATTTTGCTATATTTTGGCTTTTTATTTCAACAATACCTTCGGCATAAAAGAAATCAACATCACATCCTAAAAACTTCTCCATTATTCATTGTTCACTTTCAAAAGGACCATGTGCTTGACCTCTCACTTTCAAAAGGGCCATGTGCTTGACCTCTCCTTTCTTTTGAGAGTGTAGATGAGGGCAACAACGTGCATCCACCATGTTTGGAGTGTCTAATAATCTAGATGTTGGCTGACCCTTCAGTGGAATCAATTCTCCCCCACCGTTGTTGAACAAATAAAGTGACATTTACTGAGTATACGATTTGTCAAGCCATGTGGTTATTTCAGCCCCATCAGTATGGAAACATAGAAATCAAAGTTTACAAATTAAGGGCTTTTTACTATTTAGTTGACATTGAAAACTTAGTTTTCTCAAGCCATGTAGTTACTTTGGACTTTGGACCCTAAATATTTCAAAACTCAATTTATTATTTTTTCTATTTTTTTATGCTATCGGTTTCCAACCCTTTTAGTGGACTAATTCCTCCGAGCCCAGAGGGAAGCCGGGTAAACACCCATGTGGCCCCCAAGGTGGATAGCACTAGTCCATGACATTCATAGTCTAATGTTTCCTCCGTGTAGAGGTAAATTTTATCTATCCAAATGACAATAAATTTAACTGTTAGATTGGTCACATGTAAAATATTTTATTTATACGATAAATAAAAATGAACTGTGTCACACCCCGAAACCGGGCCCTACAGTGATCCGATCTCGGGATGCGAAATTTTGGGATTTATTACAACTTTTTTGTATTTTCCAAGATCCACGTGAGTGAGGATAACAAAGTCCCATCACAACTTGGATATTTTTGCAGAAGCTAATCATGGTGTTGCGACTCGGAGCCCGCGGCCATCGGATTCCGTGTCGCACTCAACCAATAACTTATAGCCATCAAAATAAGGCTCAAAATCAGACTGGTACAAATCAAAAACCATAACACATTGAGCTGACAGTAACAGGATATTTTTATTTTCCATAAATATTCAAGTTACAAATTACAAAAGGATTTTTATTAAAACCCAAAAGGGAAAAGACTAATAAAAGCTATATGAACAATTAACCGACTTAACAAAATACTACCCCATAATATGTTATGAACTCTGGCACCAAAAGCGACATCTAGATGATATCGTCGTGCCACCACTCTCGTCAAACCGACAGCTCAACCGCCTCCTCCGCTCAAACACCAAAAAAGGCAAGGAAGACGGGTCCTGGCACCAAACAAGAGGGGGTCAGACACAACGGTCTGGCAAGTAAATATTCAAATAATATGATGAAAATATATTGGTAAATATTATGAACACATTCCAAGTACATTTAAAGTTCTAAAGATAAATGTCGGTAAAATAAAGAAACAATTTCTAAATCATTAAAAATTTTGATGAATAAAATACATTAGAAATCTGAACATAAAACCCAGTGAAAATAAAGTACATTTCTGAATTTATTTACTAATTTAAACAATAAAATGATGGCAAATAAATAAATCAATGGCAAATGAACAGAAAGCATTGGCAACCACATATGCTATGTTCTCCTATTACCGAAGTAACAAGAGCATAATAGAAACCGTTGCCACATTCATGTGGGACCGGAAAAACAGAGTTCAGAACCGTAGCCATACAAATGGGACCGGTAGAACAAAATCAGACCGTAGCCACTACACGTGGGACCGGCAGAACAGAAACTTTTGCCACTACCCGTGGGACCGAAAAATAGAAACCGTTTCCATGGCCGGAAACAAAATAGAATCCAAACTGCAGTTGGCAGATAAATTTAAAGATCCCAAGCCGGTTGATCAGCCCGACAAGGTGACCTAAGCTTAGTGGTGCCCTTTAATTTTCAAAACTTGAACCAATACAAATCAAAATAATAATCCCTTTGGCTCATGGGCTCGCACTACAAAGCTCTGGCCCCATCTTGCCTCGAGGTTTTATTCTCAAAATAATAGTCCCTTTGGCTCATGAGCTCGCATTACAAAGCTCTGGCCCCATCTTGTCTCGAGGTCTTATTCTCAAAATAATAGTCTTATCGATATATTTTCGAACGTGGCGAACCACTCAAATCTCTTTCAAATCAATTGGTAGAAAATATACGAATTTCCGTAGCGAACTGAAAGTCCAAGATCGAATCCTAGAGCGGGGGTGAATAGGGTGAGCTCAAAGACCTAGACCAATTTTAATTCTTTTTGCTTTTAAGCTACTTATTCTTTGATGAAGATTATTATTCTTGAGAAAAACAGTAGACTCTAAGTTAAGCATTCACAAGAAGCTAACAATCTCAAACTCATTCAACAAAAGCATTAAACAAGAGCATCAATCATATATATATATATGAGAAAGATTAGAATGAAAAACACATGGTTTTTAAAGATGAACAAACTTGATTTAAACAAGTGTAACTTGAATCAAACAAGTTAGTTTCGAAACATTAAAAACAAACTCATGTGTATTAAAAGCCATATGTTGTAGTCCTATAGAAAAACAAGTTTAAAGTCCTAAAGATGTTAGGAAAACAATATTCAATCACTTACAACATGCTATTGAATAAAAAAAAAAAAAAAGGTTAAGACATAGCATGAGTTATTTTAAGAAAAGAGAGCACACCCATTTGAGATGAATCAAAGGTTGAATCAATGGATTAGCCCCATAATCCCTTACTAATGCTTTTAAAAGATACTCCTTCCTTGGCCTCAAAACCTCTCAATAGTTCAACATTTTTTCCAAAAGAAAAGGTTCCTTTTTATAGCCAAAAAGGTTGCCAACGGCTGGTCCAACGGTTATATTTTTTTTTAACTATACTTTTAGCGGGGGCCAGGGCCGTCGGTAAAAGTGTATAATGGTCGCCGGTATAAGTCCTTCCAACGGTCACAATTTTTTGAAAATATGCTTTTAGCGACGGTCTCAGCCGCCGGTAAAGGTGATATATCGGCAGCCGGTAAAAGCCCTGTTTTCCCAAAAAATGTATATTTCAAGGAGATTTTCTTGTTGGGACTTTAAGCCATAGAACCAAGCTAGGAAACATGTTTTAAATCATTTTAAGATTTTTAAAAACATGAAACCTAAAATGCCTAAGATGATTTAAAAACATGCATAACATATGATAAAAATAAAGATTATAAATGAAGATTTTGCATGAAGATCCCAAGATTAAGGAAATGAATGAATGGGAGGTTATGCTTTAAAATTGAATGCATCCTATCAAATTGCAACAAAAGAAAAACTCTAACAATCTCCCCCTTTGCAATTTGATGGCAACTCTTGAAGCTTGAACTCTCTCTCTCAATCTCCTATGAAAACTTGAACATCAACTTCTTTGGACATTTAAGGAGCTTTGGATGTTCAGGAGCAATAGGATATTTTGGAGCTTTGGATTTTTCTTGCGAGAGCAATTACACAGATGCTACACAAAAAAGATATGCTAGGCAAAGCTTCTCCCCCTCAACTAGATAACCCTTGAATCTTCTCCCCCTCAATTGGAGACCACTTAATATTTTTATCCCCTTTTGACATCTAATTGCAAAGGATCCTGCCCATCAACGAGAAAATACAAAACCTTGTTAGTAGCACCTGTTAATAAGTGATATGATAAAAGTGAAATGTGGTAATAGGTGATTGATCACCAACAGAAATTTAGAAATCAGGGCTTTGGCCAATACCCAATTGATGTCTCGATTTAATGAACCGATCATTTCCAAGGGGTTTAGTAAATAAGTCAGCCAATTGAGTATCTGTTGGAACAGAAATTAACTCAATATTGCCTTGATCAGCATGATCACGCAGAAAATGATAACGAATGTCAATGTGCTTAGTGCGAGAATGTTGAACAGGATTCTTAGAGATGCTAATGGCACTTGAATTGTCACACATGATAGGCATACACTGTTGTGGAACATTAAAATCTAACAAAGTTTGTTTCATCCACAACAGTTGAGCACAACAGCTACCTACAGCAATATATTCAGCTTCTGCAGTAGACAAAGATACAGAATTTTACTTTTTGCTATGCCAAGCTACTAAGTAGTTTCCTATGAAATAACAGCAGCCACTAGTGCTCTTCCTATCATCTATAGATCCTGCCCAATCTGCATCACTATATCCAGTTAATTGCAGAGTGGAGTCACGAGGATACCATAGTGAGAAGTCCCATGAATGTATTTTATGATTCGTTTAACCGCCTTAAGATGAGACTCACGAGGATCAGATTGGTACCTAGCACATATTCCAACACTAAAAGAGAGATCTGGTCTACTAGCTGTAAGGTAAAAGAAGGCTCCCAATCATGCTTCTATAAAGTTTCTGATCTACTTTCTTACCCTGAAGATCACTAGAGATTTTAGTAGTAGATCCCATGGGATTGCAGCTAGCCTTAGAGTCTCCTAAGCCAAACTTTTTCACTATTTCTAGGGTAAACATGGATTGGTTGAGAAAGATACCATGATCAGTCTGACTGACTTGTAATCCTAGAAAAAATTGTAAGGGTCCTACCAGACTCATTTCAAAAGTAGAGCTCATCAATTGAGAAAATCCTTGAGCAAGTTGTTTTAATGTGGAACCAAAAACTATGTCATCAACATATATCTGAGCAATAAGAATATCTTGATCAACCTTTTTGATGAAGAGGGTCTTGTCCACATTTCCACACTTATAATCATTTTCAAGTAATTGACTTGTGAGCTTCTCATACAAAGCACTTGGAGCTTGTTTTAGACCATAGAGAGCTTTCATTAATTTAAACACATAGTCTGGGTGATGAGGATCTTCAAAACCTTCAGGTTTGGTAACATATACATCTTCCTCTACTTCACCATTTAAAAAGGCACTCTTCACATCCATTTGAAACAGTTTAATTTTCATGCTACTAGCATAAGCCAATAAAATTCGAATAGACTCCAAACGAGCTACAGGAGCAAAGGTTTCCTCAAAATCAACTCCTTCAACTTGAGCGTATCATTTGGCTACAAGTCTAGCTTTGGTCCTATCACATTTCCTGATTCATCCAGCTTATTCTTAAAAATCCATTTAGTGCCAATTTGACTTTTGCCTTCAGGTAGAGGTACCAGATCCCATACCTAATTCTTTTTTAACTGATTTAATTCTTCTTGGATGGCATCAATCCATTCAGACTTGGTTTCTGCTTCAGAGAAGTTCTTGGGCTCAATTAGTGAGACAAAGGAATAATGAGCACACAGATTATGAACTTATCTTCCTGTCATGACCCCACTCCTGATGTCTCCAATGATATTATCCAAGTTGTGATATTTTAATAACTTAGTGGGCATAGTAGATGTATAGGGAATATTATCTTCAATTCTTGATGGTGTAGTTTGCTCAACCAAGGTCTCTTCTTCATCATCATGTAGAGATTTCTTAACTATATTAGTCTCATCAATGACAACATGAGCTAACTCCATTACAGTTATGGTTCTGTGATTGAACACTCTATAAGCCTTGCTCTTATCAGAATATCCTAAGAAGATCCCTTCATCAGATTTAGATTCAAACTTTTCTAACTGTTCCCTATCTCTTAGAATAAAGCACTTACTTCCAAAAACTTTTAAGTACCCCAGATTTGGTTTTCTTCCAAAGTAAAGCTCATAAGGGGTTTTGATAGTATTCTTTGTCAGATAAACTCGATTAATAAGATAGCAAGCAAGTATTGATCGCTTCAGCCCACAAGTTACGAGCAAGATTTTTCTCATTAAGCAAAGTCCTAGCCATTTCTTGGATAACTCTATTTCTCCTTTCAGCCACTCCATTTTGCTGAGGGGTTTTTGGAGCAGAAAATTGATGGCTAATCCCATGGCTTTCACAAAAATCAGCAAATCTTTCATTTTCAAATTCTCCTCCATGATCACTTCTTATCTTCTTAATTTTGCAATCCTTCTCAGCTTGAATTTTCTTGCAAATCCTTATAATATTATCTACTGCATCTGATTTTGCGTGAAGAAAGGCTACCCATCCAAATCTAGAATAATCATCTACCATCACCAGGATATACTTTCTTCCACCAATACTTTACACAGGTGCAGTCCAATAAGGTCCATATGAATGAGCTCAAGGGGACGAGTAGAGGATATATCTTTTAATCCTTTAAAGCTTTTCTTGATTTGCGTATCCAATTGACATGCTTTGCACAATTCAGATTTAGAATCATCTAATTTGGGTATTCCTCTAACAATTTCTTTATTGGATAACATCTTCATCAGTTTGTGATTTATATGACCCATCCTTTGATGCCACAACTGATTTTCTTGATCCTTTGTCATTAAACACATGGATTCATTTTCACAACATTCTTCTATGGTGCAGATGTTATCTTTAGTCCGTAATCCAGTGAGTAAAACTTTGTGGGATTTCTCATTCAGAACTTTGCATAATCTGCTATCAAATATAACCTTGTTTCCTTTATCACATAATTGACTAATACTCAAAAGATTATGCTTTAGACCATCCACAAGGAAAACATCTTTTAGAGTAGGCATTTGATCTCCTCCAACACAACCTTTTCCAATAATTTGAGCCTTTCGATTATCTCCAAATGATACATTTCCTCCATCATAGTTCTCAAAGGAGATAAATCTAGATCGGTCTCCAGTCATATGTTTTGACCACCCACTATCCAAAAACCATCTAGAGTTTTCCTTAACTTTTAGAGCAGTTTGAACTAGGAAGTTCTTGAAACTTTTCTCTTTTTCAATCCAAGTAGCCTTAATGAATGTAGAGGCAGTGGTTTTGGGAACAAACTTAAAAAGAGCTCTAGACGGATGATTTTGAGACAGCCTAATCTTAAAGAGACAATTGGGAACTAGATGACCAATACAATTACAAAAATGACAAGTCCATCTAGAGGTAAAAAAGTTTTTGTCTATAGGTTTGAGATGAGTCCTAGTAATATGTTGAAAGCTATTCTTCTTGCTACTAGAGGAGCATTCAAAACCTATACCATTCTTGTTACCAAAAATTTTGTTCATACCTAACATTTGGTAAAATTTGTCATTTCCTAAGGTAAATTTATCAACAACATGTTTTCCCTTTTTGAGTTTCATTTGAAGAGATTTTGATTCTTGTTGACTAGATTCTAGCAAACATTGTAATTTATGAATTTCTTTTTCAGCTTTAGCTAGATTGTTATTAGAAGTAGTCAACTTAGATTGAACATTTTTTATCTCATTGTCTTTCAAAGTTAATTGATCTTTCAAAGCACTTACATCATTCACAAGCCTTTTAGACTCAGCTTTTAAACTTTTGTTCTTCTTGGTTATGACTTCACATGGATCATATAGCTCCTCATAGGCTTGATGTATATCATCTTCATCATTTTCATCATTTGCTTCATCTTTCCCTATGGTGTCTTCTATTAGTACATTATGATCTTCATTTTCTTTAATAGGTGTAAATAGAAGCCATGAGGTGGAGTTATCATTATCTTCATCATTTTGAGGTTCATCATTGTCACTACATTCATCTTCATCATCATCCCAAGTTATGTTTAAAACTTTCTTTCCTTTCTTATCTTTCTTTTCCGACTCTCTAGGGGTAGAGCAATTTTGAGCGATGTGACCAAATCCTTTACAATTATAACATTGCACATCCTTCTTGATAAAAGATCCCCTAGAGTTCCTCTGAAATTTTTCATTTCTTGATTCCTCGGAATTTTTGAAGTTCTTTTTGTTCTTTAAAAAAGTTTTAACCTTCCTAGTGAGCATGACTATGTCTTCATCACTCTCACTCTCATTATCATTTTCTTTATGTTGGGAGCTAAGAGCTACACCTTTTTTCTTGCTAGGGACTTCAAAGTCTAATTCATAAGTAAGAAGATTTCCTCTAAGTTCTTCAATTTTGATTGTGTCAACATTTTTACTTTCAACTATGGCTATAACCTTGGGTTTGAACCTTTTCGGGAGAGATCTTAAGATTTTTCTAACAGCCTTGGATTCATCCATCTTTTCTCCTAGACCAATGAGGGAGTTGACAATTTTCATAAATTTTGTATAGAACTCATCAAAGGTTTCTTCTTCTTGCATTTTGAGTTCTTCATACTTTGTAGTCAACATTTGTATTTTTGCTATTTTAACTTGATTCGTCCCTTCATGAGTGGTCTCTAAGGTATCCCAAACTTCCTTAGCTGTATTACAGTTTACTACCCTGTTGAACTCTTCTTGAGACGAGGCACAATCTAAAGCATTTTTTGCCTTAGCATTCAAATTAGCCCTATCTTTCTCTCCTTCGGTCCATTCTCTCTTAGGCTTATGATTGATAGATATAACATACCCTTCCGCATCTTGTTCAGTAATAGTGGGGGAATGGTACCCTTCTTCTATGATATTCCACCATCTAGACTTTGAGACTCTAAGAAGACTTGCATCCTAATCTTCCAATAACGGTAATGAGATCCATTAAACAAAGGTAGTCTATTAGTGGCATGACCTTCTCCTAATTGAGCTTGCATTATGGCCACAAAAGAAAAACACACTCTAAGGATTCTAACTCTAGGTTGTTAGACCTAAACAAGAGCACCTAAGCTCTGATACCAATTGAAAGTCCAAGATCGAATTCTAGAGGGGGGTGAATAGGGTGAGCTCAAAGACCTAGACCAATTTTAATTCTTTTTTCTTTTAAGTTACTTATTCTTTGATGAAGATTATTATTCTTGAGAAAAAGAGTAGACTAAGTTAAGCATTCACAAGAAGCTAACAATCTCAAACTCAATTAACAAAAGCATTAAACAAGAGCATCAATCATATATATGAGAAAGAATAGAATGAAAAACACATGGTTTTTAAAGATGAACAAACTTGATTTAAACAAGTGTAACTTGAATCAAACAAGTTAGTTTTGAAACATTAAAAACAAACTCATGTGTATTAAAAGCCATATGTTGTAGTCCTA
The DNA here is from genome assembly GCA_012931725.1 of Litsea cubeba. Lineage (NCBI taxonomy): Eukaryota > Viridiplantae > Streptophyta > Magnoliopsida > Laurales > Lauraceae > Litsea > Litsea cubeba. The sequence goes on from CM022946.1 coordinate 32,349,635, forward strand.
TAGAAAAACAAGTTTAAAGTCCTAAAGATGTTAGGAAAACAACATTCAATCACTTACAACATGCTATTGAAAAAAAAAAAAAAAAGGTTAAGACATAGCATAAGATATTTTGAGAAAAGAGAGCACACCCATTTGAGATGAATCAAAGGTTGAATTAATGGATTAGCCCCATAATCCCTTACTAATGCTCTTAAAAGATCCTCCTTCCTTGGCCTCAAAACCCCTCAAAAGTTCAACATTTTTCCCAAAAGAAAAGGTCCCTTTTTATAGCCAAAAAGGTTGCCAACGGCTGGTCCCAACGGTTATATTTTTTTTAAACTATACTTTTAGCGGGGGTCAGGGCCGTCAGTAAAAGTGTATAATGGTCGCCAGTATAAGTCCTTCCAACGGTCATAATTTTTTGAAAATATGCTTTTAGCGACGGTCTCAGCTGCCGGTAAAGGTGATATATTGGCCGCCGGTAATAGCCTTATTTTCCCAAAAAATGTATATTTCAAGGAGATTTTCTTGTGGGGACTTTAAGCCATAGAATCAACCTAGGAAACATGTTTTAAATCGTTTTAAGAGTTTTAAAAACATGAAACCTAAAATGCCTAAGATGATTTAAAAACATGCATAACATTTGATAAAAACAAAGATTATAAATGAAGATTTTGCATGAAGATCCCAAGATTAAGGAAATGAATGAATGGGAGGTTATGCTATAAAATTGAATGCATACCTATCAAATTGCAACAAAAGAAAAACTCTAACACGAACCACTTAAATCTATTTCAAATCACCGACACTTTCAAACGTGGTGAACCACTCAATTCATTTCAAATCAATTTTGACAAAAAGAATGCATACACATTTTCTAACTTGGAATGGAATAGAATAGTATACAATGGTCCAATAATTTACCCAAGGTTGTCTTGATGTACACTTAATCCCTTAAAGGTTTATAAAGAATAACAAGTTTGATGCCAATGAAAATACACAACATTTCAGTTATAAAGTGTGCATTAAGACTTGTACAAATTTCCCGGGTAAGATTTTGCATCGATACTTTCCTTCATTTATCCACTCAAATCTGCACATTTCATAATGTTACAATTCTCTTCATTTGTTCAAGAGTTTCCAAGCCTTAGGAGGAATCAAATGAGCCTAGAATTCATTGAGGAAAGGAGGTTTAAATGGGCCTTAAATAGGCCCACAAATAACCCATAAACAGCCCCCAAACAGGGCTGCAAACGGACCCAGGACTAGGCCCAGGTCCGCTCGAGCGGACCCCATCCAGAATCTTGGCCGCTCGAGCGGCCCATTGGGTCGCTCGAGCGGACCCAGTTCTGTTTGCGTCCGATTGAAGTGCAGATTTCTGCACTTTTAGACTCATTTGTAGCTCCATTTCCCTCCTTTCTTCTACAATAGTTTCCACACTTCCTTGAGCTTCTCATTGCCAAATTAAATTTATCAAACACATCCACACACTAATTTATATTCCATTCCATCAAACAAAATCAAGTGCAAATATAATCTTCTTCATTCATCAAGATATAAAAGTTCTTGGAACATAAAGAGTTGATTTAAGGAAGATGAATCCAAGAACATAAAACATTCCAAGATATACATTTCAAAGAAGATACATATAAAACATTGCATAAACATATTAATATAAAACCATGGTATGAAAAGGAGAAGAAATAAATGAAGAAGAAATTCACAAAACCATTCAAATTAAACAAATCACCATTATTACTGAAATATTAACTTGCCTTGGTAAGAGATCCACAAAATCACTCCCAAAATGGTCTCTCAAGGGTCCAAAGTCTTCAATCTACAAAAGCCCCAAAAAAAAAATATACAAAAGAAAATCCTAGAAAATCAAGCATTCTCAAATCTCCATGAAAACTCTTTGTATAAATGAGAAAAATACTCCAAATGATTTGAAAAAACCAAGATCTCAAGGAAGAAACACCATTGCTAACCTTTAAAAGCTTGAACCAAGAAGAAGAGCTTGGATAGGAGATTTGTCTTTGTTCAAAAACCTTGAAAATTGCATCTTTGGAAAGCTTGAGATGAGGAGAAGAGATTGGCGAAGATCGATCTCCAAGTAGCACTCAAAAATGACACAAACAAGAGGAGAGAGAGTGTCTGAAAAAGAGGAAAAATGGTTCCAGCCCTAGTTGGAATCGTTGCAGGAAAATGGAGGAAGAAGAAAAACTATGCACTTATATAAGGTGGGTGAGTGGGTCCCAATGGGCCCCAAGGTTCAAGTGGCTGAAACTATGACTTGTGGGACCCGAATGAAGACAAAATCATTCGTTGAAATATCTATTTTCTAAAAAGTATATTTTTGCCAATTTCTGAAGTTTTCAAATTTTAAGGACAGATTTAGTGAAAATATCATTTTTTGCCCCTTTTTTTCGAAAAACGTATTTTCTGGGCCTCAAATCCAAATGGACAAAACATGAAAGTTGTTTATAACAATAAAATGAATCAACAAACATAAAATTTGAAATTTTTAGAAATCAAAAGTAATTTCTCACAAAAATGCATTTTACAAAGGTCAGGTCAAACTAAAGTCAACGGCTCTCAAAAATCTCCAAAGCTATGAAAAATCTAGTCAAATTTAAAAATAAAGTCAAACCAACTCAAATCTCACTTAAAAAAATTAAATTATAATTAAAACAACGCTAAACAAAATAATTGGAGGTCGGGTCTTACAAACTGTATGTCTGTGTTTCAAATAATCATACCTGATGCTGGACCTGGAACCACCAGGTCAGAGTGGAATTTGTCCCACTGATAGTAAAATGTGAGAATCACCATGAGCAGTTCAAAGTTATGGCTCTAGATTCTAGAATAATGGAAAGAAAGATTGTGGCCAAACTTTGACTTGACCAGTCAACAAAACCTGGACAGACCTGGAAATGGCTCACAACAGGCCAAAAGTGTCAGTAGCGTGGTTGGAGAGTCTGAACATTTAATGATCTGATCAGATTTGGGCTCTAGCCTTCTAGGTGTGGATCAATTGAACCATGCAACCCCACCCCAAACACCCCACTGAACTGAAAAAGGGGAAATCTACTTAATGATTTCAGACTTTTGGGAATTATGTTTTAGCCCTTACCTTTTACATTTAATTGAAGTATAGACATCTCTAGTCCAATTAATAAATAGAATTAGTTCGAGTTAAGTAAATTTTTACTACTTGATCGATCAACCCAATTAATTGCACTAAGACCCATCCTAGCCAACTCAATTTGCTAATGAAGTGTTCAAGACCCATCCTAGCCAACTCAATTTGCTAATGAAGTGTTCAGCTTGACCCTTGTAACATTAGGATTGGATTCATGTTGATATCGTCCTTAAACCTACACCTTTGTAAGGACCAACTTTTGAGCCCCCTTGTTGGGCGAACCCCACTTCCCAGTTCCCCTACCCTTCAAATGAAAGAGTTCCTCTGTATTTTTTTTTTTTCTTTTTTTTGGAGAACCCATTTGAGCCCTGTCCAGCAGACCAGCTTCACTATTGGATATGACATATGAGATGAGGGAGAGATCATTGATTCAGCTTGGTCATGGACTCATGTCACGTGTTAAATAATGGCAAGAATCATTAAACCTAAAAACCAGTCTGTCCAACCCCATTTAAACCCACGCTACTCTACCAACCCCTAGTGGGGCCACAGGGTTCTTATGCGTCATATCCATTAGCAAATAGGGATGGCAACGGATCGTAATATCCGCCTCCATATCCGCCTCTATATTCAAATCAAATTCTCCGTCTCCATATCCGCTCCAATCTCCAAACGGATATCCATTCTATCCTCCATCCCCGCCTCCAATCGGATATCCAAACGGAGAATCAGATATCCAAATCATTAAAAAAATATTAAAAAGACAATACAATTCAAAATATAATTTAAGCATTAAAAATATTAAAAAGATGATACAATTCAAAATATATCCAAAAATAAACTTCCAAAATAAAATCATTCAAGTTTCAACATACTTACACAAGTCATACAAATCCCAATTATTGAAGTGTTCTCTGTAATATATTGATATATATATATATATATGGTGTAATATATATAATATTATATAAGATAAGGGGAAAACTTGCAATTAAGGGTTAAACGGATATCCAAACGGGTCGGATACGGGTTGGATATCCAAACGGATATTCAGATCGGATATCTACATATCCGCCTCCAATCCGATCTCCGAATTTTTTTCAAAATCCATATCCGAATCCGACCCGATCTCCGAAAAAATCTCCAAAATCCATATCCAATCGGAGCGGGTATCAGGATCGGATCGAATCGGACCGGACGAAATTGCCATCCCTATTAGCAAATACCTACCAACGCTTGGTAGAGTAGTTGCTTGGGGCACTCCGTAACCACCCGGAGGTCTGAGCATCGAATCCCACCAAGTGTTGGAACCCTAAGTTAAGCTTCCTAGCCTGACATACCCGGTGAGTGGAAATAGGAGGAGGCCACCACCCCGGGGATTTAGTCAGGTGCTCTAAGAGGTCTTGGATACCCCCGGTTAGCCAAAAAAAATCCATTAGCAAATACCATATAATATTTTTAAAAAGGAAAAAAGATGACTCACTCTCTCTCCTGTCAAAGAGCCAGACTAAGGTAGTGCTCAGGGCCTCAAAATTATTAAGTTTTTTTACACTATTATCAAGTATTGAGTATCGGTCGAGCATTATCTTGTCTAACCTCTATTGCGAAGGGACTACTAAGAAAATGCATGGAGAATAGAAGTTGTTTACAAAAACTTTCTTTTATTGGATAAAGTTATACAAAGTCATTTCCACATACGAAATCATTGCGGGGACTCTTGTCTTTGTGAGATTTGAACCATTTATATTTACCTACTTTTTATAAATTGACATTATTTTCAATTGAACAATGATTTGACTGTTAAGTGATGTTGGATTTTAGTCACAAAATAATTCTGCTTAAAAATCACTATTAGTTTGGAATTTTAAGAATTGAAAGTTATAATTATCTAATTAAAAGGATATTTGGATCACCCAGTATCCTTGAAGTTCCATGCTCATACAAACTATCCTTATGAATTGGTTGACATCCTAAGTAATTTTATGAAGGAAAAGTATTTTTCAATAGCAAGTATATATATAAAAAGAATATTAAAAACCAATAATAAAATAATAAAACTAGAAGAAAGGGATTGAAAACAACCGTGCAACACTTACTACTTAGAGCATTAAGTATAATGCATAATGAAAATAACTAAAGAGGGGGAGTATTCCTATGCATCTATCCCTCACCATAGGGTGAGGGAGGGACACTCAATATAGTGAGGGATAGATGCACTTAAATATTTGTCATTAAAGAGAAATAAGATGAACCGAGTATGAAGGGATTAGTCCAGCTCAAAGGGTTGGGACACCCTCCATTATAAATAAAATAAAATAAAATAAACCAAGTATGTGTGTGTAAAGGTTTTGTAATGGTTATGGGGGGGGGTATGAAATTGCCTTCATATTCTCATTTTATTACTGCTAAATGATTGTTATAAGAGCATTTTAGTATATATTTATATATATAAATATAAATTATATAAAATAAAAAAACAGGAGGGTTTAGGCCTAGGGTTCGGATAGTACTGTCCCAAGATCGGCCCTCAAGTTTTAAGGTTTGTAAAAAATTATCCAAGAACGACTATATATTTTTTTAATAGAAATAAAAGCCATTCTTAGAAGGGCTTTTTGAGCCCCGGCCCCGGCCCCGGCCCCGGCCCCTTGTCTCATGGCCGAATTGAAGGGGAAGTTAATTGTGTCTTTCCAAATTATGGCACTGTGACACTTTGAAATTACCATGATATATATTCAAAGTCACGAGTTCCAACTTCCAACTCTCAACAAATTGACTTTGATTACTTATAGGGACAAGTGATTATTCAAAGGGGTTTTCTTCTTTCATATTTTAGAGCTTCTAATATCTTTACACTCCTAGAATGGAAGCTTCCATTCTAAAATGCAACTCTATACAAGAAGCAATAATTAAGAGAAATCATGACTGACTGTTAACTGTTAAGATTACACAGTATAGTTTAGAAGAATGTTTAGAAACTACAAACCTTGGCGATGGGCCCAACCTGTATATGCATACCAGACAATCGGTTTGGGGGCGATTGGTATTACACACCATGATTACAGCTGGGGCCAGTTTAATGGTTCTCAAATGCCACAAAAATAGAGGGATTTTTAGTTTACTCATAAAATCTAACTCTTTGGCTCGGGTGAAATTGGCAAGAAGAATCAAAATTTATGTAGCTAGGGGTGGACCCAGAAATACTTCATTGGGGAGGCCACTGTGTAGGAAAAATATTTTAAGAGGGCCACATATAAAAAAATGAATGTAGTTTTTAAACTCTATAGGGGCTGAAAGAGAAAATTATAATTTTTTTGAAAAGGCAGAGGGCTTTTTTGAAATTGGGGGGGGGGGGGGGGGGGGGGGGCATGGCCCCTACCATTCCCCCTCGGGGTGGGGGGTGGCGCGGCATGGCCCCTACCATTCCCCCTCTAGCACGTAGCTAATCCAACAGATGATGATATTAAGAGCCTTCAATAATTAGGTTACTCAAAACTTGAGTATGGTTAACGGTGATGATGACAATAATGATGATATCGATAACCTTAAGGGCCTGTTTCTTTGTAAGAATTCTTGGAATTCATATCTGTTGGAATTTGTAGAATTTGAGAAGCTGGAATTTTAAAATGCTACAAATTCTAGCATTCCTAAATTCTCCGTTTCTTTTATACCTAGAATTCCTGCCTGAGAATTTCATGCAACTTGAATTCCACAAATTTCTAATTTCATGAGTACTCAATCTCTGCACATTGCAATGATCTTCATCTCATTCCCATCTTCCTTATCCAACATCTCCATCGTTATCATAGCTCGGAGCCGCTTGCCTCAAAGGAAATCGATATCACAATGATGCCCCTACAAATCCTCTTGAATTGAATGTTGTATCACAGTTCTGTCCAAAGAGGTTGGATAGATGAATTCTGGTTTTATTCGGTCTCGATGTAAGAGGAGATGTATTTCTTGTACAAGCATTGAGGAGGATGGTAGGGTTTTGAAAGATGTCAGATGAAAATAAAATTGAGATTAGATCAAAAGAAAGGTGTGGATTTGGGGGTTTTGGGTTTCATGAAACCAGATATATGAAAGGAGTGGAAAGAAAGAAGATAACCAGATCTGATTTTTTTTTAGAGGTGCAGCGAAGAAGATGACCTTCCACCGTCAGAGAGAGCCGGAGTTCTAAGGAAGCCTCCCGGAATGCCAGAATTTGTAAATGCTGGAGCAAGGGCTAGCATTTGGGAATTCCACTTTTTTGGAATTCCAAAATACTGCTTGCCTTAAATACTGCGAATTCTAGTAAATTAACATAGAATTTCTGACTGGAATTCAGGAATTCACAGACAGCCTGAATTCTTGTCAGAAATGCTTGGAAAGAAACAGGCCCTAAATATTGAGGTCATGATTCATCTGGCCTCACCCTTAATCCGTATTGAGACCTTTCAATTGTATTACGTGGTTGCATGCATGTATGCAAGCGGTCCACATGGTAAACGTCCTTAAATTATCATTTAGCCGTTGGCAACTAGTTTAACAATCCTCTGTGGTCTAATCCATCTTGTGAGGCCAATTTTGGCTATCGTTGATGGTTGATAAGAAGTGTAAGGGATAGAATTGAGTCACACAGGTCTAATATCTATAAGCATTTCTCAGTTTGCATGGGCTCATAATACCTATCAATCATAAGGAAAAGGAGGTAAAGGGTACAGTCAGAAATAGGGATTGGCCAAGGCTTGATTTTAGTGCCTCTAGTTGTATGATTTTGTGATTGCAGTTTTTTTTTTTTTTTTTTCTTATTATTGTTATGGTCCTCTCCAGCAGTGGATACTCCATGATTAAATGGAAAATCGGGTTCAATGTGAATACATATGAGCTGTAAGAAGGTTTAATTGATACAATTTTTTTTTTTTTTTTGCTTTAATGGAAAAGGGAAATTGATTAAACAGAGACCAGAAAGATCTAGCCATTTGGAAAATCGAGTCTAATTCATAAGACGTAATTAGATCAAAGTCTAAAATAAATGCTCTATTTCTAAGATTTGGTAAGTTAAAAAAAAAAAACTTTTATTTTACAAGGCAACTGGGGACCACCTTTAGAAATTGTAATAATTAGCGTCCACTTTTAAAATTAAAAGGTAGAACTCACTATTTGTGTCATTCTAAATATTTATAAGGTTGTTTTCGTTTGTAACTTCTAAATTTTGCATTATCCATCTCTATCAACTTTAGTTAAAAAGCTCTAAAAAAGCAACGACTTAGGCCTTGTTTGGCATCTCTACTCTTTTTCTGACAGACCATTCAAAATAGAGCCATTAAAAAAAGAGCTATAAAAAGAAGAGGCTAGAATAAAAAAAAGTGTTTGGTAATTAACGGGTCTACTTCAAATAGAACGAGAAGTGAGGCTTTATTCAAAGGACTTTCGTTGGCAATAAAATTCCGTCAGGGGCACTTTTGTCATCAAAATTGGGTTCCGCGTCTGCTTTTCCAAGAGGCATTGCCTCTTATTTCAACATGCCCAATTTTGGGGCATTTCATTTTTAGAGGCTTTACCTCTTTTGCTCTAAATTGTGTAGAGTCTATAAATCATTGCCGAACACCTCTAATTTTAAAACCTCTACTCGCTTTAGAGAAATAGATGTTTAGAGGTAAAAAATAGACATGCCAAACATGGGCTTAGCTTATTTCTTAAGAGGCAAAAGCTCTAAACACGCTCTAAAACAGATCGAAAATACAATTAGAGATTTACTTAACACTCTAATATGTAAATAAGCTCTAAATAGTAAAAATTTAGAGCTTTTCAAATTTTCATAGAAATTTGGCTTTGCGCAGTTGTGCTAGATAATGGAGAAAGAGATTCTTATATCTACTCTTATTCTGATAAAACCATCCAAAATTGAGCCAATAAAAAAATAGGCTAAAGCTCTTATTTTCACAAACCCATAAACTAAGCCTTTCAATTTTAAGAGGATTTACCTCTACTTTTCTAAAGCTATTAGAGAGCAGAATTGTATACCAAACGCTCTCATTTTTCAAACTTATGCTCACTCTGGACAATTAGACAAATAGAGGTTGCAAATAGAGATAATAAGCATGGGCTAAATCTCGATGGCTATAGTGCCCTCTTGTATAGACCGTTGGGTAAATTTCCTACCATCATCATATTACATCATCATAGAGCCCAGGGGGTGGCTCAAGTGGTTTCAGGACTTACCGTCAACCCGGAGGTCCTAAGTTCGACCCTTGTCCCCCGCTTACCCGCTCCTGATGATTTCTGAGCAATTGTTAGGGGCTATAGGGAGTACTTTGGCTGTAAGACTGAGATACACTACGATAAAAAAAAAGTACATATTAAAACATGTTCAACTATCAGCTCAACTCTTATAGGATAAGGGCCCATACTACATAGGGAGTTGCTGTGGACAGCAACTCCTAATCCCATCTCCCTTGCCAGGGATCGATCCCTGGCAGGGGGTTTGAATTCTCCTCTCCCTGGTAGGGGGTTTGAGTTCTCCTCTCTTGGCCACTGGGCCACTCAGCAAAAAAAAAAAAAAAATATGGGGACATTTATTTGCCCTATGCTCTTAAAAATATAGTGGTTTTGGGGACATTTATTTGCCCTATGCTCTTAAAAATACAGTGGTTTTGATTGCTGAAAGTAGGTCTACTCTTTTATTTCTTTCATTGATTTGCCTTTCCTGTTTTGGTTCTCAGAAGTCAGCCCCCAGAGATATGGATACATCGATCAGTCGATTGCCTCCCAACATTAAATGAGGCAGCCGACTCACAATAACCAATTCCATCACTTTGTAGTAGCAATAAACCAATGAATCTTTCTGAAAAGGTAAGCAAGACATTAGGGGTGTACATCGGATCGGGTCCCGGGTTATCGGACTGGGTTTGACCCGACCCGATTATTTTATGCACACTGGGAACCCGACCGAATGCTCGGTAATCTATATCCGGGTTTGCCGGGTTCGGGTTATCGGGTTTTTCGGGTTACCGGGTCGGATTACCAGGTAACCCGATTACAATTCTGCTTTCACCTACAGAACCTTGAATCCACAGCAAAATGCTCAAAGATTGCATCTGAAAGTGCAAAAACCTAAGACAAGGTAAGATCTTTTTTGCATTACAACATATCGTCAGAGAAAGTAAGCTCTTGTATCTGATTATTACATGAAATCCCCTCATTTCTGCCGCATACACCATCAGGCATCATACATTCATGGGAGAAAGCTCAGATCTCAGGTTCGCAGGCAGCAGCAAAAGCTTGACTGAGTAGTTTTTAGGCAGGCAGTAGAGAAAAAGAAGAGAAAGCATAGCACATCTCTCCAGGCGTGCTTTTGAAAGTACTGCAAAAGCTTACAATCTCCGCCCCCTGACCACGATATATCGACTGTGAAAAGAGCCTTTTATAATCCTCGCCAACTGGGCATGTATAAAAAATCGCTGCTGCCAAAAACCCCTCATGAATGTTTAGGAGACCCTAATTCAATTTTTGCTTATTCTTGGCTTGAACAAAACCCCAGATCTTGGAAGACAAAGACCGAGAAAGGGAGATAGGTATGAGAGCGGCATGGAGGTGGAGGAGATGGAGATGCAGGCGCGTAAGCGTTGACGGATCGGAAATGGCAGAGAGGAAGTGAAGATCGACGACGATGACGACGACGGAGAAGGGGAAGAAGGCATGGGAGGTGTTGATAAAGAGGAGAAAGGTCGGCTCTTGGCATGGCAGTCGTCCAGGATTTTTAGAGTTTCTAGGGATTCTGGAGGGAAGGATCGCCACAGCAAGGTGCTTACAGCCAAAGGGCTGAGAGATCATCACATTTGACTCTCGGTCTCAACTGCGATCCAGTTCTATGATCTTCAAGATCGTCCCCGATGTGATCAACCTTTTAATGTTTTTTTTATAACCGGGTTATCGGGTGACCCGATAACCCGATTAACAAAACTTCCTTAACCCGGGATCCGGTCCGGATTAGCATGTGTCGGGTCGGGTCTGAGACCATGTTCCACTCGCCCAAATACGTCCGGGCCGGGTCAGGTTACCGGGTCGGATCGGGTTTCCAAACCCGGTGTACACCCCTACAAGACATGTTGCTGTGATTCTAATGGTATGCGGATCCTTCGTTCTTCTTTGCCTTTCCCAGTAACTGTATCCTCTGACATGCCCTTATCTGAGATTCTTTAGTCTTTTTGAGTCCATCCCAATCTGTCATCAGGCCCACACCTAGGATATGGGAGAATTTTATGTTGGAATTATTGGGCTCCAGTGTGGCCCAAGACCACTCGCCCATGTGGGTCCCTCACTTTAGAATACCAACTCACAAAAGACTACTATATTGATAAGTCTCCTTAATAGAGACGTCTTTGGTGTTTATGTAAAGTTGCTAATCTAATAGAGTTTTTTATAGTATGAAAAATCTAAATCCTAATTCGATTTGGACTCCATAATTTATCCTACAATCATACCAGCATACTGTAGAAGTTCAACTCTACATGTTCATCCTGATTAGTAGGGCTCTTTTCACACTCCTATATTAATCTAACAAGGTGTGTGGGATTTCCCAACATTTCACTTTGATGGTGTCACTGTTACATAGGAACATTATGAACAAGTGGAGCACATATATTTTAAGTTTTGTGGATTTTTTTAGTAGGTGAGCTCCAAAATGGAGTTTTACTTCTACTCATTGTGAGCGAGAGTGAGGAACCGATAGTATTGGACTAATAAAAGAAAGAAGATGAAGATTTTTCCATAATCCCGGGTATAAGTTGGACCTAAAGATCCTCAATAATGAGGATTTCTACTAGTCCAAATCCTTGGAGGTTTATCAAATTTTTTATAAAACCTAAATGAGCAGTACCCAAACATCTGATTGTCAAACATGAAAGAATCAAAATTGAATATCCAAAAACGAATATCAAATAAACTCTCCTTCTGATAGAAATTGAGTCCAAGGAAGAGAAAAAAAAAAAGAATATCCATCTATCACTCTAGTAATTCAAATCCTATTAAAACCAATGCCCTATCCACATCTACACCTTGTATCCATCACCCTTTATCCTTCACCACTATAATAGTTCTTCGGTGGAGATCATTTGACCATTAATTCCTATACATTCAATTTCTACATATTATATGTAAATAAACCGGCCCGAAACATGGCCCCTCGTTCTTAGCATCAAGATGCTCGTAATCGAATGTTATAGTTTCAATTTTCAATACAATAACATAAGGGTCTACTATTAGACTAGTCCTATAGAAAACATTTTATTAAGGGGTTTTCACCAAAAAAAATCACATTATATGGCCACTACACCGAACAGTGAAAATTAGCCATACATGCACCTAATAGGGAATCCGTACAGGATTATCATTTTTTCTTTTTACCATTTTTTTCGGTGGTCGAATTTGACCTTCATTTGTAGCGCTGGAGGTCGAATTCAACCATTATTTGCAGCGCTGGAGGTCAAATTCGACCGTTAGATATAATTCATTATATATCCAATTCCTTCATCCGTTCATGCCTTACCCTTGCGAATCGTATTGTAGAAGATGGAAAGCTACGTTAGAGGCATTCTTTGTCTGCTTCCACCTCCCTTGGGCATCTTCCCAATGATCTAAGGTACATATGCAATGAATGAGTAAGAATATGAGCAGAGCTTATCTTCACATAGCTTTTAAATGAATTTATTTGTTGTTTTGGGCATCTTCCCTTTTAAGGTTATCTTGTATCCTGTAATAGTTTCATTACAGCTTGGAAATACCCAACCTGTGCATATCCAGCAATAAGAGCATTCCGAGATGAGATTCATGTCTTCAACTACATCAAAAACCCTCCTGGCTAGCTCATTTCACACACATATCCAAAAGAGAATTAACCATAATCATGTTCGAAACAATTTTGAACTCACTCCATTTAATCCATGCATGAATTGACTTCCCCTGACGTGCTTCTCCCAGGTTCGTGGTAAATTCGTCTGGCTCAAGTCCTGAAACTACTATATTGTGAAACAGTTCTAGAGCTTCCAAACTGTGCCCCATCTTGGCATATCCAAACATCATGGTGTTCCATTAAAACGATATCTTATGTTTTCTTGTATTCGTGGTCTCAACAGTTTCCTTGGCCATTCAAGCACTAGTTTTAGTGTTTTATGCATTTGTATTTCATACAAAGAAGTGAGAAAACATTGGGATAAATAAGTTCTAAAAACGTATTTACCATGAATTGGTAGTATAAGGTTGACTCTCGAGATTTTAGTATGAACTTGTTCTATTGACTTCACATTTTCCAAAAATTTAAGCAGTCATTGCTTTTGCAACAACATGTCAGATGTCCAACATTTAGCTATTTTTCATTACGATGGCACTTTTGAATTTAATCTATATCGACCCCTATATAAGGGTGGCAGACAGAAGTTGAGAGGTATCTGTCGAGTACCATAACTATCAATGAGCTGAAAACATGGCACTTGAAGCCTCGGTGTAAGGTCTGTGACCTTACTGGGTCAGTTGGGCCCAAAACCTAGCTCGTTGACCCGTTTAATTTATTATTATTTTATTTAATTATATTTTTAGATATTTAAGTGGGTTTAGATCATGAGCGAGTTTCTTTTAGCATTAGAATAGTATCTGCGAAGTTTAGTTTGATTCCGAGTTCGTTTGATCATAGCAGGGGGTAGTTTGCAATTTAGGGAAAATTGAGTGTTTTTCCGAAATATTCCAAACGCCGTGATTTATGGGTTCGTTGGAAAGGTCTCGTCGTACTGATGACTTTTGTCTCTTGACTCATCGCGATCCAGCGATCAGAAATCTTTCAAGTGGTCCATTCTTTCACCGGACCCACTTAAAGGACAATTCGGTCTTTTCCTCTCTATTGTCTTCTTAAATGAGGGTTGCCCTAACTTTTCATTTCGTTCTCTGCAACGAAGTAACCCAGCAGCCTCCCCCTTTCTTCCTTTTCCTTTTTCAAGCCAGATCTCAGCCCTAGGAAACCCCGTTCGAGGATCCGATCCGTGAAACGTCTTCCTTGCAATCTCCTCTTGCTTCCGGTATCAACCTAGTAAGGTTTCCGATAACTTCATCTTTTTATGTCATCTTTCTTTTGGTTAGATTTAGGTCCAATCTTGATTCTTTTTCTTTCTTTCTTCTCCTTGGTGTATTAGGTTGTGTTTGATCGGAGTAGATTGTGATTTTGAGGGTAGAAAAGCTTCTCCTCAAATTTCACCCATTTCCAATCTTCGTCTTGGTTGAAGCAAGTAGATATGCATTGCATCATAAACATGTGTGTTATTTTATTATTGATCTGGCTAAGAGTCTTGATAGATATCTTGTTAATTCCAAGCATTTCTGATATTGATTTGGGGATTTTTAAATGTTAGGTTAGATTGTGGAATAATTGGATGAATGGTTTAATTGATTGGTATCAAAGCCGACTCTCGACTAGTTCGAGTGTGGGTCCCCTGCCGTGGTCTGGTGTAAGTGGGCGGGCTTCCATGTGGGCGGGCCAAGATGGCTGGCAGGCTACAGGGGCTGGCAGGCTACTGTACCGGGACGTGCAGCCTTTAAGGGGGGTGGAATGTGACGCCCCGGAGTCCCACATCGACTATAGAGAGGAAAGTGATTGGGATTATATGTAGAGCTTATTACACCCTTACCTAGCATGAGGCCTTTTGATGGGTTGAGGCCCATCAGAGATTGCTGATTTCAGTGAGAATGTCAGAGTTGTTCAGATGAGAATGAAGGAGTCTCGTGATCGTCAGAAGAGCTATGCAGACAAGAGGCGGAGACTTTTAGAATTCCAGGTTGGAGATATGGTTTTCCTGAAAGTGTCTCCGATGAGAGGTGTAAGGTCTGTGACCTTACTGGGTCAGTTGGGCCCAAAACCCGGCCAGTTGGCCCGTTTAATTTATTATTATTTTATTTAATTATATTTTTAGATATTTAAGTGGGTTTAGATCATGAGCGAGTTTCTTTTAGCATTAGAATAGTATCTGCGAAGTTTCGTTTGATTCCGAGTTCGTTTGATCATAGCAGGGGGGTAGTTTGCAATTTAGGGAAAATTGAGTGTTTTTCCGAAATATTCCAAACGTCGTGATTTATGGGTTCATTGAAAAGGTCTCGTCGTTCTGATGACTTTTGTCTCTTGACTCATCGCGATCCAGCGATCAGAAATCTTTCAAGTGGTCCATTCTTTCACCGAGCCCACTTAAAGGACCATTCGGTCTTTCCCTCTCTATTGTCTTTTTAAACGAGGGTTGCCCTAACTTTTCATTTCGTTCTCTGCAACGAAGTAACCCAGCAGCCTCCCCCTTTCTTCCTTTTCCTTTTTCAAACCAGATCTCAGCCCTAGGAAACCCCGTTCGAGGATCCGATCCGTGAAACATCTTCCTCTCGATCTCCTCTTGCTTCCGGTGTAAGTTTGGTAAGCATTCTCTCACCTTCATCTTTTTCAATCTTATGCCTTTTGGTAAGATTTAGGTCCGATCTTGATTCTTTTTCTTTCTTTCTTCTCCTTGGTGTATTAGGTTGTGTTTGATCGGTGTAGATTGTGATTTTGAGGGTAGAAAAGCTTCTCCTCAAATTTCACCCATTTCCAATCTTCATCTTGGTTGAGGCAAGTAGATATGTATTGCATCATAAACATGTGTGTTATTTTATTATTGATCTGGCTAAGAGTCTTGATAGATATCTTGTTAATTCCAAGCATTTCTGATATTGATTTGGGGATTATTAAATGTTAGGTTAGATTGTGGAATAATTGGATGAATGGTTTAATTGATTGGTATCAAAGCCGACTCTCGACTAGTTCGAGTGTGGGTCCCCTGCCGTGGTCTGGTGCAAGTGGGCGGGCTTCCATGTGGGCGGGCCAAAAGGGCTGGCAGGCTACTGCACAGGGATGTGCAGCCTTTAAGGGGGGTGGAATGTGACGCCACGGAGTCCCACATCGACTATAGCGAGGAAAGTGATTGGGATTATATGTAGAGCTTATTACACCCTTACCTAGCATGAGGCCTTTTGATGGGTTGAGGCCCATCAGAAACAAAACCGTAAGGCCAGTGGGCCAAAGCGGATAATATCATGCATGGGTAAGGGGTGGGGCGTTACACTCGGGCTGGGATGTAATGGCCGAAGATCTTAGTATAAAGTATCTACTGCACAATGGAAGCTTCTTTTCGATGATAAACATTGATGATGACAGCGATATCAAGTTGGTGGTTGTTGTTAATACATAGTTTATGTGCAGGTTGTATTCAATATTGTTATACATACTTGTAATTAATGTTGCGTATTCAATATTTATACACAATATAATGGTGCAATTGTTTATGTGCAGGTTTGATCGCACGGGTACTAGTTATCCCACTGATAAGATTATCAAGAATATGGAGTCTAAAGTAAAAGGGTCGACATTTACGTCTCCCACCAAAGACTGCCCTACCATCAACTTAAGAGAGGTTGTTGATGTGAACTTCTCATCTTTCATGAATGATGTCATGGATGTGGTGGCCCAACCCTTGTCTCATGATTCAAATGAGGTGGCGGTCAATATTGTAACAGCTGATGCCCAACCTATGCCTGAGGGGTTCCATGACGTAGGGGTGAACACTACATCCGAGTCGACTCGGATATCTGCATGTCCCTACCCCAAGTTTAGGCCTGTGGAGCGAAGTACCATGAATTCAGCTCCGTTAAAAGGGTGCAACAGATCTGGATGTACCGCTTTAGATGGATCAAATAGTATGCATGACAACACGTATGGGGACACGATGGTCCCGGAAGCGGTCATCGCCGAAGGAGTAGACAGTTCTGTCAGGGAGATGTGACTGGGTCGTGAGTTTCTCGACTGCGAAGCGTTCCGAAAGGGAATAGCCAAACATGCAATTTACAATAATTTCACATTGAAGCACTTAAAGACGAGCATGAAGATGGTTACCGCATGTTGCAAAGATGATAACTGTTCTTGGCGAATACACGGCTCTATAGTGGATTCTAGCCCACAATTCAAAGTTCGGAAGTACAAGCCGAACCACTCTTGCTCCAAACCAATGATGGGGACAACGCATAGGCAAGCATCAGCGCAGTTAATAGCTGAGTTCGTTGAAGGGAAGATACGTTTCAATAATGATATTAGACCGAAAAATATAATGAACGAATATGAAATGGAGTTTGGTACCAAAATCACATATAGGAAAACACATATGGCAAGGGAGATGGCGTTGCGTAAAATTCGAGGGTCATATGAAGAGTCATTCCAGATATTACCACTTTACTGTTTTGAGCTGGAAAGGACCAATCCTGGCACAGTGACAAACATTGACATTACCTCGGATGGCCGATTTAGGCGGTTCTTCTGGGCCTTCGAGCCTTGCGTATGTTCATCTCAAACTTCTTTAAGGCCTTTGCTAGCAGTGGATGGTTCACATCTTAGCAGAAAATATCCTGGAGTACTACTACTCGCCCTCACACATGATGCGAATCATCAGTTGTTTCCAATAGCATTCGCCTTTGCCGAGGCAAAACGCCGTGATAGTTGGGAATGGTTCCTAGCGAACTTATCGATTGCATTGGGCGAGCTAAAGAACTTGAAAATTGTGTCTGACCTTTAAAAAGGTCTCATTCCTGCATTGAAGTCCATGATCCCAAGCACCTGCCATTGTTTTTTGCTGTCATAACATAGCTAAGAATATTAAAACATCTTTCAACAATCATGGTATCGTCAGGACATTTTGGAAAGCTGCCCGGGCATATAGAACAAACGAGTTCAATGTTTACTTGAGCGACATACGTTCTATAGACGAACATGTTTTTTAATACATTGGGGAGATTAGGCGTCGGTACTGGGCTACGGCGTATGTGCATGGACGGAGGTTCGACATACTAACGAGTAACGCTGCGGAGTGCACCAATAGTCTTCTAAAGAACGCAAGAGTTCTCCTTATCCAAAGCAAGTCGAAGAAATCCGTGCAAAATTGATGGAGTTCTACCAAAAGTGTCGTATTCAAACACAAAACATAACAACACGTCTTACTCCATATGTAGAGAAGTACCTCAACAATGAAATGGAAGAAGTACGTAGGCTCCATGTTCGTGTGACCGGTTTGGTTGAGTTCCAGGTTCAGTCAGTTGAGTATGTGGATGTTGTTGGTCTTGAAAAGAAGTCATGCACATGTCGCAAGTGGGAATTGATCGGCCTTCCATGCTGCCATGCTTTGGCTTCAATGAAATTATGGAATGTAAATCCGTACGAAAATTGTGAACATTGGTACAGTATGAGCATTTATCAAATGACATATGATGATATAATTCATGCAACACATGATATGAAGCAGTGGGAGTAGAGATCAGTTGAGCAGGTACGCCCTCTGTTGGCCAACAAGCAACCAGGATGGCCTAAGAAAAATAGAGTCCGTGTGGAAGATAGGAACCGACAGCGCAGAGTGGTCACTTACTCCAATTGTAGACAACTTGGACACAACAAGGGCAGTTGCAAAAATCCACTAGCTTCAGTTCAAAATTAGCATCTTCATGAATGGATGTAACTTCCATCTTTTTTGTTAATGTAATTCTCCAAGAATGGATGTAATCTGTATATTTTTGTTAATGTAATTATCCATGAAAGCATATGATGGTTATCTCCAATGTGTTGCTCACAATGCCACACCAACAGAAAAATGTTACAAGAGACATGGGCAGTTACATTAACTGATTAGAGATAGAGATGGACAGTTACAAAGAAATGTCAAATTGTACTAAAAAAATGAAAATACAAGGGTAGCACCATGGCAACTGACACATTCATAGCTGCCATTGAAATCAAAACCCAAAAACCAAAAACCAAAACCCCTCCACTTTCAAACTGAAATGACTTGCCCCCGCCAAAATCTTCGCCATGGCCATATCTGTATATGTGACACTCAACTTTAAAGTGATAACCACGAGTAGGGGTTGTCAAATTAAGAGATGACACAGAAACACAACATATGCTGAATGACATGCCCTTTGAGGGTCGACTATGATTCATATAAATAGGGGCTGAATGCCCTAATTACAGTCAATTTACAAAATCTAATCATATCTAGATCCTAACAATTAACTATCAAACTAAGTATGTACATGTGGCTTTGACTAATGATAAATACAATGAATGGGCCTAAATGGGCCTGCGAGTTTGGGCTTGAAACACCATCATTAACACCCCCTCTCAGATTGATGCATATGAATCAACCAGCATCAATATGTCTGTCAAGAATTGATGACGTGGTCGAGGAAGTGCTTTGGTAAAAATATCAGCAATCTAGAGGCTGGAGGAGATGAATGGGAGGGAAATAACATCGCGTAGATATTCATCCCTGATAAAATGGCAAGCAACCTCGATGTGTTTAGTTCTCTCATGAAATACTGGATTTTCAGTAATCCGAATGGCACTGGTGTTATCCGCATGTAATGGTGTGGGAGATTTTTGTGAGAATCCAAGTTCCTCAAGAAGACCACGAAGCCATATAATTTCCGAGCATGCGGCAGACATAGCCCGGTATTCTGCCTCAGTTGATGATTTTGAAACTTTGTCCTGTTTCTTCACTTTTCATGAAATAAGAGCATCACCTAAGAACATGCACCAGCCCGTTGTGGACCTACGAGTATCAGGGCAACCTGCCCAATCAGCATCAGAATAGGCAATCAATGTCAGTTGAGAGCCAACGGGAAAAAACAAGCCTCGGTGAGAAGTGCCAAGAAGATAATGAATAATGCGTCGAACAGCTGCTAGATGGAGATGATGGGGCTTGGTCATATACTGACTCATCAAGTTGACTGCATAACTGATGTCAAGCCGAGTAGTAGTCAAATAGATAAGACTACCGACAAGCTGGCGATAATATGTCGGATCAGAAAGGGGATCACCACTGTCACTATGTAGTTTAAGATTCAATTCCAGAGGAGTATCCACTGGTGTGGAGTTGGACAGGCCTGCTGATTCAATTAAATCCATAGTATACTTATGTTGATGCAAAATCAACCCCTTCTCAGATTGATGAACTTCCAATCTCAAAAAATATTGCAGAGGGCCCAGATCCTTCATATGAAAAGATTGATGCAGAGAAAATTAGAGATCTTGAATCGTGGCTGTATCTATGCCAGTTATGATGATATCATCTACATAAATGAGAAGAATGGTGATTCCTGTTGATGTGTGATGCAAAAATAAGGATGGATCATAAGGACTCTATTGAAACTGTAGCTGGAGTAAAGCGTCCTTGAATTTGTCAAACCATGCTCTTGGTACTTGCTTTAGCCCATACAGGGACCGTTTCAAAAGAACAACTTCTCCTTCTGATGGTTTTGGGAAACCTTGAGGCAATCGCATGTAAACTTCCTCTTTAAGATCACCATGAAGAAAGACATTTTTCACATCAAATTGGAAAAGGGGCCAGGATTGAGATGCAGTTATGGCAAGAATAGTGCGAACAGTGGTCATTTTTGCGACAGGCGCAAAAGTTTCTTCGTAGTCGATACCATATTCCTGTCTGTTGCCAAGGGCCACAAGTCTTGCCTTGTATCTGTCCAAAGTACCATCTGCCTTCATTTTGATAAAGTAAACCCATTTACTTCCAATAGGTTTAACCGAGGATGGGCATGGAACAACAATCCATGTTTGGTTCTGCTGTAGAGCAGTCAGTTCTTCTTCCATAACCGTTCTCCAGCAGTCCTGCTTTGCTGCTTGTGAATAAGAATTAGGAATGGAAACAGATGACAAAGTAGCAAAATATGAAGAATAAGAAAAACCATATCGATCTGGTGGACGAGAGATACGAGAAGAACGACGAATAGCAAGTGGAGGTGATTCTGATGCTGGAGCAGGATTCGGGGTCGATTTTTGCAAAAGAGGTAAAGTGGTGGCATTTGTTCCTTGTCGACGAGCATACACCTTGTCCGGATAAAATCGCAGAGGTGAAAGAACGCATTCTTCATCAAAGGATGGTACTTTAGAAAAGGATATTTCTGGAGATGAATCAGGAGAAGACTGAAATAGGTACTGGTGTTCAAAGAAGACAACATTTCTAGACGTCCGAATACGCTTGGAGATGGGGTCATAACAAATAAAACCTTTTTGTTGGGAAGCATAACCAAGAAAAGCACATTTGGCAGATTGTGCGGATAATTTTGAACGTTAATGTGTGGGAAGATGAACAAAACAAATACAGCCAAAAGTGTGGAAGTGTGTATTGTAGGTCAGTTTGAAAAAGACGAAAATGTGGAGATGTGTTTTAAAATTTTGGAGAAGGAAGGCGGTTGATGATATGAGTTGCAGTGGTTAAAGCTTCGGCCCAAAATCGAGGTGGAACGGAGGATTCTAATAATAAACACCTAACCATGTCTAAAAGATGACGGTTTTTCCATTCTGCAACACCATTCTGTTGGGGAGTGTAGGGACAAGTCCGTTGGGATAAAATCTCTTTTTCTTGGAAAAATGCCTGAAATTATGCGGACACATATTCCCCACCTGAGTCTGTACAAAGAACCTTAATACATGTTGAAAATTGATTTTGAACATAATTCAAGAAGTTTTTAAATACATCAAAGACTTCAGATTTGGCATGTAAAAAATAAACCCATATAAAACGACTATAATCATCAATGAAAGTCACAAAATACTTATACTGTGAGTGAGAAATAATTGGTGCAACACCCCAAACATCACTATGTACTAGATCAAAAATTTGGTCGCAGAAGAAACATGTAATGGAAAAGGCAAAGTTTTACTCTTTCATAGCTTACAAGTGGTGCAATCAAGAGCAACATCGGATGATAAAAACTTCATTTTATTAATATGACCAGATTTGAACAAAGATAACAAAGCAGTGGAATTGGGATGGCCTAATCTATTGTGCCACAACTGCACATTATTCTTAGAGACAACTGAGAAAGCAGACATATATGGAGTCGGTGTTACTATGTGAAGAGGAAACAAACGCCCACACTTAGGCCCCTTCGCGATCACCTTCCCCGTCTTCTGATCCTGCACCACACAACCAGAGGAAGAAAAAGGAAACATTGCAGTTATCATCAACCAATTGACCGACGGAGATTAAATTTGTAGAAAGAGTTGGGGAACAAAAAACATCGTGTAGGGGTAGAGAATGAGAAATATCACCAACAGAGGTAATAAGTATTGTGGTACCATTAGCAGCATGTACCTGAATCCGTCCATCATATGGTTTAATTTTAGAGAAGTGTTTGGATGATGATGCCATATGATTAGAGGCACCGGAATCAAAATACCAGTGAGGGAGAGAGATTTTTACCAGAGATACCAAGA
Source organism: Litsea cubeba (assembly GCA_012931725.1). Taxonomy (NCBI): domain Eukaryota; kingdom Viridiplantae; phylum Streptophyta; class Magnoliopsida; order Laurales; family Lauraceae; genus Litsea; species Litsea cubeba. The sequence goes on from CM022946.1 coordinate 32,372,068, forward strand.
GTGGAAAAAGCCTGGAGGATCATCTGTTGGATCATGTCAGGGGTAACTGGAGCAGCAGAAGCAGGTGCAGAAGAAGACATGGAAGATGAATCAATAGTGCCAGAAGTAGCAGTAACTGCCTGGTAAACTTTTGGATTTCTGTTCTGAGGACGTTTGCGGCACTCATTGATGGAATGTCCAGATGCTTTGCAATAATTGCAAATCCACTGCTTACACTGATTTGCATAATAGCCAAAATTATGACACTTGAAGCACTGCACTTTACTTATATCTCTGCTTGGTTGCTTCCCTTTGGTAGAATAAGCAATATTTACTGGTGAGTTCGGTGTCTGATAGGAAGTGGGTACGCTATAGGCAACATCAATAGCACCAGGAGAAGCGTGTTGGAGCACACTAGATTGAGTCAATTGTCTATGTTTCTCCCGCAGTAATTCATTGAGACACTCATCTAGTGATGGAGAAGGTACCCTACTCATGAGATTAGATCTGACCGATTCATATTGAGGCCGTAATTTCATAAGAAATTGATCTTGATGACCAGTTGCTAGCATTATTTGTAATTCGAGAAGAGCCTGTCAGAGATATTTGCATATTTGATTTCATCTAATTCTGTCCATAAGTTCTGGAAACCAGAATAATAGTCTTGAATGGAAGAAGTCCCTTGCATATAATTGGCAATTTCAAATTTCAACTGATAGTGTCGGGCAGAATTCCCCTGATGATACACCTTTTGAAGATAGTTCCACATATCTTTGGCAGTTTTGTAGGGTTTTAAATTCATGAAAAATTGTAGTTCCATGGACTCGAGAATCCAAGATTTGATCTTAACATCCTTTGTGTTCCAGGACACAATTTTCTTCTCATCTTCTGTTGGTTTTGGACCAGCTCCAGAGATATGGCCCCATAATTCCTTACCTTTGAGGTAAAGTTCAATTTGAAAGGCCCAAGATGGATAATTTTTGCCATTAAACTTGATTAAGTTGATTTCAGATTTCTCCATATGCAACAATGCCTCAAATGAACCAACAGAATGATGAACAAACCAAGCACACAGCAACAAATCCTTTGATCAAGCTAAAATCTGTATAGTGAAGATGTTTGGATGAACATGTGGGGCCCACAAAGAGATTGGCAGAGAGAATGAATGCAAATCAGGTGTAAAATCTGATTACCAGTCTAAACTTTCGTCAGCAATAGGAAAAACACAGCAAACAGCAAGCCAGAGAGAAACAGGGAGCAAAAAACAGCATCACGTCCTTGGATGTTAGTGAAAAAAATCCATGTGGGCCCCAGTTGATGATCAGAGATCTAATTAGAGGGTGAGGATGATAAAACAATGATTTTTCACAATTGGTGGAAGAAGACCCACTCGAAACGAATCAATATCCGTAATCTTGGACGGTTGTGATGAAAACTTCTTGATAAAACTGAAATAGCACAAAAAATGCTAGATGGCCTACCTCTAATGAGCCATAAATCTTGAAAAACTTGTCATAAAACAGTAGAGAACCAGGCGACCAAGATGGGGTGATTCCGCTGATATGGTGATGATGATCACAGGTGGGTCACGTCTGATCTGACTTAATCAGATGATAAAACTGAAATATCAAGCTGAAGAAATGAGCTCTGAATGGCTTCCAGTCCCTGGAAGATGACTAGGAGGATCCAAAGATCATTGGATCTTGAAGAAGAAACTGACTAGTTTTTTACTCGCTCTGATACCATATCAATTTGAGAGACGAAACAGAAACACAATATATGCTGAATGACGTGCCCTTTAAGGGTCGACTATGATTCATATAAATAGGGGCTGATGCCCTAATTACAGTCAATTTACAGAATCTGATTATATCTAGATCATAACAATTAGCTATCAAACTAAGTATGTACATGTGGCTTTGACTAATGATAAATACAATGAATGGGCCTAAATGGGCCTGTGAGTTTGGGCTTGAAACACCATCATTAACAGGGGTGAGCATGCAAAGAGGGTGCACACTAAATAATGGACGTAAAGCAGAAGAATACAAAAAAAAAAAAAAACCAACGAGATTTGCAAGAGGGGACCATGGCGAAATATACCTTTTCGTCGATTGAAAATGATTGACTTGGAGGGGACCACAGAGTGTAGAAACGAAAATGCGCATCGCCTGAGATGCGAGATGGAGAAGAGGAAAGCCTAGAAGTCGCGGTCGGCGGGTTAAAGTGTTTTTTTTTTTTTTTTGTGGAAATGAGGGTTTTGAAAAGGGGGAAGTAGATAAGTCAGGGTCAAATTCGACCTTTAACGCTGAAGCTGTAGGTCGATTGAGACGTATTATTCTTAGCAGAAATTTACACCATATGGTCTTACTCGACCTTAAACGTTGAAACTGAAGGTCGATCGAGACGTATTGTTTTTAGCAGAATTACACCACATGGTTGAATTCGACCTCCAACGTTGAAACTGAAGGTCGATTGAGACGTATTGTTCATAGCAGAAGTTTACATAATATAGTTGAATTTGACCTCCAACGCTACAAATGAAGGTCGAATTCGACCGCCCAAAAAAATGGTTTAAAAAATGAGAATCATGTACGGATTCCCTATTAAGTGCATGTATGGCTAATCTTCACTGTTCGATGTAGTGGCCATATAATGTGAATTTTCTGGTAAAAATCCTTTTTACTAATATATATATATATATATCAAAAAGATTGAACCATATGTAAATTCCCATGTTTTTTCAAATACAAATTGATGGTGGACCCATGGGCCATGGGTGAGAGTGGAATTTAAGATTTTGAGCCATGTACGTACCAGCTGCTCCACCATTGGATCTCTCTCATCCATGATCATCAATGGGCATTACGGCACTGCATTGTATCTTTGTCATTACGGCACCGTTCCACTTAGAAATTACTTTGAAATACATTTGAAGTCACAAGTCCCAAAATTCAACAAATTGACTCTGATTTTTTAAGAGAAAGTTTATTAGTATTTAGAGCTGACGTTCAAACATTCTAGATTTCAGAACTTTTAAAACATTCATACTAGTTGATAGAATGGAAAGTAATAAATTAAGAGAAATCATGACTAGCTGTTAAGAGGATAGAGCTGCAGTGCAGCACGGCTGGATTATATTATGGAGCAACGGCCTTTTTCATTTCAAAATCCAAGCCACTCATCAGCTCTAATGCCCGTCATATTGGTTGTTTATAGATTTTCAAAGCAAAATTTATGTGGGTTGACCATGGGATTGATCACACATGAGGGACACCCTCTGTGTTTTTTCCCAATTACCAGAGAAGCTAAACCAAGTTCATCACGTATTAGAAAGGTAAATCCAATGGTGGCCATCTTACGTATTTGAGAAATAATTAATTTATACATTGATCACCACGTAGGGTGTTATGCTTGATGAATGGCCCAGATTTTTTTAAAAAAAAGTTGGCCCCGCCGTGCATTAAAGAAGGCCTCTGCACCATATTATAATGCAGCAGTGCTGCATGTAGTTCTGCCCCTGTTAAGATTAGAGGAATGTTCAGAAACTACAAACCTTGACTATTTTGAGGACTTTAATTAAAGAACTTTTTGTATATGCCACTTTTAACATTTGTAGGATTTGTAAATAGGTTTATGAGGTTTTAGTATTTGTAAATAGGTTCCTGCCTTTTCTTTTTAACACCTTTCATATTTCTAAAATCAATATTCCTAACAAGAATGGACAGCAAGCATGAGATTTATTTTGGATTTTCAAATAAATGACAACTTTACCTTTACATCCTATTATTTTATCTGAAGTCCCAATGATTTCTCTCAATAACTTTCTCATGCACATGACCACGGGTGGACTCTGATACAAGGGCCTGGGGACTGAATCCCCCACCCACATTTGAGAAAATTTTAAAATCCCACCCTCCCCCTACAAATTCTAAAAATTAATATATTTTTTTACATTTGTCCATTTCCCCCAATATTTATTTTACATAGAGCCAAACACCACCTCCCTCGCAAATTCTAAAAATTAATATTTTTTACATTTGCCCATTCCCATAAATTTCTTTGACACCCCTACACATGAAGCATATTCATGTATTTTGAAACTTTCATCAATCCGACAGTGGGTCATGTATGGATTGGATAAATTATAACTAGTTATAAGTACATGTGTTGATTGTTGTCATGATTGGATTTACTAAAACGACCCATGTATTGTTAAAAAATAAATTTATGTAGGGTTATTCTCTCTCATTAAGTGCAATTGTTAATATTATATGCTTCATAAAAAAAAATCAAGTCCAACCTTTTTAAATTATGCATATAAGGATAAAAGATATGGACAAAAGTGTCATTTTTCTCTAAAAACCCAAGGTGATTGGAAGACTATTGATTTTTGGAGATAAAGAAGATATTAAAATGAAAATGCTGGAGCCTATTTGCAAATACTAAAACCTTAGGGCCTATTTACAAATCTTACAAATATTAGTGCGGTATATACAAAAAGCTCTTAATTAAATGATATCAGGTCGTGCTTCATCCATGATGCTCCGTTTCAAACCTTACTTGGCTGCACGATGAAGGTCCCTAAATTATGATTTAGCTGCCGGCTCCTAGTTGAATACTTCTCTTCAATCTAATCCATCTTATGGGGACCGCTTTAACTATCAGTGATGGTTGATAACAAGTGTATAGTATAGAAATTGAGTGACACATCTGATATCTGTAAACATTTCTCAATGGGCTCACCTACTGACCTACCTATCAATTAGAGGGATAAGGAGACAAAAAGGATGAGGTGTGAGGATAGGGACTGGCCAGGTATCACAGACAATCCAAGCCCTTAAGCCACAGAGTTGGATGATTTTTTAAGCGCAATTTCCCCTTTAATTATCTGTTATTATTATGGTCCTGTCCAACAGTGGAAGCTTGATGATTTAGTGGGAAATTGATGTGAAAGCATAGGAGATGTGAGAAGGTTTAAATTGAACAAAGACTCCAATGGGGTTCGCAAAGAAAACTTTCCCTGGAATTGGATGATGGTCATAACAATTCGGTCCGATTGTTTTGAATGCATAATTAGTGATCATGGAATCCAATAGGTACCTGCAATAAGCCTTACAAGGTAGGTTGATGGTTGAATGCTTGATTTTAGGAAAATTTCTCACCTTGTATAAAATATTCTGTAAGAAATAATCAGCATTCAAAATTATGGTTTCTTCTCATACCTGAATCTAAAACTTCTTGGCTTGTTTGGCAACTCTACTATTAAATTCAAGTAAGGTAAAGCCCCCATTTCTCAAAAAAAAAAAGTCTCATAAAAAACACTTTAGTTCAAATTTCCCACCATATTTAAAATAAAATAAAAAAGTAAAAAAGGTAACCTCATTTTTCTACTATAAGACAAAAAAACTCAACAATCAATACAAAAAGTAAAACGGACTCATTGCTTTAAATCTTTCATATGGTCTCACATTCAAAATCCAAATGGTTCAAAATCATTGTCCCAATATGTATGTACTAGTGTACTACATCTTCATTAGATTTATGTTCGTTGTGTTATTTATCACGTGTAAAGCATGTGCTTTATCCCAAATTTATTTTTAATCTAAATGCAAGGTTTGGACATGAGTGATTTATTGACAAGTTTGTCGATGTAAACAAAGTGGAACATTGAATTTAAACTGTTAGGAACTTCATGGATAAGCCCACCGGTAGACTTTCGAGCCGCGTAGAGGATTTTCTAAGCCCTACCCTTAGAGGATGCCGACAATAAAAAAAAGGTACAACAATAAGAGCATTGGTTATTAAGTTTCCAACCTATACTCCTCCAACACCTAAAAACTGACTTCTCGCAATCACTCATTTTCTAAATCTAAATTGGTGGGTAGTATTTGTCTGGAGTAAATTCTCTTTTTTATTTTATAGGAACTTTGATTTTTTCTCAATTACTTTTTCTTCTGTAAATAGGGTTTTTTATGATCTCTTCTTATTTGGGTCTTCTTATTTGGGGCCTGCTTGTTGCATTACTATGAATTCATGATAAAATGAGTTACACCAAGCATTATCAAAGAGTAAAAAATGTAAAAGATAAGGTGGGGATGTGTAAAATGGACTTTTACTCTTGCTAATTAATCGTTTCCTCTTTTCCTTGTCTTTGGGAATGTTCTATATTTCTGACTTCTGATAGAGAAGGCCCAACAAATTAAGAATTTCTCTTAATTTTAAAACAAGAATCTCAAATCACATGAGATCGCAGGGACATGAGGTCATCTATTATCTACTGTCCACATGACCTAGTGTTTAGTGTTGAGGTAGCTGTTGAATGAAAAGATCTCTTCTAATGTGGAAGTTGACCATTCTTGTGGTGTAGGTGCGTTCATATTATGAGGACGGTGCCCCTTAGCTTGGTGGTAGAGAAATGTGCTTTCATATGGAGCACCTCGGTTACATGCTATGCTTAACTCGATGGAGGCCACAGTAAGTGCATGGTTGCTAAGTTGGCTGGCAATCCGATGTCCTTGGGCAGCCCACAGATTGAATATGGGATATCACATTCTTTCCTTAGTGTGTGGCCTTTTTTTCCCACAGTTTATGGGCTATTCCTATCGTGTCATGTCTTTCATTTTCCGCCTGTGTGGGCTCTCCCAGCCCCCTAAGCCAAAAAATAATAATAATAAAAAATATCTCGCCAGAGCAATCATGACAGAGAAATTTTGTGGAAAAGAAAAAGGAAAATCATCAATAAATCTATATAGCTAAGAATAAATATCTTTTTTCTTGCTCAAATTTTACTCTAATATAAGTTAAACTATCATCAGATTAATTACATATAAAATATGTTCTTTTTGACATTGGATATTGTGCTCAACTTTTATAAAAGTAAAATTCGACAAATCTAAAACAATATAAGACATTTATTTTCAACGTTAACTAGTGAAACCCACTAACAAATTTACCAATTTCCATTGAATGCAAAGGATCCAAACTCTTGAACAAAAACTTAAGTACAATTGCACAAGAGTCGGATTGAAATCCTAAGTTAAAAAAAAAAAAAATAGAACTTAACAATGGGGTAAGGGGCGGACCTAGGTAAACGGATCTTGGGCAGAAGCCCCCACCCATATATGTAGATGGCTTAAGATTTTGAAGAAATCACCTACAAATTGCGAAGATTTATATATATATATATATATCTTTTTATATTCGCCCCTTTCCCTAATATCAATTATACATGGAGCCCCCCTGTTCAATATCCTGGGTCCGCCGTTAAATGGAGCCCACCTTTAAAACTCCAAATCATTAAAAATAAACACCCGCGATCATAAATTATATCCTCAAATTTTACATCACCCAGAGTTTTGTCGTACGATCGAATTGACCATTTGATGAACAACAAATACAATGAATATTCATAAGATTGTGTTAAGTCAGGTTTACTATTGGTACTTAGATATCATTTATTTTGAGCAGATCCATCGAATTTAAAAAAGTGGGCCCATTTCTAAGTTACTCTACTTCAAGTCTGAGCTTTCTAGCTCAAAGCCTCAAAGATCCGGATTCATTGCAAAAGGTACGTTCTAGTGATTTGAATGCAAAAAGATCGTTTAAACCGACGGCTAGGCTACCGACCGATGTCCAATTGCCTCGCTTTGGCGGGATCCTCCTTTCCAAGCCGTTCTCCGCGTATAACTCTGTCCGTCCGGGCCCCGTCCCTCAGACAGTTTCCTCATTCCATCATCCCTAGAATCCATCACAGAAAGGCCAAGACCTAGAATCTAAATCACTTGCATTATCCGCCCCCCATTGTATTAGGCCAAAAATAACACTCTCTTGCTAGTCTGTGGGCTCATTTAAAATTATTTGTTTTGAACTATATAGATTTTTATTAAATAGGTTCCACTAAAGAGAATCAAGAATTTCTCATGAGTGAGAGCTTATTGAAAAATAAGTAGATGCGAGAGACTCCACATTTTTTTTTTTTTTTTTGTTAAGGCAAAGTACTAATCTCCTCCATAGAGTATGCTCAAATCTTACCTAGATCTAATATGGTGCTACGATAAGCTATAAAACACTCTATCCATAATGTAATTAATTAGGATAACATTATATATTATTAGTTTTATGTATTAATCACGTTCTGAATCATGTGTTCAATTTTACCGTGGGACCAAACCCTATTCAAATTTCATTGACTAAGATTTTCATCCCCTTTCTCTCTCTAATAAGCCTATGTTGTCGTGGCCCCACTGATGATGGACACAGGTCGTGCATTCCGTGTGAAGCCCGTGTTGCAAACGTTTGAGGTTACCGTGAAGAGACATATAAATCAACCAAGACGAGGTGTTGATATCAATTTAGCACAAGTTCAACATATTTCTCTCTCTCTTAATTTTCTTCAAAGAAGAACAGAAGAAAATGACGAAAGCTTTTCTCTCTCTCCTGCTCCTCCTCTTACTGCTTTCTAACCAAGGCCAGGGCCGTTACGTAACAGATTCCGATTCCGATTCCGATTCTTCTTCTTCTTCTTCTTCTTCTTATGATCTTGTGTCGGATGGAATCGGCCATGGCAGTCAACCTTCTCTTCTCCTCCTCAAACGTTCGTCGTCGTCGTCGTCGTCGTCGTCGTCTTCTTCTTCTTTGGAGACGTGCGAGGAGACGTATGGATTCCTTCCCTGCACGACCACGGTTTTGGGTAACCTCTTTATGGTGCTGGTGTACGGAAGCTTCATGTTCATGGGGGCCAAGTATCTGTCGACGGGAAGCGAGCTCCTCCTCGAGATTCTCGGCCCAGGCGTCGTTGGCGGCCTCTTCCTCCCCATTCTTGGCGCTCTTCCAGACGCCATGCTCATTCTTGGTACGCTTCGTGTCTCGACTGGATCCCACTGAGTTAACTCAGTGGGTCCATTGCTAGTAGTATCGATTGAAATATCGGCCGATATGTGTATTTGTTTTTCCGGCAACAGATATCGGCCGGTGCAAATCGGTACGGGATGGTACGGATTGTGCATTGTGGATTTGGGAAGCTTGAAAAGGAGAATCCCGTGCCTGCTAAATCAGGAAAGAGTGATGGCTGGTTAACCTTCTGATATGGGCAGTGGGGACCACCTCTTGTGATGCGAACCCACCAAACTGGATTCCCACCCTACTTGATTGGATTGGGTTCCATCAAGGGAGAAAGCAGCGGTTCATATGCCAAAAGCCAAAAGTGGTTTACTTTCGAGAGGCGTGGAATTTACCGTGGGGCCCACGTGCTGATCATATGAACTTGCAATCCTTTTAGTAGGGTATCTTCAAATTTTACTCTCAAGAAGATTTGGTGTTGAAAAGTAATTCTTACTAGGAGTTCATATTCGAAGAGGAGCCATAGAAAATGATGTCGCCAAATGTGTCTAAATTCCACCTGTGTTGATGGGATCAATAAAAAAGGCTAGTTTCTCTGGGGGAGTATTTAAATCCGAGACGGGGTGAAATGGATGTTCGGACTTGAGCATCTAGAAATTGCACCAAAATACAAAGAGAATTTCTGAGTTTTCAAAAGTTATTTGAGACATTTCAGGTGATTAGAATTTTAAAAGAGAGCCGCTAACGTCAGTGGCCTAAGCTTCTCTTTCCACATCCCTTCTCTCTAGACTACCACACCCCATTTAAGCTTAAAAAATTCTCAAAATCTCTATCTACACACCCCATTTTTCCCAAAATACCCAAACCCCTCCACCTCCCCCCTCTCTCCGCCGCTCCTCCTCCATATCTCTCTCCCTTTCCCTTTTTTTCCCTCCCTCTCCCTCTCTCTCCCTATTGTTGCCGGCCACCCTGCCAGCCTCTGTCTCCCACTCTTCCTCTCCTTCTCCTTGTCTCCCTCTCCCCCTCCGGCGGTGCCGTCGGAGGGGACGGTATGGTGGTGGTTGGGGTGAGGGTAGGTGAGTGTAGAAAGAAGTCAGGATTGGGGTGGGGGTAGGTGAGTGTAGAAAGAAGTCAGGAAGGGAGAGACTTTTAATAGATGTACTTTTAGGTAATTTTACACAGGGATATATTAGTCCTAAAAAAAGGAACATGGAAAGAGAAGCTTGGGTTGTGGCATTAACAGCTTTCTTTTGAAATGCTTAGCAAGAAATAAGGTATTTGCAAATGCCAAGAGAAAGGGAGTGGTAGTCGGGAAGGGAGAGACTTTTAATAGATGTACTTTTAGGTAATTTTACACAGGGATATATTAATCCTAAAAAAACGGAACGTGGAAAGAGAAGCTTGGGTTGTGGCATTAACAGCTCTCTTTTGAAATGCTTAGCAAGAAACAAGGTATTTGCAAATGCCAAGAGAAGAGAGTGGTAATCAATAAGTGGGCCATGGTGAGTTCCACAAAGTCCTACCAACTCACGTGGTGGGGGATCATGAAAGCAACCCACCCGGGATCTAGACTTGCAAAAGAAACAAAGGAGTTTGTTACATAACTATTTTACTTTTGAGGATTTCAAACTAGGTGATGATGGTATGATTGAATTGATATTAAGTAGATCCTAATTGACACTATTATCTGGCTCTTTGTATTATCTGTGCTTCACATGCATACAGGCGAACTTCACTCAATCTCTGTCTCTGTCTCTTTGTTATATGTGATTCACATGCATACAAGTGATCTTCACTCAATCTTTGTCATGCTTTTCTAGCATACGTAGTTTTGATGAGCACTTTAGGAAATGTTTGTGCTACTTTTTTTCCGTACAAAAAGTTTAGAAAGTGAAAATATTTTTCTGCTGTGTTTGAAATTTCATATTTAGTGTAACCGCTTTTCCTTGAAGAAAACTGAAAAAATAAATCAACTTTTTTCACAATTCCGTAGAATCCATTTCCGATAGGGAAGGTCGGAAAAAAAATTCCCTAGAAAATGGAAAAACTTTACCATATAAATGGTTTTCCGCATTGCCACACAAACATGCACCAATTAAGCATTTTCTTCTTCAGTTCAAAATGAAGAAATTCTTGTTACGAAAAATAGACTTCGTTTGTTCTGATGGAATTGAATTTCATAAGTTTTATGATAAGATGAGTTTTACTTTGAAAACTACTATACAAAGTGAGAAGTGAAGGATATAAGGAAGAAATCTAGATGAATGTTAAATTTTCAATAACTAGGGTGATGGGTCGGTAGTCATTTATTTTCAATTCTAGTTGCTTTGATAGAAATACATCCCTAACATTTCACCCAATTTCAACTCCTCAGATCACTGATATTGTGCGTATAGGGACCGATACTGATTTTTGGACTTACTTTTTCCGATTAGAAAGATCTATGTATCCCAACTATGGCTGTGATTTGAAAATATATGTAAGATTTAAATAAAATTTCTGGATATTAATTTATATTTGTAAAATAACACATGTAAATTACGTTATCATATTTGTGGGTAAACATTGAACCACTCGAATTAGATATAGAAAAGGGTTATTGCCCATATATAGAGCTGTCCTTAGACCTGAGATTCACCATTGAGAGGTCAAATTTTAAGTATTTTCCTCATGCAATATCCTAGGGCCGTGTACTATCGCACACATCATATTGTGTGATATCTTAGGGCCTTGCGATATTGCACACATCATTATGTGCAATATTCTAGGACCGTGCAACATCGCACATCCGATATCCTATGGTCGTGCAATATCACACCTATTCCCTGTGGGAATTATATAAACTTTGATTGTTGTGGGGCAAATGTTAGATGTAAGAATAGTCGTACGGTCAATATCCCTTAAAAAGAATCTTCATTATTAAGACAAAACTGATCATTTTTGGGTTTAATCAATGGGTTAACAAAAATTTTGAACGATTCTTATTAAGATTTTGGGGCGAACTTAAGTTTAAAAAAAAAAAAAAAAGAAGGCGGTGTTAGATTTCGAAACCAAAATTTATCAAACATGGTAATTATACTGGCACTGTTCTAGTTAGAGAGATATTTTACGTTTTCGCCCTTCATTAAGTGCATGAAATCTCATTCGAAAATGACCTCATTTACACACTAGTTTCTCTCATCGACTCATACTCGCAAACACAAATGTGGCCATCCTTAAATATAAAAAATGTGCATCATTTATACATACAAATGTGTGCAAACAAAGGACCCCTTTAATGTTTGATGGAAAGTCAACTTTTTTTTAACTCATTAGGATTAGATACGGTGCAATTTCCGTTGATAGCACAAATTCCTAAGAGGAATGCATGGAATGCAGAAAGAGAGATTTTACAATGATCTAATTTTTGTGATGTAGATGAGTAAATAATTTTAGCACCCTGGCCTTTTAAATCGTTTGAATATGTAGCCCCATATCACATCTTTTTGAATATTTTGAATAAGGTATTTTATTCCTTTGATAGATTTAATAGTTGGTGTCATTCAGCATCTGTGGATCTGAATTCTTACTTACAGTACATTAGGACTTGCTTGTAATTTTCGGTACATAAAAAGATCAGTTTGTGTTGATTCTGTGGATTTTTTTTGGGGGAGTTCTATTGGCACCGCGATTTTTGCTTTTCCCACCGCAGAAAAAAATAAAAAAATAAATTTTCCTAAACTACCCCTCCTCCCTCTCCCTCTCCCTCTCCCTCCCTCCCTCCTCTTCCCTTCCTCTCCCACCCTCCACTCTCTTCCCTCATCTTCTCCCCCCCCCCACCCCCCCTAATCTCCGGCTGGGAGGGAGCCCCGACCGGCAGGCCGGTCTCCCTCCCCCTCTCCCTCTTTCTTCCTGCCTCCCCTTCTCTTTTCTTTCCCTCTTCTCCCTTCCTCTTCTTCCCTCCCATACTGTCCCTCCCCCTCCCAGTCGCCTGCTGCAGCCCGATCTCCCTCCCCGCCAGCGACTGGGAGGGGGAGGGGGAGGGAGAAGAATAGTAGCGGAGGGAAGGAGAGGGAAGACCGAAGAAGAGGAAGGGAGAAGAGGGAAAGAAAAGAGAAGGGGAGGGAGGAAGAAAGAGGGAGAGGGAGACCGGCCAGCCGCCGGGGCTTCCACCGCGGGCTGCCGGTCGGGGCTCCCTCCCCGCCGGAGACAGGGGGGGTGGGGGGGATGAGGGAAGAGGGTGGAGGGTGGTGGGAGAGGAAGGGAAGAGGAGGGAGGGGGAGGAGGAGGGAGGAAAGGGGAGGGGTAGTTTAGGAAAAAAATTATTTTTTGTCTTCTAGTGCGGTGGGAAGAGAAAAAATCGAGGTGCCAATAGAACTCCCCTTTTTTTCTTCTTACCCCTCGCGCCGTATGAAACCCTTTTATGTGAAATTAGAAGAAAAAAATGTTGCTTCTTTGCTTTACTGTTGCTTTTTTAATGGATATCCAAACAAAGGATTGGTGACTATTAAAATGTTTATTATCTTGAAAACAACCATCACCTCCTTGGTATCTACTCCTTTTATTCTAGAATAACTTTTTTGCTGTGGAGACTTGCTCTACGGTGCTTTGTGTTGGGTCCATACTCCATACTGACATGATTAGAGTAAGAATTTTACAAGGCAGCGATTAGACCAGCAATGACCTATGGAGCAGAATATTGGCCAACAGAGAATGACACATGAAAAAAATGAGTGCCTCGAAAATGAGGTGGTTGTGATGCAGGTATAGTAAAACTATGAATTATAGAATTAAAAATGAGCGCATTTGGGGATAATTTAGGGAGTAGCACGATAGGTGACAAATTAAGAGTCATTTGTATGAGATGGTTTAAACATGTCTAACGCAGGTTAACAACGATGCCAGTGAGTAGAAGATTCTCTATATAGGTTGATGGCCCCAAAGGAAAAGGGATGGATTGAGATGACTTGGATGGAAGTAGTAATGATATATCTGAACAAGTGCAACCTATATGAGGATTTGGGTTAGGATACGCTTGAATGGCAAAATAAAGTTCATGTAGCTGACTCTAACATAGTTGGGACAAGCCTTTGATGCTTACAGATTTTGTTTCATGGTTGCAACATGGAATAAACTTCTGCTTTTGTAAACTCATTATTTTGGGCTTCTTCGTTTTGGTCAACTCTGTTCATTGCTTAGGCTACGAAGGGTCAGATTGTATCTTGGGAACTAATGAAGGATGTTATTCCGGTATCCATGTTTCTCCAAACAGTTGTTGATTGGCTTACCAATCCTTAATTTGGTACGTCCAGTGGGGATTAGCCTGGATAATATTTTAGTTTGTTCCAATGGGCTATGAATTATTTGGAATTAAAGTGTCAATCGTTGGACATGACCAATGGAACCTTAATACAAATGGTAGACTGGTAGTGCCTTTTGGAACTGGGTCTCTTGGATAACAGTGGCACCATGACCTTACTGTTGCTAGTTCCCCTATATCTTTGCAAGCTATTCCTCAAATATAGTATTTGAAAGCTACATTTGAAGTTTTTAGGGATAAGGTTACTGAGAGAATCTCTAACGAGGTAACTCTACAACTCCTTATCCTTCTCACATCAGCAGGAGGCTGCTTTTTCGTTATATTATGTTTTTATCCTCGATATTTTACTCCAAAACATCAAAGACTGCCTAAATGATGCATTAGTCCAAGTTTAATAAGATTTTCAGTTGTTGTAGTTATTATTTAGAATTTAGAATAAAATTTATATGCCCAACTTGCATACTTTCCTATTGAATTCCTCTACAGATTCAATGTAAATGAGGTTCCATGGAAGGAGGATCAGAATGGGTCTAAGGTGGAGACTTAGACGGAACCATCACTTTTCTAGGACTTAATATTCTTGCTGATTGATGGGTGACCATTTCCTATCAGAAGTGAGGTGATGATCTCCACCTTTAATTCAACACTACTAGCCCCTTTGGTAGGAAGTCATTGCCTGGAAATCCTAGAAGTCCAGCGCCGGTTAAATTAGCTAGTCCTGTATGTTTATGTTTTGTATCTGACTTCAATTCAGGTAGGTAGGTTGACAGCTGGAATAAAACTTTCGTTACAATTTAAACGTGATTTCTGAGAACACAACAACTAGAATGGAGAAATAGAATTCATGTAGCTGACTTAACATAGTTGGAACAAGGCTTTGATGATGACAATGATGAAGAAGAGATTGTTCTTGATCTGTTGCATGCAATTTCTTTTTGCAGTGTCTGGACTTTCTGGAAGTAAAGAGACTGCTCAACAACAAGTTTTAATTGGAATGGGATTGCTTGCTGGGTCAACTGTCATGCTTCTAACATTGTTATGGGGTTCTTGTGTGGTGGTCGGCAAGTGTGATCTCTTGGAGAATTCAACTTCAGTAGACTCGGAAGATACAAAAGGGTGCATCCTAACAGGTTTACTCTTTTTCCAATTTATGTTTTCTTTTCTACTTTTTTTGGTGAAATAACTATGAAATTTACTTCTTTTAATGCCTGAAAATAATTATGGCTTGCAGTATCTATAAACTGATGCTTAAAGTTAGTATTTACTCAAGTAATCCTACTTACTTTATGCTTTTTATTTAAAAGAAAAAATTATTTCTTGTTTCCTTATCTTTTTGGTCATCTGCTCATGTGCTTAGAAGAATTACTTAAGACTATTAGTTTTGTGCATTCAAAAACTGGAATGATGTTAAAATGGGTTTTTATTGTTTGTTTACAGCTTTTGTATTAACCCAGAGATTGTCCATCTTTCCAGGGTCTGGTGTTACTACAGATGTGCCAACCAGTCATGCTGCGAAGATCATGACTATATCTGTGATTCCATTTATCATCGTGCAACTACCAAGAATTTTCCATACATCATCTGGAAACCGTATCGCAATCTTGGTTTCTTTGATTGTTGCTATTGCATTCTTGATTTCTTACTGCCTCTATCAGGTAGGGTCCATTTCTTGTGTTATGGAACATGTTTCATTCATTGGCCACAGAATCTTCCCAACACCAGCATTGCCATTGTAGAGATGTATTTTATTAATAGCTTGTCTGTTTGCATAGATTATAAGAATTGAATGCATAAGAATTCATGGTCAAGTGATCTCCATCAAAGGATTTTAAAGAGGTGAGGTATGAATGATATGATGTGAGGGGTGACGGATATAAGGAAGCCATGCAGATGAGGTCTTGACTTATCTAGGATTTGAATTACTAGGGTGATGGCTGGGAATTCATTTCCCATCTTCCCTTGATTCAGTTTCCATTAGAGGGGAGGTTATTTGATGGTCATTTTTTGTATATTCCTTTTTAACTACTTATGGCATGGATTCCTATGTATTCTATGCTAAGAAACGGGCCCTTAGCAATAATACATAGATAGTCATAACAGTTTACCTTGAAATATAGCTCCAAATTAGTCCATGGTTAAGAGCCCCTCATGGCATGTTTGGTATTGGATTGGTAAACATTTAAGCTAAATTCGGCCAGCATTTAAGTTAAACACAGTCCAAGGTTTTATGCTATTGTCATTGCAACAATGGGAATTGTAATTCTTGGTCCCTGCACTCTGTTTACCTGTTAATCTAATTGCGTCTAATTCTGTTTGCCTGTAAGTGGTTATGGCAAAGAATAAAAATAACTCTCACTTACTGGCACCTCAGGTGATCCAAATGCATGATCCTCATTTACGCATAAGCAGAGATATCTGCGCTTAGTTTATGAGATCAAAATGGACCCCAAGGGTAAAAGATACAAGAAATAATGGAATGTGAGACTGGCTTATATTTTGTTGATTTGGATTACAACTTCAGCAAGTTTTCTTGTAAGATTTCAGTTTGGATTTTCTTTGCAGCACATCTAAATCCGTGCATTTGTCATGTTTTGTCTTTGTTTTATATTATTGGCACAGGTCCTTCAGCCTTGGATCCAGAGAAGAAGACTGGCATATGTGAAACATAAGCATGTAATATCAGGAATTTTAAGACATGTGCATAAGAGTGCATTAGGGAAGCTCCTTAAAGAAGATGGACAACCTAATAAAGATGTTTTAGAGAAGTTAGTTTTTTTTTTTTTTTTTGTTCACTTGTGGACATTTTCTAACTATTATGTTCTATTTGACTACTGTTTACCTGTTTAATTATAATTTGTCATTTTCTTTTATTTTTAATCACAGATTATTTCATAGACTTGATGTGGATGGTGATGGGTGTGTCTCGAATCAGGAGTTGGCATCACTGATCATAGGAATCGAGTTTGAAGAGATAGATTTGGATCATGATGATGCTGTAAAGAAGATAATGGATGACTTTGACACGTCTGGTGATAAGAAAATTGACAAGAGCGAGTTTATTAGTGGGATCTCAAGATGGCTTGAAGAGGCTAAGTGTTCCGTTTCTCATGACGGTTCTTACTCAAAAAAGTTTGTAGACGACTTTCACATGGTAATTTACCTCATTTCTTGTTTCCTCTAAATGACAAGCACAATTATGATGTTGTCATCTTCAAAATTCATGTACAGAAAACGCGGGAAGAATGTGACACAATTGACATGAGTGATGAAGTGGTAGAGGGTGTTGAAAACCCCTCTTGGATAAGCTTTAAAGCCGCATTGATGTTGCTGGTGGGAACCATAATTGCAGCTGCATTTGCAGATCCACTAGTAGATTCAGTGACCAATTTCTCTAATGCTACAAACATACCTTCTTTCTTCATCTCATTTATCGCAATGCCTTTGGCAACAAACTCTAGTGAAGCAGTCTCCGCAATCATTTTTGCGAGTAGGAAGAAGCAAAGGACTACTTCTTTAACTTTCTCTGAGGTTTGTTTCTTAGTCTGAACTATTCCATTTCGATACCAATTGTATTTTTGCAGTTAATATAATCATGAAATGTATGATGGCCATTTCCTTGTTATGATATTAATTCATTTTTATTTTTGCCTCAGATCTATGGTGCGGTGACCATGAACAATATCCTTTGCCTGGCTGTCTTTTTAGCCCTGGTTTATGTGCGCCACCTGACATGGGATTTCTCTGCCGAAGTGCTTGTGATTCTTATTGTCTGTATTGTAATGGGTCTCTTTACCAGCTTCCGCACAACATTCTCACTGTGGACGTGTTCTGTGGCATATTTGCTGTATCCATTGTCTCTGGTTCTTGTTTATGTTCTCGACTACGTCTTTGGGTGGTCATAAACTTAAGTTTATTTTATGAATGCCAAAGTACTCACTCCAGTTTGCTCTCTCCTTGTTCCGTATGTATTCTAGGAATGCCAGTTCTCTGGAGAACTGACTACTAACAGAACGTCCACGACAACAGCTGCTTATGTAGTTGCTTCAATCCAGATAATGTTCTGTATATTGATATCATTTCCATCACAAGCCTGATGTTACTTATATTCTCGTTATATCGTTATTTTTATACCGCCACGATTCCAAGCACTGATATATGCTACCAAAGATAAGCACCTTGCTACATGATTCATAAATTTTACTCGATAAATATATGACATTTAGTTTGGCCAGCTTTTGGTACTGGAGTAACTTTAGAATTGAATTCAGATCAGGCATGAGGTGTGAGGTTACAAACCAACTTAAGGTGGACCCTGTTTGTATGGAATGATGACTTGAACAAATCACAGTGTTTTTTAGCTGCACATGACTTATTCATGGATGGATGTCTGGCAGCATAATTTTCTGTTGGGGTTAGTCAATATTTTATTAGGTACAATTGATTCTACTTGGTTCCTGCATTTCTAGCTCACTCTTTAGGACCAGGTCTGAGTTCGGGCTGGATTCTTGGCCTTGAAACTATTCAAGAAACACCCTTTCTCGATGCAATGCTGAAGTAATAATATCAGAGGAGACTTTTTATATGCGGAAATTCAACTCCTTTTTTAGGTGCAAAGAGGAAGTGTCTCATTGAATTCCTTTAACTGTAATCTTCATTTCAACATCCATGATTTTATTCTAGGAATCAACAATAGCAGGTAATTCTTCTTTCCTTCAAAGATTCTCCTTCTCAATCCTTTGAAATTTCCCATATGATTGTCAAAGGGGTGGATAAGGATTCGTCTGATTGCTGCTATTTTGTAACTATTGTAATTAAGGATCAGGTATAGGTATGCTTTCCCTTTATGCTTGATTTTTATGGCTGTCAAAATTGTAGTCCCATTTTATAATTAATGGATCATTGTGCTAAAAAAATGCTCCCCAGATTAAAAAAATTAATTTCCAAAACCAAGATTTTCTATAAGATTTCTCCCCTAATTGATAAAGGACCCGTGGGCCAGCCTATAATAAAATCAAAAAATGAAGTAATGGTAAGACACACTGAACAAGCATGGAAATAAACAATAAATAGCATGGGAACAGATGCAATGGACAAATATATGATTTAACAGAATCCTCCTTAGCCTAACAAATGAAAGAAGACATAAAACAAAATAGCCGCATAGGTGTCACATCCAATTTACTGGCACTGATGATTCAGATTATGGTTTAGAAAGATGAAGCAATTGCAAGTGTTGGTTTCCAAACCTTCTGCCCTGTTCAGATTTTGTTTTTAGCTTTTTACCTTTGGTTGCTGTGAAAATTCCAAAGTGACTAATCAATCATTGTGCAGTCACTACATATAAATTTATAAGCTTTCTTGTCCTGTTATTGCTTCTTTATGCAAAGTGAACATCACTTCTCAGATCAGTGTGTTGAGATGCCAAAAGTTCATCTCCAAGTAACAGTTGAAGGTATTGAGGAAAATGCCTGAAGTTGTATTCATCTGCTTTTTTACTTTTCAAGGCATAATCAAATGTGATTTTGAACTTCATAACCTTAGCTACCACTAGGAGCATTAACCTAACCTAAGCTACTACTAGAAGCATAACCTAACTAATAATATAATGAAGTGGATTTCTTCTGGTCATCCTATGAGAATAAGCTTAATTTCGAGGTCATCACATGTGTCATCAAATGAAACCCCTCATGGGTTGATGTGATTCTTAGATCATTTACTGGAGTTGTGGATTTGGCTGTAACTAAGATATCTGCTAGAGGTGATCCGTGAAGGAAAAAGCTCATTTCTCCAATCAAATGCCTTTAAAACAACATTGAAATTTGCTTTGTAGAATGATCTGCTGTGCAAAGTTTTGAAGAATCCATTAATGCATCTGGTCATAGTTTTCATTTGCCTTACTTGGTTACAACTTTCGAGTATAGAAGATTGAAATAACAATTATATGCGGTTTTCAGGCTTGATCTTTGATTTCACAGAATGCGGTCCTGCGGATCTCCATATTATGCCACAATCCTTCGTGGGACTTTTTAAGGTGATCGCCACTAATTTTCCACAATCCTTCATTTCTATCATGGAAAGGGTTGGTTGTCTTTATACTTGTAAATAAAATAAGAGCAAATGCAAGACCAAGGATGATGGAGAGAATTGATTGGTAGTGCAGAAGAAGCATAAGGGTGGCCCTTCCATTGAAGAGTAGGCACTCCATGGCCACTCATAACTTTACAGCATCATAAAGAGAAGAAGATGGTTAAACATACAATATAGCTGAGTCAGACACATCACTGCTAGGAATAAAAACAAGAGGGCCTGGAGAACATGAAGCCTGTTGAATGACATTGGAAGTCCTAGGTACCTTTTATGAGAAATTAAGCTAATGGTAAGCGCATACAGGATCATGATAATGAAGGACAAACCGTCATCGGATATTCTTTCTTATCTTTTATTTCTCTACCAAGGTTGTTAACCCACGAGCAACCGCCATAGGAAGAAGACAAACATAGTATTCATACAAAAAAAAAAAAACCATGCAATTGACATCCACTACATTTAATTAATGAAGGCAGACTCTGTGAAGGTGTATATAAATCAAGCATCCATGTTCAATTCCTCTCTACACTAAACATTAAGGGTCAAAGTGAGAAATGGAGAACTTGAGAATTGTGGGTTGTTTGGTCTTGATCTTGGCTTTGGTTCCAAGTGCAGAATCTCGTCATCTCAACCTGTTCCAAGGTGTGAGAGAGCTAATGGAATCATCCAAAGGATTTGATGGGGGTGCTAGAGCAGTGCCGAATGCAGGGCTGAGGAGAAAGGAAAGAATGATGACAACAGAATATGAGTCCAAGAGAGTAAGCCCTGGGGGACCAGATCCCCAACATCATGCCATACCTTCTTCCTAGAGCATTTAGCATAACCTGTTTAACCTGAAGAGGAAGTTTTGTAGTTTTTTTTTTTTTTTTCTATTCTTTTCTACTTTTGGGTTGTTTAGTGGCCACTTGTGCTTTGACATGTTATAATAAGATAATGAACCATTATGCCATGTTATCTTTCTTTCATTAATATATCTATCGACCTTCTTTTATGGTGATTTGATGGCAAAAGTGCTAATTAATTTATGCAACTTCTCTTTATGATTAGCCAACCTGTTGCATCCAGTCTACATATATAACATGTAGTTTGAAGATGTGAGAAACAAGCAGAAATGGTATTCTAGCAATATCTACAGCATTAAAGGTGAGGGAAATAGAGAACACAGAACAGAAACTGCGTGTTTGAAGAGAATGCAGAAGCATGGTTCATTCATCAAAACCAAAATAAACCTATCTAGGATGGAAGAAATTGGAGACTTTTAACCACATTTTGATCCTAGCAGCTTGATTGCCCTTCACCAGGTTTACTTGTAAATCTAATGACCTGTATTTCAGTTCATTTGTAATTGGTTATTCCTCATTTACACATAAACCGACTTACCGATATTCTCTTATCCATGAATTTACTCTCTATGTTTCAGCTTCCCATTTCCTTCATTCATCAAACTGTTGCAAAACGAACCATTTGAACACATTATGGTTTGACCTTAAGACATATAAATGTCCTTTCTTCAATTATTTTAGTTTGAATTTCATTAACCCATATCAGAGTTTGACATCAAGTTGCACACTACAAAAAAAACTGACTTTTAGCGGAGGGAAAAGGGCTTTTAGCGGCGGTTTTTTAGCTTTTATTGTTAACACTAACTTCCCTAATGTCAATAGATGGGGTAAATCAAGTCCATTGATCAACCAAAAGCAACCCTTCAGGAAAGGGTGCATTCCATATATATATACATGCATACATAAATGGACAATAAAAAATCACCATGTTGACCTAAACAACCCTTTTGAAGTTGAAGAATCCCACATCATCAAAACTCCCCTTTCACCTAAAAGGCTACCACTAACAGTGGTTTTAACATTTCTTTATTTCCATTACGTGCTATGCACTAATGCACTGCCTACAATTAGGATAAACAAACAGATGTGGAGTTAGGAAAAGGAAAAAATAGTTGGGACAAAGAACAAACCCATCCATTATCCTATACCCAAAAACAAAAGAGAGAGAATATCTAACAAATCAAAAAGAAACAGTCATGGACGTGGAAAAATAGATAAATAGCTGGGACAGACAGCACAAACACATTGTCTAATACACAAAAACAAAAGAGAGAGATTATCTCACACCAAAAACGAGAGAGAGAGAGAGAGAGAGAGAATCAATAAAAAAATTATTTTAAAGAATGAATTCTAAAAAATGCAAAATCTTGGATCATGACAGAAGTCCTAGGAATTTTGGCCTAACTTATCAATGCTGCATGTGCCCTCTTGCTTCCTCTGCCAATCTTCTATTTCTATCTGGACAGCCAACTGCCTCCACACTAAGTTGGACAAAGTGGACTACTGCGCAGCAAAGATCGTGGCCACTAAATGGGGGACTGTACTAGGCATTTTGCTCCTATAAAACCTATATAAAAACTAGTCCCGTAGCACAGTTGGAAGGTTCTCATTTTCACAACCATAAAATTACGGGTTTGAATCACGTTAACTTCAAAAAAAAAAAAAAACAACAACAACGGCGGCATGCATGTAAACCTTTCGTTTATTGCACAGATGGATATGAACCTTGCATTGCCAATTGAACTTTGTATGGGACCCTTGCATCACTTCTCTTGTGGATGATAGGGCAGCAACAGGGAATCTCAACATGTAAACCTTTCGTTTATTGCACAGATGGATATGAACCTTGCATTGCCAATTGAACTTTGTATGGGACCCTTGCATCACTTCTCTTGTGGATGATAGGGCAGCAACAGGGAATCTCAACATGAAATGTCATCCTCCAAAGCTAATCTTGTTAAAAATGTGGATTTGCTTATCACAAGCATTGTTTTGCTCGTATAGTACAAACTACAGGCTTCTTGTGCCATTCAAGTCCAGTCACTAAAGCTTGTCAAGTGGAGCTCCATCCACAAGTGGCTTTATTAAACAAGGGAGAGGGAAGACACCATGTTATAACCCTCTCATGGATAAGAAACTGGGAGAATGAAGTTTCAAGTAATTCTACGCCACAGGATTATAAAGAACTCTTATCAGTTAGCCTAAAGACAATTTGGGTCCTTTTGTAGAGGAATGATGCAACTATAATACAAACAACTATTCAAAACTAACATGAATTCTTATGAGTACATTACTGTCGACTGAAGTTTGTCTGTTCCTTTTGCTTATTCTTAAAAGTAAAAAAAGTGGACGCCCATCAGCCTATATAACTTGAAAATGAGGGGAATGGTAGTGGAATACAGAAAGACAGCCTCACATTAATAAATGTGAAAAGGTTAAGAAAGGAACCCACTGGAGCAATGTGTAGAAAGCTTGGTATGGAAAGAGCTATGATAAGCTAATTATTCGTATTTAGTTCATTGTGACAGTGGCTAGAGTCCACCTTGGATGAAAGGTGCACTTGATGTACTCCAAAATGTGTTCTTAGGATACAATATGCAATGGTGACTGTATATGCTTCTTGCAGTGTATCAGAAAAATCTAGAAAGATATGCTTTCTTCTTTTTCTAATATATATATTTGAGAATTTCTATATATGAGTTACGCTATAAAACTCTCCGGTTTTCACAAAAAAAGCCACTCTTTAAGTAAATTAAATTGTGGCACGTGTCATCAATAATACACATATATGATTCTCTCTCCTAAACATCCTCCTACAAAGGTGGATCTTTTTAGATTCTCATTGGCTATTAGATAGGGGCATAAACTCCCTTTTTGAGATAGGGTTTTTTTTTAGAATTTATATATAGGAAGCTCTCACCTTACTATGAGAGATAAGGGTGGAGGCGGGGCCCTCACATCTTGTATATGGATGTGAGGACCTCCACCCAATCTCTCATTTAAGGTGAGAGATATCTCTCATATGAACATCTTCCATATATATAGGGAAATATTCAAACTATTATATGAGAACTTTTTTGCGGGGCCCAACTAGCAACCTATCCAAACCTAGGAACCAATAGGAAACCCCCTGATAGTCACTAATCCCAATGATTGGCACACATTCGAATTGAGTGAACCGTTGGATCGAGGGTTGAATATTTTTTTGAATATGAAGCTATTAAACTTGAGGGCCACAAATAAAGGGGTTAGGGGCATGGGTTTGGGGTCAAACTTGATACTTAGGGTGGTCTCACATGGATCTATCCATCCCCCCTGGTCCCATCCCCAAATGGGGCCCACAATTGGGCCCCACAAAAAAGTTCTCACATAATATGTGAGAACAGTTCTCACTGAATATTACATATCCCCAAATGGGGCCCACAATTGGACGTGTGGCGATCTTTTTTCGAGTGTTTGATGGATTTCGTCGATGACCCACTCTTTTTTTCATTTCCCTCCTCTGGATCCCTAAATCCAGAAATCGCCTCACTTTCTCTCTCTCTCACCTGATCTCTCTCCCCCGCTGCCCTGCTGCGCTCATCTCTCGCCTGATCTCTCTCCCTCGCTGCCCTGCTGCTGTGCTCATCTCTCGCCTAATCTCTCTCCCTCGCTGCCCTGCTGCTGCGCTCATCTCTCCCGCCGCCTCTCTGTTGCGCTCATCTCTCTCGCCTGATCTCTCTTCCTCGCTGCCCTCTCTGTTGCGATCTCTCTCTCTCCCCCTCTGTTGCGATCTCTCCCTCTCTCCCGCGTCTCTCCTCATCTCTCCCTCTAGTTGTAGTTAAGCCTCTTACTTGAGTTATCTATGCTTCAGCAAGGTTCTGAAAATTCCATAATTTTCAACAAGGGAAACACTCAAGAAATAATTTACACTCATACGACAACAGAAAACATTCCTAGACAACTTCCATCCATTCATAAACTTCCACACAATATTAACAAATTTCAGGAACCTTGCTGAAACATAGATAACTCAATGAAGAGGCTTAGCTGCAACTAGAGGGAGAGATGAGGAGAGACGCGGGAGAGAGGGAGAGATCACAGCAGAGGGGGAGAGAGAGATCGCAGCAGAGAGGGCAGCGAGGGAGAGAGATCAGGCGAGAGAGATGAGCGCAGCAGGGAGGGGGCGAAAGAGATGAGCGCAGCAGCAGGGGGACGAGAGAGAGAGATCAGGGGAGACAGATGAGCGCAGCAGCGAGGGAGAGAGATCAAGCGAGAGATGAGCACAGCACCAGGGCAGCGAGGGAGAGAGGTCAGGGGAGAGATGAGCACAATAGGGCAGCGGGGGAGAGAGATCAGGCGAGAGATGAGCGCAGCATGGCAGCGGGAGAGAGAGATCAAGCGAGAGAGAGGAGAGCAGCTGGGGAGAGAGAGAGAGAAAGAGAGAGAGAGAGAGAGGTGATTTCTGGATTTAGGGATCCAGAGGAGGGAAATGAAAAAAAAAAGAGCGGGCCATCGATGAAATCCATCAAACACATGAAAAAAGATCACCGCACACCCCTTTCGCACGATGCTGCTTACTTTCGTTATGAGCTACAGCTCAGGTGAGCTCTCCCCTATATATATATATGGGAAATGATCGGGTGAGAACAATTCTCACCCGATCCGTGCGACATTTGATTTGGGCGGCTCATTTTTGTCTTGCCATCCAACGAAAATCTTTAATCCTATATAGCATAACTCTTCTTCTTCTTCTTCTCCTCCTCCGATCGTCCTCGACGCAACAAAATCTGAAACCGGACGCAGCAGGCGAAATCCGCTAGATCTTCTCATCCCCAACCACTGGAATCCGCGTCTGACTATTCCTCTTCGCGTTCGTTCTTCGATGAAAGGGCAGGAAACATCTCTTATTCGACAAAAAAAGGGAAAACCTTTGGCCGTCTAGCTTGAATCCTCTTCGCCCTGTCCTCCGATCGTCTTCGACGGTAGGCTTCTTCCCCCTCAGAAATTCGATTTGACCTAGATCTTAAGCCGAGGTATGGATTTGATTTGCTTTACCTCGTTCTTCTAATTTTGTATCTCCTAAAAGACAAAATAAGGGCTGTACTATGGTTCTTGGTGGGGTTGATGGGCTTTTTTGGTTTTTTTTTTATTTGGGTTTTTTTTTTTTTTTGTTGTTGTAAGGGTTCTCAATGGCTCAATGTCTGGTGTGTTAGGTTGCAGTTTTGATGTGCTTGAAAAATACTGAAAACCCCCAATTTCTAGTTGTGCATTTTTGGGTCCATGGTTTTTACAAGTTGGAAGAAACAAGCTGGTATTGCGTTTTTGCTTTGAACCATACTGGTTTCGAAAGAACTGGTGTGAATTTTTAATGGGTTTCGTCTGAAATCTAAAATGCAATGGGACTCTTATCTAACCAATTTAAAATATGTTTTGTTAATTTATTTTATCTACAACACGCTATAAGAGGTGAAGGTAATTAAAAGATGAAGATTTAATGGTGGAAACAGACATCAGTTATGACGTTGATTGTTGGATGAAACATAAAGGATTTGGCATCTGTGTACTGCTATATCACTTCTTTTCTTTTTTTCCTACCTGGATTATTTTCTTTTTTTCCTACCTGAATTATATACTTGGATTGACAAGGTGAGAAGTGATATGTTGAGAGAACTGACCATAAATGGTGATGGAAGAATTAGAGAGAAGGGATGGGGCATTGATCATGATCATTATGATTCATCACCTAGAAGGTGGCTATGCATGCCATCATGACCTTAGCACCAAGGCTAGCATGACCCCGAGATAGGGATTGTGATTCCTGCAACTAGGAGCAAACCTTTTGCTAATGATTTATTTCTTGAGATTTTCTTCCTCTCTCCAAACTCTCCACATGCAAATCTTTCAGAAAATACTAGGTCTACTCATCCCATTTCAAGAAAGGAAAAAATGCATAACCATATTTACTCATTTGCAGCTTAATCAATTGGAAGAAAACCATATAATTTTACACCATATCAAAGGAATCCTTAAAGGTTAGTTATCTCTATTGGAATATTATTAATGT
Organism: Litsea cubeba; assembly: GCA_012931725.1. NCBI lineage: Eukaryota > Viridiplantae > Streptophyta > Magnoliopsida > Laurales > Lauraceae > Litsea > Litsea cubeba. The sequence goes on from CM022946.1 coordinate 32,399,162, forward strand.
TTCATTAATGGTTGGCATTTTTCCTAGAAATGTGGCTCTATTTGGGATTAATTGTTGATGAATGAAGTTGCAACTAAATCTATTGCAGCCATGTCGTCGTCCAATTCTAATTCCAATGAATGGGTGCCAAAATGCTCATGTGGAGAGATGATTTATCTAACCTCGCATACAAAGACTAATCCAAATAGAAAATTTTGGAGATGCGCTAATTGGAAAGTAAGTAAGCGTTTTATATGCTTATACTATGATGTATTGATTTTTTAATTTTTTGTTGTTTTACACACGACAATTTTTATGCTTTTGCAGAATGAAAATGGTTGCGGTATGTTCATTTGGAAAGATGAAATTGGCAATGAAAAGAATTTAGCATTACTAATCGAAAATATGAAGAAGATGTTGGATGTGCTGATGGATAGACAGAATGGGTTGATGGATAGGCAGAACGAGATTTTATGGGCAGCAGTTGAAGAGATGAAACATGCATCTGAAGAAAGAAAAAAATCAAATAAATTAAGTTGTATAGTGATGTTTTTTTGTTGTCTTATAAGTGTGATTTGCGTGTTCAAGATGGTAAGTTAAAAAATTTGTTGAAGAACTATTGGAAGGGAGTTTTGGATGGATGTAATATATTTTGAATCAGTAAAATGAACTCATCTCATCTGTTTTGTGTGATAGAATTGTCTTCTCTCTCTCTCTCTAAATGTGTGGATGAGTGTGACAATGCCCTGAGTAGAAAATAAACAAAAACCATGTGTCTTCATGTTCTGGTACAATGGTTCCCTTTATGATTTTCAATGGAAGGGTAGTTCACATTTAAGCCATTTGGACACCAACTGCTCCAAGTTCGTGTGATAATAGTCTATGAACACTCATATTCCTAAAAAACAAATATGCCTCCAAGTAGAACCTGATGCCAAATTGTTGTGTTTATCGTTGTCTTATCTGTATGCCTGCATTGTGTGATTTGTCAAGTTCTACTCTCTCAACTTCAATGATTCAAGAAACAAACTTACTCTGTTGTAGTGCCCTAGGACCACTCCAATATTCTTTACAGGTATCTCGATGCTGTCTTGTTTTATCTGTTCAAAACCTGATAGATCCATTTTATTATTGTTCCAGGACTGTTGATTGGAATTCTCTAATCCTATTACACATATATCTTTTTACCATAGTTTGAACAATGTCGCCGAGCATGATAACTATATGGCTAGGAACTTAATTAGACCTGTTTTGACTTGCCTAACTTGGTGAGCTGCTTTCTGAGTTGACTTGGGAGAGTGAGAAGTTTTTAAACCATGCTTTTATATGGCATCTGTTAAAAACAGTCCTGAGTGGGGTGGGCTTGACTACTTTGTGGCATCTGGGTGCATGTTTGTTAGGCAAAAACTCAACATCCATCGGCAGGAAGGCCTACTGGATGAATATAATCATGGTGGATACGGAGGTTATATGTTGTATCCAGATCACATGAACCTAAAAAAATGGGTTCGGTTCCACATCCGAAATAAGATCTAAAGGTAGAAAAAACAACAGAGAAGGTAGAAAAAACAACTACAAACATAATCATCCAGCATGGACCCGAACAGCTCTATGGAACCATTTGAAAATGATATGGAATCGAAGATGATTGTTGCTACTTCTCTGTTTGTACCTGTGGTAGATCATTTTGTAAAGAACGTTGATTCAACATATAATCTAGAAATCAATAGATCAAAACAGATTGTCATCCACATACTCTGACAAAAAACAATGAGCACCTCATTCATTCATAACAAATGACCATAATACATTACAAAAGTATAACATCAAAACAACATTAGCATTGGAACACCTCTTCATTTGAAACTAATCACCAATGAAAATGTAGACACAACCTGTTATAAAAATAAACCAACATCTAGATACAACCACATGTCAACCAGTACCACTACCATCAACAATAAAAAAACACAAATGAAATATGATGCCAACCGCTCCAGCTGCAACAACAAAAATGTTCTCTTGAGCACCTTTTCATTTAAAGCCTACAAAATAAATATGAAAAGTAATAAGCATTCATATGATAAAATCTATCCATTTGAACCACTACTAGTTGCAAGCACAAAAACATGCGGTGCACATCTTCATTTGAAGCCTACAAAAAAAATGTAAAGTCATTAGCAAACATATAAACAGAAATATGTGTCAGTGAACTACATAAATAAAATATCTCTTTCTACAACGTAAATGCATACCTAAATCTGTGTCAAAGTACCATCATCGGAAAGATCCTCGTCCTCGTCTTCTAAAATACTCTCATCGTTTCCAAAGACATGATCCATAGTACTGAAAAAGAATAGAAAGCACAATTTATATGATAATAAAATTAAAAATCAACAATAAAAATTATATTGTTAAAAACAAATTATACCCCTTGATGAGCATAGGACAATTGCACATGTCATGTGCAACGTCACGCCTGCCACATCCACGACAAAGCCAGGGTTTTCTCATTGCTTTTTCTTTAGAAGACTTCAATCACTTTGGACGACCTTTTGTCTTTGCATTCTTTGACGCAAGTTATCTCTCTTCATGGCAAGTCCCCTTGTCTCTTCTCTTACTGTCATCTTTTGCCGTTACTTCCTTTTCATTTATCTCATGAATACTCTTCTTTAACTCTTGTAAAACCTTCTTCGCATGCTGGTATGCTATTTTACACATGAATGCCTCATCGACGACTACTGCAGCATCATATGATAAATCTCCATGTCGTTTAAACAATGAACCATCACATGAAAAGCATGCATCGCTGTCAGATTCATCGTCTATTCTTGCGAACCTTGTCCATCTTTTTAAAATATACTGTTGAGGCAATTCATAAATTTTCTCTTGCTTGAAAACACAGATGATATGTCCACATGGAATTCCTCGAATCTCAAATAATTGACATGAACATTTTGCTTCTTTCTCGTCCTTTTTGTAGAGGACGGTTCTTTCAATTTCTTGATTATTTTTGAATGAATAAACATTATAAACACGTTGCTCGATGTCATCATATATGAGCTCAACAATGCCGCATGTTATGTAAGAGAATTGTTCTTGAAATTTGTAGAACATCTTTTTCGTATATATTTCGGACTTCCTCTTCTCCATTGGCAAATCTGTCATCAATTTTGGTCTTCCATTTATAGTGTCATGATCAGCCTTCAACTGACGATACTTTTGAGTTGCGTTGCCTTGCTCATATCGCAACATAAAATCATACAAGTCATTCTTCTGTGTCACGTATTGCTTAAGCAAGGCATTGATACTCTCACTTCTTGAAGTTGTGGGCATCCCTCCAAAAAATATGTCTGTCAAGTACGTTGGCACCCACATCTGACGAATACCGTACATCGAATGCAGCCATTCATTGTCTACAAGATCAAAATCTGTCAACATATCATTCCAAGCCATCTCAAAATGCTCTATTGTGACAGAATTGTATGCAATCCTCTTAAATGTTTTGATGAAGTCAGGATTATGAATCGCAATTCCACCCAAATTCTTTTGTAAATTCTGCATAATGTGCGACAGGCAATAACAGTGGCATGTGGTGGGAAAAACGAACTTGATCACTTTTGTCATTGCAGGATCTTGGTCCGTTAAGATCGCCTTTGGCGGGTCCCCTCGCATTGCTTCAATACATTTGTTAAAAACCCACACGAATGTATCAAAAGTTTCATTTGATATTAGACAACATCCAAATAATATTGATTGATCATGGTGATTAATTCCGGTGAACGCACCAAACACAAGACCATATCTATTTGTATTGTATGTTGTATCAAATGAAACAACATCCCCAAATTCTGAAAATGACTTTTGAAAATAGTAATCAGCTCAAAACACATGTTTAATGTGATCATCATCATCTTTCTCAATAGCAAAATAACATCTTGGCTCTCTCTCTTTCATTTGTTTAAAGTATTCAAAGAACATTTCACCATCTTCATCTTTTGTTTCTAATTTGGTTTTGAAAATCGGTCTCAGTGAAACCAACTCTATCCCTCCCACCCGCCTGTAGCTCTAGAAGTGTCATTTGATCCCTTGGCTGTAAATTAGCAGCCTCATAAGTATAGATCATTTTTTTCTTCGGTGCGCTAACTATACGGTGTGATCGTAGCATATGAGTTTTTCTAGGGGTACTTAATAAATGAGTGTGTTCCACAATAATTTTAAACACCACCCATTGCCCCTCCTTTGTTTTTTTAATTTGAAGGTGTGCCCCACAGTTTTCCCGCATATCTGAATTCCGTCTCTGCTTTATAGAATCATCGTCCAATTTTTCTTTGCTAACACCTTCTTTGGAGCAAACAATTTTTTTCCTCACAACATTATTATTCACCCTTTTCTCAGAGCTTCTTTTGATACTAAAACCCGCCAATTTCGCATAAATGTTATAAGCGTCGTAAGCTTCCTCTATGTTATCAAAAATAAATCCAACTTTGGGTATTTTCTCCTCCTCAACCTGTGGTATAAATGAACTAATTGGTAAAGATGGACCTGCTTTGTTCTTTTGGACGATTTAAGGACAACAATAGAACCACGCCATGAAAATACATGCAAAACAAAATAAAATATAAGTAATAAGAACGATGCTTTGGCCACTTTTTAAATTATTAATTATGTTCCAAACAGTGTAATATAGCTTTTATGAGATTCAATTTTCCTTGTCCCGCTCCTGGTTGTGCCACTAATGATCTGTTACCAAACTTCAATCAGCAATTTTTGTTTCAAGTCATAAGCCCAGAGGCTAGTATTGTACAGTGGGACTAATGAAGTAGATGGAAAAGAAAACACACCATAAATCCTCAAAATCCACAAATGCAGATATGAAAAATTTAGACAAACCTAATCGAAATAATTCAACATCGAACCTTCCAAACAATCTAAGTACTAAAACAGCCACATAATCATCAAAAACATCCGAAATGAGTACTAGAAATGAAACCAAAACTTAGTTCAACCAGCATAGAAAGCCAAAAAAATATGATTCTCTTCAAGTCTTCCGAAAACACCATCTAAGTGCTAAAACAGCAATACAAACATCAAAAACATCCGAAATGAGTACTAGAAATGAAATCAAAATAGAATTCAACCAGCAAAGAAAGCAAAAAAAAAAAAAAAAATTTATTCTCTTCGAATGTTCCAAAAACTCATTTAGATACTCGGAATCCAATATAAGATTTCGCACACTTCCAAACAATCAGCTTAAAATCCGCATTTCCTAAATCAAGAGCAAACAGTTCTCTAAAAAAAAGAGTGAAAGAATACAAATAACATGAGAAATTCCAAACAGTGTCGGGCTTCAATTTGGGAAAAGAAAATTCCAAGAAAGAGGGATTTCCCAGAAAAGATGGATATTTTTTTGGAAATTTGGAAAAGATTGGGAAAAAAAAGAATCGTATCAAAGAAACCAAAAGAGGGAAAAATGAGAAGGATTTTAGGAAGATCGAAAGGAAAATGAAATCAGGCCTTCATTCATCCATCCCAATTTTGAGACCACTTGTATGGCATTTGTGTTAAATTCTTCAAGCTCAAGTTGTTATTGTACACTAGCCAAGCAGCGCATCATAGGAGAAAATCGCATGACGTGAAAAAAAAATGCATCAAATCACATGGACGGGGAGAGAGTGAGAACCTGCAAAAGCTCGCTTGGGATGGACGCCTCACATGGGAATGGCTGCTCGGAGAGGGTTGTGACATCGATGGGGATGGACGTCCCTGACGGCCATGTGCCTAGAAACTGAGATGGGGATGGCTGCTGCGAGGGGGTCCAGACCTAGAGGCGCAGTTGGAGAGCTGGGTCTTCTGCGTCCATTTGGGATTCCAGTGGTTGGGGATGAGAAGATCTAGCGGATTTCGTCTGCTGCGTCCGGTTTCAGATTCTGCTGCGTCGAGGACGATCAAAGGAGGAGAAGAATAAGAAGAGAAATGCGCAGAGGAAGCCGGATAGCTGGTGAGACGGAAGAAGAAGAAGAAAAAGAAGAAAAGGGAAAACCTTAGCGCGAAAATGAGCCCTGGATTTGCTTTCGTGCGAAATGGAGCCCTAGAGTTTATGCTATATAGGATTAAAGAACTTCGTTGGATGGCAAGACGAAAATGGGCCGCCCAGATCAAATGTCGCACAGATCGGGTGAGAACTGTTCTCACCCGATCATTTCCCTATATATATATATATATATATATGGGAGATGCTCCTATGAGAGATATCTCTCACCTTATTTAAAAGTTAGGATGGGGGCCCTCACATTCATATCCAATGCCAACAATTTAAATGTGAGGGCCCCCACCCTATCTCTCATATAAGGTGAGAGATATCTCTTATATGAACATCTCATATATATATATATATATAAGAAATATTCATATCAATAGATCCATTACGATATTACGGTGAAGGCAAGATAGTGGGGCCGACTTTATGATCCATCCGACCCATTCACACACATGGGGACCCCTAAATTACACTGCTCTATCAAGTTTTCATCGATCCGAATGGATTGGAATGTTGCATCATGTATGAAGGGGTTAGTGGCATGGGATGATCCCCAAAACTTGGTATCTAGGCCCATCCAAGATGTCTCTTTCCATCCCCTTAGTCCTGTGATTAATGGGTCCCCGAGTGGGCCCCATCAAGTTATCCCTCACCATATAATCATCTGAATAATCCCATATATATAATGTGATATCCTGATGTTACTTTCTTTAACTGTTGTGACCTGTGCTCCCACAATGGCAGACTAGAGAGATGCATCAGAATTGTTCAAGCGCATGCTAATTGCTAAAATCCTGCCTATTTATTCATCTTAAGAAGCCGTTGAAAGCTCTGCAATTTTGGTTTTTGTAGTCCCATTCATGGGTTTATCATCAAGATTTTTTCGGGCACTGGGATGTGATTTTTATGCAATGTGCTGGTGGACTCATTTAAGCTAAGTGCAGAAGATCCAAGGTAAATAAATGTGCCTTTGCTGGAATTCAGCCCAAGTACTTCATGGGCCCATCAAAGAAATGAATATGATGGGGTTCAAACCTGAAAGCCACAGATGACTTGATTAAAAGAAGCATATAGCCTGCAATTACATTTCCTATTAATTATGTAAGCTTGAACTCAGGTCATCCTAACCAAGTGACCTGCAGTCACTTCATGAAGATCCAAATGAGCCATTACAATTTACAACTACTCAATTGTGGGCTGATGTTTTTTACCAAACAAAATTTGTGGGTTGATGCCATTTTAGAAATTTCATTTTTGCAATTAATTTATAATTTTTTTTGAATGGTAGTTAATTTATAATATTTTGCATTGAGATAAGCAAGGAACTCTCTGATGCTCTCTTAAAAGTGGGCCACTTGGCATGTTGGCTCAAAGTTGGAGGATGAGTCCCCATGATGGCACCAAAGCTCACCCCATTAAACATTTTTAGTCATCCAATGCAAGACCATGCGAAGTGGACAACTAGTAGGCTAGAGCACCCCCACCATGAGCTTGCCACATGCTTCTACTTTTCCGAAGGGAAAACTTGCCTTTTCTACCCGACCATTTGTTCAGCTGATTCGCAGAAATTGGATTGCTTTTTATGCTTTGGGTTGCAAAAAATTGCTCACTCAATTTGGTGAAAAACGTTTTCTAAAAAAAATGTTTCACCTTTCATTTTCAATTTTACAGAAAAGCAGTTACACAAATTTGTCCTAAAGGTATGTCTCTATTTCAGCTCAATTTCATTACCTCATATAAAATGGCTAGAAAGTAGAAACATCTTATGGGATTGAATATTGTTAAATGCCTAATGTGAAACTCCCTTTCATCTTTGTGGAAACTGATGGCCCCCAAGAACATCTCAGTTGGACCAAGTAGTTTCCTATTACACTCAAAACAGATGATTGAAAGACTGAGAGTGGTCATGGGCTGGGCCATCTGGCCCAACCTAGGCCCAGCTTGCTTTTGACCAGGTTTGGGCCTTAAGTTTTAGTACTTGCATATGGCCAGGGTTTTAAGGTTGGTCCAAGCTTGGATCAAGTAAGTGATAGAAAGCTTGAAGCTTGGCCCACTTGAACAAAGCTTGCTTGTAGTTTATTATCTGTTTTGCTGGAACAAGTGGTAAAAAGCCCAAACAAGTGCTAGAAAGCATGACTGATTTGGCCTAATTAAATCAATGGGCAAGCTCATGCCTGATCACATGTTTGAGATGTGTGGGTTTGGGTCAAGCACTTATGGCCTTTGTTGGCTTGGGTTGGATATGAGCCCGCATTTCTAAAGTCCGGGCCTGCATATGCTCTGTCCGGCCTGCCCAAGCCATGAACACCCTTGCCAAGGATCCAGATTTTGCAAAAAAGTGGGGCAAGAAACCTACAATGAATCTGGATCCTTTACCTTGAGCTAGACCCAAAAAAAAAAAAAAAGCATTACCAAGAAAATTAGAACTTAGACATACTTAAATAAAGAACATAAAGACCTCTCCTTATCCCAACAAAATCAAAACAAACTTCTTCTTGGTATCCTAACAAGTTCTATAATTCTGCAAATGACTGTTGCAATTTAGAAACAAAGGCAAGAATCCGGCCCAAGCACAGTATGGGCCGAAAATGTTAGGCCTAAGCTTGCCATTTAATCATTCATGCTATGCCAGGCCGAACTGGGCTTTCTATAGTAATAGTTTGGACAAATTATCACTAAATTACAAGCACTCCTTATTTGGGTCGGGCTAGGATTTGGACTTTCTATCACTTTATTTAGGCCGGCCCAAATACTTAGCGGGCCTAGATTATATATCTAGGACCATATAAGGATTGGGCTGGCCAGGCCCATGAGCACCGTATTTCGTATTCTTTTATAATTTTTTCTCTCATGCTCTCCTTTCAAATGGAGGCCAAAACATGAGACAACATAGAGGTAAAGTTGTCTTATTTGACACAGCTGCCCAGGAATCGATCATTCGGCAATCAGTTACCCCACGAATTCTGTACCACTTTCTCAATCTAGCAAAATATATAACAATGAGGATTAATTCTTGTATTGGTATTGTGAATATTTTCACACCAATTGGACTGGAGCCCACTGTTGAATTATTCAATTATACAACACACTATTTACTCAAGGGCTCATAGTCAGAAGATGATTCTATTGAATAAATTCCTTAAAAAAACTGAAAAGTGGTCATGTAAATTAAAAGCGAATTGTGTACCAAAACAACCAAAAGTTAAACATGTCTGACGTCTCAAACTCCAAAACTAAAAGTATTACCAATGTGGATCACCCGTCTAATCTACATCATTGTCATTCCTACATTTAAGTGGATTAGATTCTTAAATAGTAGTCACACTATCATTTTTTCTTTACAATCCGTGGGGCCCACTTTTAAGTGCAAAATCTTTCTAATGAAGAATTCAATCTAATAAGCCGGGGTTTTAGAAAATAGACTCCACTAAGGAATTGGTGAGGGACAAATGGAAATTGCCTAAAAATTCAAAATTGAAATTGGAAGTCTCAACCCAAATCCTTGGGGACCACTTTTAAGTGAAAATTGTTATATATATATATATATATATATATAATTACAAAAGTCCTTTTAGTGGGAGAGTCGATACGTGCGCTCGCTTTTGGGTTTTCGGAATGACAAATGGCACACTGTCACGACCCCAGACCGGGCTATGAGCCTAATCCGGGATCATCGCGTGCGACTAATGATGTCACACGCGTGCATCTCTTTGTTTGGCTAATCCGTACACGGATTTAACGAGACATTTCATCCGTGTACGTGATTTCCCACAGGGTTCTGCGGTGAGGATTTCACATTCAAGACATTTCGCATATTGACATATGCATATTCGGGATTGCGGAAGCGTGTAGTAAATCATGTTCATACCATTCCATTTTATGAACAAGACTGATTTCATAATTATAGACAACATAATATCAGAATGAGCAATGATCATTAGCTTACCCAAAAGTATAAGGTTAAAGTTTATACAAAAGATCAGTTGATTGAATTGCCCCAAAAATAATGGCCAATAAAGGCCAGTACAACCAAAAGGATAACTTCCCAAAAGATGTTAAACAAAAACCCCAAAATGTGTCGCATCTTTAAGCCTGATCGAATGTCTACATGACATCATCAGCTTGTCACTCGATCACACGTTGCAGTTCACCAACCGCCTCCTCAGGCTCCTCCTCAAAGGCAATGGGATCTGGACCTGAGTACCAAAGAGTGGGTCGGACATGACGATCTGGTAGGTGGGTGAAAAGATATAAGAATAATATAGTAAAAACAATGATACCTTGGAAAGTATTAAAACATGTATAAACAGTGAATTTCATAAAGAAAATGCATCATTTATTAGAAAAGACATGAGTTGTATAAAACAAGTAAAGGCAACAAGAATTCGAGAACAAGCAAGATGGTAACCACACAAAGCTAAATCCTCTCTCACTAAAGTAATAAGAGCACATCGGGACATTGACCTCAGTCACACAAGGTGAGGAGAGTCAATGATTAAATACAATAATACAATAATACTATACGGGACCACGGTAGCAAACCGGGTATCGGGACGGGACGGGATCCAGGCTGCAGCTGGCGGGACGGGAGGGGGATCTCCAAGTTAGTGGATCAAACCGATATGGTCATCCAAGCTTAGTGGTGCCGACACATAGGTCATGTATGGAAAATCAAAACAAATATACACATAAACGGGATGGGGTGCCCATAGGCACAAAAGCACACTAATATCGGGTCGGGCATGTACGGGCTAGCAAAATGCTAAAAACATGAATTTCAATACTTTCGGGACAAATCTAGTCATAAAACCTGAGATTTGAAGTGTGCAAGAGAAATTCGAGTTTAAATACGTCATAATGGATTTCTATATATTTCCAGGACAAGCATTGAGGGTCCCGGATTAAATCGATGTGAATAGGGTCCTGTATGTCTAATTTGACACATAATTGGTACTCCATGAGAATTAAGGACATCTAGGATCCCTATGCACATTGACAAGTCTAAAAATCATCAACGAATCTTCATAACGACGGTTTTTTCTCAATCGGGCTCCATATAACGCCTTCCAAGACATTACATTGCATTGGGGCTCCAAACATTACCTCCCCAAGCCTAAAAACAATATTTCAAGTCTTCAAGTATGGACCCAAGCCTGACAGACTGTTCGCTCGAGCGAACTGGAAGTTTGCTTGGGCGAACAGGTCTCTGGAAGGGGTTCGCTCGAGCGGACCTGCTCGGATCAGGTTGGCTCGAGCGATCAGAAGGTTGGCTCGAGCCAACAAGGTTCTGTGATGGGTTCGCTCGAGCGAACTGTCCAGAAACCTATTTTCTGTGTACAGTTTGGCTCTTCTTCTCCTCCTCTTTTCATACACTTTTGAGCACCCATTTGCATACATTTGAGGGTCTGTAAACCTCCTTTAAAACCTCATCTAATCCTCCATTCAAACCTCCTTCCATCTACATCAAATCCCTTCCAATCCATCCACAATCAACTAAAAGAGGGAGTTTCAACATCATAGACACCCACATGAAGTATAATCAACATTTGGTTCAAAACCAATCCATAAATGCAAATAAGAGAGGGCTAGATACATCCATATGCCTATTTTTAAAATCAAAGACAACTATATGGAGAAACATATACTATGAACCATAATTGAAACCACATTGATTATAAAACATGTTAATAAGCAAAATTATCGATTCATCCACTTGCCTTAAGTCCAATGCTAAGCAAATCCAAGCTCTAATCACTATCAAGAACAAGCCTACAAGCAAAGCCAAGGAAACCCCCAAACACAAACCCTAAAATATCAAAATCTAATCAAAAGAAAGAGGAAACTTGCAAGAATTAAGACAAAGCCTCTCTAGGGTTAGGAGAACATGAATCTCAAAGAATGGGGAAGATCTCTTACTTGTAAGGTTCTCAAATGGACAAGACTTACTCAAAAGGAGTCTTGGAAAGCTTGGTTCTCCTTTTCAATGGTATCAATAGGAAGCTCTTGGGAAGGAGAAGACGATTATGGAGTCCCTTCTTTGATTTAGCAAAGTTTGGGGATGATTGATGAGGAAGAGAGCAAGAAGAGCAACAAAGAAAACCCTAGGACTGGAACTCCTTCTTCTTCAATGGGAAATGAGCAAGAAAGGGAAAATGAAAGGGAAGCTCTTCTTTTATAGCAAATGGGAGTGGGGTCCACAACTTAAAGTTCTTGCCGGGCTAAAAACATGGATTTCAGGACCTCAAATGATTTCGACGAAGAAGACAAAGTTGATTAGTGAAATTTTTAGTTTCCAAAAGGTATATGTTTTGATATTGAAACTTGTGTCCAGATTTTGGGTAAAAATGATCATTTTACCCTCAAATTAGGGAAAGTCGGGTTTCGAGATCTCTAATGGGGACGATGTCAATATGAAAGTTGTAGGGATTAACAAGAAGAGTGAAACGGGATTAAAACACGAATTTAAAGAAATCATGAATAAACCCCCAAGCTCACGAAAATTCATAACAAGGACCCCCAAAGGGTCCCACCAATTCCAAAGGCTCTCAAAATTTTCCAAAGTTATTTAAAAGGGCTATTCTAATCCCAAACTTAATTAAAATTCACTAAACACACTTAAAGGTAAAACACAGCTTAATTAACACTAATCGAGGTCTCTTGGGTCAGGGTCTCGCACACACCCATCTCATCTCTATAAATCATAATTCCTAAAATATCTTTCTCATTCAATTTTAAATTTCCTCTAACTAACTGTTTTTTTTTTTCCCTTTTATTATCTCTTATGATTTCAAATCCTATTTAACTCGTAAGATCTCCCTTGAATCGTGGAGTTGATCTTTCCTTTTTCCTTTCTCTCTCTTGCTATCCTCTCTCCATCACTCTTTATCCGTTTAATTTATTGTCAGACTTAATTATCTATTGATTTTTACGTCCTAAAAACTCTCCCTTTTAAAATCTTGAATATATAATTTAAATCCCCTACTTAGCTTTCACGATACTTACACATCTTAAAATCTCTCTTTTAAATCTTGAAAGTATCTCACATATGGTTTCATTTTCTTTCTACCAAGTAACCACGTCTCTCACCTCCTTTTACTTCCTATCTTTGCAAATCTTAGTTTCCTTTTTTGAGAGAATAGGATATCATAAAGAAAAGTATTAAACTCATATGCGTTTAATGTTAAAGCTTATTTCTTCAAATCCAGGTTTTGGTATTTATTTTTCAAAGAATGATCAAAACTCTAATGCATCAGAAATCCTTAAAAGTAGAAGCATCTGGATATATTGATGTGCACATGTTCTTGATGAGACAGTACGAAAGACTTATGAGCCAAATTTTGTGAAGGTGTTCTTGATTCTTCCAAACGAATACGACTTACTATGTTTTTCTTATTCTTTTGTCATTTTTAATTTACAGGAATTTTTTCATTTTTTTCTTAACTGGACTGGTGGATCCATGTGGCCCTTAGAAGCAAATGAAGGGTTAATGTTTTTCACCAAGCAATATCCACGGATTCATTTAGGTGAGGCAACACAATTTTCGTAAATATTTTCATAATTAGTTTTAGATAATTTATATAGCCCATCATTTATTGATGTATGCTTTTTCATATATGGGTGACTTGATACATACCACTTAGTGAAACAGCTCCATCACAATAACGTGAAGATATCCACAAATCTTGATATTGTTCCCAAAAATCTTTGGTAGGTTTTAATTTTTTGTTTATACTATTTCTTTCATATTCATTTATTCACATATGTTCTTCTTCTTCTTCTTCTTCTTCTTCTTCTTCTTCTTCTCTCTCTCTCTCTCTCTCTCTCTCTCTCTCTCTCTCTCTCTCTCTCTTAGAAAAATGAACCTACTGATATTAATTTACTTATTTTGTTGAAATCGATGTAGACAAATTGAATGATTCTCATGATCAAAGTAAATAGTTTTTTTCTTTCCCAAACAAAGTTTCATTTTCAGTAAATTTTAAAGAATCATAAAGGGTGTATTTATTTGTTTTAGATTTATTTTATCCCTAATTATATCTTTGAAAAACCCCAAGTTTTCTAATTGCATTCTATTATAAGGAATGTCAGTGAGGAACATGAGGGAGACAACCATCTTCATCTTCTTGAAATTCTCAATTACTTTGATTTTAAAGTCATTTATTTTTGCTTTTATTTTATATTCTTCTTTGGTTTAAGTTATTTATGTTTATATTCTTTTTTATTAGTATTTTATATACTCTTTTGGCCACTCTTACTGACTAAAGAACTTGAAATTTTCATTTCAAAAACTGGTTGCTCTTTCAATAGTTTTTTCACCCATTTTCAATTAAGATAAAAAAGATATAAGTTTTGAAGTCATATTCTTATTTTTTCCGATCCACTTTGTGCCTGTTTCTCTTATTTTATTTTTTTATCGAGTACAACATATCCTACCATTTTTGCGTTTTCTGATGGAGTGAGTGATTCCAATAAACACTAATAACCGCAAGTGCAAGGGTGTTTACGAATAATAATCGGCAAGTACGGATCGAACCCACAGAGAGCGAATCAAGAAGGAAAATCTAAAGGTGTCACAAGTAATTAATAATGCATAAAACTAAAGCAAATAGATAATGAGATAATCAATAATGATAAAATAAATCAGGGCATTCAGAATCCATCAACCAATCCAAAACAACATTTTATTCATTAAAGCGCATGTTAATCAATTTTTCTACTTCAAGTCTAGACCCAATCAAGGCATCCAAATCCAGATAATCTAATTTTAAAACTAGTTTTTCTCAAAGAAATAGTTCTTCTATAAAAATTAAGCAAAATACCCAAGACCTCCTTCCCTTTATCAAAGTACTAGAATTACTTAATCATTATCTATCAAGTGTAAGCATAGACCATAAAAAAAAATAACATATTCCAAGCATGATCTATAAAAAAAAGTATAGATAATAAAAAGCTTAATCGAGCATTGAGAACTACAGTAAGAGAGGCACCTATTAATATGAAGGCAAGCCTACTTAATCATTCAAGAACATAAATAACTAGATCAACAAGCATTCTCTTGAAGAAAAGAAAAGTTAGGGTCTATTTAACTTCATCTTGCAGCCTCGATCGATAAGTTAGCCGGCCATTGCACGTAAGAAAAATATGATTTTCATTGAAAGCATTCCAGCTCCTTCCTAAAAACTAAGTTTGTTTGGACAAGGCCCAAAGCTACCTTAAAAATGGAAAAAGTGGAGAACTATAACTAAAAGACCTAGATCTAAAGTGGGGAGAGAGGAAAAGGGGGGGGGGGGGGGGGGGGGGAGACGTGGGGAGGGGGCGTCCAATGCCCTAGGGGAGCATGGCTTGGACGTCCTCCCCTAGGGTCCTTTTATACTTCTTTTATTTCCTTTGGCTTGGAGTTCTTCTAGGAATACAACTTTATCTCTGGCTTAACTTGCACTCCAAGCAATTGAAATTTGAATTAGAATTGATTTGATCTTCTTCTTTATATTGAACAAAACTCTGAGTAGCGGGTCCCATAGAAGATCACTTGTTGCACAGTAGATAGGAAACCAATGATGTGGATTGAGAAGAGGATGAGAGAGAGAGAATGATGTGGACGTCCAAGTGGAATGGACCCCATGGCCGGACATCCACTTCTCCTTGGGCTCTTCTTGTGTGAGTTTTTTTTACACTTGATCTCCTTATCCTTCTTGCTTTCTATCTTCTCTTGCTAACTCATCACAAATCTACTTAGATAGCACTTCCTATTTCAAACTCCATCAGGATTTCCTATGGAATATTTTCTTTCCTTGATTTGAAACTCTAATCTTGATAGGACAGAGAAAAGCTTTGCATTTGGGACACTTGGAGAGTGGTGGTGGTCGTGGGGGGGGGGGGGGGGGGGGGGGGGGGGGGGGGGGGCGGGGGGCGGGGGAGAGGATTGTGAGCCAGTGGGAACCACATTGGGCGTGCCTAGGGAAGCACACCCAAGAGTGTGGTTCCCTTTGTTTTTTTTTTATTTCTTTTTTTCTCCAATGTCTCTCTTTCATGCGGGTCCCCATTGCTTTGACAAATCCTACACAATAAAATAACTAAATCACAAGTAATGAAATAATTAATGATGCAGTGCATGGGATACATGGGCCCTACCTAATGCAAGATGAGCAAATGCAATTAACACAATAAGGCCACAGTGCTTTAGATCTAATTGGCAAGACCCAGGAGTGATTTAAAATTCTAATCTCATAAATTCATGCACAATTAAGGATTTTTGCTAATTTTGACTATAAGTTCACGTTTATGCTCAAATGCATGAAATCATGGGATTATGATGTAATTTGTCCTAATTAAATCTACAAATGCACATGAAATGATGGCTTTTAAATCCAATTTTGTAGACTTATCATTTTCATCTCTTATCAGCGGCAAGAATATTTTTCTTTTACCATAAAATTTTAATCTCCATTCTCATCTTATCTTCTTCTAAAATTCTTCTTTTACTACAAAATTTTAATCTCCATTCTCAAGTTTAAAGTATTATATTAATTTAATATATTTCTAAAATTTAATTACTTTTATGGGGCCTTCTTATTATATTCCCATCCTTATAACTCTCACAATCCAACCAATCATAATGGTTTAATGGTTATTATTTATGGAAATAGGCACACACAATAAAAAGGATAAGTATGATCTATTAATTAACCATAATATAATATATGAGCCATTAAGTATTATTTAGTGTCTAATTTTATTTTAATTTACATTATGTCCATGAAATATAGTCGATTTCCATGGAATGCAGAAGTAGGTTTTTGAGAGGATTACCGCCATAAATATTGGCAGTAAACTTGATTTTGCAAGATTTCCTCTACTCTGAAGGGAGGAAAAGTCGTTCGCCATATAACTCTATATTATGCTTGATTTTTTAAGATTTTATCCACTCTGAAGGGAGGAAAAGTTGTCCGCCATATAATTCTATGTCATCTATTGGGTTTTCTGTATGTATTTTTTTAAGATATTAAGATCTCATTTTATGGGTTTTGTAGGATGTAATGTTTGAAAATCCCATTAGCTACATCTTATGTTTAAGTAAGACCCCGACCCCCAATTTTTGGATTTAGTATTATTTTAATTGTGATTTTACTTTTTGAGTAAGATTAGTAGTGTGTTTGACTTGATTTTTGAATTTGATATATTTTTCTTAACTTTGGAGATTTTAAGGACCGTTGACTTTGGTTTGACCCGGCCTTTGTGAAATGTATTTTTGTGATAAATTATTCTTGATTTCTAAAAACTCTATTTTTATTTCTTTTGACTCATTTTATCGATCTTAACAACTTTCATGTTTTATCCGTTTGGATTTGAGACTCAGAAATTGCATTTTTCTAGAAAAATGGCAAAAATGACATTTTACACTAAATCTGTACCTGAATTTCGAAAATTTCAGAAATTGGGAAAATATACTTTTTGGAAACTAGATATTTCAACGATCGATTGTCTTCTTCGTCGTTCTCGTCCGGGGCCTGCAAGACCATGTTTTAGCCATTTTAAGTTTCAGCTGAATGGGCCCCATTTTCAAGCTACTTAAGTTGTCTTCTCCATCTTCCATTATCATTTCACTATTTTCCTGCAACTTCTTGACCTAGGGTTGGGAAGAGAAAACCCTCTTCTTCCCCAATCTTGTTTCTCTTGGATCTAAGGCTAGGAAGCTCCAAATCTCAATCCGATTTCACCATTCTCTTCCTCTCATCTCAAGCTTTTGATTGCTACTATCTCCTTGGAAGTTCCAACTGAATCTCCACCATTTCTTCTTTGTTTTTCCTTGTTTGGACAGCCATGGGTAAGAGCTTGAACCCATCTCTTTCATGGAGTTCTTTTAGCTCTCAAAGAGCCATTTTCTCAAACTTTCAAACCCATTTTCGAAATGGGGATTTTTGGTGACCAAAATGTGATCTTTGTGTATTCTATTTTGGGGCTTTTTTGTAGATTTCGTGGGACAACTCTTTGATTGGATTTGTGAAAGATTTGCTTAGTATTTAGCAAAGGCAAGTAATCATTTTGGATTTTTATGATGCATTGTGATTTTTGGGCATTTTGCTTTAGGAAAATATTGCCATTGTTACCAAGCTTTTCATTTCATGTTTGTTAAACCTCTCTTAGCATGTTTAATCATTTTCAAGCACGATTACTAATTATTTTCCTAATCTGGAGATCTTGTTTTGAATGGAAGCATGTATCTTGTTTAATGCTTTACAAGTTGTTCAATAACATGATTTAATAATGAATGATTTCGATGTTGGAAGGTTTAAATTGTTTCATGGATGGTTTAAAATGTTTGAAATTACCCCTTGGAAAGCATGGAGGCTTGAGGAGTGCAGGTGGTTCAGAAATAAGAATGAAAAGAGGGAAGAAAAATGCAAAATCTGAACCGAAATGCACTGTTTGTGCATTGTCGGTCAGGTGTCGACTGACCGACGGTCGACCGACAGCCAACCGACACTTGTCGGTTCCATTTCCCGAGAGCATCATTTTGACAGAAAAATCCGTCGGTCAGCTCGCGGTTAACCAACAAATCTGTCGGTCCGTTTTCCAGAGAGCATCATTTCTTCGCCCAGGACTGTCGGTCAGCCGACGGTCAGCTGTCGGTCAACTGATAGCTGACCGAGGCTTGCAAAAAGACATTGTTTTGATGGATTTCTTCTGAAATGAAAACTAGACTATGTGAAGGACCTTTAACTTGACATTGTACATGTAAAATCTGAAATACCTTTGTTAGAATAGTTGTTGCCAGGGCATCAAAAGTCAACAAAGGCCAAAATCGTGCAAGAGACAGAATGCACTCTCGCTATAGCGAGGGTGGCGGACGGTGGAAGAAGAGTTGGTTCAGGACTCTTTTTAAGTGTTGGAAAAAGGACTCTTATTCTAAGTGGAATATTTTTAGGAGTCTTAAGCACGAATTTTGTGCTATATATTGGGTGTTTCTCACAACCCAAAGGAAAGAGAGAGATAAGAAATCATCTCTCAAGTTCTGAATTAGTGATTTAATTGAGAGAAATTTTCTCTAGAGATTTTTGAAGAGTTGTGCCGCCAAGTACTCTAGAGAGCAAGTTTCTTCTGCATCCCTTGTCGAAGATCATCTTCTTGCGTAGAAGATTTGAGGAGTCAAGCGTTGGATCTGTTGCAATCAACGGTGTGAGGTCGTTGAAGCGTGATGTGACACAAGGTAACTTCAGTCTTTAGATAGGGGATATCTAGGGAAGAAATCTGAGTTTCTTGTAATTGCGAGATTCATAATGTTTGGTTAGATCCAGTACAGATCGGTGGTTTTTTACCCGGTTTGGGTTTTCCACCTTAAATTTGGTGTCCTTGTGGTGTGTGCTTGTGATTTTATTTCTGCCGCGTAGATTATTATTTTTTGCACACTAGAGGGTTGATTTATTGAGTGGACCAATCTGGAGATCTCGAACCCTAAACCCTCAATTGGTATCAGAGCGGGTTACACTAATTTGTTGTGTTTGATCTAAAGAGATTTCTAGAATGGTGTTCAATCGAGAAGGGACATCAACTTCTAAGCCCCCTTTGCTAGATGGTTCTAATAATGCATATTGGAAGCAAAGGATGATTGGGTTCCTTAAGTCCATTGATGATGATGTTTGAGATATTGTTGAGGAGGGCTACTCCAGACCAACAATTGTGGTTAGTGGACAAATGTTCCTAAACCTAAAGTTGAATGGACAAAGGATGAGAAGCATGCCTCCAATTGTAATAACAAGGCAGTGAATAGTATATACAATGGAGTGTCTGCTGAAGAGTTCCATAGGATTTTCACTTGCAAAACTGCAAAAGAAGCGTGGGAAGTCTTACAGACAGTGTATGAGGGTACAGACACGGTGAAGCAATCTAAATTGCAAACGCTGACTAAAGAATTTGAAACCATCGTGATGGAAGAAGATGAGACCTTTGATCAATTTTATGCAAAACTGAATGATATTGTCAATTCTGTTTTCAATCTGGGTGAGGAAATTCAAGAAAACAAGATTGTCAAGAAAATCTTACGGTCTCTACCTTCGAGGTTCGATTCTAAAGTTGATGCTATTGAAGAAAATAAGAATCTTGATACCCTCAAGGTAAACCAGTTGGTTGGAAATCTTCAAACCTTTGAAGCAAACCGTTTGGATAAAGGAAAATCAAAAGAGAAGGGTATTGCTTTGAAAGCCATCTCAGAATCAAGAAAGAAGCCCGACAAGAAAATTACGTCTGATTCTGAATCTGAGGCTGAAGATGATTTGGCTGAAATGTTCAATTGCTTCAAGGAGTACATGAAGTCAAAACAAGTCAAGTGGAAGGGTTCTAAATTTGCGAAAAAGGATTCTGCAAAAGAAACTAAGTGTTTTGAGTGCCATGGCTATGGTCACTATGCTAGTGACTGTGACAACAAGAAAAAGGTGCAATGAAAAAGGCTCTCAACACAACTTGGGAGGAACAGTCATCAGAAGATGAACAAGATCCTTCAATTGAAACTTCTGAAACAGTGGATGGCAAGTTTGTGGCTTTCATGGCTAATTCTCTATCTGACAATGATACTGATGAAGATCGTGCTGATGAGATGTCAGATCAAGAGAAAGATTTTGAAGTGTTGTATCATAAAACATATGCTGATTGTGTTAAGATGTCCAAGTATGGCTACAAGATCTCTATCAAGTTTAAAGCTGCTCAAGAAAAAAATTCTGCATTGAAAATTGAATTAGAGAAAGCACTTGAAAAGGTTCATCTCTTGGAAAGTCAGAAGATCTGCACGGATGAAAATTTGACCACTGATAGTCAAAAACTTGAAAAGGCTGAACAAGAGATTGAGAATCTGAAGCAAGAGATAGAGACTATTAAATCTGAAAAAGAAGATTTGCAAGAAAGACTGAAGATCACTCTGTCTGAGTTAGAAATCAAACAAGCTTCACTAAACAAGATGAACACTGGTTCGAAGACTCTTACAAATATCTTGTGTAGTCAGAAGTCTCAGTTTGACAGAAGCGGTCTTGGTTGTAATCATGGTGCATCCAATTCGAAAGCTAAAGGTAAAACAATTTTTGTTTCTAGTGTTGCACATGCTACTCCACATACTGCACTTTCAATTAAAGTGTCGAGTAGTATCAAGAAAAAGAATGTGTCACGCACTGCACGCACATCCACTTGTCACCATTGTGGAAAGAAAGGACACATTCGTCCCCATTGCAAAAAGCTGCAAAGTCTACCCAAGACCAAGCATTGGCGGAAGAATTTTTCTCCACCCAAGACAACTCAAATATGGGTTAGAAAATCTGATTTGCCTAAGGAGTTTGCTCATACTGTGCTGAAAGTTTCAACTACAAAAGTGTGGGTGACTAATCATAAAAAGCCCTGATCAAGGAGGTCAAGTCCCCATCCCCAGTACTGATACGAAGATCATAGTGAGGGGGAGTTAAAATCGAGGGGGAGCTACTACATCCAGATTGACAGAAGCTGCATTATTATTTTTGTTTGTCAATTATGGACAAATTCAGGGGGAGAAGAATGAAGCCCAGAAGAGTTCTACAAGCTAAGGCAATTCAAGATCTATAGTGCTGATTTTTTTTTGTTTAAAAATTTATTGTATTTTGGGTTTTTATTTTGGGTAGATCTTATTGTATTGTTCTAGGAGATTTGTCCACGAATTGCCAAAATGGGGAGATTGTTAGAATAGTTGTTGCCAGGGCATCAAAAGTCAACAAAGGCTGCTGACAGAGGCCAAAATCGTGCAAGATAGCGAGGGTGGCGGACGGTGGAAGAAGAGTTGGTTCAGGACTCTTTTTAAGTGTTGGAAAAAGGACTCTTATTCTAAGTGGAATATTTTTAGGAGTTTTAAGCACGAATTTTGGGCTATATATTGGGTGTTTCTCACAACCCAAAGGAAAGAGAAAGACAAGAAATCATCTCTCAAGTTCTAAATTAGTGATTTAATTGAGAGAAATTTCCTCTAGAGATTTTTGAAAAGTTGTGCCGCCAAGTACTCTAGAGAGCAAGTTTCTTCTGCATCCCTTGTAGAAGATCATCTTCTTACATAGAAGATTTGAGGAGTCAAGCGTTGGATCTGTTGCAATCAACGGTGTGAGGTCGTTGAAGCGTGATGTGACACAAGGTAACTTCAGTCTTTAGATAGGGGATATCTAGGGAAAAAATCTGAGTTTCTTGTAATTGCGAGATTCATAGTGTTTGATTAGATCCAGTACGGATCGGTGGTTTTTTACCCGGTTTGGGTTTTCCACCTTAAATTTGGTATCATTGTGGTGTGTGCTTGTGATTTTAATTCCGCTGCGTAGATTATTATTTTTTGCACACTAGTGGGTTGATTTATTAAGTTGACCAATCTAGAGAACTCGAACCCTAAACCCTCAACCTCACCAATCCGTTTATTTTTCGGTATTTGGGTTTCAACTTCACAAAGGTCAATGAATGGTCATAACATATGCTTGATGGACTTGTTTTCGAACATCGGTTTTAATTCAAGGAATATCATCGTACTCTTGTTTGAATTTCAAGTATAAGCTCATTCAAGATTTGTTTCAAGAATCATTTTCGAACTTTAGTTTTGATATTATGCATCGTGTATTGTTTTAAATTTCTAAGTATAAGTTCGTTTGAGAAACTGATTCAAGAAAAATAGTCGTGCTCTCGCTTTGAAACCTCAAGTACAAGTTTGTTTGAAGATTTGTTTTTAAGAATAAACAAGGGGACTACTTTTGTGTTTTTGACATGTTACTAGTTCATGCTATCGTGTCTTGTATTGCTTGCATCGTCCACCTTGTACGTGGTCGATTAGGAAAATATAAGAACTCGGTCCAGGTGACACCCTTAACCATGGGGCGAAGCGTGTCAACCACTGGCTTCAAACGGCGAGTCTCTACTAGCTTGACAAGTAGTTTTCCCATTTTTTGTGTGATTTGTCTCGCAAGTACATTTTGTCTCGTGCATTCATGAATTTAAGTAAATACCACTGAGCTTGGACTGCCCCTTCAGTCTGATCCAATGTCCGGGGGTCCTTAATCTTGTGGACTGTCTGCAGACTAGTCGTGTATTTTATACACATCGTGCATGTTCCGGTTCCGTGGCCGGTTTCCCCGTCTACCTTGTGTAGCGTGGGTTTGTGTTCTTTCGTGTCGTGCTTGTCGTGCGTGCTTGCTCTAATCATCATAAATGATAGAGAAAGGATGGGCTCTTTGTGGATAACTACTCATGATATTATATGTATTCATGCTAGTTTTGTTTCGTATATCATTCGTGGAATCTTATTTTCTGGATAAGCATCTTGTTCATGCATTGTTTTAAACCTTGTACATGTGTTTCAAGTTCAGTAAAATATTTTAAGCATTGTTTCTTTTAAGCTTTGGTTTTTGTTTATGCTCTTGCCTAAATTGATCACCTGCCAGACCGTCGTGTCTGATATTCTACACTTTGGTGCTCTAGGTAGCAGGTCATCGTCTTGAGTTAGATCGTATGCAGTTGGCTTTTGAGTCACGAGTTTTGCAGGCTAGTTGTGTCAGTGATGTCATGTAGACGTCATGCTTGACTCCGGAATTACGTTTCACCTCTAGGGTAGTACATGTTCTTAGCTTGATAATTTGTACGGCTTTTGTTAGCCTTTATCTTGGGAATGTAATTAATGCACTTGCTAATTTATAACTTGAATATGTTTGGGTAATGATTAACATGTTACTGTCAGCTCTGTATATCCTGATATTATGATTTGCTCCAGTCTAAGTCTGAATATTGTTATGACAGCTTTACGCCGGTAGGTTGGGTGCGACGCGGAATCCAATTGCCATGGACTCCGGGTCACAGCGCCTTGTAAGCTTTCGCGAAATATTTCGATGTGTTTGAGAATCTTTCCTTCCTCACACATGCGGATCTTGGGGAGAAATACAAATTTTTAATTAACCCCAAATCACGCTCCTCGAGATTCGATCACTGCAAGGATCTCGGTTTTAGGGCGTGACGACTGCCAAGGTGTAAATAATAGGATCTCATGCAAAATCTGAATGGTATCCTCCTTTGATTTGCAATGAGCACTAATGAGACCCTTGGATCAGTATCCAACGGCATTAAAATTTAAGACCAACACTATTATTGAAGGGATCGATATTTTTTTTTCTTTCTTTTTTTAAGGTGGTTCCATAATGCTCAATGATCAGCGGCCAATGCAATGATGCATGCACTTCAACTTTCCTTTTTTTAAAAAAAAGCAAGGGGTCATATCCATGGTTTTAAAAATCGGCTGAAACCGAGCCGATATCTCACTGAGATATCGGTCTCGGTTATATCGGCCTTCATATCGCCAAAATATCGCGATATTTTGGCAGAGATAAAGTTCATCTCGGCCGTAATGAGAAAATATCGGCCGATATTATATAAAATACCCCAAAAATCTAATTTTTTAAACTTTTTCCCCTATCTTTATCTTCTTCCCCACTCCTCTCATCTCCATACTCCTTAGAGCAGCAACCACCATATAAGTAACGGGAGTTACAGGACTATATAAAAAGGGACACATGTTCTTAAGAAGGGACATTTGTTTTCAAATAAAGAACTTCAAAAAAAAATTTGGTCCAGGGGCGCTGCCCCCGAGCCCCTAACCAGGGGATACCCCCGAACCTCTTTCGTGAAGCGTATGTTTTAAAGAAGTAGCAATCATAAAGACAAAAGGATCCTACTTGACCATGATAGTTAGGACTCTTTTGCTAATTGTCTTTCCTTTTTTGTGCTTGGATGTCTATTATTATCATAAGTTGCTAGATATGATATTAAACCTATTTTATTATGTTTGGAATTATATAGTAGTAAAGATTGTGTAATACACTAATTCATAAACCAAAAGGCTTTATATTGAGTTAGATTTGATGTTACTCACTTATTTTCCCTAGATCTAGTATTTTAAAGTGTAGATCTAAATTTTTTATTTTCAAAATTGGGGCTTTTCTTGAAATCAATTACATTTTTTCACATTAGTGTTCAAATGCATTGATAATGTGTTAGTTTAAAAATGATCTATACTTTTGGAACAAAAAATTGTGAGTTTTTACCCAAAATTGTGGTTGCATTATGTCAAATTTATGATATTTCATCTTATTGATCATGAATATCAATAATGGTTGCATTATATAAAATACTGGAGAAGAAAGTGAACAGCGACATAGACACGACTCATAACTTAAGGTCACCGAGATTTTGATTTATTGTTGCTACTAATGGAAAAAAATATTATTTTCCAGTATTTTCTAATATTTTTTGGATATTTTTGCGGATTTTTTTGGATTAAAAAAAAAATTCACACAGTGACGACCGCGACGGACCGATATCCGCGACGATATCCGCGATGATATCGGTTTTTCGGCCTGGCCGATACCGCAACCGAGACCGAGATTTTAAACCATGGTCATATCAAAAGGACACAAATTCAAAAATTCATCTTTTAAAGAAATAAAATAAAAAATCAACATCCTTTCTCTACTAAATGACAAAAAAAATTATCTTTTTACACAAAAATTCAAAAAGATTCTCTATCAAGCAACTGAAAACAAAAGACCATCATAACCCCCTATATTTTATGCTCTCTTGAGTTGATACTTCACTTCACTTTACTTCAATTTAGCTCCCATCCAAACACACAGTAAAAGAGGCATTTTAGGGGAATTTAAGTTGTGGGCAAATCTCTTCCTATAGGTATCGGTATAAAGGCATTTGTACAATTTTACATCAGTCTTTCAATGAATTCCAATAGATGAGATAAGGAACTCAAGATGGGATTTTTGCCATACGATGAGCTGCATAATGATAAATAACCCTAAAGTTTTTTTTTAGGTACTTGAGCTAATAGTACGAAGTGAAAGTTGATCCACTCGCTCATAATATATGCAATATTGCATGCAATATTATACAAATCACACGTAAAAATCAATGGTCCGATATAAGGTTCAAGTTTTGTGATATCGTAAAAATTAAAAATTGTGATATCACTGTATTAGGGGCATTTTCATCTATAGGGAATTTTAAAAGTTTCTGGTTAGTAGACCTCTCATTTCTTCTCTCTCTCAATTACATCTCACCTGATCTTCTTCTCTCCCCTTTTCATGGCGATGGAAAATGATTTTCAACAATTGAAATGGAATGTTTTGGCCCATAAAAATTTATCATAGATAATTTTGGCATTGCATGAAAACTAGTCTTTTCATCTTATGGGAAATATCTAGATGGGGATTGTAAAATGTTGATGTTGAAATTGGGAGAACCATCACCAAAGGGCTCACTTGATCGAGATGTCCATTTTTCCATAAAACAGGCTCAATTATGATTTAGTCCAATTCCTTCAATTCCCTTAATTCCAGCAAACTACCATTGAACCTAATTTGTTGTTGATTCTTCTATTACCGACCATTGAACTTAATAACAGAAAATTATAATAAACAGGGTGTCCGCCCGTCATGAGTGTATTTGCATATGTAAAATCACATCCACTATTTTAGCAATTTCAGATTCTTATTCATATGTTTTTTTAATACTCCAACCAAGGGGACTAGGACCCAAGGTAGCCCAACAAGTGGGAAAGAAGCCCCACAGGTGGGAAGAGGTAGCCCACCAGGTAGCCCACGCATGTGGGAAGAGGAGCCCATGAATGTAGGAATAATGGCATACCCAGTGATTGATCCTAGGTAGCCATAGACTTCCAGAGTTGCCAATCAATTAAGCAACTTCATGTTTTGAAGACTTTAATAACCCCAAGGGGTAGCTTAGTTGGCCTACGACCACGGTTTGCACCTGGAGGATATATGTTCGAAACTGCACTACCACACTGGGGCTACAAGGGAGTTTAACCGGCTTCCCTCTGGGCCCGGAGGGATTAGTCCAGCTCAAAGAGTTGGGAACCATCCGATAGCGAATAAAAAAAGACTTTAATTCATGTTGGTTAGCATAAATTGATATTTCAAATACGTCCATGTTGGAGAAGCATTCTAAACCATAACTGAAAAACTTTATCATCTAATAATTAATGGGATTGGGTAAAGTTTTGAAAGATGAAACTAAGAAAATCAGGATTTCCTGGGGCCCACCTAGATCCACCAGGGAAGGGAGGGAGGGTTGTGTGGATAGTCACCATTATAGCGGTATCATGTTCTCCACCAAAACTCACTTTTTGAGTCTTAATTTGTACTATCCAGTCAACACTCAAATATTATACATAATTAAAACTGTAATTTTTTTATTGGCATTAGAAAACTAAAGTTTTGAACTACATGGCAAATTCTAAAAGGACTATAATGTCACATGAACTCTTTTTCATTGCATGTATCTTTTTTACATTATGCTAAAATTATAGGGAGAAAACCAATTAATTAAAAGATACAAACTATGATTGATGGCAAAAGATTTCAACCATACACCTCAAGGAGTAAGTCATCAACAAAATACTTAGTAACGAGAGATGAATGCAGATGCTCTTTTAAACTGAAGAAGTGCAGAAACATATGACTTTAGTTCAATGGCGGACCCAGGATTTTTGATTAGGTGGGGCTAAACTCTTACTCGACTTTGCTAACTTTTTTCACATTAACAATATCAAAAGATCAAAGAAATCCATTTAAATTGATTCAACTTTTTTCCATGCTAAGATGTCTTGCCCAATAGAAGAGTCTTTTCACTATCTCTTTCAAATTCAGGTGATCATCAATTCATCATCGTCAAAACAGCCAAAGATATTTTTTTTTCTAATTCTAGGCATTTAGATGCCCTGAAACGGTAATTTGGGTGAGCACCCATTTACCCAATTTGAATTTTAAAAGGGATTTTATTTGGATATAAGGAACTTGGTTGCATGCACTTACCTCAGCTATAAAAATAATTTCTTATATTGGTCATGGGCTCACGGCAAAGAAGAAAAAATGTCATTTAAATGTAATTCAAGTTATCCATACATATGAACCCTAAGGCCCGATTTATGTATGAATTGAAGTTTAAAGTGTACCCAATAGTGATTTGGTCATCTTTGGACTTGTAGATATTCTATAATTTAGGGCTCAGTGTTTGGATTAAGATTTGGGGATTTAGGGCTTGGAATTAGGATTTGGGAATTAAGGGTTCACATTAAGGTATAGAGTGATTATGATTATACTTCAACCGAGGAGGAATATTATTTTATTTAGAGTTATTTGGTGAGAGAGAGACTGACCATAAGAGGACCGGCGATGAAAAGCTCGATCTGCGTGAAGAGGATCTCAGACTCTCACCAGAAATAAGATGTCAAAAGAAATTAGCTGCGAAGAGGATTTGTTTTCAATCTTTTCAGGTTTATAATGTGGGGAGATCACAAGATTTAGATGTGGGGCGATTGTATTAGATATATATATGTCAGAAAGGTCCAATGGCTATTCAAATATCTTGTAATTTCAAAATTGACCTGGGACTTACATCTAGGTTCACCCCAGCTTTGGTTGTTAAACTCATTTGAGTCCAACTGGAGTTGAAAATATTGTTGAAGCCATTGTTAAACTCATTTGTGTCCAAATGGGGTTGAAAATATTGTTGAAGCCAAACATACTTACCTAGACAATTGTAAAAAGCATCATTGCCATATGTTAGTAACTCATCATGTACCAGTGTGCAAGCATGGTGAAAGGAGAAGTAGATTTATATCTTAATGAGATGAAGTTGCATTAATAATGGGAGCCTAAATGCCCTATTGAGAAGTGTCTAAGAATATTTTCACGCCCCCATCTAGGTATTTTCCCATTAGATGAATGGACTTAATTGAACCATTATGATTCAAAGATTTCTATATCAATTACTAAAATTTATTTTTTTCCACCATAGAGAAAGGGGAGAGAAGACATTGTGAGGGAGACAAAGTGAAGGGAAACATAAAAAGAATGAGAGCAGTATCAGAGGTGAGTGTGATGTTGTGAGAAAGAAAAAGAGATGAGATAACATATGAGAAGAGGGGAGATGAAGGGATGGTGTTATTGCCCCCTCGGTTTTCTCCTTTTCAAACATGTTAGAGATAAAAAATCTTAATGGCATGTTTGGCAACCATCCTCAGCGAGGATTCCTCGCATGTTTTCAGCGCTTCAGTGAAAATCTATGTTTGGTAATGCAAGGAAAACTGCATCACAGAATCCCAACATCCATGCTCCCATGCATAACCCCCGTAAGACCTTCCCCCGTATGAAAGAGAAAATCCACGAATGGACTGAAAGGCAGAGCTATAGTGCAGCGTGCGGTAGTTTAGGGTTGTCCTTTTTTTTTTTTTCTTTCAAAATCTGACCTTTTCTAGGCCCCACAATTAAGATCCGAACCGATAATCTTGTTTAAAAGGCCCAAAACGGCTTGGGCGTCAAATAGCAACCGTTGATTGTTCACAAATCTTGATATATTTATAAAAAAGTCCAGACATTGGATGGAGATTTCTGAAATTCTATGGGGCCCATTTGTGAAATTCGAACCGTCCAATCTTTGTAGAATGCTTAAAACGACCATGGGTCCAAATTTGGCAGCTTGATTCATCATGGATCATGAGAAATTGGCAAAAAACTAATGACTGTTGATTTCACACATGAAAAAAGGGATGAAAAACAATATTTTCTCTGCAGTTTTTTGGTTCATGTGGGTCCATAATCATGATCTAAACCGTGAGCTATCTCTGAAAGGTAAAAAACAACTAGTTGATCAAATTTCAGCCGTCGATCATGTCTAGATATCGAGATATTTGCAAAAACGTCCAGATTCTAAAATATTAATTTTTTTGTGGGGCCCCTTCGCACGATCCAAACCGTTCAAATACTCTAGATGGCCCAAATTGACTTTGAGAAAAAGTTGAGGTCCTGATTACTCATAGATCTTGATTTATTTTTTAAAAACTTACAACTATTATATCATATATTATACTAATGGCGGGAATCCTCTTTCAATGCCAAACCTAGAACTCTCTTTACAAATCCTATATGAGGATGGCTTGATTCCATTGGAACAAAAGAATCATTTGGAGGAGCATAGAATCCCCTCCCTAGGATTAATGCTTACCAAACTTCCCCTAAAAGCTACAATGTTATCTCTACAATATTTTGAATTCCTCATCTTATCCGTTGGAAATCATCAAAGGGTAAAGTTGTAAGATTCTACAAATGTTTTTATACGGACGCCCGTAGAAGAAAATCTTCGTTAATAAAGACAAGTCATCATTATAGGTGTGGCAATTTTATTTTAAGAGACATTTTAGGAGATATCAAGTTGAGTGGCCCAATAATAACATGACATCATTATAGATAACAATGTTTGTTAATTAAGAGGGAGTTTAGAGAGGGCACGCGGGCCTCCCTTTAGTACATCCAATCTAACCAATAAATATTCCACACACGTAATATGATGTATATAATTCATCAAAATCGAACACTAGGCCGTGTTTAAGAAAACCAACAATTATAATAACTAAGTAGAAACTCCAACTAGGCTTATTGACATCTCTTGCATGAAAAAGTAAGACTCTGTAACTAAAGTCCTTCGCGATTGGCCCTGTATCACTCTATTCTTTACCTCCGTTAAATTGTGAAAAATATTCGCTTGCACACTATATGATAAAAAACGTGTATCATGATCAGATGAATTCAGGTGGACCACACACCAATCATGATCAATGCTACCCAGCCAGCCCCAATCCAATGTCTTCCCAAATGGTTGGATGGAAAAAAGGTCTGAGGTGGGTGGGCCACACACCAATCATGATCCATATTCAATACTTAGGCCCAATGCACCCAATCGTGGGCCAATTATAAATCTCCCAAATCCTCTTTTAATTCCCCGGCCATTCCTCCCATCCCGTGCCTGAACCGGAATCCTCCAATTTCCTTCCACACTTTCCCAAAAAAGATCACAAACAACAACAGCTCAGTAGAAGCCGCAGCCATAAATCTCAACAACTGAACCTGAATTTGAATTCTCATCTCTATCCCCCGAATCCGGATTTTCTAAAAAACCCTAATTTCTCTCCGCTATCTCCAACCACAACTTCCAATACTTTCCTTTTCTAGAACCCCCACCCAAAACCCTACAAATCTCAATTCCATATAGGTCTCAAACCAGGGTTTCTTTTTTTTTTTTTGGTTTCTGCTCGGAGCTAGGGTTTTTTTTTGCTGTTGATGTATGGCTTCGGGGCCTATGGTCGGGGGAGGCGGTGATGGATCTCGCGAAAAGCATAGATGGGCAGAGAGCAAAGTTTATACTCGGAAATCGTTCAACAAGAGCAGGAATTCTGGTCAGTTGCTACAAACCTCGTCTCAAACCCTAACCGGTAACGAAGATGGAAGCTCTTCACAACAGCAGCAGCAGAAGAAGCAGCAGGTTCCTTCCCGGGAGCAGGAGCAGCAGGAGCAACTTCTTTCGCGGTTCGATGCGGCGTCTGATGACTCCTCCAGCCTCAATCGTCTTCCCCCGGCGGTCGTCGGTGGTGGTGCCGCCTCCACCCGTGATGCTCCCTCCGGCAACGGTGGATTCTTCCCGCGGACTGATGATAACCGGGTAATTATCAATCTCTCCTCGCGTTCCAGGCAGGAGCTCCGTGAGGTCCGGAGCAAGCTCACTGGGGAGCTTGACCAGGTTCGCGCCCTGGTTAAGCGGCTCGAGTTGCGTGAGCAGCAGCTCAGTGGTTACAGTCACTCGCAGCTCTCTGCGAGTGACCCTGTAGGCAATGGCGGGGGCCCTCCGAAGAAAGGGAATTCGGAGGTGGGCTCAGTGATGGACGCCCCTGCAAGGCCTCCCAAGCGCCAGCTCAGTGTCTCTGTGATTGAGAACAGTCATGGGGGTGTCTCCGGCGAGGGTGGTGGCGTTGAGAAGGAGAAAAGGACGCCAAAGGCAAATCAGTACTATCGCAATTCGGAGTTCCTTCTTGGGAAGGATAGACTCCCACCTGCTGAGAGTAATAAGAAGCTTAAAACCAATGGGAGCAAGAAATTTAGTAGCGGCGATGGGGATAATTATGGAATGGATGGGAATTTAAGCCGAGCTTTTAAGGAATGCGGCGGGGTGCTATCTAAGCTGATGAAACACAAACATGGGTGGGTATTTAACACGCCAGTCAATGTAAAGGCGCTCGGGTTGCATGACTACTACACCATAATTAAGCATCCGATGGACCTGGGAACTGTGAAGTCGCGGCTCAACAAGAACTGGTACAAGTCCCCTAGGGAGTTTGCCGAGGATGTGAGATTGACATTTCGCAATGCCATGACATATAACCCGAAAGGGCAGGATGTTCATGTCATGGCGGAACAACTGTTAAGTATTTTTGAAGAACGTTGGGCTGCATTAGAGGCAGACCGTAAACTTGGTGATAATAGGTTCAATGTTGACCGGGAATTCAGTCAGCCTTTAGCTAATTTAATGAGAAAGGCTCCCCCAAAGGAAATGAAACGGACTTTGGATCGATCAGAATCAACGAATTTCGGTACTGACCCTAAGCCGAAAGTGGCAAGTTTTACTTCAACGGGCCGAGTTGCTGCTCCGAAGAAGCCAAAGGCGAAGGATCCCAACAAGCGGGACATGACATATGACGAGAAGCAGAAGTTGAGTGCAAACCTTATGAACTTGCCACCAGAAAAGCTAGATAACATTGTACATATCATCAGGAAGAGGAATCCAACAATTTATCATCAGGACGACGAGATCGAAGTGGATATTGAGAGCTTTGATGCTGAGACTCTGTGGGAACTGGACAGGTTGGTGACCAATTACAAAAAGAGTTTGAGCAAGAACAAGAAGAAAGCTGAGCTTGCTAATCAAACAAGACTTGAAGCCCATCCAAACAATGTTCAAGATGTGGTGAGCTGTGGCATCTTATTTCTCTCTGTCATCTCCTTTTATGGCTTTGTTAGTATAAGTTTGTTGCCTAACACCATTTTTATTTGCACTGTACAGAATCCAGTTTCGCGGACTGTGGAAGTGGTGAAGGAAAGTAAAAAAGGTATAGCTTTTCCGAACTTGGGGTTTCTGTATGCTTGAGTTTTGTTTCTTAGCATTGTTGATGTTAACTATTTTATTTTTTGGAATCAATCATCTCCTTTGCAGATGAAAAGAATGATCCGCCTTCATCACCCGTTGAGAGAGAGGAGCATGGGGATAATGCAACTAGATCAAGTAGTTCAAGCAGCTCTAGCAGTCACTCAGGATCCTCTTCAAGTGGTAATTATACTGTTTCTTATCAAATTAAATTATTAGTATAGAGAATTTTGCTTGGAGCCTGTAGCACAGGTAGGAATGTGCTCATGTTCGGAACCACAAGGTTTCAGGTTTGCGTCATGCCACCTACAAGGAGCTTGAAAATGTATATTAATGTTTTCGGCTTAAGTTATCTCTGTAAATAAAGTTTAGTCTTAAATTTGAATGTGATATTAGTGAAATGTACATGGAGTTCTTACTTAAGGGTATTTTACAGATTCCGACAGTGACAGTTCATCTGCATCGGATGCACCACGATCACCTCGGAATTGAATGGGTTCAACTAAGGTAGAAATAGATAATTCTAATGTAATTAGTCATTTGATTTCTTTTATATTTTACTGGCCACTTCTTTCCTGATTACTTTTACTAGATTCTAGTTTTGTGTTAAGGTTTTCAGATCCTGCTATTGGTGTTGTGCTTCCTTTCCACTTGTGAACATCTTGTATTTTGCAGAAGATTCCTGTTTGTTGTATCAATAGTTTTTGTTGTTATGTCTTTATTTGATGCATTTCTGCCTTGATACTTGAGATACCTTGAGACTCTGATTCATGATGTGCTTCTGTGCTTTAGTTGAGTTTCTCGAAGTTTATCGTATTGAAAAAATGTCAGGATAATTTTAAATTTTGCGTTTTTCAATGGAAAATAAAAAGTAATTTTTAAAATTTAAAATTATTCAGAATACAGAATCTAATTATCTTAATTATAAATGCGACGAAGAGAGAAAAGATGAAAAGGAGAAAAATACTGATACTAATTAAATATAATCAATACTGAGGCTTATGTTGTTTAAGTATTCTAGAATTAGATAAATAGTTCATATTTTCATAACTAATAACTAAAGTTGATACTTATTAGTTATTAGTAATTAGTATCTCTCATTAATAGATAAGAAGCAGTTTTTAGAAGATAAAATATATCTCAATTAGGATAGGGATCTCGCTTGATTTGTGTGGATCTTAATTTTGAACTTCATGTCTTTAATGCTGCACTAATTATCATTTACTATTTATTGTTGTTTTCTTTTATCTCATCCCAAAATCGAGAGAATACTTGATTCCATTTTAGTTAATTATTGGCCATCACGTCCTTCCATTATCTTGATGCAGCGTAGACCTCATGGCCACATGTGTAGGGCCCACTTAGATTTAGGACTTATTTAATTGTTATTACTTAATGAGTTGTATTTAGGATGAGGTTTCCTATTTATTTAGTTTCCTAGTTTAATTAGGTTTCTTAGAGCTTAAGTCTTCTTTTACTATTTATATGGCATTGTACAAGTTTATTCTCAGAGTTGATTAATGAAATTGGGTTCTCCCATTGAGGTGCGTCCTCGTTTATTGTCTCTTCGGAGATTGATTGTGTCTTAGGACACGTGCTTCGGCACCCATTGTGCTTTTAGCACTTCCTACGCAAGCCCTAACCCTAGGGCCTGCATCAATTGGTATCAGAGCCGAACGATCCCTCGATCGTCGGCGTGTTACCCTATCACCATCCCTACCTTCGTCCAACATCAACCGTCCACCATCACCGACCCTACTGCCTCTACCACTGATACACTGCCAATCGCCAAACCCATCTTGACTTTTCCAATCGTCCAAAAACCATCTCTGCAAATTCCGATCGTCACCCATCCAGCAACCCACCCCATAGCCTCCCGTCAGCCCTGGACTTACGATGGTCCACCCAACCCCACCAGAATCCCCAAACCAAAACCCAAACCGCAAAAACCCTAATCGACAACCTTCCCGCAAGGCCCTTCCGCCAATAACCCACGGCCGAACCCAACCCCAATCCCGCAACCCACCCACCTTCGTCGAATCAGCGAATCAGTGACACAGTAGCCCCACTGCCCAGAGACGACTCCAAACCCCAATCCGTCAGCCCAGATCGGAAACCCTTCATCCTTCGACAAAATCCAACGAGGCCACACCACCCTGCCTGTGCGCAATCCAGCCGAACCCCATAAACCCCGAACCCCCAGCCAACTCCCCATCGTTGTCGTCACCGCTCCCACCCCTTCTCGTCGCCCAAACCAGAGAAAAAAAAAAGAAAAGAAAAGAGAGCAGAGAGACGAAGACGAAGAACAGAAGTAGCAGAAAGGAAGGAGATTAGTGAAGAAGTGGGTACCTGGCACCGTCGTTGCCGCTACTCCACTCCACCGCCAGTCATCCATCGCGCAGAACCTCTCCATCGCCACACTTGTTGCCGGAACCGCAACCATCACCATCGTCGTGCATCTCCATCTTCCCCTCTCCTCCTGTTCTCTCTCTTTCGTTCGTTTCGTTGAGCATCACTAGTAAAGGGTTTTAGCCCTTTGTTTCTGCGCACATTACACGAGGGGCAACAAAGGGCCCTCAGTTGGGCCTAGTCCAGTTTGGGTCAGGCTCTTGCCTATCTTGTTTGAAGCCCAATACAGTTGTGCTGACATCATCTCTGCATCAATACCTCTGATCAATAGCAGATTTGACCCAGATCAACGGTTGAGCTTTCTTCTGACGATATCGGGTTCTAATCCACCGTCCAATTTCAGATCCGTTCTCGCCCGCGTTATCGTGGAAGTCAGATCTACACATCTGATGGCATTGCAACTTCTTGAAATAAATAGCAGGCTTACAGAAATCAACAAAAGGGCTACAAGGATGCCATATGCAATCAGATATGGGCAAAGATATTATGCAAATAAAGACTACTTTGAGCAGTATATTACTTTGACACAAGGAAACTTGTCTGTCATGGAATATGCCGATGAATTTGAAAGGCTACATTATTTATGTGAATTGGGAGATACACTTGATTTCAATCACTTTCTCAAAGGTTTGAGACCAAGTATATTGAGAAATGTGGAGAAGGCTTGTAACGATATGTATGACGCATTTTGGGAAGCAATTCGTGTGGAGCGGATGCTTAAAAGATCTCATCTAAGGAAAGTTGCTCCTCAAGAAGAAAAGTCGCCACATGTCACAGACCGTGTTGAGGAACCAGTGCCAACGGATTTACAGCCCGAGCTGCCAGAGTTAGACACCAACGATTCCATATCTACAGTTGGCCTTGAAGTTTTTTCTATGAGTACTGATCATCCGGACGTGCACACACCATGTGATGAAGCGCAAGTTGTTGATATTCCTCACATAAGCTCTCAAATTGATTTTGTCTTTATGGATCAACAATGGCAATCGGGAGATCAAGAACGGCTAGTCAGATATTGTGATTTGATGGTGCAGCTTCTACAAGTAAATCATCCCACAGTTCAATTGCATATCAACACAAATTTCACCCATCAAAAGCAGTTATGCATGAAGCTGTATATGGAAGCTGCAAATGGACCAACGAATCGAACGTTCGTCAGATTGATCTTTGATCCAGGTGGACATTTTCCGAACTTGAGGTCGAGTTCTTTTTCAAGTGGGGGAGAATGATGCAGCGTAGACCTCATGGCCACATGTGTAGGGCCCACTTAGATTTAGGACTTATTTAATTGTTATTACTTAATGAGTTGTATTTAGGATGAGGTTTCCTATTTATTTAGTTTCCTAGTTTAATTAGGTTTCTTAGAGCTTAAGTCTTCTTTTACTATTTATATGGCATTGTACAAGTTTATTCTCAGAGTTGATTAATGAAATTGGGTTCTCCCATTGAGGTGCGTCCTCGTTTATTGTCTCTTCGGAGATTGATTGTGTCTTAGGACACGTGCTTCGGCACCCATTGTGCTTTTAGCACTTCCTACGCAAGCCCTAACCCTAGGGCCTGCATCATATCTCCTTTAATGAAGGAGAGAGACTAGTCATTCCCAAGTAAGGCCATTTTGCTTGGGAAAAGCAAGGTTGTACTGCTTTTTCCCTTTTTGTACAAATTTATTTTTGAGCATATTGCGACGTCTCATGATATCTTACATTATTATCATGATATTTTTAAGTATGACAGCATTTTGAGAATATCTTGTTATTATTGGGATTTTTTTTGTAGTATCATAATATTTTAAAAATACGTTTCTCTAAAATTGTTTGAAACAAAAGAAAGAGAAAACATCTTTCTTAGCCTTATCGAGTAAATTATTCAAGATATTGGTAATTACATTTTTCATTTCTAGCATTCCCTTGGGAAAGAGCCATATTAGGTGAGATGCCTAGTTCCGTTTTAAGGATTCAATTTGAACCCTTATTTATTTGCCTTGGTTGTTGACAATTTGATGAAATATATCTAGGATGACATGCGTTATTTGCATATCAATTTGGTACCAATTAGTTATACGAAAAGGAAAGTAAATAATAAATTACAACTTTAGAAAAGACGTTTGAGTCAAATGGTTTGTGAATCATTAAAAGAATTTCTAGAGTTGCACATCCAACAATTTTGAGATAAGGAGGAAGAT
The DNA here is from genome assembly GCA_012931725.1 of Litsea cubeba. Taxonomy (NCBI): domain Eukaryota; kingdom Viridiplantae; phylum Streptophyta; class Magnoliopsida; order Laurales; family Lauraceae; genus Litsea; species Litsea cubeba. Next base: position 32,436,799 of record CM022946.1, read on the forward strand.
CCAGTGAGGGTGTTTCTAGAAAATCCATTGTTGATATCTAATAAAATATGAAATAAATAGTGATGGTTAGGTCAACGTTGAGAACTTCTAAGCTATATTTAATACGTCAGTTGTGCTAAGGACACGAAGTGAGGCTTGAAATGATGGAATGTAGCCTCTTTAGCCACATACAGTTTCTTCGTTACGATATATAGTTAATTTTTTTCGGAGATTCAAAAGGGAACTGGTCTTTTCTCCCCACTGTTTCCCAAAGAAGTCTCCTATTATCTTGAACACCTTAAGAGTCTGATCCTAGGAGTTATTTCACTCACACTTCCTGTGAGTGAGAGAAGTGGAAGTCTATAATGGCCCCAACATGTTGAAAATCTAGAAAGCTCAAAATGTACCCCACCTCTTTAATGGGACTGGGCCAAATTTTACTCCAATATGAGTTGCCCCACCTTAAGATTGAGGTTCTATAAAATACATGAATAAATTATCACAAGAATCATGTACTTTATACTCAGGGTTTACTTTCTCTGACTTGTAAATACGATATAATCATCAGGGTCCACTTTCACGGACATGTAAATGCGGTATAATCCATTTCAATCTAAAGTGTTGGTTGTAGGGACCATATTGGTAGAGACCGAAAAGGCGCCACCAAATAAAAGGAAAAAAAGAAAGAAAAAGAGCTGCTTTTATCCCTTTCATTTTTTTTAAATACAGAAGTTTCTCTTGCGACGGGATGCGGTTTAGGTCACATGGTCTGCCTACCCTCATATTCAAACCCGATTTTTTACTCAGATCCAAGTCCAATTTTTTTCAAACGTGAACTTGGTTTTTATACAGTTCACATAACCAACTTTAAATTGGTCCAAATATTGGACACAAATCTAATTTTCTCAATTTGAGTACTTCAGGTATTCGAGACCACCGTTCATCCCTACCAATTAAACCATTACATTTTTTTTTGCGCTTTTTAGCGATTTTTTGTTGGGTTATGTATTAGATCTTGATTAGGGCTGTCAAAGGGCTAGGACCAGGGTTGTCATTATCTTGCCCTCAATTTATGGAGGACTGGGCCTGGCGGGCCAAAGCTCTCGGACGACTTATACTACCTATGCCCTTACTCTATCCTCGTGGGCCTGGGCCTGGGCCTAGGCTAGAGCCAGGTCAGGGCTAGGCCCATGGCTTGAAACAAGAAAATCTATTAATTTTTTTTTTTTATACTGCCACCAAGCATCGAGTGCCTTATCGAACACTAACCCTCTTTTGTTTAGAACTTGCTCCTCTAATTGACCCCATTACAAAGAAGAAATAGAATGAATGTGACAAATGATATAGAAATCAAGAAAATCAACATTAAAATAAAGAAAAAAAGGACCAACTTTTTCCCTTGCATCAGCACCGTATTGCAGAAACACTTTGAAGTTTGAAGAGGCATTCATTTCTCAGGGACAGGCACAACATTGCCTTCATAGGGCTCTAGAAATATTGGGAAAATATATACTTTTGAACTCATACTTCATTTCCAACGGTTGGACTACTGGGAGGATATAAAAAAAAGACCAAACCCACATTCACATAACTGAGCATGTACACAAACAACAATATGCAGTGTAGCTACATAAATTGCAATAACATGGCTTAGGTAGTTGATGCACCTTTTTTGTTTTAATTTTTAAATTCAGGAGATGCTAGACCAAAAAGATATCCAAAAGGTCAAGTGCCAATCACCAAACATTGATTCATTTCAGAGGTATAAGAGCAACATATTTCATATAAATCCATTATTTCCTGTCCTAAAGAATAAAATAATTACTGAGCTTTGCAAAAATGAAGCCCCAAAAAATTACCTTAAAAGAGAAGGGTTGGGCCGTGCCAGGCCTAGTACTGTCCAATGCCCACCCTCAAATTTGAGGGTCTGCAAAAAATCTGTCCAACGACTGGTCCTTTGGACCTTTTCTTTAAAACAATGAGGGCTTTTTGAAGGCCCGGCCCGGCCCCTTTGCCTAAGGGCTTTTTGACAGGCATAATCCTGAACCCATGCTCTTACGCTAACCTAATTCTTACTCAGAATCAAACCTAATTTATTCCAATACAAACCTGATTTTTGTTTATATCACATAACCCAAGTTAAAATGTGTCAAAATATTGGACATAAATCTTATTTTCTCATTTTGAGTACTTAAAGCATTTGGGACCAGTTTTCATGCCTACCAATTGAACAGCTTTCTTTTTTGCATTTTTTGGAAATTTTTATTTAGGTTGATGCAGCGGACATTGAAGTAGACGGGTAGACCTCATACTCGTACCTTTTTTTTTTTTTACTTATAATCAAGCTTGATTTTATTCAAATCCAAACCTGAGTCTTGTTCAGATCAAAAGACCCAAATTAAATATGATCTTCTCAATTTGAGCCCTCAAGGTATTTGGGCAAATTTTCATCCCCACCAATGAAACAACAGCTTTTTTGACCCTTTTTTTGTGCTTTTTGGAAAATTTCATCTCTACCAATGGAAGGGCAGCCTTTTCCACTTTTATTTGGATGTGCCTTTTCGGTCCCTAAAAATCTTGGACTCAAGACTTCCAAACACTTTTGTTTTGAATGAACTCTACCACAAGTTACATGTTTGAGAAAGTAGGCCTTCATGTATAAGACATGATTTCGTGATACTTAATTCAGTGTTTTATACAAGCTCAATCTGGAGTAAAACTTGGAGTATGTTCGACAAAAGTGGGGAACGCAGGGGCAGGTGGGCCGGGGGGGGGGGGGGGGGGGGTGTTGATTTTGAGTGTTTTAGATTTTAGGACGTGGTGCCCACTGTAGAGTTTCACTTCTCTCACCTATGAATGAGACACTCGCAGGATCCGAACTCTTAACAGTGTTTAAGATAGTAGGAAACTTCTGTGCGAAGAGTGGGGGAAAAAAGGAAGGCCAAAAAACTCTAGTAACATATCATAAAAAAAACCACATGTGGTTAAAGAGGCTTCATTCCTTTCTTTTAATTATCATATAGCATTTTTTGTATTTATTTATATAAACTATGTCAGGAGGAAGGTAACGGGGCTTTTAGTTGAGTGTTTTTTTACCTTTTTTTCCGTCCTCAAACAAAAATACCACTTTGTTGATGGCTATTTAATGATGAAATAATGATAACATGAGTCATTTACTCTTTTACATACCCTCTTTGGTAAATGTAACAAATTTATTATCCTATTTAATGCGCTCTTTGGACGTCGACGAATCACAACCAACCTTCCCTTTTCCTCTTTTTTGTTAAAAGAAGCTGAAATTCCTTATTTTTCATACCCATTCTCTCCCCTCTCTTTGTTAGTGGCGAGATGTCCAATACTATTTTAGGTGATTTCTTCGTGTGTTTTCCTCTCTTATTTTCTTTAAAAGATCTTCACTTATTTATCTTTTAGAAAATCATAAAAATAACTACTATTAAATTTATTTTTTATTTTTATATTCAACATTTTAACTATTTTATATTTCGATGCTTTAATTAATATGATTTTTTATGAAAAAATAAAGCTTAAATCTTAATTAAACAGTTTTACATAGAAATACCATAAAATGTCGAGAGAGTTGTCCATCCATTTTTTTTTTTTGACGAAACTACCCTTGTCAATGATATCATCAACCTAGTTGACCATATCGTCAACTTTCATTGCAAAAAAACCATATGCGGCCTCATCTTCCTCTAGTGATGGAAAGGTTATGAAAACTAGTGCATTTTGTGTTCGGGCTGTCTTCCTTAGGTGGTCTCAGTAGTCTTCCTCAGGTGTGTGGGTCCCATCCTTGCTTTCCACGCATTTCTCATGCCCCTTTTTTTAAGTGTGAGATTTAAGGGTGCAAGTTTGGAGTACAAGGTGTTTGATGAAATGCCGAAATGGGGATTTCTCGCGATTTGGCGGTGGTTTCAACTTTCGAGTGAGGTTGGAGGGGATGAATTTGGGTATATGCTTTTGTGAGAATTTTGGAGTATTGAGAGTCATTTGTTTGGGGGAATTTCAAAAGTCTTGATGTTTGTGGGCAATGTGTGGGTAGCCATGTTGGGCAATCTTTGAGCAGTGGAGGTACTGTCAACCATTATGAAAACTGATGCATTTTGTGGGGAAGATTGAGTTTGATCCACTCCTCAGTTGATTCTCTGTCATCGATTGCTCATGTTCTTGTTGTGTTTGTACTTTGTAGTGGAAGTCTAGGAAAAGATGTTCTTTTCATAGCTTGTTTTATGCTTGAATAGTTTATTTAACTCTGTTTTTAGCAGGTGAAGGACTTTGGTGAAGGGAGATATTGTGAGGCATTGAGATTTAATCTACCCGGTTCTCTTTTGGAGACAAATGGCATCAATGAGTGTGGTGCCTACAGCTGGTGTGAGAAACAACAATGAAAATACGATTGTGGTTGATAGATTGCCTGAAGAAATGAGTGAGAATATGATTGTGGCTGATAGATTGCCTGAAAAAATGAATGATATAAAGACAAGGGTTGATAAGGTAGATGCTAGCTTTGTTCTCGTAGGATTTTAAATTTGGTGTCCATCAACGAACGCATCTCTCTTGAGAGAGAGAGAGAGAGAGAGAGAGAGAGAGAGAGAGAGAGAACATAGGAGCAAAGGGAAGGAGATGAAGTGAAGGTTTGAGAACAAGGGGTATCGGGTTTTTTTTTTTCATATAAGGGACATTGAGGAATGTCAAACCAAGGGGTATCGGGTTTTTTTCATATAAGGGACATTGACGATATCATCAACCGAGTTAATGATATCATCAATTGGGTTGATATCAGTTGACGATATCATCAACTGGGTTAATTTCATCAAAAAATGTTCAAACAACTCTCTTGTTATTTAATAATTTTTCTTCATAAACCATTGAAGGTTTAAGCTTAATTTTTTCATAAAAATCCCTAATTAGTAAATTTGCTGTTAATTCCCATTTAGCCATGTCCTTTTCTATTAATGGCCTGTGCATTTTATGTATGTTTGATCGATAGAGCTTGGATGGGAAGAGCCTAGCCTTCCATTATTGAAATTTTTATTCCTCTTTTGATAAAATTTATTTTACCCTAATTGGTTTATATTGATTATTATATTAAAATTGTAAGATTCTTTTTATTTATAATTTTTTTGTTAGATTTTTTCTGTAATACTTTTCTAGTTTTTTCATTGGTAAGTTTATTTATTTTTTATTTTCTATCATTTCATAATTTTTTTTGTATTTTTGGTTTTGTTAATTTTAATTTGTGTTTCGTAAATTCGTTTAATATTTTAAATTATTTTTGCGGCTTCATGGACCGTGATAATATATCATTGTATTTCTTTAATTTTAAGCATAATTTCTTCTATTTTTCATTTTTATTATTTTATCATGGCCTGTCCACTGCATGGGTTCCTTTCCAGTATTTCATTTTGATACTTGAGAGCAGCTATAGAAAATGTAAAGGGCTCAATGAGAATTTTTTAAATAGGATTAGTATGCGGTGGGCAAAGTGAGGACAAGTCAGTGGCTTTATGTGAATGTTGGGCATAAATCTGATGAAAGGGTTTTTTTTTTTTTTTCTTAAGACAGTAATTAGACTTGCAATTGTTATGTGGTTTCAAGTGTTGGGCAGTAGAGAAGCAAGGAAAAGGCTGTATGTATATGCAGATGCAAAGAGGGATGTGCAGTGTAGCAACGAGGGATAGATTTATGAAAGGGTACATAAGAGTTCTTCAGACTGCTGCAAGATGATGATGAGATGAGAGAGAGAGAGAGAGAGAGAGAGAGAGAGAGAGAGAGAGAGAGAGAGAGAGAGAGAGAGAGAGAGAGAGAGAGAGAGAGAGAGACCATGGGTGGGGTTTTGGGATTTCGTGAGGCATTCCAACAGACCATATGAAAAACTGTTAGTTATGTTCCATTAGCAATTTGAAATTCCTTTAATTCAAGCCATTATAGAATTGGTAAGTTGCTTTATATTTCTAGTTTCTACTGCAGTATGAGTTATGAGTTTTCAATTTCGTTCAATGGTTGTGATAGGCTTATTTGAAGTTAAATCGAAAAATCTTTTTTAACTTAAAGCCAAAAAAACTTTGAGAAATTATGAATCTCTTACTAATTTTTTGAGTAACACCTATTCGCAGTTTATTTTTTTGGTGCCATTCTTCATATCTTGTTCTTGTATTTTGCGTATAGAGATTTGTTATATCAAGATCACATGTGCAACTTTTCTGGCTCAGTTTTCAATGGAAGGTGGATTGATGTGCAGTCTTCGCACACATCGCCATGCCAGTAGAGCCTTTACACATTGGAGAAGCCGAGGAATGTTTACTCAAGGCTAAGAGAGTTTTATTCACCAACTCAAATACGAAGATGGGAAAGTATTCATTGAATTGTTAGGGAACCTTTACAAGCGTTATGTGGACTAGTGACCACATAATATTGGCCCCCAGTTGTAGATTACACCTTTTAATTAGGGTGAATAATAATCTTGACCCCTTTTTAGAGATTGCATCTTCTAGTTTTTTTAAAGATTATTTATTACCACACTTTAGTTACAATCCAATTGATTCTCTTAGGATAAAACATCCTTCCTAAAATATGAGGTTGCAATTATTGGGCATGTGACGACTATAGTGCTTATTGAGCATGTGCCTAATTAAATACTGAAGTCTTTTTTTGAATGGTTAATTAAATACTAAAGTTATGAGTCCCTGTGGTCAATTGGCCCCATGCTTGTTTTGGGCCTTCTTTGATAAGTCATTTTTGGACCATGGCCTCCATGAATTTTATTGTTACGAGTCCTATTAGCCTGTTACAGGCTGGGTATGTTTGAATTCAGTTTCTGGTTAACTCATATTCCCGCAAACACAAGGTCTGCGATAAATGGTTTTGGTGAGACGGGCTGGGATGGCTAGGGGATGGACCTATATGTTGATATTATTTTTGTTGTGGATTGGGGCTGAATTCATGGATGTTTTGGGACTGCTACACATTTGGAACCTCTATCTGTTATCAGAATTTCAGTGGCTGAGCCCATCGTGGTTTGGGGCTGGCTTGGTTCGTCTAATTATAACCAGACCATATCATTGGTTTTGAATGTTGAAGAGCTTTTCTTTGGAGTGTTTTGACTGCACTGTTTGATGGGCTGCTAAGTTAATCACCATCTGAATTTTAATTCAATATTTTGTCCTTTTTTTTTTGCTGGGTAGCCCACTGGCCAGGAGATGTAAGGGAAAGCTACCACTCCAGGGTCCCTGGAGGGAGCTGTGGGAGGCAGGTGTGCTATCCGCAGTCACCCTGTCATTACCCAATATTTTGTCCATTTATTTGGTGTAATTTGAAGCTGTTTGATTAAGTCTTATTTGGAGGCTTAATACCAGATTTTCATGTTTGGTATCACCTGCTGCTGTTATTTGAGTCTAGATCTTGGCTGAACGAGCGAATACCATTGGGCTTCTTTGATATTACAATCAAGAGCTGCAATTATAAAATGCCTACACATTTACGTTGAATTCCAGACGATAACAAGATCAGTGTGAACTACAGATGCACACAAGAGGACTGAGTTTTGGATGAATTGAATGGGATGGCTACTGGAAGGCATTTTATCCCTGGTGTATTAGTGGTTATCTTAGTGTAATCTGCTGATCGTATGAAAACCCAAAAGAGAGGAGGTTGCTGCATTACTGCTCGTATGAGGGCTGCATTGCGGCTTATTTGGGTTTTTTTTTTTTTTTTACTGTGTTCAATGAATAAGTTTACAAATCTTCCGATGGGTGGGGCTTCTTTCATATGGACAAATGATCAGAAATACATGGTTGCGACAAGGTTAAATTGATTTCTTTTTTCATCAGCATGGTTCCCTTTATTTCCTAATAATAAGCATAGTGCGCTCTCCAATGATGCTTGAGACCATTACATTTAAGATCTTTTTAGATTTGAGATCTCTTGGCTTTAAGAATCAGGTTTTATAATCTCATTAAAAAATGAGGACATACTTCGGGTGGATGGTTTTCATCTTTTTTCCCCCCTCTAGATAACCATGATAGGCTGAATTGGAGATGATATGGATGCTGTGCTCTTAGAAATACAGGTGATTGCTATTTAGGTACATGATGCAGGCCAGACAAGAGGTCGGCCAACCCATTGGGTCCAGTCTATAGGCCCAACGGGGCGTCCATTTATTCAGGAGTATTATTTAGTAGTTTGATTTGATTAGGATTAATATTAGTGTGTTTCCTATTTTAGGCATTATTCATATATTAGGAAATATTGTTGCTTTGGGATCAAGCCAACTCCTCTATATAAGGATGTTAGGCCTTATTGTAATGCAGTGCTTATTTTCAATCAATTAAAAGTTTTCTTTGAGATTTATCTCTTATGGTTATGGTGTTTTCTCCTCTTGTGAGGGTGCCCTAGTGGCTGAATCCATCATTGGATTCGATCAATCTTTCGGGAGATTGATTTATTCTTCGATCGCGGATCCCGGTTGTGCCAGTACAAAATACCATATATTGGAGGAAACTTGTGTGCTCTGTTCTTGGCTCGAGGAAGATTTCAAATCCAGAGTTTTTTTTTGGAAAATAAATTAGATAGTGACTGTAAAGAAATAGGCTAACAAGACCTATGGGTTAGCTCTAGGCTAACAGGTCAGCTCGACCCATGTATTGGGTCTAATGAGATCCACTAATCAAGGAATCAGATCTCTAATGAGATCCACTAATCAAGGCTACAATGTAGAAATGTGCAACTCTTTGTTTGACTCTAGCAGGCCCCTTTATTTGACTCTAGTAGCCTCTTTGTTTGACTCTAGCTCAATAAATGTGTATAAATGTATCCTTAGTCCATTCAATCAACATAGAAATTCTTCTTGCAAACTTCTCTCTTGTCTGCATATCTCTCTATTATCTTGTATATTTCAATATCATCTTACATGGTATCAGAGCTCTGTCCATCTGATCGTCTGACCATTCAAGGTTGAGAGAAGTTCTGGAACAACACTGTTCGTCTGATCAAGCACTGGAAGACACTGTGATCAAAGGTGGCCCACCTGTTGATCACCTATTGATCACCTGTTGATCACATATTGGTCGTCCATATTCCCTGGGATTTCTGCACATTTTTTTTTTCAGATTTTTGAATCATCTGAGGTAGGCCATTCTCCATGTTTTGTGCTTATCACTCACATCACTGTATTGTCTGATCATCTAGCTGATCATCCATTGGGGCCCACAGATCTGATCTGTGCCCAAAATCCTGCTCGCCTGGACCCATTTTATGGAATTTTCTGGCTCTGTTTGGACTGATTGATATCTCTGGGGAAAATTCTTCTTCTGCTCATTTACTTAGGCCCATAGCACTCATCTGTACTCCGATTCAGGACATCTGGTTAGTTATAGTGACTAGGATTTCACTCTACATTGAGTTCTGGGGCTGGATTTCTCTCTGTGACAATAGTTTTTTTTTGTTCAATATGTCTTCTGATCGAACTGTAACGGGTATTACCATCAAACTTGATGGCACTAATTATCCCTATTGGTCCCACTTAATGTAAAATTTCCTAAAAGGTGAGAAACTATGGAAATATGTTGCTCAGCAGATCCCTCCACCAGATAGTAAGGCTGAAACGTTTGAAGAATGGGAAGCTTCTGTCGGGAAAATTAACTCTTGGATTGCCAATTCAGTCACTCCATCCATTGGGAATCAGTTGGCTAAATTCAATTATCCTAAGACTGCTTGGGATTATTTAGCACAACTATACACTCAGTCTAATGCTGCTCGTCGATATCAATTAGAATGGGAAATCAAAAATGTAGATCAAGGCACTGACTCCATTCATGATTTTTTCATCAAAATGACTGCATTATGGGATCAATTGGCTCTAATGGAACCCACTTTTAAAACAACCGATGATGCTCACACCTTTGAAGTTTATAGGCAGCAGACTCGTCTGGTTCAATTTCTTATGGTCCCTCCGCCCTGATTTTGAACAAGTTCGTGGTCAGTTATTACATCGGTCACCACTGCCTTTTGTTGATATGGCGCTCTCGGAACTTCTGGCAGAAGAGCAAACTCAACTTTCTATTACAAGGAAGAAACATGTAGAACCCACACATGTTCTGTCCGCAAATGTGAGTTCCCCTCATAATAATCGCTCTTTTCCTCTTGGTACCAATGACTTTTGCAACTACTGTAAGAAGAAAGGTCACTGGAAATGGAACTGCCCCACCAGACCTCAAAGGCCTAACACTAAGAACAAACTAACTGGTCAACAGTCCAATCGTGGTCCCATGCACTCTTATCCACAGAGACCCTATGCGGCTAACGTTACTGAAGATGATAGTCTTGTGCCTCCGCAAATGGATCTTACATCTCAGATTCAAGCTATGGTTGATGAGCGTATGCAACAATTGTTTCTGACTTCTTCCCCTGGTTCTGCTTCTCAGACAACCACCACACCCTCAGCTTCTGGTTCTGCCATGACCATTTCTGGTCCATCAGGTACTCTTGATTCTCCATAGATTTTCGATTCTGGTGCATCCTTGTTATACTCCTGCTAGCTCTCTCATCATTCATACAGCTGATGCCACTCCTCTACCAGTCTCCCTTATTGGCTCCATTTCAAATAAGTTGCTCTCTCTCACCAATGTTTTGTGTGTTCCTCACCTGTCTATTAACTTAATATCTGTTAGTCAATTGACTTCATCTGGATTTCTTGTCTCATTTTCTTCTACTGCCTGTTCTGTGCAGGATCCGCGCACCGGGAGACAGATTGGGACCGGCCTTAGGTCAGGAGGACTTTACTATCTCCACTCACTGCACCTTCCATCCTCCAACATATCCCCTACAACACTCGTTTCCTCTACATCACCCTTTGCCCTTTGGCACTCTCGTTTAGGCCATTTATCTTTAAATAAAATGAAGTTTTTATTTACTCGTGGTGTATTTGGAAACATCTCTGTATCAGACATTTCTTCCTATTTTGGTTGTCAATTTGGTAAACAACATGCTTTCCCTTATAATAAAATCACTTCTTTTACTACTGCTCCTTTTGATTTGGTGCATTCTGATGTCTGGGGTCCTACCTCTCAGCCAACGAAAGGTGGTTCTATTTATTATGTGCTGTTTATTGATGATTTCACTAGATATACTTTGTTATATTTAATGAAAAAGCCGTTCTGAGTTATATTCCATCTACACTGCTTTCTCCACCATGGTTTCCACTCAGTTTAATACGAGGATTAAGATATTTAGGTTTGACTCCGGGGGAGAATACATGTCCCAAAAATTCCGCTCTTACCTGACCAGCAAGGGACTCTAGCTCAATTATCCTGTCCTGCCACACCATAGCAAAATGGTGTAGCAGAACGGAAACACAGACATATCTTAGAAACTGCTAGATCCTTGATTTATTCCTCACATATTCCTCTGCAATTTTGGGGGGAAGCAGTCCTGACTGCCATCTATCTAATTAACAGAACACCATCCTCTGTATTATCTGGCACATCTCCCTATGAAAAATTGTTCTCTTGTAAACCTGACTTGTCCTATCTCAAAGTTTTTGGCTGCACCTGTTTTGTTCTGTTACATGCTAATGAGAGAACCAAACTTTCCCCGAAATCCACTGTCTGTGTTTTCTTAGGGTATGGCATCGAACAGAAAGGCTATCGATGCTATGATCCTAAAACCAATAGGTTACGGGTATCTCGTATTGTCACCTTCTTGGAACATATCCCTTTCTATACATTACCTACTCAATCCCTTTCTCCTGAGCAACCTACAGTCTATCCTCTTGATCCCTTTCCAAACCTGTTTCCCTCCGATACCTCTTCTCCTCCACCACTGCAAGTATATCATCGTCGGTCTAAACCTCCATCTGCTCCGTTGGAATCTACAGCACCACCTCCTTCTGATCATGGGCCTATCTCCTCTGCTCCAGATGTGCAGGATCTTCCTCCAACTCAAAGGTATCCAGTGCGCACCAGAATTCCTCCCTCTAGATTTGGCTTTGTTTGTACTGATCATTTTTCTCCATCATATAAGTCCTTCCTTGCAGCAATTCATACTTTGGCAGAACCACAATCCTATAAGGAGGCCGTTGCTCATCCGAATTGGAGGTCTGCCATTGAAGAAGAACTTGCGGCTCTGCAGAAAACTCAAACATGGGATCTTGTTCCTCTTCCCTCCGGAAAACGGGCTATTGGCTGCAAATGGATATTTAAGATCAAGACCAAATCTGATGGCTCTGTTGATCGTTACAAAGCTCGCTTAGTGGCAAAAGGCTACACACAAGAATATGGGATAGATTATGAGGAGACTTTTGCTCCGGTTGCTAAGATGACAACTGTTCAGTACTTTTATCTCTGTTGCTGCTGTTCGACACTGGCCACTCTATCAGCTTGATGTCAAGAATGCTTTCTTGAATGGATTCCTTCAGGAAGAAATCTATATGCATCCTCCTCCAGGTGTCGTGAGACCTCCTCATTATGTGTGTCGTCTCAAACGTGCTTTATATGGACTCAAACAAGCCCCTCATGCTTGGTTTGAACGGTTTAGTACCAGCATCATCAATATTGGTTTTTCCCAAAGTGCTCATGACTCTGCTCTCTTCACTCGCTATTCGCGATCTGGCTGTGTTTTCTTATTACTCTATGTTGATGATATGATTATCACTGGCAGTGATACTTCTGGTATTCTATCCTTGAAGCGTTTTCTTCATCGACAGTTTGAGATGAAAGATTTGGGTCATCTGCGGTACTTTCTGGGCATTGAGGTTGCCTACTCTCCCTCAGGATACCTTCTGTCGCAAACGAAATACTGCAATGAAGTTCTCCAATGGGCTGGACTCACAGATCTTAAGCCTGTCTCTACTCCGATTGAACATAATCTGAAGCTTCGAACTTCTGCTGGAGATCTACTTTCTGATCCAACTCGTTATCGTGAAGTAGTCGGCAGCCTGGTTTATCTGACCATTACCAGACCAGATATTGCCTATGCGGTACATGTGGTAAGCCAATTTGTTGCGCAACCCACTCATCTTCATTGGGCCGCTGTACTACGCATACTGAGATACTTACAAGGAAGTTCCAACCGCGCCCTTCTTCTTTCCTCCGGTCAGAATCTTACTCTTCATGGCTATTCTGATTCTGACTGGGCAGGAGATGTCAATGATCGATGCTCTACCACAGCCTTCTCTATCTTTCTTGGCTCCTCTCTCATCTCTTGGAAGAGCAAGAAACAGGAAGTTGTTTCACGGTCATCCACTGAAGCTGAATATCGTGCTGTATCTCACACTACTACTGAAATTATTTGGCTTCGCTGGTTACTTTGGGATTTAGGAGCAAGGATGAAAATAGCGTAGCGGCGGGCGTAGCGGCCCGCCGCCAAACCGCTACGATGCGGGCGATACGTAGCGTAGCGGCGCGATTTGAAAAAATCGCCCAAAAAATCTGAAAAAATTCCAGAAAATCCAGAAAATTGTAAAATGAAAGAATATGTGGTTCTTTTGCAAAAGTAAATAAGAAAAGGGGGCGTAGCGGTCCCCTCATTGTATGAGGTCCTGTATCGCTATATAAATAGAAAATAATAATAATGATAATTTTTTTCACATGTGTTCATGTTGTTTAGTTATGCTAACTTAGAAACTAATGAAAGGCTCATAAAAGAAAAAACGTCATGAAGTCAAGACTTAGGAGTACCTAGAGAAAAAAATACATCTACCAAAGGGGGTGTCTAATAGGATGTACTTAGAGAAGAATCCTTAAGAAGAACTCTCTGTATCGACTGTAATTCGGCGAGATCCTGTGCTTTTTGGTGTTCTTTTAAACATAAAAGGGTAGAAGAATTTTGTAGAAATGTTATTTGGAAAGAAGAATAAAAGAATTAAGTATTATCATGCATTTTAAAAAAGTTTGAATTTTTTTTTTTCTCACCCCGTAGCGGTCGTAGCGGTTCGTAGCGGCCCGTAGCGGCTGTAGCGGCCCCGTAGCGGACGCTACGGGTGTGACAGGCGATAAATCGGCCGTAGCGTGGCGGTGGCCACCACTACGGCCGATATTTTCATCCATGTTTAGGAGTTCTAGTTCCTAAATCTACCCCCCTCTTTACGGACAGTGAAAGTGCACGGAAACTGGCAACAAATGATGTCTTTCACGAACGGTCCAAACATCTTGAAGTTGACTGTCATTTTATTCGTCAACATGTTAGGAGTGGTACTATAAAGCTCTTTCAGATTCCATCGGCTGCACAAATAGCGGATTTTTTCACCAAGAGCCACTCCATATCTCGTTTTTCAGATCTCATTTCCAAGCTCTCGATGGTCACTTTCTCCCATCCAAAGCTTGAGAGGGGGTGTAAAGAAATAGGCTAACAAGACCTATGGGTCAGCTCTAGGCTAACAGGTCAGCTCGACCCATGTATTGGGTCTAATGAGATCCACTAATCAAGGAATCAGATCTCTAATGAGATCCCCTAATCAAGGCTACAATGTAGAAATGTGCAGCTCTTTGTTTGACTCTAGCAGGCCCCTTTATTTGACTCTAGCAGCCTCTTTGTTTGACTCTAGCTCAATAAATGTGTATAAATGTATCCTTAGTCCATTCAATCAACATAGAAATTCTTCTTGCAAACTTCTTTCTTGTCTGCATATCTCTCTATTATCTTGTATATTTCAATATCATCTTACATTGACATCCAGAATCATGTGGCTTTATGGTGATGCAAGTACACTTCTTTCATGGTATGGCCAGTGCTCAAAGGAGGGCTAATCGTATTCATGCATTGCAAATTGATGGGCAGTTGGCCAATGACTGGGAATTAATGAGAAGTAATAGTAGGTTATTAGGGCCTCTGTTTAGTAGGTTAGCATTCACGACCCACATTGGATAGGTTCCATAGCTATCAAATTCGGTACAGCTCGGACGAACATTTTCAGTCCAACCAGTGTTTCAAACCGAACCCCCTCTCTGTGAAGTTTTGGTCTAGATTTTTGACCATTTCAGCCAAAATGGCCGACATAAATTCCAAAATTTGGCCAAAAATGGTTTGAAACAGAAGAGATTAATTGTTTCAAAGAAGTGCTAGAGAGATGTCGTAGTCTAGAATGCCAGAGACAAAATGAAGATAGTCGAGCAGCTGCAACAGCAACAACAGTGGATGGGCAATGTGAGTAGAGAAGGTCTATCCTGAATTCCTGATTTATGCTCTGTCCCAATCTGTCTCCTGGTTGATGGATCCTAATAGACGGAGAGGAGAATGCAATCACATAACCATCTTGAGCAAGCTAACTAACAGACAAAAGATTTATAGATAAATTGGGATTATACAAATGAAGTAGAAAGCAATCCAGAAGCAATAGTGCCTATTTTAGGTGATGTAGATGAGAGCCATTAGCAGTGTAGATAAATGAATAGGAGTAACAATTGAAGCATCATAGGTCATGTGATTAGAGGCCCTGGAATCAAATGTCCAAGGGACACTTGGGTTACCTATGGGAGAGAAAGGGGCAATGATTGGCAAGGCTGCAGAGGATGCTGAAGTCGAAGAAGACCCGGATCTAGAGGAGAGCATCATTTGTTAGAGTTGCTCAGCAATAATAGATTAGTTTGTAAAGTAAGGTTAGTAGAGGCAGAAGTGTCTGTAGCTATACAAAGAGCTGCATGCTACGCACCTGTCCGTGGAAGATGCTGAGGGTGACTAGGTCGTCAATGTGGGCCTTTCAGACAAAGAGGACAGTCCCACTTCCAGTATCCTCACTGCTTGTAATAGGTGCAGATGTTAGATGTTCCACCCTTTTGGCAAGGAGGGCCAACAAGTCTAGGTTGTGGAGGAGGGGATGCAAGACATAAGGACATGATCCATGTCTGTGGTCCTCTTAGTAGCAGGAGCGGATTGAGTTTATTCTCTTGATAGTAGTTCAGACAAAATCATATCGACCGAGGGAAGAGGAGATCGATGTAAGAGCATACTCCTTACAAGCTCAAATTCAAGTTGCAGTGCCATAAAAAAATTGAAGCAGCCTAGTGTCTTGATGATGTCTGAAACGTAACGGAGTCAGCGGCACATGAACTGTGGCTCCATAAATGATAATTGATCCCACAAAGTTTCCATTTCACATAGAAGGCTTGAATCAAATCATCTCCTTGGTCAGCATTCCAAATCTTCCATTCCAATTGATACCTTTTGGCATAGTTAAAACATATAGATGAGCTAGATATCCAAGCATCAGTTTGCAAGTTGAAATCCAGTGGTGGGTTCAACAAGGTTGGCAAGTCAGGAATTGATTTTACTAGTATTGGATTCCCATTCTTTTTCCATAGCAGGATTTATGGGTCTTTCTTTTTTAGAAGAAACATATTTCCAAAGTTTCCTAACTTTAAAGAAATTGGTCTTGAGATGGGCCTAAGAAGCATTGTTTGTCCAATCAAGCCGAATAGAGATGACTGGGGCATGATCAGAAGTCATATGTAGCAAGCATTGTAATAGCAATGAAAGAAGTGAAGACCAATAGGCTGGAAATATCTCTGAATGCAAAGTAAACAGAGAAATGCCAAAAAATAGGTAGTTGGTCTTGGATGTCCAGTCTTGTCGACCACTATAGTTGAATAGAACCCTAGCAAATGCGTTTGTATCTCCGCCCAACCTTCCAGATCATCTCCACAGTTGAGTGGTGTGGTCTCTTCTGAATTAAAGTCAATCCAATGAGAATCCGAAAAATCCAACAGTTGAGATGAAAATCGGGTGGGTATTTTGACGAGAATTTGGGATATGTCAAAGGAGTCAAATTTATGGAAAATAGTTAGGCCAAATTTTCATGAATCAATGTTAATTAACTTGACGGGACCCCGGGTTCTAATTTGAAATAGAATTTTAAATTGAAGTTGTATGGGACCCATGTAGGCCCCCTTTGTGTTAGTTGACCAGCCTTAAATTGTTTTGTCTCACAACAGATGAAGGTGGGACCCAATGGGTTAGATAAGCAATGAAATATGAAATATTGATAAAATAAGAACCATATCTACGTGACAGCTTAAACTCTAGATCAGATCAGTGATACTAAAAGATCACTTCAGCCAAAGGAATTATCACTCGACTTCTCCCTCTCACGTGACTTCTCTTCCTCACTTCCCACATCACACGACCAACACGACTCTCCCTCCCTCACATCCTTTGTATCTTTACTAGATGCCCTAACCCCAGCCGATTGTATATCAAGAGAAGAAGATCAAGGAGAAAACAAGGAGAAGTAGGAGTTTTAGCAAAAGATCCTTCACTGCTAGCTCACGAAGAGAACAAAGGTTTCAAACTACATCAAAGCGAGGAAAATAATCTGGAAATTAATTTACATACATGCTTCTCCTTATGGCTCAATGTATATGATCGCTAGGAACCCTAGATATGTTTTAGGTTTGTGATAATTTGGAACTACTCTTAAATCCTAAAATCATACAAGAGAAACGATTCAACCATCATCAAATATGATAGGTAATGCCATAGCAGAATGGCCGAGTGGCCTAAGGGGTCCTATCCATCGGTCAATCACTCTACTTGGGTTATATATACAACGTTGTTGAGACCTATTCTCTTAGGTGACAAGGTAATTGGTGTTTTCCACAATAACCTTATATAAGATAACTACTGCCTATATAGGATTTCTGTTGTCTATGATGATTGATAATTATTTCTAGATAACATGTACTGTATTTACTGTTGTGACATATTCTGTATATGTAACTATGAGAATATGATGGCGAGGGACTGATCTGAGGTGGTGGAACCTCAAACTATGGAACAATGGTGAAAAGGGGCCTGTCATGAAACAAAAATGCATAACATGGGTTTAATAGGATTGGCTGAATGGATCCTTCAGGGATTCTATCCTGGCCAAATGTGAAGAGGCCATGATGCATGGTCCATAGCCCTAATTCATCATGGAGCATGTGTTTGGGTTTCCCTCCTATATGAAACTATGAGGATTTGCCTAGTTTGGTGGTCTTAGACTGATTTCAAACTAATCTAACTATCTAAATTAGATAGTTTGTATGCATGATGTGTTCTGGTGGTGGGAGTTCGGTCCTTGTTCACCTGGTAATGGGTGTCCAAATGTGAAACTAACCAAAGGATCAAGGATTATGTTGGCCTAGAGTTCTAAATACGTGGAAAAATATGCAAATCAAGGACTGTTGGGACTGTTGTGTGAATGTTGTAATCTGATGATGTTGATTTACCCCTTTTATTCTTAGGTCATGAGAGTCTAATGTCTATACATGAGAAGCCTCCTAGAATTGCATCACAGGAAGGGATGATATTTCAGAAATTGTAGTACATAACATGAATGGTGACTGCTAGGGTTCACCTGAAGGTTTTCTTCAGGAATACCTTGCTGGCTGAACAGTCAGTCTTGGACCCCTATGGCATCATGGTGCAATGCAATTGTAGTGTTGACTGTTGACAATCATGTGAGGTGCTTTGGGCTAAATGTTCCCCTTGTTTTAGTGGTCTTACGTCGAGATACAGCAGACATTTAGTTGTTTTACTTGAAATTCCTCTGCTGCCCCAATAATTCTTTTTGATTAACTATAACCATAATTCGGTAAAATAGGGCAGAAGGGACTGTTTGTTAGGAATAGGTTACCTTGATGCCCTAAAGAACTTTGATATGTAATTCGCAGGGTGCCTACATCGTTTGAGTAAGTTGCAACCTGAATTGTGTTACACATTAATTGTCAAACTAAAGTAATAATTAGAAACATGTCCTACGTAGGTTGTCAAATTTAGTAACCTATCCGAAAAATGTCCGCTGCTGCAAATAAGTGATATGTAGTTCTAAGGGCTTAATTTTACAAACCTGCACCTATGAACTTAAGCCTATGCATCTAGACCTTTATAAGAATCCATATGAGATTGTCCTTGCAAACTTATAACTTAACCTCACCACTATGTGTAATGTCCTAGCACAGGGAGATGTTTCTGTTTGGGGGTCTTTGTATTATTATGTAAACTAGCTGGATTCTTAACTCTATTGAATGTGACCAATGTCACATCTGGTACCACCCTGCGGACCCTGGTCCCAGGACCTTCTGTTTTTCTGGGTGCTATTTTGTACTCTGTTTTTGCCTGCTATGGTGGGGATATAAATGTTTGTAGTTTTCCATTTCTCCAATTCATTTGCCTCCCATCTGTAATTATATTATTTGTGTTTGTCACTGAATATGCCAGCATGATATTTGTTATGAACCTGTTTTTTAAATTAACCAATTCCTGAGCATGCCATGTTATGAAACAAGATATGCCTAAAATCTGTCGAGTTCGGATAATACATTAAACTATTTCTGTAGGTCCATTGTGACGAATTCTGTTTACATCTGATTTCTTATGAACTTAAGTTACTTTTAGTTCAATTCTACAGGGTTGTGTTTAAATTAATTACATGAACTAACTTTAGTTAATCAGGGAGGTAACAAGGGAATGGTTAATAATGATGAGGACCTTGGGGATGAGCTGATTAGATTCAACACGAGTCGAGAACCTCATATATTAAAGATCAGAGCTTGATCAGTAGTTCGATTCATTTATTGTAGACTTGCAATCATTTAATCATTTATGATTTGTTCAGAATTTGTAAGACAATTATCAGTTGGTTGAATCTGAGTTTGATGGACATTGTTATGGTTGTTTAGGATTGTTTTTAATTTGATAGATTCATTTGAAAATGGATAGATTGTTTTAGAATTTAAATCCTGTGGTCTGGATCCTACATGGAATGGTGATTAAGAGAATGGAAATGTCCAATTATCCATTGCAGTTATGATTTGATTCAGAATTATTTCTGGTCAGAAAATAAAGGTTCATGCAGTGTCAGAATTCAAAGGAAATCCGAGTCTCAGGGCGTGACAGTTGCTATGGGTTGATTAAAAGACAAAGATAAACAGTGGGTCCTACAGCGGATAGGACAGATTTGTGGGCCCCGCAGTAGATGAAACAATCAGAACAGAGATTAAGACTAATGTTTCAAACTAGATCCAATAGCACTTGGATTAGATAAACTGGAGCCTAGGCTTTGATACCTTGAAACCACTTGAAGGAAGAAGAGATTTTGGAGAAGCTGTGTGTTGGGTTAATTATCCTAACCTCTGTATTTATAAAGGAGTCTTATGTAGTAATGAGCTTATCTATGTAAGTACAGTGAAGTTTGGCTAACTACTTGAATCTAAGATGTGTGGTACACGAGAGACTATCAAATAAAAGTAATCCACTAGAATTATGATACATTGAGAACCATATGGTATTTAAGGGTCTCCACAAATTGGCCATGGGTGCTTCCTGGTATTCCATTTATTTGAATCATGGAAAATGGATGTTGGTTCGCAGAGGGGTAGAATTATGTGGAAAGTCTCTTTTATGGCCGTTATTTGGGTGATTTGGAAGGAGCACAGTGCATGGTGCTTCGAGGGAAAGGTCACTATGAGAGGCGATTTGGTGGAAAAGGTGTATTTTCTTGTCTCTTCCAGGGTGTCCCCCAGTTTCATGACGTTTCCATTTCCTTCATTATGAGTTGGGTTGAGGTGGCCTTTTCCTATCCCACTTGCCCTACCCTTGTTGGGTGGTCTCCCCCTTCAAAAGGTTTCTTCAAGCTGAGTTTTGACGGCAATGCAATATGGAATTTGGGCCTTGCAGGTATTGGTGGTGTTTTTTGTGATAGTGCCTCGGAGAGTATCTTGTCCCTGTCGGGCCTGGTTGGAAATTGTTCAGTCAACAAAGCAGAAATGTTATCTATGAGGACCAGTCTTATGGAAGCTCACCTCCTAAATCTCCAAAATCTATTGGTGGAAGGCAATTCCTTATGTGCTATTAGATGGGCTTTGGGCAGATCAAACCCCCATGGAGATCAACAGATATGGCAGAAGAGATCTTGGGTCTTGCTAGACTTCTCCATGCTTCCTTTTCTCATGCGAATTCCATGGTTGATTCCTGGCAAAAGAGTGAGTTAAAACTTAGAAGGCAGTTTGATGGATTTTTTTTACTCCATATTTCATAGGGCATGTTTCGAATTCCTGGCGTTTCGAATTCCTGGCAAAAGAGGGAGTTAAAACTTAAAAGGCAGACTTTTATGGATTTTTTTTCTCCATATTTCATAGGGCATGTTTCCTTTGTTTACTAGTCTCTCATTGGTGTATTTAGCTTGAAGCTGGTGGCTTTGTTGTTCTACATAATATCTCCCCTATACTATACTTCCTTTCTAAATTAATAAAGTTCCTATTAGAGGAAAAAGTGCAGACACTTTCATTGTGTTCATTGTTATAGACCTTAATCCTTATAATAAATGGTTGGGAAAAGATGATGCTGTTGACTCAAACCTGACATTTAGAGTTCCTTCCGAGGGAGAGGGTTATGCAGCCATACTCAATGAGATTCAGTGGATGGCATTGAACTGCATGGACCAATGGAACCAGGCCAATGGTCTGAGGGCCCTAAAATAGTTAAGACCCACATCTGGAAAGGGATAGATAGGCTGCTGGACCTTAGACCTAGTGCTCGGCCCAGCCAGTCAAACCAGATCTGTTACAAGGTACAGTTAACTGAACCATGACACAACAGGCCTAACAGGACTCTGCGGCTGTGCTCTGACCCAAGGGGACTGACGCACCTGTCTTGGATAGGGACCGGACTGCATCAGGGACCCACTGCATGTGGGGTCCACCACGCAACAGCACCATGCACAATCGATGTGTAGGGCTTCTGCTCACTTCCCTATTTTATTTCCTTATTTTTCATTGTTATTATTTATTTTGGGAGTTATGTATAGACACTTCAAATTTGCTCTTTTTGCTTCTTTGGCTTGTGTTGAGTCATCTTTTTGGTTGGTTTTTATGAATCATCTCTTTGCAACAATCCTGTTTGTGCTTTATGCCTATCAGTTGGGCTTACAGATCTGGTGTATATTGGTGATTTGCTTGTGTTTGTGCTCATTTTTTGTCCTTGGCATTGTTTTCCCTTTTCCTTGCTGATTTTGAACATAGAAATGTTGTCTTTGGATGGCATCGGGTTGGGTTAAATGATTGACATGGTTGAGCCCGCCTCTGGTAGGGATAGGTTTGGTAGTGGGTTTGTAGATTTTGACCTGTTAGGTTTGTGGTGGGTTTCAATCTTGGGTTGACCCGGTCCGCTCTCCCCCATTCTTGACTATTTGTATGTATGTATGTATGTGCGTGTGTGTATATTTTTTGGTTGAAGACTTTGTATATTTATTATTTGATTCTGATACATGAAGCCTGCGTAAGACCGGTGGTAGTGGACATTTGAAAACCTTGGACTGCTAGATTGCAGGTTTCTAGTCCTATGAGCAGCAATGATATACAAATTATATTTAGATATTCTAATATTTAAAAATATAAAATTAGTGGGTAGCATGAGGAATTGGGAGCAACATGTTTACTTGGTTTCATCCTCCATCTGCCTGAAGCAAGGTTGAAAAACTTGGGACTCAGGACGTGCTCCACTAAAAAACTCAGGGGAGTCAACACAGTCACTTGGGATTCATTTTTAAGTTTAAGTTATTTTAAAGATATTTTAAAATAGATCAAAAATTTATAAAATTATAAATATATTTATTAATCCACCTACATTCATGATAGTTAATTGAAATCAACAATATTCAAAGAACACGAAATAAAGAAATTAAGTTAAAAAAAAAAAACAGCGTCCTTACAAGTTACAACAGTTTTTGATATATATGAAGTCTTAGGATTTGACTTAGCCCTCTTCCAGAATGAGGCGACTCATCCGAGTCACGAGTCAAACTCAGCAACCTCTTCCAAGCTAGGGCTGAAAAGCTCCATGTTGCATGAGTGCGTCTTTGGAATAAATATAAAATAATATAACTTAGAAAAGTCGGTATATAAGCATTGTTGAGCTGTGTTTCTTGGTGCATGGTAGCACATAGTGAACAGTGACATTGTCTGTGTCAGACCAAAGAGAGATGAAGACAGATGATAGTTTATGAATTCGATGATCCCTTTGAGGGTCACGATCTTTCATTATATAGAGATAAAGTTTACAAGAATGTTTACAGTGATTGAGAGAATTAACTAAATTAAAGTAATCATAATCTAATCATAATCTAATTAACATCTAATCAAATCTCCTAATAAGGCATAAAATCAATTACATATCTGTACAAGAGATATTTGTTTTGACCCACAAGTTGGGCTCAATTTGTCATGGGCTGAGACCCACTGAACTAGGCCCATTGGCCTAGTTGACACCCCCCCTCAAATTGATGCGGGTGAATCCACGAGCATCAATTTGCCAACTAGGAATTGGTGTCGTGGCCGAGGAAGTCCCTTGGTAAATATATCTGCAATTTGAAGTCCGGTAGGAACATGAGGAAGAGCAATTGCGTCACGCACAAATTCATCACGTATGTAATGACAAGCCACCTCAATATGCTTTGTGCGTTCATGAAAGACAGGATTTTCAGTAATCCGTATGGCACTGGTATTGTCCGCATAGAGAGGTGTAGGGCCAGATTGTGGAAATCCAAGCTCAGAAAGAAGACCCCGAAGCCAGACAATTTCAGATGTGGCAGCCGACATGGCACGATATTCTGCTTCTGTGGATGATTTGGAGACTTTATCTTGTTTCTTACACTTCCAGGAGATCAATGAGTCCCCTAAGAACATGCACCAACCCGTGGTAGACCGTCGACTATCAGGACATCTAGCCCAGTCAGAATCTGAATAAGCTATGAGAGAAGTCGAATTGCCCACAGGAAAGAAAAGGCCACGAGATGGTGTATGAAGAACATAGCGAAGAATGCGCCGAACAGCAACAAGATGGAGATGGCGAGGTTGTGTCATGAACTGACTAACCAGATTCACCGCATATGAGATATCAGGCCGAGTGATAGTCAAGTAGATCAGGCTGCCGACTAAACGGCGATACATTGTGGCATCAGGGAGAAGATCACCCGTATCTTGTGCGAGTTGAAGATTGGCCTCAACAGGTGTATCTACAGGAGTGGAGTTTTGAAGGCCAGCTGTCTCAATAAGATCCATAGCATATTTGTGTTGATCTAGGATAAGACCTTTTTCTGACTGATGAACCTCAAGGCCTAAAAAATATGTGAGTGGCCCTAAGTCTTTCATATGAAAAGATTCATGTAAGGATGCCTGTAAATAGGTGATCGTGTTAGAATCTGTCCCAGATATGATGATATCATCGACGTATACCAAGAGGACAGTAATCCCTTTTAAGGAGCGATGAAGGAACATAGACGGATCAGAGGCACTTTGAGAGAACTGTAGAAGGAGAGCATCTCTAAATTTCTCAAACCAAGCACGCGGAGCTTGCTTTAGACCATATAAAGATCGTCTTAAGCGTGCGCAATCTCCTGCCGAAACACCCGTAATGCCTTGGGGAAGTCGCATATAGACTTCTTCCTTGAGATCACCATGAAGAAATGCATTCTTGACGTCAAATTGGTAAAGAGGCCATGAGTGGGAAGCAGCAATGGCAAGAACAGTACGGATTGTTGTCATTTTTGCAACTGGAGCAAATGTTTCTTCATAGTCAATGCCATATTCCTGTCGGTTGCCCAGTGCGACTAACCGGGCTTTATATCGATCCAACGAGCCATCAGACTTAAGTTTGACTGAAAAAACCCATTTGCAGCCAATAGGTTTTGCAGATGAGGGACATGGAACAATATCCCAGGTATGATTCTTCTGTAATGCAGCTAATCTTCATGCATAGCTTTTTGCCAACAGTCATGCTTTACCGCCTGTGAGTAAGAAGAAGGAATAGCAATAGAGGAGAGAGTAGCATGCAAGGAGGTGTGAGTGAACCCATATTTTTCTGGAGGCTTAGAGAGACGGGTAGAGCGTCGAAGCTGAAGTGGAGATGGAGCATCATGTGATGAAACGTGGTCAAGATCAGGTGCCGGTGAGGGATCCGGAGGGGGAGGCAGGAGTGGAACATCCTTATAACGACGCCGTTCATAGACAAGGAGTTGAGAAGAGATTGGGTCAGAAAAATCTGGTAGATGAGAAAATGATGGTAAATCCGAGGAATGGTTAGGAAAACAAACTTTGATTTTCGAAAAATGTGACATTTCGAGAGATGCGAAGACGGTTGACACAGGATCATAACAGAGATACCCCTTTTGGTGAGATCCAAGGAATGCACATTTGGCGGACTGAGCAGTTAATTTAGTACGTTCAGTCGAAGGAAGATGAACAAAACATACACAGCCAAAAATGCGCAGGTGGGTATAAGAAGGATCTTTACGAAAGAGACGAAAGTATGGTGTTTGATTTGTGAGGCGATAGGATGGTAAGCGATTGATCAAGTGAACTGCAGTGGCTAACGCTTCGGGCCAAAATCTTGCGGGAACTGATGATTCTAGGAGAAGAGAACGAACAGTATCGAGGAGATGTCTGTTTTTGCGTTCTGCAACTCCGTTCTGTTGAGGAGTGTAAGGGCACGATCGCTGTGATAAAATCCCGTGTTTTTGCAAATAAGTTTGAAATTGATGGGACATATATTCCCTTCCGGAATCAGATCAGAGAATTTTAATGCGAGTAGAAAACTGATTTTCAACATACGCCATAAATTTTTGGAAAATATCAAAGACTTCAGATTTAGAGTGTAAGAAATAAACCCATGTGAATCTACTATGATCATCAATAAATGTGACAAAATATTTGAAATGTGTATGAGAAATTACAGGTGTAATCCCCCAGACGTCACTATGAATAATGTCAAAGCAATTTGAAGCCATAGTAGATTTCCAAGTTTGCAAACAGAACACTCATCAGAAATGTGACTAAAAGATGTTTTATTTTCATTAACACTACCAGTGTTCAACATCAAAGATAACAATTTTGAATGAGGATGGCCTAATCTATTGCGCCAGAGCCTCCAAACATCTTGAGGAGAAAAACAAGAAAAAGCAGAGATTTTGTTTATTCTGAGAGGAAGGCATCACAAGAGGAAACAGGCGTCCACACTTAGGCCCCTTCGCGATCACCGTCCCCGACACTTGATCCTGCACAACACAACCAGAGCGAGAAAAGGAAACATTACAATTATCATCAATCAGTTGTCCAACAGACAGAAGATTTGTAGTAAGATGAGGAGATAGAAAGACTTTTGTGAGAGGTAAAGAATGAATGATATCACCAGTAGCTGTAATAGGAAGCTTTTGACCATCAGCAGTATGGACTTGCAAATTCCCTTTGTATGGTTGTAGGTTAGAGAGATGAGTGGTGGAGGAGGTCATGTGATTGGAAGCTCCAGAATCAATAAACCATATGGAAGAAGAGGAATGTTGGTTACCTGAAATGCCAAGTGCAGAAAAGGCATTGATGATCATTTGTTGAATAAGCTCAGGGGTGATCTGAGGAGCAGTAGTGGAGGCAGGAGGTGGCGAAGGCATGACTGATGCAGAAGAACTATCACTGGAAGTAGTAGCATCAGCAGTGTTGACATGATATGCTCGTGGAGTGCGATTTTGTGGCCGCCGTTTGCATTCATTGATAACATGACCATTGGATTTGCAGTAATTACAAAACTTGGTCTTACACTGTGAGGCATAGTGTCCATAACTCTTACAGCCAAAGCATTGGATTTTGCTGAGATCTCTTGCAGGAGTTTGTCTTTTAGCAGCAGCATTAGTATGATGAATAATCCCTCCCGGACCATGAGAGACACCAGGAGTGTAACTGGCAGTGGCAGCATATGCTACATTAGGAGAGTTTCCGGAGGACTGTTGCTTCAGAACATGCTGAGTGAGCTGACTTTGTTCCTCTCGCAAGAGTTCATTAAGACACTCATTCAGGGATGGAGATGGAACTCTGCTCATCAGATTGGAACGAATGATCTCATATTCAGATCTTAATTTCATGAGGAACTGGTCTCTATGAGAAGTTGCCTGTAATTTTTGAATCTCAGAAAGAGCTGCCTCAGATACATTGAAGTATTTGATTTCATCATATTCTGCCCATAAATTGAGAAAACCCGTATAATAGTCTTGGATAGAAGAGGTGCCTTGGGAATGCTGAGCAATCTCTAGTTCAAGCTGATATTGACGAGCAGAATTCCCTTGGTGATACACTTGTTTCAGATAATCCCACATCTCCTTAGAGGTTTTGTAAGGTTTGAGGTTCAGGATATATTGTGGTTCAACGGAACCAAGAATCCAGGTTTTTATCTTGGCATCCTTAGTATTCCAAGAGAGTATTTTTTTCTCATCTTAGGTCGTGGATCCCATCCTGAAACAAGTCCCCACATTTCCTTTCCTTCAAGATAGACTTGAAATTGATACGACCAGGAAGTATAATTCTTTCCATTAAATTGGATCAATTTAATTTCATGCTTTTCCATTTCAGTCAAACAGTATATCTATCAAACTGTGCAACAAAAACCTCACTGTTCTTAAATCAAACTGATGGATCAGATCACACACCAATCAGATCACAAATAATATGACTGATGGATCAGATCACACACTAATCAGATAACAAATGATGGATCAGATCTCAAACAATCAGATCAAGTGGCCAGAACTTGTTCCCAGAATACAGAGAATGAACAGTGCACAAAAAGGATGCAAACCCAACCCAGACGACCCTGTCGTCAGTGTGTAGTTCTACACGTGGGGCCCACCAAGTGATCTGTATACAGATCTGAAGATGAAGATGGGTGAGCAGCAGAATTCTGCACCTACTGGAAGTGGTCTCAGACAAAACGGATCCAAATCAAAGATTTTGGACGGCTGTGATGAAAAGAAATTGACAAAACAGATTTTCCACAAAAATTGGTAGATGGCCTACCTCTGATGGATGAAAAAATCTGAAAAAATTGCCAAAATAAAGAGCATAACTGGTCGACCAAGATGCTGGGAGCTGTTGATGAGGTTGGTGATGATCAGTGGTGGGCCACAGATGCCAGCAGACGATCAGCGTGGAAGAGCCCTGCGAAACAGATCCGTGATCTGTTCTGATGCCAAAAAAATATCGAAATATCTCCAGAAAGTCTAGAATATTCAGACAATCAGAGGGATTGTGATATCCTGATGTGATGAAAATGATCTGGGGTGGGCCACGAGAGATCACAGGATGATCTGGCGACTTCCACTGCTTGGAAGATGAAGAGAAAAAGTTCAGAGAGTCTCTCAGAGACTATGACAGCTTCCAATGTTTGGAAGATGGAGAAGAAATACTCAGAAGCTTGGCTCTGATACCATGTCAGACCAAAGAGAGATGAAGACAGATGATAGTTTATGAATTCGATGATCCCTTTGAGGGTCACGATCTTTCATTATATAGAGATAAAGTTTACAAGAATGTTTACAGTGATTGAGAGAATTAACTAAATTAAAGTAATCATAATCTAATCATAATCTAATTAACATCTAATCAAATCTCCTAATAAGGCATAAAATCAATTACATATCTGTACAAGAGATATTTGTTTTGACCCACAAGTTGGGCTCAATTTGTCATGGGCTGAGACCCACTGAACTAGGCCCATTGGCCTAGTTGACAGTCTGCAGTTGAGCACAGTTGGCTGGCATCCAAACTACCATTGTGATTTGTTAAAACTTAACTTCTTCCACTTATGCGATGATTTTAAGCATTAACTTTATCATCATGCTGTATTATTTGGACAGCTAATTAATTATTTATGACATGTTCATTGCTTCTGGTATGTAAACGTTTATTGACACTTCTTTTATTCTTGTTGGCTGGCAGATGTTTGATGTACAATGGAAGGCGGCCTGTGATTGGAACCGTGATTATTTTGACATGATTTCTTTTGCTTGGAAAGGGTAAATGGTGGTGGTCGTGGTGGTAGTGGTGGGTGCAGTCCCCAAGCCAAGCTCAGGTGCCCTTGCTTTCCCTATAATTTAGTTCTCTTTGTTACTTCGATTGTAAACAGGCTTCATGTCAGCATTGGTTGTGTTACTTGTAGTGAAAGCATCAAAATTAAAACCTGGATGGATCTTTTATTTTCATTAACTTCTGCCCTTTAAATGTGTGTAAGATGTGATC
The DNA here is from genome assembly GCA_012931725.1 of Litsea cubeba. Taxonomy (NCBI): domain Eukaryota; kingdom Viridiplantae; phylum Streptophyta; class Magnoliopsida; order Laurales; family Lauraceae; genus Litsea; species Litsea cubeba. Next base: position 32,465,823 of record CM022946.1, read on the forward strand.
CAAAACTGCAGGGTGAGCTACCTTGACCAAGTAGCCAATGTGCACTACTGACTACTGCTACTATTCTCAGATTCACCACTTTTGTCGCCATTTTCCATGCAGTGGTATGTCAATGGCGCAGCTGTTCAGATGAGACGGCAGGTGATGCTTAGATTGGTAGTTTGGGCCCTGGGGAATATGATTCCTCAACAAAGATCTGTTTTTTATGGAATGGACAATGTCGGCAGGAGAACTAGAGCTGTTTTAGGTTGGAGTGCCATATTGTAGAAAGTGGTTGTCAGATCTTTGTACCAAATGGTTCTCTCCCCAGTAATCCATTATAACGAACCAAGAAAATTGGGTGGTTGATAAAGGCTCCATTCTAACATGACTCCAAAATCTGAATCCGACCTTGTAATCCAATGCTCAGGTTGGCCCATTTTATCAATGGGTTGGGTTTAATTTTACTGTTAAATTGGTAAAGGTTCAGAATGCGTGCATGTTTTTTGACCTGCCAACTCATAAACATGGCTTATTCCAGTGTGGTCCTGAACCTGACCGAGCATGACCTATTTATTAACTAAGGGTTCAAATGGAAGCTTTTAACGTTTTTGGTTGGCTTACTGTTTGACCTTTTCTCACCTTATACTCCCACTGGTCAGCCTGACCCAACTCTATCAGTCAAAAGAAATCGAAAGGGGAAAAAAAATTGATGAAGGTGCATCCTAATGTCTGTCATCTCGTGGATTTAACATGTGTATTGAATGTGAACCTCATCCCTCTCCTCAGATGGAGCCAGTGTGTTTAGGGGTGGAAATAGGTCAGATCAGGTTGATTACTGTGGCTAGCCGTGTACGGTCAAACCTGAACCCATTTACTAATTTGGTTGAAATGTCAACACATACAACCCAGAAGTTAAGAAGGTGAAGCCGATTAACAAGTATGTTCCAGTTTGGGTTGGGGAGTTGTGGAATGTGTCAGGTAGGGTCAGGGTTTCGGTTGGTCGGTTGAACATTAAAATACCTTATAACCTGACGCATTTAATAATCAGTTCCTAAGTATCAACCTGAACCCAATACAATAATAAAAAGAACATGGAACCTTTAATTACCCCATAGGTTTTCAGGGTTGGTCATAGGTGGTCATCCCTTGTATATCTTGCACTATGAGCCAGTCAGACCTTTATCACTGCATGGTGACCCCTATGATAAATAATAATTCCAACTCTTACATTTACTGATCCCCCATGAGTTTCTGTAGTATATGCTCTGCCATTCTAACTTGAACCTGACCAAACCCTAGTAATCTCTTTAGGACTCCACAATTATAACATCTGATCTGTTCATGTTGTAGCCCAGCCGGTTTGGAACACGTGTGTGTGTCACACGTGTGAGTCTAAAAGAACACCGGATCCTTAAATTTAAGGCCCCTTCTTTACCTTTTTAACTTCTTAGATGGGTTTGCGTTAAAACTCTCAACAAAATCAATGTTCTAGTGGTATGTCTCGATTGATAATATGCATGTCAAGCACAGTCCTCAACTTGAATTAACTTGACCTGGATTGATTCATTGCGACCCCTTATCTGGTGGGGCCAGCAGACCGCTTTTTGTGTAAAATAAAACATGGGTTTCTGATGATCTTACATGAGTGCATCGTTTTGCAGAAAATAAAATTGGAATTTTCTTCTCTCTATAAACAATTAGGCTTTTTTGTTTTAGGTAGGCATGGCCCATGATCATTAAACTGTTGTCCCTCACAATATATTTTGACTTTAAAAGGTATAGTGGTTAGGAAAGATATGCCATTATGCATATTAAATGAAAATATGTTGATAAAACAAGAAGGAAAAAACCGCCAACGGCCCATGAAGAACGGTAAGGAGGGCAGTTTTCATTGGGACGGTAAGGAGGGCAGTTTTCATTGGGAGGTTCAAGCTTTGAACCTGTCCTCCTTCCTTGCATATTCGAGCTGTTATTTTATAAGTGTGAGTTGTGTCTCCTGTGCGAGTTTCTATTACCTCGCACTCGTGAGTTGTCTCCTTAAATGTATGAGTTTTTATTACCTCGCATGTGCAAGTCTCACAGAAAAAAAAAAAAAAAGTCTGCATAAAGATTATTAGATGTATCTTCTTTTTTCGGGCAGTTTATTGAGCAATAGACGTAGATATTCTAACCAAACCAAGGGTACAACAACTCGGGACAGACGTTAATTTCGAATTGACACTAAATAGGTGAAATTTGTGATCTAACTTGGCAGAGTTTATGAGCACCGAGTAATATCCTGTTGCAAACTGCTCACGACTTCTAGATCTACATCGTTCAATGTAATGTAGGGCTCACGTGGTTGCTTGCAAACCTCTTACGTAGGGAAGATTAGGAGGTCTAATTACAGATTAGCACAGGCCTTAGTCGGGTATAATTTATACATACTGGGCAATGGTCTCCTACGCAGACTACGTATTGCTTATATTCTGTAGAGATGCACCCGGGTCGGTTTTGTGCCGAAATCAAATTGAACCCAGAACCAAGACTGCTTCCAAATGACGATTTCAGTTCCGGATCCAATTCTGAGTTGGAACTTGTTATGTTGGTTCCAACTAGCTGACCAAGACCTGGTTCCAACTAGAGGACCAGGACCAGCTCCAAAAACGGATCTAATTTCTATTTCATTTTTTTATTTTTATTTTTTCTTAAAATAAAGGTATCATTCAATTTATTAATGTGCATCAAGTCTATTACCTCCAAGATCAAGCATAAACATGTCTAACAGAAGTTGATTTTGAGCTTCAATTTGCAACATTAAAAATCTGTGTCGGGTCTTGAGTCCATGGGTCGAAACCTTTATGGATACAAAATGAGACCCCACGGGCTGAACCAGAGGGCGGCTGGTTGGGGCAATAACCCCCCCCCAAAATTCCAAAAAACCCCTTTAAGTTTTCAAAATTTTTATAATTTTTTACATAAGGCCCCCAAAATTTTTAGAAAAGCCCCTATATATTTTGAAAACCACATTTTTTTTTATATGTGCCCCTCTCAAAAGAAATTTTCTACATATTAGCCGCTCATGGAAGAATTCTTGGGTCCGCCCCTGCCAGACCCATTTATCAATAAGAACCTAAATTGGGTTTTGTACCCAGGCCCATTTATTAATTGGAATCTAAAACTAAGGGTGCTAATGGGCTAGGCTAGACTGAGCCTCATCTGGGTCCAACTCAATTTTCGCAGAGCTTCAGTGTAGAATTTGGACCCATTTAGTAATTGGGCCAGTCCAGCCCAACTAATGAATGTTTGTAATTTAGTGTATTTTATCCAAACAATTGGTAGAAAGACCAGTTCGGCCGAGCTCGGCCCAATTGATGAAATGGGCACGCATGTGCCTGACATTTACGACCCATGTTGGGTTGTGCCCGGGCCTATATTTCTAAAGTCGGTCTAGGCCTAGATTTGCCTCAACATGACTCGGCCCAACCCATGAACATTGGTTCCAAACCCCCTTTTTGTACGAATCGAAACCTTTAAATAATCGAAGAATCAAATACTCATTTGTATCCCTAAGTTCACAAGGGCCACTTAGATGCCTTCTTATTAGTAGAGGTGGCGTATACGAAAAGGTCTCTTAAGGATAGGCGTCAACAAAAACAAGTCAAATTCATCAGATCATCTTAACCCTTGATTTAATAGCCTAACGTTTACTAGTCTTTCAACCATAGGTTTCTTTGAGACTCAATCCAACACTAGATAAAATGGTTTGGAGAGTGAAATTGAGCCTGGTGCCGGATCATGGGGGAATGAGAGTGTGAGGGCCTATATTGATAAAATGTGGGCCTCATAGAACTAGACTGCATATGTTGGTAACTAAAAAAAAATTCTTTTTTCTTTTTTTGCTAAGTTGGAGTACTGGTTAGGAATTAGGAGTGATACTTTAAACTTGAATACCCACGGATCCATCAATAGGCAATTGTGTGATAGTAAAGTGCAACACCACTCAACCATGAATGTGTTGGCAGCTTGTAGGAGAACATTTGTCATACATACCAACCATTTGATTAAGGATCCAATATTTAATTTATATTTGATTAAGGGTTTTTATCAATCTAGAAAAAGCTCATGACATAGTACCAAGAGATTTAATTTGGTGGGCTTTAAATAAAAGGAGTATTCGAAGATGTTATATCAAAATCATTAAAGGCATGTATGGAGGAGAGATAACGAGTGTGAGAATTACCTATAAAGAAACATGTGAGTTGCCAGTGACCATAGGTCTGCATTAAGGTCAAATCTAAGCCCTTATATCTTTACATTGGATATGCATCAATTAATTGCTCATATTCATGAGGAGGTATCTTGGTGCATGTTGTTTGTAGATGATATAGAATTGGTGGATGAATCAAGAGATGGTGTGAATGACAAACTCGAGAGATGACAAGAGGCTTTAGAATTCAAAGGCTTTAAAATAAGCCATATAAAGACAGAATACATGGAATGGAACTTCAACCGACATTTACAAAGAGTTCAAACTACTGTGAGAATTGAAGTGTATTCGTTACCTTGGCTCGATAATTAGGAAGGATGGTGAGATTGATGAAGGTGTCAGACATAGGATAAAAGTAGGCGACAAACTCCAACAAGGTTGAAGAAAAACTCTTATAAGATGGTGATTAGACCGGCTATATGACCTATGGAGCAAAATGTTGGCCAATCAAGAAGCAATATATGCACAAAATGGATGTGACATAGATAAGAATGTTGAGATGGATGAGTGATAAATTTAAGAAGGATAAAATTAGAAATGAGTATTTTCGAGAAAATTTAAGGGTAGTATTGACATGAGATAAAATTAGAGAAACCTATTGAAGATGATATGGGCATGTCAAACACAAGATGTCAATGATGCCGGTTAGTAAAGCTTTGGCCATGCAGGTTGAAGGCTCACTAAGAGGAAGGGATAGGCAGAACATGACTAAGGGGAAAAGACAGGCGGAAGAGGTTGTGTAAAAATAGTGCAACTTGTCTAAAAATTTGATTCAATATATCGGAATGGAGAAATTAAATCAATGTATCTAACCCCGACATAATTGAGCCTAATTAGGCCTTGATGATGATGATGATTTAATTTATACAGAAAACCATTTAGCTTTGTATTTGTAGGTGCAGAAAAATATGACACACAATAATCGGGGTGCCTTACAGGACTTATCCAAATGAAGAAGATGATCTGCTGCCTCTTAAGCCTGAAAGGGAAGAGCAAACAGTTAGAAGACCCTGGACTGGTCGGCGCAAGGCTCTCCGATGCCTAAGTCAGTAAGTGAACTGGAACAAAGGAAGGAGAGGAAGAAGATGGGCAGAGTGGCGACTCTCAAGTGTGAATAATGTGTACCTTGCATGTGAAATGGGGTTTTATTTATAGAGAACTGGACGGTATCTTGGATGATATTTTGGCGTGGGTCCCATGATTTGATAGGGAAGTCTTTGTCAGCCCACAAAGTAATAAATGCTGTCCATCCCAGCCCACTTTGCATTTAATGCCAGTCGGATCAGCCCACATCGCATTTAATATGTGTCATGTTGGGCCAGATCATGTTGGACGCCTTTGGCGGTAGAGGTCCCATCGGATCTACCCTCGGGCCTTGCCCTGATTTGGCTTCAGCCGCTGGATGCCGCTCTGTCAGTGATCTGGCGAAGATTGTGGACGGCTGAATGTCGCATCTGTCTCACTGGCTCGCGTCCCTATTCCTCCACGTGTCTGATGGCGTGGCGGGCGAAGGGCACGAGTGGGGACTCTCTTTTGCTTCGGCTTTCGTCCCGGCTCCTTTGGCCGAGGTCAAGCTTTTAGCCGAGGTGGGCACCTGGGTACCTGAGCTCGGCACTAGCTGCAAGGACCTGCCTGACTTCGGCTGAGGTCTCTGTCCCGGTAGCCGAGGTGAGTCTGGTGCCACGTGGATGGCACGCAGACGGCACGTGAGAATGCTTAGTCCCATCCGATGGCCGTGATTAGCGTAATCCTGGATCTTTGAAAATCTCCCCACACAGTATTGTTTACTTGGAAATTGCCCACTTGAAGGGCCCACCACTTGATAATCTTAAGAGCCATTTACGTGTATGGACGGGACTAGACTGATCATAATGTGGGCCCCATGCACTAAATAACAAAAAAGAGGGCGTAAATTATAACGAGGTAGAGGGGGCGTCGTGTGGTAATTGAATTCTAATGTACGTCGTCATCTTCGGATTTCCGTCTAGAAATAATTAGAGCAAAAGCCGCACAAAGTCGAGCACATAGAACAAGAAGAAGAAGAAGATGTGTTGCGACTGCGAATTTAGACCTCTGGGCTTCTTGTTGGGTCTTCCCTTTGCTTTTCTCTGTATTCTCCTCTCTATAATCGGCGTCTTCATCTGGATCGTAGGGTACTTTCTCTCTCTGTATATGTATGCATGTATGCGTGCATCTATCTCTCTCTCTATAATTATTAGATTAATGGTGTTGCAGGTTGCTGTTGACGTGCATATGCCCGTGTTGTTTGTGTGTGACGATCGTGGTGGAGCTTGCAATCGAACTCATCAAAGCACCTCTCCATGTCATGAAGTGGTTTACCTCTAAGATCCCTTGTTGATACACCCTAACTCCCACCGGCCCCCTGTCTATTTACAATTTAAAAGTTTGGTAATGGTTGCCGTTTGGGATTTTAACCTCCCAATTTTTATGGGGTTTATTGTTTTTGACCTTTGATATACTTAAAATAATAAATTTAATTTCATGGTTACTTGACCATTGATTGATATCTGTTTCCCTGGTGTGATATTGTTTTTGAGCTTTGATTTGCATAAAATAATAAATTTGATTTCATGGTTACTTGACGATTGATTGATATCTTTTTTTTCTGAAGTGATACTAATTTTGAGCTTTGATTTACTTAAACAAGTACTTCTCATGGTCTTGACTTGGTGTACTGCATTAAGGGATGGACCAATATTACTTTAGTTCGAACTTTTGAACCTTGGATTATGGGGTCTAAACTGTTAAATGATTTTAGTAAGAGTCGGGATCCTGTGAGGGGGTTTATCCACGTGACGTGGCGAACCGTGGTTGGTTCACTCACGGTTACCGTGGGGTAAAACCTCACCAAATCCGGGCTCTTTTAGTAAGAGCATCTTTTATTATGAGTATTTTCAACAATAAATTATTGTGTCAAATTAGGATGAGTGTTAATTTAGGAGAATAGTCACTTGTTGAGAGGATTTGGATTCATCATGCGATCACACCAAATTTATTTGTTGTTCTTGTTTCTCACTTCGTACCGCCTTTAATACATTGTTTTAAATTTAATTCAATTTATTTCTTCATTTGTTTCTTAAAATGACGACACAAATGCTGTCGTAAGTCTCGTATAATAATCACTAAATTTAGGATTTTTTTTCACTGCCATTATAATATAACAAGAGAGATTCTCTCCTGTTGACGTCCGCACAAAAAAGCGTAAAAATAATCACCGCTTCTAAGCACTTACCATTATGAGAGGCTATTGGTTTTCGCACACACGATTTGATGCGGATGGCCGTCAGAAAAATTTTCATTGTAACATAATTACTTTGTTCTTAACGCGGTGACTAAGGAATACAAGATATGTGGCATGGGGTGACCCAGTAATATCATTGTAAAAAAGAGTGTATTACATTAGCTATGTAGAAGAAATCAATCTCATCAAATAACTCAAGTCATTTATAATCTTGGAGGATTGGTCAGTTAGTGACTTTACTTTTTCTGGCCCTTTTAGGCTTTTTGAGAATGTTCACTTTGATTACATTTCTAGAATTTTGAATGGTGTTGCCCTAGGGTAGCTAAGTGGGGGGCAAACTTATGGTGGTTTTTTTTTTTTTTTTATAAAGATTGGGTTCTTCTTAGCTCGGTAGGTTGGATTCTCCCCACTGTTTGTCTTTCCTTTTCTTTATAATCAAATTGTCTTTCTACAACAAAAGTCATTTAATCAAATTCAATCAAAGTTGATGGCAAATATGAAATCACTAAAAAAAAGTCCAAATTAATGTATTTGAGTGAGTGGGTAGGAATTGAAATTGTGATAAGGTCGATATATTGTAGTATAATTAATACACTTAAATCCTTTTATGTAAGGTTAGTTGATCACTAGTCAGAACCTCCAAAGTCATGGTGACAACAAAAGTATTATAGTTATTCTATATTTTTAAAGACTATAAGGTACATTTTTAAATTTCTTGAGGTCAAAGGTAATATATATAGTACTAAAAATTGGCTGTCGACCAACTCGCGGGTCTAACTGTAAAGTTAAGGATTATCAAAGTGCCAGGCTCAGGAATTTGCTAGGCTGAGAAAAAAGGCAAGTTGCTAAGAAAAGGTTTATTCTCTTGATGTAACTGATTTGGATATTTTTATAATAATAAGGTTAAAGGAGAACTTATCTTAAAACCTACAAAAAGAAAACAAGCCCTCCTCTAACATTGAAACTTCAGACATGTTTGTGTAATGCTTGAATTTTGTGGGACAGTGAATTCCATTTCCACACTCCAGCCAAAACACGAGTCCATCCACCTTCTGTAGGAAATAGTTTTTCATTGAAGTGTCACTCCAATCAAAGTTAAACCAATATCTTCTATTGCGTAGTCAAGTGGAACTAAAGTAGCCAAACCCCAAACCTAAGCTCAACCCGAATTTCTTACAGGTTCTAAAATTCAGCCAGAGCCCAACTTAAAGGCGGACAAGCCCAATCAGAATTGAGATTTTGGTTGGGTTGGGCCATGTGGGTTGACTGGGTTCTAGCTTGAGCTGCTCTTGGTTTCCCACACACAGTGCCCTCACGTGTTGCACCAAGGACCGTTTTGGCTTTGACAGCCTAATCAATCTCTTTAGGCACTAAGGACTTCATCACTGTTTCCCACAACTTAAAAAAATCAGGCCTAATCCACACCCTTGGAGATGTGTTGCAAGTGGGTTCGGTAAATATTGTCTGTGGACAGTCTAAAACCCCATAATTAATTAACCCCCTTTCAACCTTATAATATAAAGGAAGCTTGAGGCATCACAGAACATTCACAGGCCAATAGCCTCAAATAGATTAGTTACAAATTTACAATGTCCTTTGTAGCTTCTGGCGACCGTGCTAGCTACAAATGCTTATTGTACAGATGCAGCTGGTTTACAAAACAAAGAAGCAGATGACAACCCTGGGTGTTGTCTACAACTGCTTATTATACAGAGGCAGCTGGTTTACAAAACAAAGAAGAAGATGACAACCCTGGGTGTTTTTTTTTTTTGGCTGAAAGACAACCCTGGGTGTTGTTTACAACTGCTTATTATACAGATGAAGCTGGTTTACAAAACAAAGAAGCAGATGACAACCTTAGGTGTTTTTTTTTGGGTAAAAGACAACCCTGGGTGTTGGCTACAACTGCTTATTATACAGATGCAGCTGGTTTACAAAATAAAGAAGCAGAGGACAACCCTGGGTGTTTTTTTTTTTTTTTGGTAAAAGTCAACCCTGGGGGTTGGCTTTTTGGTGTAAGGCACAGCTCTGCTTCGCGGGGTGTTGTGTTCAAAACTTCAAATGCCCCTAGGTTTACCCGGTGCTGCGGTAAGTCTTTCTTTTTTAACCTTTTGCTTTTACCGCCTGTTTGCTAAATTCACTTTACAAGTGAAGTAGGATGAATAGTCATTTCAAGTGACAATATATAAAAGAAAACGAGTCAAATAAAAAAGTACCATATTTTAAAAAAAGGAAAAATTACGGTAAGGATGGCACTAAATCCGTCAATTTCCCTATAAAAAGATGAAAAAGCGAAAATTATCGGATAACTGTTCCTATAGAAAAGGACGCCGCGATTATGGTGATTTTACCCTTTATCGTGCGTGCGATATCCTAGAGCTGTAGGATATCTCAGGATTCGATATCCTAGACTGAAAAATCACTTTGTCTTTACAGTTTCCATCAGAAGAATCAAAATAGAAGAAATGTTTATCAACTACAAGAACCTGGACTTTTGGTGACGAAATTTTTCGTCGCCAAAAGTAACATTATCGTCGGTAAAAGAGTTTACCGACAAAAATTTTTTTGTCGGCCAGACGTCGGCAAAAGATGGTCAGCAAAATATTTTCCCGACGAAATATTTTTTCGTCGGCACAAAATATATTTTTACCGACGATTATTTAAATTTTGCTAATGTTTTTTTTCGTCGGCCAAATCACTTTATTTTTTTTAATTTTTCTTTTTTAATTATGGCGACGCTTTTATTTCGTCGGCAAATTAATTTTATTTTTTTTATTTTTCTTTTTTAATTTTGCCGAAGTTCTATTCTCGCCGGCAAAAGCTTTTTTATTTTAAAAAAAATTTATTTTTTAATTTTATCGATGTTTGTTTTGTGTGGGCAAAATAATTTTCCTTTTTTTAATTTTGCCGATGCTTCTTTTTCGTCGGCAAAATAATTTTTTTTATTTTTCTGTTCTTAATTTTGCCGACGTTTTATTTTGTCGGCACAATCTTTTTTAATTTTTTTAATTTTTCTTTTTTAATTTTGCCGACGTTTTATTTCGCCGGCAAAATATTTTGATTTTTTTTTTAATTTTTCTTTTTAATTTTGCCGACGTTTTCTTTTCGTCCGCAAAATACTTTGATCTTTTTTACTTTTTCTTTTTTAATTTTACCGACGTTTTGTTTCGTAGGCAGAACGGTTTTATTTATTTTATTTTATTTTTAATTTTTCCGAAGAAATTTTCGTCGGCAAAGGTATTTTTTTAAAAATCATATTTATTTTTTCATTATTATTTTCTTTTAAACTTGTTTATACACCTATATCAAAAATAAACCTATTCATATACCTATATTCAACATAAAAAATGCAATGAAACAAAAGTTACTAAATAACCATCTCCATTTTTCATTAAATCATTCATCTCATAAAGATACAATCAAGACTTGTTAAAAGCCAAAAGCACTATCAATTTCTCATAAAGACCACAATAGTCCCAAAGGCCCTGTTGGGTATTTTTTTTAACTTTTAGCGCTGAGCGGGGATATCCCTGCTCATTTCCCTTAAACAAAATCCAAAACCCAAAAATTCATCTTCTCCCATATCAGATTGAAGAAGGAAGGAAGAACTGAACCCTAACCCTAAAATGAAGATGATGCAGATCTTCGTCAAAACCCTAACAGGCAAAACCATAACCCTAGAAGTCGAATCCTCTGACACCATCGACAATGTGAAATCCAAGATTCAGAACAAGGTGGGCATTCCCCCGGACCAGCAGCGCCTGATCTTCGCCGGAAAACAGCTCGAGGGTGGCCGGACCCTCGCCGACTACAACATCCAGAAAGAGAGCACCCTCCACCTCGTCCTCTGCCTCCGTGGCTGCATGGCCAAGAAGAGGAAGAAGAAGACCTACACCAAGCCCAAGAAGATCAAGCACAAGAAGAAAAAGGTCAAGCTCCCCGTTCCAACTGAAACCACCTTGAGAGAGACAATACTCTGGTGGGCGGGGATATCCCCGCTCACAGCACTAACAGAGGCAGGGATATCCCTGTTCACAGCACTAATTTGGGCGAGGATATCCCCGTCCCAACTGAAACCAGTCTTTGAGAGACAGCACACACAGTACTCTGGTGGGAGGGGATATCCCCGCTCACAGCACTAACAAAAGCAGGGATATCCCTGTTCACATCACTAATTTGGGCGTGCACTGTCTTCTTCTTCCTCACATTCTGGAATCTGATTTCTGCAACTGTAGAAGTTCTAATCTGAACCCAGATGAAAAAGACCCAAATCTCCCCTCAAAATGATGAATCCAAGCACAATAACTTTTTAATCCTTGCAGATCCCAGAAAACCCTTTTACTTTGTAATAAGAAAAACCCCAAATTCCAGCTGGGAACTCTAGATTCAATCCTTAAAACCCATCTTTCGAAAATATAAGAATCTGAATGTGGAAAAAGCTCCTGTTCTAGAAGATCTGCATCTTCTTCGTTTTAGGGTTAGGGTTAGGTTCTTACTTCCTTCCTCGATCTGATATGGGAGAGGATGGATTTTTGGGTTTTGGATTTTGTTTAAGGGAAAGGAGCAGGGATATCCCTGCTCAGAGAAGAAAGAAAAAAAAAACCAAATTAGGCTTTTGAGACTACTGTGGTCATTATAAGATGTTCATGGTGCTTTTGGCTATTGACAAGTCTTAAAGGATTTTTCAGGTAAAATCCTCTCTCATTTAAACAAATATGACAATCAATAATGATACCGTCTCAAATAAATGTCCAACATACATATATATATACAAATAAACCGAAAAGAAGTCCTCCACCCCCACAAGTCTGCAACCGACCCCAAAGCGTCCGTCAATTTGCAATGACAGAAACATAAACATAATTCTTTTTAATGAATTAAATTATAAATGAAACATAAACATGAATATATAAAACTTTTCCTAAGTTTTTTCGGCAAACTTTTTTCTAGCATAAGTGTTGACAATCAGGCGGTTTTGGGGTCTAATTTGTTAACCAGAAATCCGATTCACTAACCGTCAATTTCAACAAGTTACTTTGGCATTCAACAAGGTATCCGTACTAATTTCTAGGCTGCTTCGATGGCCGTTTCCTGTTTTCGACCTACGACGGCCAATTTTCGAGACTAAGTGTTCCAAATTAAACGTTTTTATGTCCTAATTCTCTAAACGGAGTCCTATTTGCGAACCGTCAATTCCTATAGGTTACTCTACCCTCGAGCGAAGTGCTCGTGCCAGTTTTCAATTTTTTTGGTGGCCGTTTCCAGTTCCGGCCCTCCGGCGGGCCGTTTTCGAGCCTAAGTGTTTGAAAATCCCATGTTTCGCTCGTAATTCTCTAACCGGGAGTCCTATTTGGAAACCGTCAGTTCTTACAAGTTACTCTACCCTCAAACGAAGTGCTCGTGTCGGTTTCCAATTTTTCCCGCGGCCGTTTCCCATTCCGGGCCGCCGGTGAGCCGATTTCGAGCATAAGTGTTGTAAAATCTCATGTTTCGCTTGTAATTCTCTAACCGGGAGTCCTGTTTGCGAACCGTCAGTTCCTACAAGTTACTCTACCCTCGAGCGTAGTGCTCATGCCGGTTTTTGATTTTTCCCACGGCCGTTTCCCTTTCTAGACCCCCGGTGGGCCGTTTTCAATCCTAAGTGTTGGAAAATCCCATTTTTCGGTCGTAATTCTCTAACAAGGAGTCCTATTTGCGAACCGTCAGTTCCTATAAGTTACTCTACCCTCGAAAAAAGTGCTCATGCTGGTTTCTAATTTTTCCCACGGCCGTTTTCCATTCCGGGCCCCCGGCAAGCAGATTTTGAGCCTTAGTGTTGTAAAATCTCATGTTTCGCTCGTAATTCTCTAACCGGGAGTCCTATTTGAGAACCAGTCAGTTCCTACAAGTTACTCTACCCTTGAGCATAGTGCTCGTGCCGATTTTTTGATTTTTCCCGCGGCCGTTTCCCGTTTCGGTCCCCCCGGCGGGCCGTTTTCGAGCATAAGTGTTGTAAAATCCCATGTTTCGCTCGTATTTCTCTAACTGAGAGTCCTATTTAAGAACCGTCAGTTCCTACAAGTTACTATACCCTCGAGCGAAGTGCTCATGCCAGTTTTAGATTTTACTGCGGCCGTTTCCCATTCTGGACCCCCGGCGGGCCGTTTTCGAGCCTAAGTGTTGAAAAATCCTATATTTCGGTTGTAATTCTTTAACCGGGAGTCCTATTTGTGAACTGTCAGTTCCTACAAGTTACTCTACCCTCGAGCGAGGTGGTCGTGCCGGTTTCCGAATTTTTCAGCGGCCGTTTCCCATTCCGGGCCCCCGGCGGGCCGTTTTCGAGCCTAAGTGTTGGAAAATCCCATGTTTCGCTCGTAATTCTCTAACCGGGAGTCCTATTTGTGAATCGTCAGTTCCTATAAGTTACTCTACCCTCAAGCGAAGTGCTCGTGCTGGTTTTCGATTATTCACGCGGCTATTTCCCATGTCGGGCCTCCGGCAGGCCATTTTCGAGCCTAAGTGTTGTAAATCCCATGTTTCTGTCGTAATTTTCTAACCGGGAGTCCCATTTGTGAAACGTCTGATAAGTCCACAAAATTGTAGCTTCCATTCATCATTTTATATGCATTTGTAGACTTAATTAAGCTAATTGCATAGAACTATACTTAATTTCATGATTCATGCATTTAAGCATCATAGTTGGAATCTTAGTCAAATTTGGTCAAAATTCATTACATTGCATCGACTTTTGTGAAATTAGGGTTCTGATCTCATTCATCACCCAAAATTGGTTTTTTTTAGCTTCACTAATGCATACTTGCTAATTTCGACATCACGTGTTATTTTTGGAAAGTTGGGTATTTTTGGTGCATTAAGTAGGTATGTAGAGTCCCACATGCATGCATAGTCCATCTAGATTCCTCACACTTGATTATTATTAACATTATTTAATTTTATTTATGTAGGAGAAATCAAGAGTGGGACCTGCATTGGCGAAACTCGAGAGACATCAAAGGCGGGACACCCTTCATGGTGGGTCCACATATGTTGACATCTTGGTGGAGTTGAAAAGGTTTAAAATTCTCAAAGAGGAAAGAAGAAACTCAGAATTGGAAAGATGGTGTTGACTTGCTAAATTTGGAAACCAAAATTTAGAAAGAGAGAAAATTAGAAACTTTGCAAGGGGAGTTGAGTAGTCAAAGTTACAAGTAAAGAAGTATGTCAAATATGGAAAGAGAATTAAATAAGCAAGCAAAGAAAGAGTCCAAACATGCCTTGGACGTCCAACATGGGTCCCACACGCCCCATTGCATGCCAAACATAGAAGTTTCCTTAATTGCCATTATTTTTAGAATTTTTAGGGGCAGCAAATTGAAATGGCCATAACTTTCAAACCGAGTATCGGATTGGTGCAATCTATGTACCGTTGGAAAGCTCTTTTCGAGTAGATATCTGTGGAGCTTCATAAATCGGAGCTATATTGAGGGAGATATGGCCCCGGGAAGTTGGCTGATATAATTTTATGCGGGAATTGCAAAAAGTTTTTAAAATTAACAACATGAGAGATCTTTGAAGAGTTCAATTTGGCAAGACTTGTAGCCCAAGAGACCACACTTAGTTACAAATCATCTCCAATTCAAATTCCAACCTAAGTGAGAAGCTTTGCTTGAAAGCTAAGCCAGTAATCAAGTCATAGAATGAAAATAATTCCTTGAAAATCAAGAGGCCAAAATGTATAAAAGAAGCATCAAGGGGGCTAGAATAACAAGCCTATTCTCCTTCATAAAGTGGCCAAGCCATTCTCTCTCTCTTCTTCCCCTTTCTTCTTTCCCCTCTTCTAGTTCTAGTTCTAGTTCTAGTTCTCCATATTTTTTTATTTTGGGTAGCTTTGGGCTTTGTCCAAGCAAGTACTTGTTGTGAAGGAGAAGTTGTAAAGATGAAATCTTTAATGACAAATCAAGAAGTCTTCTTTGCAATGGTGGGTTAGTTTTAATTAGAGTGATGGATGAAGATAAGTGATTGCTTTTTATTTATCTAGTATTTCTAACTTGTTTGCATATCTTTATGTTCTTAATGATTAATAGACTTGTCTTCGTGCCCTAAGCAAATCTCCATTCTTAATTTCTGAAAATAAAAATTGATTTTTGACTATCCATGCTTAGGTTTGATAGGCCATGCTTAGGACTTAGATCTTTTTGATGGTTTATACTTACTTTTGATGGGTAGTGCTTAGGTTGTTTTTTTTATCTTTTATGAGGTGAAGGAAGTCTTAGGATTTTGGATTTTATAGTTAAAAAGGGGTTTTTTAAAGTTAGATTTTCCAAATTAAAACATTGATTTGTCTTTGATTTGAAGTAAAAATTGGAACAAGTTAGGATTACTTGATAAATAATTGGTGGATGCTTATTGGATTCCTATGCTCTAATCACTTTCATTAATTGGTAGTTTTCATCTTTCTAAATTAGTTGCTTGTTTTTATTTCTAAATACTCAAAACTTTTCTTAATTATTAGTTAATTAGTTTTCTTAATCTAAAAGTTTCTTTAATTAGCTTCCTGCGGGTTCGACCCGTTCTTGCCACTGTCTCAACTAGACACCCGTGCATTTGCGGTATTTTATGATTGATAAAGATCACATCAACGTCAGTTCCTACAAGTTATTTTACCTCCATCAGAACTGACTTACAATAAGAAATCATAACTTATTTCTATTTTATGGAGTAGAGCGAATAGAGTGCATGACTATCACTAAATGCAAATCACAGACACAATGTGCAATAAGAAGAAGAAGCTGCAATCCTTAGGCATATGCAGCGGATGTTACCTTGAATCTGATTATATCTGCCTGCTTTGACCATTTCCCTTCATCCACAAACTGAAACGTCTTCCTCTTGGGTCTCATAAGCTTTGTTTTGTTGACACCCATACTTGCATCAAAATGTGGGTTGGACTCTGTATCAGCATCCAGTTCGGGTCTAAGTACTTTGGATGTTTCTTTTTTCTGCTTGTTGATGTTGACCTGGAATTTACATGGAGAACACAGCAAGATAACATTAATAAAAAACAATATCGAGCAACTGCAAGGAAACTTGCAAAGTCATAATGCCACTCATCATAGTATCATGAGTTCATTTAGAAACCTTGTTCTAAATTCAAGGGGTATTCAATTAGAAGAGTGCATAAAAGAGTAGAGCTAGAGTAACAACTTTTTGTAAGTGCCGAACTAAAAGTTATGTCAAAGTAGGTCACATAGCATATTCATCATAGGATAAATGAGTGCTCTGTGATAAGGCATATGACACAAATCATCCCATCAACAGCATCTGATTTAAGGTGACGACATGGATGGTTGAGATAAAAAATACTGAAGACCCAGAATCACAGCTTTTAATTGTACAGCTAGCAAAATAAAAAGAATTTTACAATGATCAATAAATAGAACACATATTAAGAGAGGACGATCCCTTGCTCAGTTGCTCCCATGGATAAATCAAGTCGATGGAGTTCAGTGATAAATCAAGATTAGAGGTTATCAAAAATAGAGAGAGAGGAAGTTAATGTAGCACAATGATCACAACCGCAGGAAGGTTTTTTCAAGTTTAATATGAGGCAGGGCTTCCAAAAGAAGGCCAAAATCAGCAGGTAAGAGTGCAAGACTGCAAGTTTGAGATCGTCAAAGGCTGAAGTGTAGCCACTGATTGCACGATTTAAAATCTTTTTTTTTTAAAGCAAAATTAGCGAAAGGTCCCTATAAGTCAATGTTTCCAGCCTCTAGTCCAAGGAAAAATTTATTAAGGTCTTTAGTCCACTTAGCTAGGACTTTTTGCAGCCTTTGGTCCCTCAATCCACATGATCTCATTTTTCAAGACTAAATTGCCCTTTCAACCATTTTAGGCATAAGTTTTTGAAATTTCAAATTTCAAATCTCCCCTCCCCCCTCCTTCCTAAATCCTCTTTATACTCGACAGATGGCAAATCTTCCCTCCTCTCTGGTCTCCAGCACCGATATCCTCGGTACGCTTGGTTAGGTGGCCATGGACACCCTGAGCAATGTCGGGCTCTGTTGCTCAATATTGACAAGGACTTTGCAGTTGTCTGCATCAAGGCCAACGTCATCCGAGACATAGCCGATGTTACGGCATGTGTCACGAACAATCTTCTCATAGTCTACATGAGACCATGACCATGTTGGTCTTAGTGGAGACATGTGTCACGAACAATCTTCTCATAGTCTACATCAGCCTTGGTTGTGATCTCACCAAAGACCATGACCATGTTGGTCTTAGTGCAGACACGCAAACTTGCTGTCGGCGTCCTGGGCAAGGCAGGCATCAAGCACGGCATCAGAAATCTGGTCGCAAAGCTTATCGGGATGGCCTTCATTCACGGACTCAGAGGTAAATAGGAAGGTCTTCTTTTCTTCAAGAGCTGGAAGAGTAATTACCAAAGAGAAGGAGAAGAAATAACAAGGAAGGGAACCAAATCTGCAGAAGGTTACGGTCGTGTTGCAACGCCTGTTGCCATTGTCGTTCATTGCATGTCGCCGGAGGCTTTCGCCGCCGTCCCGCTACAGTTGCGCCTCCACCTAACTCGAGGAAGAAGGCAACAGTGGTTTTGGATCCATTCTGGTTACAGAAACCACAACCAGAATGAAGAGGAAGAAGAGATCCGGGCCAGGTTCTGCCCAGGTTCAGGTTGGGTTCCGGGTCGAGTTGACCTGACCCATTACATTCCATGGAGGACTGACGTCTCCCCGGTGATTGCTCTTTGGTTTTGTTTATCTTTTTGTCAAATTTATCTGAATTTTTATCAAATTATCTGTGTTGTTGTCAAATTTATCTCAGTTTTGTTCATATTTATCTGCGTTTTTGTCAAATTTATCTGAGTGTTGTTCAAATTTATCTATCTTCTGTCACATTTCTTTGTGTTTTTGGTAAATTTATCTGACTTTATTTTCAAAATTTATCTGAGTTTTTTTAGAAAATTTATTTACGATTTTTTGAAATTTATATGCGTTTTTTAAATTTATTTGCGTCTTTTGAAATTTATTTGTGTCTTTTCAAATTTATTGCATTTTTTTGAAATTATTGTATTTTTTAAAATTTATTTTTGTTATTTTAAATTTATTTTCATTTTTTAAATTTTCTTTGGATCTTTTGAGATTTATTTGAGTGTTTTGAAATTTATTTATATTTTTTAAAATTTATTTGGATATTTTGAAACTTATTTGCATCTTTTTAAATTTATCTGCTTTATTTGATTATATATTGCTTTTTTTCTAAATTTATTGTATTTTTTTGAAATTATTGCATTTTTTTTAAAATTTCTTTTTGTTATTTTAAAATTTATTTATGTGTTTTTAGAATTTATTTGAAAATATGGGGATTCCATTAATCGTTGGCAATTAAATGTTAGTTGACCATTATTAATGGGATATCCCACCAATCATGGGTTATAATTTAAAGAAAGGGTAAACTAGACATTTCAGGTATGAGAAAGTGTGGGAGGGACCTTTCGCTTTATGACTTTTTTGTGTAGATCTAAGGCTCTAAAGTGAAATGTTCAGGGACCTGTCGCCGAATGCCCCTTTTTTTTAAACAATAAGTTTCATTAGTTGAACACATCTGGTAGAATTCATATTTATAAAAATAGAAATATACAAGTCAAAACTGAATTAAAAACCTTCTATTATGATATATATGTGTGGGGGCAGTACTATAATATATAATAATTATTGATGTAGCATTTTCTATTTGAATCCAGCTTTACTCATAGCATTAAAGAAGGAAGGAGGTTAGAAGGGAATGCTAATAACACCTCTCTTTTATTGATAAGATGAAATGCTAATTGAACTTTAACTGCACGTACTAAAGAGTAAACAATTTATGCTTACATGCCTACTTTATACTCTTAAGAATTGGCAAGTATACATACATAATTTGTAACATATATGTAATGGAAAACAATTAAAATCAAAACTTGCTCCATAAACTACAATGTGAAGCTCGACAGTTTCAGTTACAGGAATTGTTCCCCTGCACAGAAAATCAGGGCCAAGCCCTCTACAATCATTCCAACACTTCCTCCTCCAATTCATACTCCATTTCTCCTATTCAATTCATTCATTCCCATTACATAAGCAAAATCACCCATTCAATATAATTCCATTCAATATTGTGTGGGGAGATTTCCGGGACTCAGAGTTAAGCTAATCACAGCCATCAGATGAGACTAAGCACTCTCACGTGCCATCCGCGTGCCATCCACGTGGCACCATTCTCACCTCGGCTAGCGAGGCGGAGACCTCAGCCGAAGTCAGATAGCTCCAGACCACTAGCGCCGAACTCGGCTACCCGATGTGCCCATCTCGGCTGAGAGCTCCATCCCGGCTGAAGGAGCTGGGACGAAAGCCGAGACACGAAAGGACTTCCACTCGCACCCTTCATCACCCACGTCATCAGGCACGTGGAGGAATAGGGGGCCAAGCCAATAACACAAGTGCGACATCCGGCCGTCCACAATCTACGCCAGATCCCTGACAGGGCGGCATCCAGCGGCTGGGGCCACATCAGGGCAGGGCCCGAGGGCAGATCCGATGGTACTCCTACCGCCAAAGGCGTCTAACACGATCTGGCCCAACAAGACGCGCATTAAATGCGACGTGGGCTGATCCGACGCGCATTTAATGCAAAGTGGGCTGGATTGGACTGCATTAATTGCAACGTGGGCTGATCATGACTTCCCAGTCGAATCATGAGACCCATGCCAAGATATCATCCAAGAGATCTTCTAAATCATTTATAAAAAGGACTGCATTTCACATGCAAGGTACGCACAATAGAACTCAGAGAGCTGTTACTCTGCCTCTCTTCTTCCTCTCCTTCCATTATTCCAGTTCCTTCACTGACTTTGGCATCGGAGAGCCTTGCGCCGCCCAGGCCAGGGTCCTCTGACCGTTTGCTCTTCCCTTTCAGGCTTTCGGACGGTACCCAGTCATCACCATCGTTGGATAAGTCCTCTAAGGTTCCCCCGTTATTGTGGGTCATTATTTTCTGCACCTACAAATATAATTCCAAATACAAAATATACCGTTAGAAACTGAGATTCTAAGTTAAGACATACATATCAGTTTCATAAGCATGAAATTCTACTTGCCTTGCTCTAGGGAAAACCCAAAACTCAAACCCGAGCTCCAAAATTCACAAAACTCTGAAGTTGAAAAAACCCCACCCATTTACTACTCTAAACAAGTATAAAAGAGACCAAATAACTCATCTAACACCAGTAAAACAAAAACCCTCAAAGAAATTCATCTATAATGAAGAAGAGAGCTTACCTAAAGATGAAGACCGACATGAAATCCAAAGAAAGTTATATGTAGAGTAAAAGAAAGGAATATGGAGAAGAGCAAAGAATTGTTTGATGGCTTTTCTCTCTTTATCTTAGAGAAGCCTACATTAATCTGTATATATAGATGACTGTTACAATGAATATTAACAGCTAATTAAATCCTAAGATTGTAGCTAATTAACATAGCTATACAATGAATATTGACACTATATTGGCAACTAACAAATCCCAAAATTAAAGTTAACAAGTATAAAATCTAGGCTACAAGCAAGGAAGGAAATCTCCAGATGATTTGATTTGGTCAAACTGGTGATTGCTGTAATTGTCTCTAATACTCCCCCTCAAGGTGGAGTGTGCACGTGAGTAACGCCCAGCTTGTTGATAAGATGATGAAATGGATCCTTACCCAAAGGTTTAGTAAAAATATCAGCAATTTGTTCAGATGATCGAATGTAATGAGGAGAAATCAACTTGGATTGGATTTTCATCGTGGACAAAATGACAATCAATCTCGATGTGTTTAGTGCGCTCATGAAATACCGGGTTCTCGGCAATGTGAATTGCCGCTTGGTTATCACAATTGAGAGTGATGGGTGACGTGTGAGGGACACAAAGATCATTTAAAAGATATTTTAGCCATTAAAGCTCAGATGTGAGTGTCGCCATGGCACGATACTCTGTTTCAGCAGAGGAGCGAGAGACGGTAGTTTGCTTCTTTGTATTCCATGAGATGGGATTAGAACCAAGGAAAACACAAAAATCAGTGGTAGAGCGACGAGTCATAGGACAGCCTGCCCAATCGGAGTCACAAAAACTGCTCAAAGTGAGTGTACCTTTGAGATAACGAAGCACTCGTGTGGCTGCGTCCATGTGAGTAGTACGAGGATCCTGCATAAATTGGCTTAGAATCTGGACCGAATAGGCAATATCAGGTCTAGTAACTGTGAGGTAGAGGAGACGTCCCACTAGTCGACGATAAGCTGAAGGATCTGATAAAGGTGCACCATCAGTAGAAGTCAAATGAAGGTGTTGTTCCATGGGAAACACAGAAGGCTTAGCACCAAGTAATCCTGCATCTTTAAGAATGTCCAACGTATATTTGCGTTGACATAAGAAGATGCCTTGTTGGGAGCGTGCAACCTCAATGCCAAGGAAATATTTGAGGCGCCCAAGATCTTTATTGAAGAAATTCCGTGCAAGAAAATGTTTTAGCTGCTGAATTGCAGAGGGGTCATTGCCGGTAACAATGATGTCATCAACATACACCAAGACATAAGTAGAAGAGTGCCCTTTCATCTTGGTAAACAAGGAGTAATCTGCTCGTGACTGGGAGAATCCAGCATTTTGGAGAGTTTGAGAAAACTTTGCAAACCATTGGCGAGAAGCCTGTTTCAAACCATATAGGGATTTATGTAGTTTGCAAACTCGAGTCTCCCCCTGTCGAGAAAAACCAGGTGGAATCGTCATGTACACCTCTTCATCCAAATCGCCATGGAGAAAAGCGTTGTTGACATCAAATTGATGAAGAGACCAATTCTTAATAGAAGCAACTGATAGTAGTGTTCGAACAGTGACGAGCTTGGCGACAGGGGCAAAGGTATCATGGTAATCAAGCCCTTCAACCTGTGTGAAGCCTTTAGCAACTAAGCGAGCTTTGTATCGTTCAATTGTGCCATCAGATCGATACTTGATTTTATAAACCCACTTACACCCAATGGGTTTCTTGTTGGGTGGTAAAGGGGTGAGGCTCCATGTGTGGTTGTTTTCAAGGGCAACAAGTTCTGCAGTCATAGCATCACGCCAGTGTGGTATCTTAACCGCTTGAGAAAATGACGTTGGCTCTTCATTGGAGGATATGGCAGAAAGGAAGGCTTGATGGGCACTTGAAAAGTTAGTATAGGTAATATACTGATCAAGGGGGTAGAGGATACCAGCCTGGTTGGAAGTTGTTGGAGTAGGTAGTGCAACATTAGTGACTGCCGAACAATGGTAATCTTGAAGATAGGGTGGTTTACGTCGTTCTCGAGTGGAACGAGGGACAGGCGGAGGAATGGTGATCTTAGGAATTTCTTCTTGAAGTGATGGTGTTGGTGTTGGTGGAGGTGGATTTGTCTGAGCCTCAACAGGTGCATTTTGAACAAATTCTTGTTGATCAATAATGAGAGGGTGCTCTGTTTGAACCTGAGGTAGTTCAATAGGAAGGGAAGATGGATTTTGTGTGGTGGGTACAGATGGAGATGGAGATGCATAATCGTATCGTGGATGATCCTCAATAAGTAGTGGAATGACTGGTGAGGGTGTTGGACTGGAAACAACATCGTGGAAGGGAAAGATAGTTTCATGAAATACAACATCTCTAGACACATAAATGGTTTTGCTTTGGACATCATATATACGGTATCCTTTCTGGGCATAGGGATATCCAACGAATACTTCGGGTTTTGCACGTTGGTCAAACTTGTGTTTGATGTGTGCATTGTGGGCAAAGACTAGGCAACCAAATACACGAATGTGTGAATAGAAAGGTGGCTCATGAAACAATATCTCATGGGGCGATTTGTTTCCTAATAAAGGTGTGGGGGTTTTGTTAATTAAATATGCAGCAGTGAGTATACATTCTCCCCAAAAGGAAAGGGGCAGGTTCGCCTGAAATCTTAGCGCTCGGGCAACTTCTAGAATGTGCCGGTGTTTCCGTTCTACAACACCATTTTGCTGAGGTGTGTACACGCAACTGCGTTGGTGGATGATACCATTTTCAGAAAAGAAATCTTGCATTTCATTTGATAAGAATTCTGTTCCATTGTCAGAATGAACTTGTTGAATCTCATGAAGAAACAAGTCCACATCACCAGAAAACAGATGTTGTATCTGACAATGGAATTGGGTTTTCACCATGGCAAAAAAAGATTTTAAATAATACTTTGTGTCTGACTTAAAACGCATGAGGTATACCCAAGTACATCTTGAGAGATCATCCACGATAGTAAGAAAAAAACGTGCACCACTCATAGATTGCCGAGAAAAACTTCCCCAAATGTCAACATGAATTAATTGGAATGGTTTTTCAGATGAAATGGAACTATTAGGAAAACTTAACTTAGTTTGTTTTGCCTATGGGCAAATATCACAAACATATTTATTGGAACAAGAAATTGAGGGAACATTTTTAGCCAATTCAGACAATCGGTGATGAGAAGGGTGTCCAAGCCGCCAATGCCAAATGTCAATGGTGGGTGTGCCTATGATGAGATGTGCAGATGGGATTTGAAGGTAGTAGAGGCCGCCATGTGCACTACCCAGTCCAATCATCTTCTTCTCGGACAAGTCTTGAAACACACATCGATCATGAAAAAATGTCACTGAATATTGGTGGGATTTTGTGAGTTGACTGATAGATAAGAGATTGAACTGAAATGAGGGTATATGGAATACATGATCGATTTGAAAAGTTGGAGAAAATTTTATAGTTCCAATATGGGTGACTTGTGCATGGGAACCATCTGGTAACTGAACATGAGTGGAGCATGATGAATATGAGGAGAAATATGATAAAGAAGAGCACATGTGATTGGAGGCTCCAGTGTCAATAATCCAAGCAGAGTCTAATCCGGTGAGTGCTATACCTGCTAAGTTGGCTTGGCAATTGATGCTACCTGAAGAAAGCATAGCAAGGATTTTATTATATTGCTCCTGAGTGATGGGTGGTGAAGATACCAGTGCCCGTTCATCAGATTGTTGAGGCCTTGAAGAAGACTGGTTCCTGGGGAGATTCCGCGACCGATCATTGGGAAAACCATGAAGCCTATAACATACATCTTTTGTGTGGTTGTGGTTGTTATAACCACAGTAGTCACAATGCAGATTTGGCCTTCCATTGCGACGATTGTCCCTTCCATTATTTCGTTGGCCATTATTCGATCGGTTGTATGAGTGAAAGGGGCGCCCATTATTGGTACTTGCATTTGCACGGTGTGGAGAAGGACTTTCAACATTGTTAGTACTTGCATTTGCTGGATTGACAGAAAGTGCTGCAGCTTCTGGTGCATTTACAGAAGGAGACAAAGAATGTATTTCTTGCTGTTTTTCTTCTTGACGAACTAGAGCATAGATTTTTATAGCATTTGGAAAAGGATCCATAAGTAAGATCTGACTGCAGAGGGCTGAAAATCGATCATGGAGCCCTTGGAGAAATTCCATTGCACGATCCTGTTGTTGTTGAATTGCACTTGTCTTTCCATGTCCACAAGTACAGGGCTTCACCATTGTAAATGAGTTCAATTCATCCCACAGTGCCTTCATCTTTGTAAAATAGGATGAAGCAGAGGCATCTTCTTGTTTCAAAGATGCAATTGATTGTTTGAGTTGATAGATTTTTGGTGCATTTGTTTGAGTGAAACGATCACTAAGATCAAGCCAAATCTCTCTAAAGGTCTCGGCATATAGAATGCTTGCACGAATCTCACCCTCTGTAGATTTGAGAATCCATGAACTTACCAAATCGTTGCATCGCTGCCATTGTTGCAACTTTTTGATGTCATTTGGTAGTTCGAAAGTACCATCAACGAAGCAAAATTTATTCTTTGCACGAAGCGCCATCGTCATGGCGCGAAGCCATGTGCTGAAGTTGTCTCCTGTGAGAAGTGGAGAGACGAGGACTGTGGTGGGATTATCAGCATGATGAACGAAGAAGGGATCGTTATTCGATCCTTGGTCATCGATGCTAGGGCCTTCCTTATCTACCATTGTTTTGAGAGTCGGATCTTTTACCGCTCTGATACCATAAAAGAAAGGAATATGGAGAAGAACAAATAATTGTTTGATGGCTTTTCTCTCTTTATCTTAGAGAAGCCTACATTAATCTGTATATATAGATGACTGTTACAATGAATATTAACAGCTAATTAAATCCCAAGATTGTATCTATAACATAGCTATACAATGAATGTTGACTGTATATTGGCAACTAACAAATCCCAAAATTAAAGTTAACAAGTATAAAATCTAGGATACGTACAAGCAAGGAAGGAAATCTCCAGATGATTTGATTTGGTCAAACTGGTGATTCCCGTAATTGTCTCTAATATAGAGGAAGCTTGAACCTTGAAGAAGATGGACATGAACTCAATTTGCTCAATTTGTAGAGAAAATGGCTTCAAATCTCTCATGCAATACCCCATGAATTCTTACTCTAGGAACTTTCTTTTTCCTTTTTCTGTGGCGTTTACTGACTCTCACCAGTGGATATCATGAAAAAAGCAGTCTCCAAAAACACCCAACCGTGGGCCATAATAAATGCTAATTAACTGAGGACCTTGAAGTTACCATGAAAAAGAAAACACAGTTGGATGAGACTTTTATGTTATAAAAATCAAAGATTAGATGTTAAAATGGCTTACCTACCAGTTAATAGAGAGGGGCCAGGATAAACAACAGTCCAAGTGGACAGTGGTGCAATGTGCACACAATTTGGACTCCAAAATAAAAGAAAAAAGTCTGATTTGATAAATAGAAGCCTTCCAGGGTCCAATAATTCATTAGAAAGTTGTGGAGTAATTTCAAATTGTGTAAAGATGTCTACAGGTATTATTCTCATAGAGGTGTAGATATGAGGAGGTAATTCTAGATTGCTACGGAGAGGATTGCTCGAGTTGAGTAGAAGTTTAATAGGGTTCTTTTTCACATTCATTTGTAGCAAGCAATCTTCGAAAAGCAGAAGTTATAAACAATTAAAGAGAAGGAACTTTTTTGTTAACACAGTTGTACATAAACTAGAGAATTTAGGAAGCATGAGACATTAGTCTAAATGATTAAAATAGCTTACCAAAGGTATTCTTTTACATATGTCTATAATATTCAGAGTTTTAAAGGTAGGACTTGATGAGTGCTGAAAATACTAAGAGTCAAGCCTCAAATGTTCCATAAATCTATAATATTTCATTCCAGTGGTTTGCAGAAGAGATGCAAACAATCTAATGGGAGAAAAAATCGAAAAAAAAGTTTAGATGCGAATCCTAGGAAATGGAATTAGGAAAATGCAGATGGCACTGTTCCTGACATTGACCTATGTAGGTGCTTCAGCTGGTGGGATCTAATGGGTGGAGGCAAATGAATTGTTCCATGGTATTCAAGACTTCCAACCTCTAGGACACTAAGATACTTATGTTAATTAAGAGAAGGGTCCTTACATCAAACAACGCAACACACAAAACAAAATGAAGACATGATATGAGAGCATTATATCCTAGAGGCTTTCAGTTTCTTAATTTTCTAATTAAATATTTGTGTAGACAAGGAACAACTTCAACCAATATATTAGCCATTACTTTATAAATCAAAGCAATTTGTGTAATTCATGGAAAACCAAAGCAATTTTTTTTAAGAGGAAAAAGAGGGCCCCTATAATTCCCATGTGGATATATCACTTTATAAATCACTGCAGCACCTGTCATTTTAAACTATACTATAACCATATCTAGATTCCACATGTTGCATGTTGTTGTGAATTGTATCACTCATTAACGCTTGATGAGCTTCCAAAAATGCTCATCCAAAAATGAGGGAAAGCTAAGATGAAACAAACTATATTATATATAGGGAAATTTACCAAAAATAAAATATATTAACTATACGAAGTATTAACATAAACCCGGATTACTAGTTTACTATCACAATATATTAAATATACGAAGTATTAACATAAAGTGATAATTTTAATTTTTTTACCTATAGGCCTAGGTGAGCGCCCCCACCACCCAGGGTCGCATCATGATCTCCAGTAGCGGTGCCATCACCAGCAGAAGTGGTCCCTCTCGTGATGTTCTCTAAGCCGGTCGGATCTATCCCTGTTGCAGATGCCAATTGCTGAACGAGGGCCTCAAGTGCACGATATTTCTTGTCCTGCTCAGCCACCCTCTTGTCCTGCTCAGTCTGCCTCCTAGCCTGCTCAGCTACTTGCTCCCGCTTGGCGATCACCTCAGAATGCGATGCCCGAGACTGTGTGGAGGATGAAAAGGACCTCGTATATATTCCATATCCATTTAAGTATCCAGACCTCTTCCCAAGCACATCAACATCAATCTCCTCCTCACTCATCGGAGTTGTGACAGAGGGCTGCGACTGCTCTTCAATCCGCTGCACTAAGGCATCCTGCCATTTAGAACAATAAGGGATTTAGAATGCTTATGTGGCATTATTATTAGATTTTTAATTTATTTATTTATAAAAATAAATTATATTTTGTGACAAAAATGTTCATTTCCAATGAGCTAAAATAATTCGCCCCAACACAAGTGAAATTGGCGCCTTATTTTGGTGACGAAATATTTTCGTCTTCCATAACTTATCCTTATTAGTGACGAATTACGTTCGTCGCAAAAAAAAATATATTTTGTGACAAAAATGTTCATCTCCAATGAGCTAAAATAATTTGCCCCACAACTTATTTTTTCGAGATAAAAATATATTTGTCGCCCATTTAACAGAAAGATGAAACGGCATGAAGGAGTTTATTGGTGACGAAATATTTTTATCTTCCATAACTTATCCTTCTCGGTGATGAATTACGCTCGTCACAAAAACAAATTATATTTTGTGACATAAATGCTCGTCTCCAATGAGCTAAAATAATATGCGCCACCACAAATGAAATTAGCGCCTTATTTTGGTGATGAAATATTTTCGTCTTCTATAACTTATCCTTATTAGTGAGTAGTGACGAATTAAGTTCGTCGCAAAAATAAATTATATTTTATGACAAAAATGTTCGTTTCCAATGAGCTAAAATAATTCTTGCCAACGCAAATGAAATTGGCGCCTTATTTTGGTGACGAAATATGTTCGTCTTCCACAACTTATCCTTATTGGTGACGAATTACGTTCGTCGCAAAAAAAAAAAATTCTATTTTGTGACAAAAATGATCGTCTCCAATGAGCTAAAATAATTGGCGCCAACGCAAATGAAGTTGGCGCCTTATTTTTGTAGACGGAATTTTGTTTTCGTCTCCTATATTTTTGAAAAAAAATTAAAACAAACGACAAAATTTATATTTCGTCCTCTTTGGGTGTTCTTTTAAGACAAAAAAAAAACTTCGTCATCAAATTTCATCACAACAACTTAGATTTCTTGTAGTGCATGGTGCTTGTCTGGGAAAAAGGCCTGAATTCCTATCTGAGCATTCTAAATTCCCTGACTCCACAAATTCCCTGTTTCATAGCTAAAATAATTTCTACCTGGAATTAGAACCCTATATGTATTAGTACTGTACAAATTCAAGTGCAATTCCTTGTTTCTTGGAATTTCAAAAGCAAACGAATTCTTGTAAAGAAACATAGAATTCCTGACAGGAATTCTGAATTCCCGTCAGGAATTCTTCTAAAGAAACAAGGCCTTAGTAGGCTCGAAAACGGCCCGCCGGGGGTCCGGAATGAGAAACGGCCCCTGGAAAAATCGAAAACCAGCACGAGCACCTCGCTCGAGGCGAAATTAACTAGCAGGAACAGACAGCTCGTAAATCGGACTCTCGATTAACAAATTAAACCTAAAAACGTTGGATTCTTAACACTTACATTCAGTTTGGCATCTCTACTTTTCTCCTCTTATTGGCTTAAAACTAATTGAATCCGGTTTTAGCATGTTTGGTTGAAGCTTTTACTGTGTCCATTTCAAATGGCATTAAGACAAATAATATTAAAAAAAATAGCAGATTCCAATCAGACAAACTCGTCTGAAGCGGATAGATGCTTGTCGCTATAGTGATATGGACGTCCTCGTCGGACAGTCCAGTTTTTAATTTTTTTTATTTATGGGACCCGAAATCATGATCTGGACCGTTAGATATTCCAGAAGGTCAAACACGGCCACGTGTCAAAATTTCAGTCGTTGATCTATCTTGGATCTCGAGATATTTACAGAAAAACGTGAGCCATTCGATCTAATATTCTGGAGATTGTGCGCCCCATAATGATGATCTGATCTGTTGATTCTCTTTGGATGGCCAAAAACGGTCCTAGGTCAAAAAATAAGCCTCTAAATCCAAGTGGATCTTGGGATATTTATAAAAATGTTTTTCATCGTTGATGTACTATAATTATTGACTCTTTTTTTTTTTGTAAATTCAACCACAAAAAATCATGATCCAAACAATTGGATATATTCCAAAGACCATGCACGATTATGGGTCCAAATTTTAGCCGTTGGATCATCATAGATTTTGAGATATTTACAAAACCACAAACATTTATATCTACCTTTTTTAAAACCATGGTCATTGTAAGGTTAAACACAACTACAACGTAAGATTTTACCGACGTTTTTTTTCGTCGATAAAATAACCTTCTCCTGAGGTTGTTTAAATTCAACTCAAACCCTCACATTCACCAAACCCCCTCTTAGTTGACAGGTATTTCAATTTTAAACCAATCTGACTGACATCCACTAATGCAATAGTTTTTTGGTAAGGTATAGAAACTTGGGACCTTTAATCTTTGGTGATCATTATTTTATTTAGACTATGTTTGACTACCTTAATCAACATTAAGAGCTTTTTATCCATCTATGCACTATGGACTTTTGCATAAGGTAGTTTTTTGCAACTTTTTAAAACAGGATATAAGTGGTAGAGTTGTGGCAGCCGAGGCCCTATTGGATGCAAAAGGACTCCAGTAATTTACTTATTATGAAAAAAAAAATCATGAATCAATTGGTCAATCTAGTGCCATTCAATGGATTGTCAAGATAGAAACTTAATTAACTATGTATTTCATAACTTTGGATTGGATCATAGAGAGCATCTCATAACTTCAGATGGCTACTCAATAACTTGGCATTGCTTTGAAACTTACCAATTTAATACAAATGGGCTATAATTCTCAAATAGGGAGAAAATAATACAAAAGAAAATAAAAAAAATTAAAAAAAGTTTTACCGACGCTTTTTTTTCGTTGGTA
This sequence comes from Litsea cubeba, assembly GCA_012931725.1. Taxonomy (NCBI): domain Eukaryota; kingdom Viridiplantae; phylum Streptophyta; class Magnoliopsida; order Laurales; family Lauraceae; genus Litsea; species Litsea cubeba. The sequence continues at coordinate 32,496,588 of CM022946.1, forward strand.
AATAAATAAAATAAAAATTAAAAAAAAATTTACCGACTTTTTTTTTCGTTGGTAAATTAAAAAGAAAAATAAATAAAAATTAAAAATAGTTTTGCTGACATTTTTTTCGTCGGTAAATAAATAAAATAAAAATAATAATACCATCGTTTTTGTTTTTCGTCGGTAAATTTAAAAGAAGAATAAATAAAAATTAAAAAAAAATTTACCTACATTTTTATTCGTTGGTAAATAAATAAAATAAAAATTATAAAAACTTTTATCGAAGTTTTTTTTTCGCCGGTAAATTAAAAAGAAAAATAAATAAAAATTAAAAAATATTTTTACTGACGTTTTTTTTGTCAGTAAATAAATAAAATAAAAATTATAAAAACTTTTACAGACTTTTTTTTTCGTCGGTAATTAAAGAAAAATAAATAAAAATTAAAAAATATTTTTACCGACATTTTCCTCATCGGTAAATAAATAAAATAAAAATTATAAAAACATTTACCAGCGTTTTTTTCTTCGATAAATTAAAAAGAAAAAAAATAAAAAATAAAAAATATTTTTATGGACTTTTTTTAGTTGGTAAATAAATAAAAGAAAAATTATAAATACGTTTACCGATGTTTTTTGTTTCGTCGGTAAATTAAAAAGAAAAATAAATAAAAATTAAAAGATATTTTTACCGACATTTTTTCTCGTCTGTAAATAAATAAAATAAAAATTAAAAAACTTTTACCGACGTTTTTTTCGTGAGTAAATAAATAAAATAAAAATTAAAAAACTTTTACCGACATTTTTTTTTCGTCGGTAAAATTCTCTGCTTTTTGAAAAAATAAAAATAATTTAAGAATGACCTTTGCTGAAGTTTTACTAAAAAACGTCGGTAAAATATGGACTTTTACCGACGTTTTATTAAAAAAAATGGTAAAAGTCTAATTCTTACCGACGAAATTAAAAACGTCGGTAAATGGTTGTCATTACCGGCGAATTTATAAAAACGTCGCTAAAAGTGCAACTTGTTGTAGTGATCAATACCACATGTATAAGCTATTTTCTTAATGCATTTAGAAATGATATGGGCCCATATACCTTAGGATGTGGGCCCACATGCCTTAAGAAGATGGAATGGTAAAATCCCATAAAAACCCACAAGTAAAAATGGAGAAGATGAAACAGAGTTCTTCAATTCGTGATGAAAATATATGCTTTCCGCGGGAGTAGGAACGGTGAGATATCCTACATCCATAGGATATCGAATCCTGGATATCCTAAATCTCTAGGATATCGAATCTGGGGATATCCTACGGCCTTAAGATATTGTACAATAAAGGGTAAAATAGTCACAATCCGGCATTATTTTCTGTATGAACAGTTATCCAGTAATTTTCACTTTTTCATTTTTATCGGGCAAAATGTCGGATTTAGTGCCATCTGTACGGTAATTGTCCCTAAAGTAAAGTCTTTTGTTTTGTGGAGCCTACATGATAAATGGCCGGTCAAGAGTTTTACACGGGAGATTGAACGTGTACAGTAGATACAATAATTAGTGAGAAGATATGAAATGACAGAAAATCAACAAGGTCCCATACCCAATAAAACAATGGGCAAAGTGGAAAGTGGAGAAAATGGGTACACTACAGATGCCCAGATGCCTTCGGCACCAAAGAGAAAATGATCCAGCACTAATAAGGTGGTTTCAATCACACAATCACTAGGCAGCAAGAAACACGAGTTCGCACCAATAAAGTATGATCACAAGAATACGAGAAACACGTACAAGTAGTTAAGTTCGAACCAAGACTTCGAGTCTTCCACTGCCAAGTTATGCTGAACAACAATTTGTGGTTCAATCAATATTAAATTGGATTCTTGTAAGTGCCTAAAAATTACGGGTTTTGAATCAGGGATTAAGACCCCTGTCTTGAATAGTTTGGATGAAGATTAACGTAGCTCCGGCTAGACCTGAAAAGGAAGAGAGGAAGCAGGTCAGAGGACCCTGGTTGTGGGCAGCGCAAGGCTCTCCGATGCTTAAGTCAGTTCAGGGACTGAGTAAGGGAGATGGAGAGAAATTTGCAGAGTAAGTGTATGTGTTTGGGGTTGCATACCTTAGAGTGGAGATGGAGTATCTATTTATAGGAGAGGGAGATGACGTGCATGGACAAGCCTTATGATGGGCTTTTGCCACTCGAGTGGCTTTGTCCACTCAGCCCACACTTCATTAAATGCTTGCCTCACCTACCCATTCCTCATTAAATGCCAATTTTATCGGACCAGGCGGTGGTTGACTTTCGGGCCAAGTCCTATCGGGCTTGGCCTGGAGCCATGCTTTGGGGGCGCACGTGTTCCTCATAACGCCGTTTTGTCAGGAATGATGGGCCTTAGGGCATGCCTTAGCACGTGCCTTCGTCCTGTCAACAGTCTCATCAGCGTCTGTCAAATCCGTCGTGCCGAGGTCGACACACAAGGACCCGTGCCATCTGACCTCGGGGCTTTCACCTCGGCAGGTGCCGTGACCCGTGAGCCGGGGTCCGTCCTGGCCGAGCGGAGGCATGATTAACTGGATTGCTGTCAAGGCTAGTCCTGATCTCGGCTTAGTGGAAACATCCCCACACAATTCTGATCCTAGGACTATCTGTGCTGTTGATGCATAAGAAGTCCTTTCTTTTTTTTTTTGGTAGAAATAAGATGTTTTCCACATGGATTGCTATTGCTGCTTGTAATAAAGTCAAATAGATATGATAAACCACAATATGAACCCTCAGCTTTGCTTGACCAACAAAGTCATATTTAGGCTGCCGCTTTCTTCACCCATAAAAACTCATCATCTTTATGTTACACACAAACCAAACTCGGGCTCAAACACACAAATACCTGATCCTTACCTCCCTACTTGCATTGGTAGTGCTCCATAATTATGAGGTTTTTGTTGGAAATAGGTGGCCTCTATGATAGGTTTCAAAAACTTTTGACCCACTTGATGCAGGGATCATCTATCCAGAAGGCAACAAAAACCAATTCAAGATGCGTACCCTCAATCTCAGCCATCATGATCAGTAAATAACTCTATCTAGAAGATAGAAATAGTAACTAACAAGCAACAAATAAATCTACAACAGTACAAGGAAGTAGATTATACCTTTGAAGCTCGGTTGTGCTCTAATAGAGAAGTTACGTCTTTCTTGGATGATGAAACTCTTTCACTTATCAAATATGGATCTCCAAGACCTCTTGATCTTCCACGCTATGACCCGTATCAGATTCTCTCTTCTCAAGAAGATGGTGAGATCTTCAAGAGAAAAACTACCAGGAACTCAAAGGAGGAAACTAAAAGAGAACTAGAAGAGGGAAGAGGAGAGAGAAGAAGTATGTACAACTCTTGCACATAATGATGCTGGGCGTGCAACACTTGCACAAAGGGATTATGGGCGTGAATTCCAAGGAGGAATAACATCAATCAGTCCAGCCCTATATCTCCTATATTTATAGCACAAAGCTTCATTCTCTTTCTAATTGAAATAGAAGTCTCACTTATCTAACAATTAGTAAGTCTCTTCTTTTACTAATTAAAATAGAAGTCTTACTTTCACAATAATTATTAACTTAGTAAATCATCATTAGAAGTCTCACTTCAAATATGATTATTATCTTTCTAATTCCTTTCTAATTAAAATAGAAGTCTTACTTTTACTAAAATTAGTAACTTTATTATTACCATTATTAGAAGTCTCACTTCAAATAGAAATAGTAACTTTCCTTTTGAGTTCAACTACAATTAGTATCTTTCTAATAATTGGGCTAACGTGGGGACCACTAGGGATTCCTTAGAAAGCTGGCTCCAACTGGGACACGCGACCCAATATCTTATATGCAGTCTGGGCCTACAGTTAATTGTAAATAACTCCACTATATAAATGCAATTGAACTCCAGTGTTAGGAATATTAGATAGAAGACCCTAAATTTTCACATTACCACAAATAGGCCCCTCTATCAATATCCATGGATCAATTGGATCTGTCTTCCAAACTATATCCACATCATATTATCCTTGAGCCCCAATTAATTATAATGATCATAGGTACCTTTCCAATTAACTCTTAATCGGAATGGGTGCGCACTTACCAATGATAAATCCATTAATTGGGACAAGGGGATATTAGAGATAGATTTCATCTTAACCATTGAATGTTCCCACAACTCTACTACCACATACCCAAATCACCGAGGTGTTGACCTACAGTTGGCCTCACTCATTGGTGACTCAAAGCAAATGAATAGATAGAAACTTGAGTTCATTAATGTCTCAAGATTGAGAGCTTACTGCTAGGAAATCATGAGAGCATACCTTAAAGTAAAGATAGTGTTTATAAGGTGCTTCTCATGGTCATTCAATACATCCAATGTACCAGCATTATGATCCAGAATCTTCCATTCTGACGATGGAGACAAATCACACTATCTCATAGTGATCAAAGTGCTGCAACCTTGTCAGTATGAGATGTCCAGTCTCATCACTGGTTGTGAAGATATCTAAGTATATGATTTTCTACACATGTCTCTCGTATGTGGATCTCATCCATATACATGTGTTACATCTAATATACTTGTGGACTCCGGTTCACTCAAGAACCATCATGTCATTCGTATTGGTTATGTGCAAGTATATAATAAATCACAATTCATCTCATGAAAGGAAATCATGAATATACTGATAAATAAATAAATTAATCAATTTATTATATCATCTACTGGATTGAGTCCATATAACTAACAATCTCCCACTTGGGCTCAATGCCAGTTAGGGTTGCATCTCATGCATATCCCGTCTACTTACAGCTCAAAGACTTTGGTTGTCAAAGGCTTAGTAAAGGCATCTCCCAAATTGTTTGCAGATGCTATCTTGGTGATCGTACATCACCTCTCTACACAATTTGTCTGATCATGTATAACTTCCTCTGTACATGCTTTTGGCACTTGGGTTCTTTAGACTTAGCGACTGCCCTGCTGTTATCACAGTGAACTGTGAGCGGCCGTCCTACCAAATATACCACTCCAAGTTTCGTAAGGAATCTTTTGAGCCAATCTGTTTCCTTAGCTGCTTCTCAAGCTTCTACAGAATAAACACATACCCAGAAGTTGATTTCCTGGAATCTTGATCTGACTAGAAGTTAGTATCTATGTATTCGACTAGAATTAACTCATCACTGCCGCAAAACAACATGTAATATCTAGTCCTTCTCAAGTATTTGAGAACACATCTTACAGCAGTCCAATGATAAGGACCTGGGCTAGACTGATATCTACTGACTAGGCCTACTGCGTGACAGATATCCGGTCTAGAACAAAGCATAGCTTACTGTACTAGCACCTTATCTATGTACGCATTATGGGATAAGCCTATCGTCCTATCTTTTTGGTCTCAATGGAAATTGATCCCTTGGATGTAGCTGGCTTCTCCAAAGTCCTTTATTTTAAAAGTCTTAGCCAACCAAAATTTTTACTGTTGACAACATCCCTGTCACTCCCTAGGAGAAGGATGTCATCGATATATAATACCAGAAAAACTACCCTGCCTTCTTGACTTTTCATTCACACACATGACTCATCCAGATTCTGACAAAAACTAAATGACTTGATTGCCTTGTCAATACGGATGTTCATGTTCCGCGATACCTGCTTATGCACTTGGTTATTAGCAGCTTGCAAACTCTTTGTACTTGGTTATTAGCTATAAAACCAGTCTGGCTGTATCATATAGATGTCTTCATCAAGATTGTCGTCGTGAGACGCTGTCTTGACATCCATTTGTTAAATCTTGTCACCGAGATGAGCCGCAATGGATAAGAGTATCCTGATGGAATTCTTCCATCTAGGTCCTCTTTTTCTCCTGTAGACCCACTTGCACCCAATAGGTTTAATATTGACAGGCAAGTCCACATGTGTCCAGACCTGATTGGAGTTCACAGATTCCATCTCAGCTTTCATAACATTTAGCCAACTTTTCGAAACTATGTCATTAACTGCTTCATCATAGTTGCAAGGATCTTGTTCCAGTTCTTCCGGGATTGCCTCGTAAGCCTTTCCCAAAACCGAGAACTTGTCAGGGGTCCTGACAATGCTCTGATAAGTCCTTAAAAATGCACATTTTCATGGTTATTTATGGTAAGTTTAAAGACTTATAAAGCCCAGCGAGTCTCATTTAGTGTCATATCATGATTTTATGTATTTTTTATCCATTGTAATGCATTCATGCATAATTTGCTTAAAAACCAACATTTTTGCATCAAATCATGAAACCTGCCATTTTCTTAATTTTATTTTTTGAAAAAAAATTCTCAAATGTTTTTTTCTCATTAATTAAATCATCATATAAAATAATGTGCATTCATTCATCTTTTCATGAGAGATGGGTCCGCAGTCATGCATTCGTGAATTATGGGTGAATTTGTTTTTTCACATAAAACTCATTTTTTTTGGCTTGTGGGAAATGAGAAAAAAGGGTCCCACACATGCACATGTGTAAGTCACACATGTGGGACATCCAAGAGGGCCCACCATTGTTGCAAAAATTATTCAAAGATAATTTCAATAAGATTTGAGGAAATCTCCAAGAAAATCCAAGAATCCTCATAGGTGACAATTCAAGAAAGTCAGATTGGGAAGATTCTTCACAAGAGACCAAAGAGTGCAACAATGGGAAATTTTCCTCATGCAAGGACATCCCACCTTAGCTGGATTTGAGCCAATTAATGCCAACCAATTTCAAGAGATTCTTCTCTTCAAGTCATCTCAAAAGTTCCAAAAGAAGAAGGAAGATATGTCAAGCATAGAAAGTAGCTTTGCAAAGAGAATAAAAAGGAGAGAAATAAGGGATAGGAACGTTGAAATCCACCTTTCCTTTTGGTTGTACGGTTAGCATGGTATGGTGGTCCTATCATGTGAAAGTCCGGGATCCTAACCCTAGAGGGGGTGTGAATAGGGTGATCTTCAAATTAATGGCCAATTTTAATTCCTTTTCAATTTACCTTTAACTAGTGATGATTATGTGAGAAAGTGCGGAAGATAAACTAATCAATCACCACAAGTCATTCACCATTGCACAATGATTTATAGTGGTTCGGCCTTAATGCCTACATCCACTACCGGCTTGTGCTCAACACCCCACCGGATTTCCACTATTTATGCTTTTCCAAAAGGCTAAGCAATAACCTCAATAATATGCTTTCCAAGGATAAGCAATAACCTTACAATGTTGTTTTTCTAGGCTAAACAACAACCTATACACAATGCTTTTATGTGGCTAAGCAATAACCTTACAAACAAATGATTTCTCTAAAGAAAGTGTTTTCACAAAGCACTCTAAGAGATTACAATTTAAGCTTAAGTAAAATGCCTCTAAGTAGGCGGATATGAAAATGAAAATCTAACTCACACAACACAATGAAATGCAAAGATGAATGCTCATGATATATGTGTGTGGCAACTTCAATCAAGTTTAAAACATAAGCTCAATTAATGTATGCTTAATGCATTTGAAAGTTTAAAGCACTCAAATATATGATTGAAGTCAATATGCAAATCACATGTATAAAAGTTAACTTGATGATGATATGAAAATCAAAATCTCACAAGTTGTATGAAACTAAATATTTCTAAACATGTGATGCATATTCAATGTTGTTTTCAAAACAAGGTTTAACTAAAGTTCAAATGAATGAAAACAACAATGAAAGATTCAAACAAGTTAATGTATCATGTTATAAAGAAATCAAAGATTTTGGCTAAGCATGATTAACAAAGTTTAAAACAAAACTTGGTTTGAAATCAAGGGTTGAAATCCAAAAACATGTGAATCAAAGATTAAATATGATATGGATTCCACACAACATAGTTAGCATGCTAGAAAACATTTTCCAAAGGTTTAAACCAAAGCATGAAACATATGAACTAGGAAATTAAAGCTTATTAGAATTTAACTTCTTGTAATCAAGCTTTAGCTTTCCATTTGGACCAATTAAGTTTCCTTAATTCATTCCCTTTGCTTGGACACTAAAAACACCAAAAATGGCCTCTATTCTCATCACCTTTTTTCTTGGAATGACCTTGCTTTTTATAGAAAAAGTGGTCCAACGGATGCCTGTCGGTCAGCCGATAACTAGGTGTCGGTTGACCGATAGCTCAACGGTCACATGCAACGGTCATATTTTTGAAACTTTTCCAGACTCATTTGCATTTGTCGGTGGACCGTCATTCATCGGTTGACCGACGTGGAACCGATAGATGAACCGATAGCACAAAGATAATAAAAAAGTCGTCGTCTGTTTTTGGAACCGACGAGCCTCGGTCTGACAATTCATGCACTATCGGTTGACCGATGGGAACCGAGGAGCTGACCGATGGGAGCCGATGAAGCCATCGGTTTACCTTGGTTCACCTGTGGGTTGACCGATGCGAACCAACGACTTGACTGACAGAGTGGTCAGGTCAATTTTCTGAAGATCTGATGTTTTTGAAGAATGAAACTTTGAAACCAAATTGAAAACTCAGATATGAAGGGTGCTTTTATAAATTGTTTCATCAAGAAAAACATGATTAAAATCAAAATTCAAATCAACCAAAAGAGTTTAAATTAAAACTTGAGTAGGTTAAGTCAAAAGATGATTTTCAAGACGAAACTTGTGAAATGAAAATGAATGTAATGAGATGCATATTATGCAAATGCAAGACATCAAATTGCAAACAACTTAGGGTCTAACATCATGTACATAAATTTCCATTAATAGTGCACCCAACTCAAGGAAATTTTACACCAAAAATCTATATAAGCAAGGCTTGGGTGTACCATATTCTTCATGCTTGAGAATTGCTCACCTCTGACTCTAGAGAATTGCATACCATCTCTCCCATTCTTTGCCTTTCCATCTTAATTCACCAAGGGGCTTCTTTTCAAAGGCCATACCACCAACCTTGTGGTTTCAAATAGAAAGAGGGATGCTCAACATCCTAGTATGTATTCTTTTTTTTAATGTTATATTCCTTGTAAAGAATTTTCATGCTAGTAAATAAAGTTGTTTATTTTAAATTGTGTTCTTGATTTGTGTATCTCTTAATATTAGATTTCTGATCCATGCAATAGGGTTAGTTCTTACTTTTGGTTAAATATTTTTAATTAGCTTGAAATAATTACTAACAACTCACCTTAGCATCCTCACAATATACCTTATTTTCTACGGATACACGGTATTTTTGGAGGCAAATACAATGTGAAGTTGAAGAGGGTTGACCAAGAAAAGTGTAAGAATCCAAGTTTGAAATTTATTTATTATAAAGTGAGGATTTATCATTCTCAACCTGGATCGACAACCCACGTTAAAGAATGAGACCCTAGGTTTGCACTTTTACTTTTTTGGGGCTCAAGATTGAGAGATTTTAAAGAGCAACTCACAACCTTTTTATTTTATTACCACCTTTGATTTATGCACACCATCTTTATTTTCTGCATTTTTTTTTAATTTCTGCACTTTATCTTTCCATCTTTACATCAAAATGTTAGGATTATGTTACTGCTGAAAGTGCATTAGTTTTCATGCATATTTTTCATATTTTAAAACATGTGTAGTGGTGTAGTTTATGTTAATTTCCGAAATCAGATTTGAAAGTCACATGAGCTAAATATGTTTGGATTAGAAAATAGCCCTTTGAAATTTATTAAAGGGACAATGGCTTCAAGACTAATTTTTGGAACCTTTTGCATAATTCATGTAGACCATGTAGTAGTGCATAGTCATGAACATCCCATACTAGCTGTCATACATAGCATTTCAGATTTAGCATTTTTATCCACTTGTTCTCTTTTGGAATTTCATGCATCTTAGGATATTAAAAAAAAAATTCAGCAGTAATTATGGTTTGGATAGGTTTTGGTCTAGTGATAGGTGTCAAGCATTAGGAAGTAAAAATAAAATAAAATAAAAACTTTGCACTAGTTCATGCACATCCATGCATTGTGTCCCATAATTATTTCTTAGAAGAGTGCATCCTCATCATTCTTGTATTTTATTTAGGAAAATTAATTCTCAGATTTGCATTCATTTAGAAAGTGTATCATTTAGATTCTTATCTTAATCTTGTATTTAACTTAGGAAAGTTAATTGGTTTCTAATCTAGTGTAGGTTTCTAATCTTTGGGAGTTTGATTTTAGATGGTTGATTTATTTCCAAATTAGATTGATTTGATTTGATACATTTTTTTTATTGATTTTTCTCATAACTTGTTTTATTTTCCAATTTTGTTTGTTAGTTTTAATTTTAGTAAGTGATATTTTTAGAATATTTTCTAATTGGATGTTCTAATGTGTTTTCTATTTTGCAGCAACTTGATCTTTTTAGATTTAGGAATTTAGTTTTAGGAGAGTTTTTTTTCTTTCATTGAGTTGTAATTAATTCTTTTAATTAAAGTAGGAATGGGTTTAATTAGTTTTTAATTAGGCTAGTTTTAGATTTCATTTAAGGCAGGTATAAGTTGGAAAACCCTATCTCATTAGCTCCCTGTGGATCGACCTGGTCTCACCAAATTATTACTACAATTGCCATTACACTTGGGGTCCGCTCAAGTTTTTGGTGCCGTTGCCGAGGAGCGCCATTTAAGGTAACTTTTTTGACTTTCCTTATTTAGGTTGCTTTATGGGTGTGCTATTTTTTGCATCTTTCTAGATATAGGAGGTGCATGCATGGAATCATAAACCGCCCTAAATTTGATTAGGAAAGTGCATGGGTTCCTAATTAGAAAATACACATCATTGAATTTTTAGAAACTTTCTAAGAATTGGCAAAGTTACTTTATTTCCCAACTTGTTTTAAGTCCTTTTGGAAGAAAGTAAACTGAAAGTGACCTAATCGATGTCCTTGATTATCTCGGTGCCGAAGCAAAGCCTTGTCCAGAGTGTGGAGACATCTAGACTATTCTAGGCAAGGGTACTTCAAAGGGGTCCATTCGTGATCCTACCCTTACTTGGGGGCTGAACTGGCCGGGTTGGTTTCATAGGACCGGGTTAGTGAACTTAAGTAAACTTTTCGACCTTAGGAACTAACTTAGTTGCTACTTGTGTAGGCTATTTTTTTTCTCTCTCATTTGTTTTACTAAAAAAAAATCAAAATTCCAAAAAGAAAGGACAAGCCCTCTCAGCCAAGTTGGCAAAGAGATTCAACGCATAGATTGGAAAGAAAGGAGTCTCCAGTATCTTTTGTAACACCTAATCCTTCGAGATTGTCTAACATGTCGGTGGGTCTGGTAGCAACCCCAACAATGGTGGGCCTGCCACAAATCCAAATGGGGACCACAACGGGGTGGAGGTGAACCAGCCACCAAGGAAATTATGTGATCTTTTGCACCCAGCACGACACACCACACCATCGTGCATTGTGTTACCTGCCTTTGCAGGTCAATATGAACTAAAACCTGGTATGATCCAACTTCTACCCAAGTTTCACGGGCTAGACTCTGAAAGCGCATACCTACATTTGAAGGAATTCGATGAAGTCTGCGCTACACTTCAACTTCAAAACGTGGTGCCAGATGTGATCAAACTCAAACTATTTTCTTTTTCTTTAAAAGATAAAGCTAAGGCTTGGCTCCACACAGTTAGGCCTAATTCAATTAATAACTGGAATGTTTGTGTCACCGAATTCCTTAAAAAGTTCTTCCCACAGCACAAAATGAACACCTTAAAGAGGGACATCATAATGTTCTGTCAAAATCAGAAAGAGCCCTACTTTAAGTATTGGGAACGCTTCAACGAGTTGATCCTTGCATGTCCACATCATGGTTATGAAACACTCCGTCTCATTTAGATTTTCATTGACAACCTCACCCCTCAATGCGTCAATTTATTGAGATGATGTGCAATGGTCAATTCGACCAAAAAACACCAGATGAAGCGTGGGAATTTTTGGAATTGATGGTATAAAATGCACAAAAATGGGCCTCCTCTGAGGGGGTAGATCATTCTAGGGAATTGAATCAACTTAAGGGTGGAGGTATATATCAAGTGAACAATCAGATAGACATCCAAGCCAAGCTTGCGGCACTCACAAGAGAAGTCGAGTCTTTAAAACTTGGGAGGAATAAGGAGACCGTCTTATTTTGTGGCATGTGTGCTTCTGATACACATGGATCTGCGGATTGTCCAACAGTCCCAGCTTTACATGAAGCATTGCAAGAACAGGCCAATGTATTGAATACTTATCAGAAGCCGTTCAATGCAAACAATATGGGGAACACATATAATCCTTCATGGCGAAACCACCCATATTTCAGTTGGAGGAATGGACCAAGTGCAAATTCAGAGTTTAATTCCCAACGACAATCTAGTATGGGTGCGTACGTGCCTCAACAGCCGAATACATCTTATGCCCCACAACCTCAGAATAAGTCTTTGGAGGAGACACTAAATTTATTCATGCAGTCTCAACAGCAGTTTATGCATAATTTGCAAAGTAATCAACATGTTATTCAGAGCAACCAGCAAGCTATCCAACGGCTGGAAACATCCGTTGAACAAATCAAACGTACCCTCCAAGGTCAAGGGAACGGAACTTTTCCAGCTCAACCCCTCCCGAACCTTAAAGGGAAATTTGAAGTCAACAACATGTCTGACCCCAACCTTCAGGAGAATGTTCAAGCTGTCACTCTACGCAGTGGCAAATAACTTCATGAGAATTCGAAAAAAGACAAACAACATGGCTCCTCGGATTCAAATGTCCAAATTGAAATAGATATGGATAGTACTGATGATGAAGCTACTGTTGAGACGCAAAAAGGTTCTGACCCCACTACTTCTAAGCCGGTTGCCCCATTTCCACAAAGATTGACCCATTCCAAGAAGAAAATCCCGGACAATGAGATCCTGGATGTTTTCAAGGAAGTCAAGGTCAATATTCCTCTGTTGGACGCAATCAAACAAGTTCCTGCCTACGCCAAGTTCCTTAAGGATCTTTGCACTGTGAAGCGGAGGATGAGTGTACAAAAGAAAGCTTTCTTCACTGAGCAAGTTAGTGCGCTCCTAAATGGCAGCACGCCCCAGAAATATAAAGATCCGGGATGTCCCACCATATCATGCACCGTTGGAAATCACCGGATTAGTCAGGCTTTGTTAGATCTGGGGGCCAGTGTTAATCTATTCCCCCACTCGGTTTATCAACAACTGGGGCTAGGCGAGTTGAAACCCATAAAAGTTACTTTGCAACTCGCTGATCGATCTGTAATGAAACCAAAGGGGGTAATAGAGGACGCACATGTGCAGATTGAGAAGTTCTATTTCCCTGCGGACTTCTATGTACTGGACACTCAACCAGTACAAAATAACAATGCTCAGATTCCGGTAATTTTGGGAAGACCTTTCTTAGCAACATCAAACGCACTGATCAATTGCCGGAATGGAATATTAAAACTTTTTTTTGGGAACATGACCATTGAGCTGAACATTTTCTGCTTATGTAAACATCCAGAGGATATTAACCCTGACCTCCTTGATGTGGATTATGCGGACACTATACTGGAGGATGATCTGGAGGAGCGTTAACTCCCACATGACGCTAATGCTTGAGGCTAGAGCTCTTGAGGAATTGGATGATGACACTATGGAAGTGGCCAATGCTGTATGGAGACCCTAGTTTGTGGAGCTTGTACCAACTGGTACCCCTGCTGTTCCATCTCAGGTTAAACCACCTAAACCTGAGTTAAAGCCCCTCTCGTCTAACCTCAAATATGCTTACCTTGGGGATGAGGAGACATACCCAGTAGTCATTTCCTCACTTCTTACTGAGGACCAAGAGGTCCAACTGTTGAAAGTGCTCAAACACCACAAAAGTGCAATTGCCTGGAATGTGGCAGATATTAAGGGAATTGATCCTTTAGTGTGTACGCATTGCATCTACCTTGAAGTGGATGCTAAACCATGTAGGCAGATGCAACGCCTGCTCAATCCTACCATGCAGGAAGTGGTAAGGGCTGAGCTACTTAAACTTCTGGACGTGGGTATCATCTATCCAATCTCAGATAGTCAATGGGTCAGCCCTACCCAGGTCGTCCCTAAAAAAGCCGACGTTACTGTAGTTAAGAACACTCATGATGAAATTGTCCCCACCCGAGTACCCACAGGGGTGGAGGGTTTGCATAGACTACAGAAAATTAAATGCAGTCACACGTAAGGACCACTTCCCTCTACCTTTCATGGACCAGATTTTGGAAAGGGTAGCTTGCCACCCATATTACTGTTTTCTAGAGGGGTATTCCGGGTATAACCGGATCGAAATTGCCCTGGAAGACCAAGAAATGACCACATTCACATGCCCCTTCGGTACTTTCGCTTATCGGAGAATGCCTTTTGGGTTATGTAACGCTTCTGCCACCTTCCAAATATGTATGTTGAGTATCTTCAGTGACATGGTGGAGCGAATTCTTGAGGTCTTCATGGATGATTTCTCTGTGTTTGGAGACTCATTTGAGGACTGTTTGAGCAAACTTGAAAAAGTCCTCACAAGATGTGAAGAAAAGAACCTAGTGCTCAACTGGGAGAAATGACATTTCATGGTTCGCCAGGGAATTGTCGTGGGCCATATTGTGTCAGAAAGAGGATTGGAAGTTGATAAGTCTAAAATTGATTTGATCACCGATTTGCCCATGCCAAAAACCGTAAGAGATGTAAGGTCGTTCTTAGGGCATGCAGGTTTCTACAGAAGGTTTAGTAAAGACTTCAACTCTATATCTCGACCTCTCTGTGAATTGTTATCCAAGAATGCACAATTTGAATGGACCGAGGCATGCCACATGGCTTTTAGAAAATTGAAGGGCGTGCTGACGTCTGCTCCAATTATGCAACCTTCGGATTCGAACTTGCCCTTTGAGCTCATGTGTGATGCTAGCGATTATGCAGTTGGGGCTGTTTTAGGGAAACGTAAGGATAAAAAGCCCTACGTAATTTATTATGCAAGTAAGAGTTTGAATAGTGCACAGATCAATTATTCAACTACTGAGAAGGAATTGCTGGCAGTGGTCTTTGCACTTGACAAGTTTTGTTCTTACTTGATAGGATCCAAGATTGTGGTGTTTACTGATCATTCTGCGCTAAAGTATCTTCTTTCTAAGAAAGATGCTAAGCCTAGATTAATTTGATGGATCCTACTACTCCAGGAATTTGACTTAGAAATCAAGGATAAAAAGGGAGTAGAAAATGTCGTGGCTGATCACCTTTCTAGACTTGTCATTTCTGATCCTATTGAGCCAACACCGATCCAGGAAAATTTCCTGTATGAACACCTTTTTACACTGACCCAAACCCCTTAGTTAGCAGGTACAGCAAATTATCTTGCAATGGGCAGCATTCCTAACCACTGGACAAAGCAAGATAAAGATTTGTTCTTTGCTGAGGGTAAACGTTTTTTATGGGATGATCCATACTTGTTCAAGTATTGTCCAGATCAGATTATCAGGAGATGTGTTCCGGATAATGAGATTCCTAGTGTCATCTCCTTTTGTCACTCACAGGTATGTGGGGGTCATTTTTCTGCTAAAAAGACATCATGCAAAATCTTGTAATGCGGTTTTTACTGGCCCACTCTTTTTAAGGATGTTCATGAACTTTGCAAGACCTGTGAGCGCTGCTAAAAATTGGGCAATATTTCAAAAAGAAACAAGATGCCTTTGAACCCAATTTTGGTAGTGGAACTCTTTGATGTTTGGGCATAGATTTTATGGGACCATTTCCTCCTAGTTTTGGCTTTATTTACATCTTAGTTGCAGTTGATTATGTCTCAAAATGGATCGAAGCTATTCCCTGCCGGCATAATGATCCTAAGACTATTCAGAGATTTTTAAAAGCAAATGTATTTTCACGGTTTGGTACCTCTCGCGCCATCATAAGTGATGGGGGATCGTATTTTTGTAATAGAAATTTTGAGGCCCTGATGAAGCAATATGGGATAACCCATAAAGCGACAACCCCGTATCACCCGTAGACTAGTGGGCAAGTAGAGGTCTCAAATCGTGAAATCAAGATGATTTTGGAGACTACAGTAAATCTGAATCGCAAAGATTGGTCCAACCGACTGATTGATGCATTGTGGGCTTACTGAATAGCATTCAAAACCCCAATTGGAATGTCTCCATACCAGCTGATCTATGGGAAAGCTTGCCACCTTCCGGTGGAACTTGAGCATAAAGCCTATTGGGCCATCAAACAACTCAACCTGGATATGGATAAGGCTGGATCCAAGAGGAAACTATAAATGAATGAGTTGGAAGAGTTGCGCAGGGAAGCCTACGTTAATTCCAAATTTTACAAAGAGAGGACAAAGGTTTTTCATGATAGTCATATCCTAAGGAAAACTTTTCACCCTGAGCAGAAAGTCCTCCTTTATAATTCTAGGCTTCATTTTTTTCCTGGCAAGCTTAACTCGCGATGGACAGGCCCCTACATTGTCGAGCAAGTGTTTCCATATGGTGTTGTCGAAGTTTCTGATCCCACGGATGGCCATATGTTCAAAGTTAATGGCCAAAAATTGAAGCCATTTTTGGAGATCGCACTTGATGAGGAAGAAATTCCTTTTATTGATCCTGTCTACCAGGATTAGCCGGCCCTGGATTTGACAGTGGCCCATTACTATGTACATTATGTATACTTCATAGTTTAGGTTTTCTTTTGTTATTTTTGTTATATATTGTCTAACCTTGGACAAGGAGCATCGCGAACATATCCCATGTGCTTTCTACACTTGACCCTCTCTTACTTTATGCTCCTCATGTCTCATATGCCTCACTGCATCTCACTCATTCACACATCGAGGATGATGTTCATACTAGGATTGGGGGACGGGAACAAGCACACTTGTCCATCTTTAGACAATAGTTTTACACAATTTGTTCTTGATTTTTAGGTTTTGAAAAAAAAACTGTTATTTTGTTGGTTCTTGAAAAAAATAAAGGAAATTTCGAGAGGATTTTTATGAAACAAAGATACCTTGGGCTTTGGAATTTTTGGTGCTTTGGGTAAAGAAAGAGAACAATGGTTTACTATTTTGTTTATGGAAAGGATTTTTGGAAAAGTGTTGAATTTTGATCCCTCACTTTCACACAGTCCGTATATGTTTTCAAAGTGTTTGAATGCCAAGCCATGATTTCCATTTTTCTTTGACAATTCGATTGAAAATAAGATGGAAAACCAACCCTTAGTTTCACAGTTTCCTGGTTCATCTGGTTTCGTCAGCCACAGAGCTAGTGAATTATTTCGGGCACATGAAAAGGGCTGTCTATTGTTGGGGACAAAAAAAAAACAGTATGGCTAGTTTGGGTTCGGAGCCTTTTTAACCCGAGCCAGTAAGCCTGTAGGGGTATTTACATACCTAGTGCCCTAAAGACATTTGTTTTGAGAGTGATTGGCCTAAAGCTTGTTACATGGGTTAATTAGAAAGCTTAAGCAACCTAGGCATTGCACAGTCACTTGTGTGTGTTAAAAAAAAATAGTAGTGCGAAAGCCATCATAGTTGCCTTGAGAGGAACATTGTTTTTCTTTGCTAAGGTTAGGTGGCCTAGAATTCTGGATTGAAAATTATTTTCACGGGAATCTTGGCAGATCATTTAAAGCTTATGTGTTTTTACGTATACACACTATTTCACCGTGCACAATCAATTTAGCATGAATTTGAGAATTTCGGACCAAAAGATGGGATTTGTGAACCCAGTTTCAAATTTCCATTTGCTTTGAAAATTTCGAGAATCGAGAATATCCGGTGTTTGTAAATCTTTTTTTGAAAAAAGTTTCTTTGTTTTTGTTAGGTTTCTACTAGGATTCTTTATTGATATTAAAAAAAAATAAGAATTTTGTGGGTAAATTCACTGCAAACCCTCACGAGGCACAACTCGTCTACTAGGGGGAACCTAAGGGTTTAAGGGCTTACTGCGTACGCTAAATGCAATCGAGAGTGCCAGCGAAAGTGGCGTTGCATTCATTTCCATTTTCATTGCATTTCATTAGTTTTAGGATAGATTATGTCATTGCGGATTCCTCATTTTATTCGCAGTTTTTGCTAGAGACTAGCAAAACGCTGGTTAGGGGGTGTGATAAATCCTTAAAAGTGCACATTTTCATGGTTATTTATGGTAAGTTTAAGGACTTATCAAGCCCAGAGAGTCTCATTTAGTGTCATATCATGATTTTATACATTTTTTATCCATTGTAGTGCATTCATGCATAATTTGCTCAAAAACCAACATTTTTGCATCAAATCATGAAACATGCCATTTATT
Source organism: Litsea cubeba (assembly GCA_012931725.1). Taxonomy (NCBI): domain Eukaryota; kingdom Viridiplantae; phylum Streptophyta; class Magnoliopsida; order Laurales; family Lauraceae; genus Litsea; species Litsea cubeba. The sequence continues at coordinate 32,514,871 of CM022946.1, forward strand.
TAATTTTATTTTTTTTAAAAAAAAATTTTAATGTGTTTTTCTCATTAATTAAATCATCATATAAAATAATGTGCATTCATTCATCTTTTCATGAGAGTGGGTCCGCAGTCATGCATTCGTGAATTATGGGTGAATTTGTCTTTTGACATAAAACTAATTTTTTTGGCTTGTAGGAAATGAGAAAAAAGGGTCCCACATGTGGGACATCCAAGAGGGCCCACCATCGTCGAAAAAATTATTCAAAGATAATTTCAATAAGATTTGAGGAAATCTCCAAGAAAATCCATGAATCCTCATAGGTGACAATTCAAGAAAGTCAAATTGGGAAGATTCTTCACAAGAGACCAAAGAGTGCAACAATAGAAAATTTTCCTCATGCAAGGACGTCCCACCTCAGCTGGATTTGAGCCAATTAATGCCAACCAATTTCAAGAGATTCTTTCTCATCAAGTCATCTCAAAAGTTCCAAAAGAAGAAGGAAGATATGTCAAGAATAGAAAGTAGCTTTGCAAAGAGAATAAAAATGAGAGAAATAAGGGATAGGTACATTGAAATCCACCTTTCCTTTTGGTTGTACGGTCAGCATGGTATGGTGGTCCTATCATGTACATAAATTTTTATTAATAGTGCACCCAACTCAAGGAAATTTTGCACCAAAAATCTATATAAGCAAGGCTTGGGTGTACCATATTCTTCATGCTTGAGAATTGCTCACCTCTGACTCTAGAGAATTGCATACCGTCTCTCTCTTTCTTTGCCCTTCCATCTTAATTCACCAAGGGGGTTCTTTTCAAAGGCCATACCACCAACCTTGTGGTTTCAACTAGAAAGAGGGATTATCAACATCCTAGATGTATTCTTTTTTTTTTTTTAATGTTATATTCCTTGTAAAGAATTTTCATGCTAGTAAATAAAGTTGTTTATTTTAAATTGTGTTCTTGATTTGTGTATCTCTTAATATTAGATTTGTGATCCATGCAATAGGGTTAGTTCTTACTTTTGGTTAAATATCTTTAATTGGCTTGAAATAATTACTAATAACTCGCCTTAGCATCCTCACAATATACCTTATTTTCTACGGATACACGGTATTTTTGGAGGCAAATACAATGTGAAGTTGAAGAGGGTTGACCAAGAAAAGTTTAAGAATCCAAGTTTGAAATTTATTTATTAAAAAGTGAGGATTTATCATTCTCAACCTGGATTGACAACCCAAGTTAAAGAATGAGACCCTAGGTTTGCACTTTTAATTTTTTGGGCCCAAGATTGAGAGATTTTAAAGAGCAACTCACCATCTTTGATTTATGCACACCATCTTTATTTTCTGCATTTTTTTTAATTTCTGCACTTTATCTTTCCATCTTTACATCAATATGTTAGGATTATGTTACTGCTGAAAGTGCATCAGTTTTCATGCATATTTTTCATATTTTAAAACATGTGTAGTGGTGTAATTTATGTTAATTTTCGAAATCAGATTTGAAAGTCACATGAGCTAAATATGTTTGGATTAGAAAATAGCCCTTTGAAATTTATTAAAGGGACAATGGCTTCAAGATTGATTTTTGGAACCTTTTGCATAATTCATGTAGACCATGTGGTAGTGCTTAGTCATGAACATCCCGTACTAGCTGTCATACATAGCATTTCAGATTTAGCATTTTTATCCACTTGTTCTCTTTTTGGAATTTCATGCATCTTAGGATATTAAAAAAAAAAAAACTCAGCAGTAACTATGGTTTGGATAGGTTTTGGTTTAGTGATAGGTGTCAAGCATTAGGAAGTAAAAATAAAATAAAATAAAAACTTTGCACTAGTTAGGGGTGTGCATAAATCCATCTGACCCGACAAAACCGACCGACCCGACCCGAACCGTGGCAAATGGGTTAGTTATCCAATTAGAGTCGGTTCGGATCGGTTTAAAAAATTGTTAACCCGACTGGGTCGGTTCGGTTCTCGAATAGGGGTGTGCATATATCCAATTATAACCGACCCGACCCAGTCTACATTCATACCACGTAAATGTTCATACCATTTGTTCATTCCCTTACAAGTTTCAAGTACTAGTCTACAAGTCTACAAGCTCCTTACAAGTTTTAAGTACTAGTCTACAAGTCTACAAGTCTACAAGCTGTAAACTTCCATCACTTTTCATATATGTCCCTTCACCTTACCCATGCATTAAATGGGGATGCATGCAAAAAGGAAAATGGAGGGTGTTTTCCAATCGTTGCAAGTTTGAAAACAGTGAGTTTACTACAAGTCTATTTGCTTCTAACATATCACATCAGTGGAATACAAATATGCACATTAAAGTGTGGAAGACAAACATCCAATTGTAAAAAAATGCAAAAGATAAGGATGTTTGCAACATGGGTTCTTCCTCATTCACTTTAGTCGTTCCTCATCTCCCTGGTTCCTTTGAAACGTCTGCAACATGGGTTCTAATATGGATTTCTTCCTCATCAAAGCATGCTCTATCAAAGATTTATAAAAGTTAAAAATGCATCTGGTCTGACTACATATTTGGTGGACACTAGTAGGGTCGGTGGATAGCTGGATCGGGTGGTGGATATCCATGAAAAAATCGGGTTGGATCGGGTGGTGGATATGGTGGACACTAGTCGGGTCAGTTGCGGATCGGATAAATCCATTGTGTCGGTTCGGTTCGGTTCACATAATATACAAACCGACATGGTCGGTTCGGTTGGTGGTTTTAACCCAAAGCCGACCCGAACTGATCCATGCACACCCCTAGCACTAGTTCATGCACGTCCATGCATTGTGTCCCATAATTATTTCTTAGAAGAGTGCATCCTCATCATTCTTGTATTTTATTTAGGAAAATTAGTTCTCAGATTTGCATTCATTTAGAAAGTGTATCATTTAGATTCTTATCTTAATCTTGTGTTTAACTTAGGAAAGTTAATTGGTTTCTATTCTAGTGTAGGTTTCTAATCTTAGGGAGTTTGATTTTAGATGATTGATTTATTTCCAAATTAGATTGATTTGATTTGATATATTTTTTTTGGATTGATTTTTCTCATAACTTGTTTTATTTTCCAATTTCGTTTGTTAGTTTTAATTTTAGTAAGTGATATTTTTAGAATATTTTCTAATTGGATGTTCTAATGTGTTTTCTATTTTGCAGCAACTTGATCTTTTTAGATTTAGGAATTTAATTTTAGGAGATTTTTTTCTTTCATTGAGTTGTAATTTATACTTTTAATTAAAGTAGGAATGGTTTTAATTAGTTTTTAATTAGGCTAGTTTTAGATTTCATTTAAGGCAGGTACAAGTTGGAAAACCTTATCTCATTATCTCCCTGTGGATCGACCTGGTCTCACCAGATTATTACTACAATTGCACCCTACACTTGGGGTCCGATCATGCTCCCACTATGACAAGGTACTGGTGTAATACTGGGTCTGGTATGGGCGTATTTTCTTAAAGTTCGGTTATTCATAGATTTGGAATTAATTACTCTTAAATTTCTTCCAAGATAACATTTTTCTAGAGATTTCCGGTTAATTATATAATCTTCCTCCATAAAAACCGCATTGGTGCTGACAAGCACTTTTTGCTTTCTGAGATTATAAAATAACCAATCTTTAGTACCTTTTGAGATATTCTATAAATGTGTATGCTTCCGACTTCGATTCCAACTAATCCATCTTAACCTTCAGCACGTGTACTAGACAACCCTAAAAACGTTGTAGACTAGGCTTTCGCCCGGTCCATAACTCCAGGGGAGTCTCAGGTATAGACTTAAATGGAATGAGGTTTAGTATATACATTGCCGCATCCAAAACATATCCCAAAATATAGGTAATCACTGAGAAAATCAACACAGACCTAATCATATCTAAAAGAGTCTTGTTCATTCTTTCTGCTACTCCGTTCTGTTGAGGCAAACCAGGAGTAAACAACTGGGATCAAATCCCATTTTCTGATAGGTATACCATAAAATTAGCGGAGAGATATTTTCCTCCTCGATCTCATTGAAGAGTTTTTATACTTTTACAAAATTGCTTTTCCGCCTCCGCTCGAAACTCTTTGAACTTTTCAAAAGTCTCAGACTTGCGGTGCATAGGGTATATGTATCCATATCTTGAGTAATCATCAGTGAAAGTGATGAAATACTCATATCATTCTCTTGCTCTAATATTATGGGTTCATACACATCAGTATACACTAACTCCAATAAATCTTTGGCCCTAGTGCCATTAGATGAATAAAGGTCTTTTGGTCATTTTGCCTTCCAGACGAGACTTGCTTATAGGCATTGGTTCTATAACCAATGAAGGCAAGATACCATCTTCCACTAGCCTGTCAATCCTATTTAGGTTTATATGACTTAGCCTTTTAGGTGCCAAAGTTTTGTTTGATTAGATGAAGGTGACTTCCTCTTTAACGATGGTCTAATATCAGTGTCATGTATCTCATACATTGTGGGAGTTAAACAAATAAAGACCATTGATTACCTTATCAAAATATATAAGAGTACCGTTCCTCTTTAAGACAATTTCATTACCAAAAGTAATAGAATAACTCTTATTCATCATACTAGAAATTAAAAATTCGGTCTTAAAATTGTACATATAATGTATCTGACAAAATCAACTTATTATCTGAAAGCAACTAAGTTACTACTCCCATCGACACTGCTTCTGCCTTGGCTTCCGATCCCAGGTTAACAATGATTTCTCCGCCACTAATCCCTCCTAGTTACTTGTAACTCCTACAACATATTACAGATGTAATTAGTTGCACCGAAGTCTACAAACCAGGATTCTAAAGTACCAGTTGCAAAACTAACTTCAGAAACAAGTGAGTCAATCATACCTGAGGTCCTTTCTTTTGACAGAAAATCTGGACAATTCCTCTTCCAACGTCCTGTCATACCAAAACTTTCCCTTTGTTCCCGTATCCTTGGCGTTGGCCACACCACAAGTAGAACCATTCTCTACCTTTGGACCTTTGATGACTGATTTCTTCTTGCTATCCCGGTCTTTGCCTTTCGGCTTAGACTTAGCAAATGACTTTTCTGTCATGAGGGCAGTTGGTCTTTTCTTCATGATTTCCTCAAACACTACTAGCTGGTGAGACAGCTCAGCTATGGTCATTTCCAATTTATTGTAATTGATCTCGAAATGTTTGAATGAGTCCGGTAGTGATTGAATGATCATGTCAATCTGCGATTCTGTATCAATCGTAGCCCCCAGTACATCTAACTCATTCAATACCAACATCATTTTTAACAAATGTTTTTGTACTGGGTTCCCTCAGCCATCTTAGTCTTTATCAGCACTTTCATAACAGCATGCCTAGCAGGTCTGACTTGTTCTACAAACATCTCCTTTAAGTTTGATATAATATCGTATGCTGACTTATAGGATTGATGTTGATCTTGTAGACATGGATGCCTGAATAAAATATCTGACCATCTCATTGTCTTTGGTTCACTTGGTGTAAAGGTCTTTCACATCCTGTGGTGCATCAGGTTCAAGCTCAGGAAGGGAATGGTATAGTAAGGACATATTTGCATCTTGAAGCTATCAGGATAATACCTAGATTCCTTCTCCAGTCTATATAGTTGGATCCCATCAACTTATTCTGGTTGAGGATGGTCACAAGTGGATTGAAAGTATTCGAATTCATGCTATATAAATTAAAGCACATAACCATACATTCAATGACAGAATATAAATGACATTGGATTTAGTATTCTACCAAATTCATGTGAGAATCCTCATAAGCACTGAATTTAGAATACATCGGAATCCCAATTCCTAGGGCATGCCTCCTTGGGGAGTGCAAATGCCCCATAGATTGGTGTGGATCAAAGTTGTCAAAATTAGGATTAAGACTAACTATCCTTGATCCCCAATCATTCATTATCATCTAGGTATCTCATACCAAATAATGTATGACTCCCGATTAGCTTTGGTTTCTAAAATACATAGGTAAATCCTTGGAGATACTACATCACTATTTTAGTTAAGTGTGACCCACCAACTAATATTGCATGACAACCGCGATGGGCAGCTCCCCCTTGGGGAGTGAACCTCCACCACGGCTCACCAATACTATCCATAGGAGATCCATATCTAGTAACCAGACAAATAAAAGCCCTCCGTGGGGAACGGCCATTCTCTTGATAGCGCGAGGCAAATACTTTCATTACAATGGACCTATGGTGGAAAACCATGGATATTTCTCAATTTAAATGCCCCGCTCCCACTTAATATTTTAAATTGAGGATTTCCTTTTAAGGTATTAGAGCCCACATATATATCTATGAACATCAAATCATCTCATGATATAATTCAAAGATTGGTTCCAAGTCAAGTTATTTTTAAGGAAAGTTCAATTTCTTAAATTAGTGCTACCAATGTGTCAATCTTATGGGTCATCAACACTAATTGAGAACTCTTTCCAAGAATTAATTTGATTTGACCAATCTTAGTAACTTGCTATGTTTGGATCAGATTTGGAAACATTCTAAATCAAGCATTCAACTATAAATAGAAAATACTAAAACTAGAAACTAGTCATCTCCTCCACATGGCCCAAGCGGAATAGATTTCTTGAACTTCTAGACTTTTCAAAACTTTGAAATTCCTTAAACTCTTTGGGAAACTCCAAAACTCTTTTGGTAATCTTCAAACTCTTTAATTAGGAGTCCAACTTCGTTTTCCTTCTTTTTCTCGGACATCGCCAGAATTCACAAATTTAAAAAATTACATAAATTCCTATGTCTCTACGATGAGACTTACATGGTAATCTATTAATGGAAATAAAAGGCTCATAGGGAAATTCACTATGCCTTGCCCAAAATCGGGAAACCAAGGAAACCATGATGCCCTTTACAAATTACCAAAAATAAATCATCAACCATAAAAGAAAGTAATAAGACTTGTGGGCCACATGGAGAGGACAAGATAACTTGCATGTTAGTATCTCATACAACCATACAAATCACACAAATAGGCTGCCAAACAATGCTGGAAAAATAGGACTAAGAAAATAACTCGAAACTGAAAAATCCAAAAATCTGCACATTCTGCGTAGTGTCTTCGGTCAACCGACCGGAGGGTTCGGTCGACTGACCTCCATGCACTCGGTCGACCGAACTAACGAAGGCAGAATTTCGAGTTTTTCTTATTTCGTGTCCAAACTTCACCAAATCACTTCCAAAGTGTTACAATGGCTTCTTATCATCCATCCAACATTATTAAACCATTATGTGACTGTCCAAACATGAATCTACTACAAAAAGTAAGCAAACTCATTCAAAACTGATCCTTACATAGCCCTAGGTCTATCCTCTTCGCATCTCATGCAAAGATTAGATCTAGATAACTGATCTAAAATGATTAGAGATGAGGTAAGGCTTTGATATCAATTGTTGGAAATAGGTGGGCCTCTAGGATAGGTTTCAAAAGCTTTTGACCCACTTGATGCAGGGATCATCTATCTAGAAGGCAACAAAAACCGATCCAAGATGCGTACCCTCAATCTCAGCCATCATGATCAGTAAATAACTCTATCTAGAAGATATAAATATCAACTAAAAAGCAACAAATAAATCTACAACATACAAGGAAGTAGATTATACCTTTGGAGCTCGGTTGTGCTCTAATGGAGAAGTTGCGAATTTCTTTGATGATGAAACTGTTTCACTTATCAAATAGGGATCTCCAAGACCTCTTGATCTTCCACGCTATGACCCATATCAGATTCTCTCTTCTCAAGAAGATGGTGGGATCTCCAAGAGAAAAACTACCAGGAACTCAAAGAAGGAAACTAGAAGAGAACTAGAAGAGGGAAGAGAAAAGAAGTATGTGCAACTCTTGCACATAATGATGCTGGGCGTGCAACACTTGCACAAAGGAATTATGGGCGTGAATTCCAAGGAGGAATAACATCAATCAGTCCAGCCCTATATTTAGGGCACAGGCCTCCTTCTCTTTCTAATTGAAATAGAAATCCCACTTCTCTAACAATTAGTAAGTCTCTTCTTTTACTAATTAAAATAGAAGTCTTACTTCCACAATAATTAGTAACTTACTATCATCATTAGAATTCTCACTTCAAATATGATTATTATCTTTCTAATTCATTTCTAATTAAAATAAAAGTCTCACTTCTACTAAAATTAGTAACTTTACTATTACCACTATTAGAAGTCTCACTTCAAATAGAAATAGTAACTTTCATTTTGAGTTCAACTAGAATTAGTATCTTTCTTATAATTGGGCTAGTGTGGGGACCACTAGGGATTCCTTAGAAAGCTGGCTCCAACTAGGACACGCGACTCCACATCTCATGTGCAGTCCGGGCCCACAGTTAATTGCAAATAACTCCACTATATAAATGCAATTGAACTCCAGTGTTAGGAATATTAGATAGAAGACCCTAAATTTTCATATTACCACAAATAGGCCCCTCTATCAATATCCATGGATCAATTGGATCTGTCTTCCAAACTATATCCACATCTTATTATCCTTGAGCCCCAATTAATTATAATGATCATAGGTACCTTTCCAATTAACTCTTAATCGGAATGGGTGCGCACTTACCAATGATAAATCCATTAATTGGGACAAGGGGATATTAGAGATAGATTTTATCTTAACCATTGAATGTTTCCACAACTCTACTACCACATACCCAAATCACCGAGGTGTTGACCTACAGTTGTCCTCACTCATTGGTGACTCAAAGCAAATGAATAGAGAGAAACTTGAGTTCATTAATATCTCAAGATTGAGAGCTTACTGCTAGGAAATCATGAGAGCATACCTTAAAGTAAAGATAGTGTTTATAAGGTGCTTCTCATGGTCATTCAATACATCCAATGTACCAGCATTATGATCCAGAATCTTCTATTCTGACGATGGAGACAAATCACACTATCTCATAGTGATCAAAGTGCTGCAACCTTGTCAGTATGAGATGTCCAGTCTCATCACTGGTTGTGAAGATATTTAAGTATAAGATTTTCTACACATGTCTCCCGTATGTGGATCTCATCCATGCACATGTGTTACATCTAATATACTTGCGTACTCCGATTCATCTCTTGAACCATCATGTCATTCGTATTGGTTATGTGCAAGTATATAATAAATCACAATTCATCTCATGAAAGGAAAGCATGATTATACTGATAAATAAAGAAATTAATCAATTTATTATATAATCTACTGGATTGAGTCCATAAAACTAACAGCTTTAGCAACAGCAGCAGTGCAATACCAGGAAGAAGCAAATGCTCTCCTAAGATGGAAAGCCAGCCTTCTCCAAACCCAAGCTCTCCATTCATGGTCATGGTCACTCCCCAACGCTAATGCCACCACAAGAAGAGGATATTATCCATGCAAATGGAAAGGAGTTGCATGCAACAAAGCAGGAAGTATGGTAGAAATAAGCTTGCCGAAAGCAAGTCTCCAAGGTAATCTCAACAACTTCAGCTTCTCCTCCTTTCCAAACCTTGTCCGTCTCAATCTCAGCTATAACGCTCTCTCTGGGACTATCCCACCTAATATTAGTGAGCTTTGTTTGCTCTCATTCCTTGATCTCTCAGATAATAACCTTTCTGGTACCATTCCTAGAGAAATTGGGAACATGACGCATTTAAAACTGATCGACTTGTCCTACAACAATTTAGCAAGATCCATCCCTCCCATGTTTGGATACTTGAACCACCTCACTATCTTATACCTCGGCAAAAATCAGATTTCTGGTGCACTCCCCCCTCATATTGGAAATCTCAAGCAATTAAAGAATCTGGACGTGTCCTTTTCCCAACTAACAAGTCCCATCCCCTACACTTTCGGAAACATGACCAATCTTGAATTGTTGAATTTGCATCATTCTTCCATTTCTGGCTCAATCCCTCAAGAAATTGGAAACCTCAATAAGTTGACTGTGCTGGAGTTGCAAGTCAACAACCTGGCTAGTCTAATTCCTCCATCTTTGGGTAATTTGAGTCAGCTGACTCTCTTGAATTTCTATAAAACTCACATGCACGGGCCAATTCCACTAGAAATGGGAAGTCTAATGAATCTCAAAGAGCTAGACTTGTCTTTTAACTCTCTATCAAGCTATGTTCCCTTATCTTTGGGAAACTTGACCAAGCTTAACCTCCTCTACCTCTTTGGGAATTAGATTTCTGGCTTCATCCCACCACAGGTTGGAAATCTAAAGGATTTGACTTGGCTTGACATGAGTGAGAACAACCTCATTGGTTCTGTTCCTCCATCTTTAGGCAGTTTGACTCTGCTTGAAACTCTATTTCTATTCCAAAATCGGATTTCTGGCTCAATCCCACCACAGTTTGAAAATCTCAAGGATTTGACACAAGTAGACGTATCCACAAACCATATTACGGGCCCTTTTCCTTCATGCTTATCGAAATTAAGAAAGCTATTCGTCCTCTCTTTAGCTGAAAATCAGTTGAATGGGCCATTACCTCTAGAAATAGAAATTTTAAAATGTTTGGAAACTCTTATCCTGGGTACCAACAAATTCTCAGGTTGTCTCTGTAAGATCCCGACCCCCAGTTCTTTTGTTTAGTATTTTTTTAATCGTGGTTTAGCTTTTTAAGCGAGATTTGATTTAGTTTGACCTTGTTTTTGAGTTTGATTGGATTTTTTCATAGCCTTGAAGACCGTTGACTTTGGTTTGACCCGGTCCATATGATATGTATTTTTATGAGAAATTACTTTTCATTTCTAAAAATTCTGGATTTGGTGTATTTTCACTCATTTTATGAAGTTTAACAACTTTCATGTTTTGACCATTTTGATTTGATGATCAGAAAATGCGTTTTTCGAGGAAAAGGGCAAAAATCGACTTTTCACACTAAATCTGTCCATGAATTTCGAAAATTTCAGAAATTGGGGAAAGTATACTTTTTGGAAAGTAGAAATTTCGCTGATCGTTTTTGTCTTCTTCGTCGTTTTCATTCGGGGCCCGCAAATGTCACTTTCAGCCTTGTGAAGACCGGGGCCCACAAGACTTCTCTTATAAGAAGGGGAACCCATCTTCTTCTCCTTCATTTCGTTTCCAGCAACTTTTGGCTGAGGGAGAGGGCTCCTTCTTTTCCCTTTCCAGCCATCTCTCTCTCCTTTTTGCAAGCTCCCTTCTTGTGTGCTAAGTGAAGGTTTAATCTCACCTTCTTCTTCCTCATCTCTCAAGCATTCCAAAGACCCCATTTTCAAGAACTTTGAGCTAGGAGAGACCTCTCATCCAAGCTTTCCTTCCTTGTTTGAGCTACCAGAGGTTAGCAATGGTTTCCTTTCACGAGATCCTTGTTTTTCTAACCATTTGGAGTATTTTCCTCATTTATGCAAAGGGTTTTCATGGAGTTTTGAGAATGATTGAATGTTAGGGTTTCTCTTGGTTTGTTTTGGGGTTTTTGTAGATGGAAGACCTTGGACCTTAGAGATTTGTGTTTGGAATGGTTTTGTGAATCTCTTGACCCAAGGCAAGTAAACAATCAACTAATTTGATGGTTATGTTTAATATGAATGATTTTATGTTATGGTATTCTATTTCTTGTTCTCCTTTTTATGGATTTAGTCTTCTAATGATTTGAACAATGTTTATGTATACTTCACTTAAGATTTGGGTTCTTGTTAGAATATAAGTCTTTACTCTTTCATTGATTTCTTTTGGTTTAACTCTTTATACTCCCAAAATCTAGAATCTTGTTGAATGAAGAAAGCTTGTTCTTATATGATTGATTGGGGTTAATTGGAATGATTTAGTGAATTTGTGTTTTAATGCAATTAAAATAGAAGAGGAGCCCAAATACTTGTGGAAATCTTGTGAGAAGGGATGAAGGAAAAAGAAGAATCAGAAAATGAAAGGAAAGGTGCAATTCTGCACATGGATCGGACTGGGACAGAGCCCAGTCCGCTCGAGCGACCCAGTGGGCCGCTCGAGCGGACCAGGCTCTGGATGGGCCTCGCTCGAGCGAGCCCAGGGTCGCTCGAGCGGACCCAGCCCAGTTCTGGGCCCTTTTCAGGGCCTGGTTTGAGGGGCTGTTTCAATGACTTTTAAGCCTGTTTTAAGTCAGTTTTTGGGCCTGTTCTTGGGGTTTCTTTGGGCTTGTTTCTTGGGCCATTCAAGTCAGTTTTTGGGCCATTTCAAGACCTGATGTTGGGTCATTTTAGGGCCTGATATTGGGCTGATTTAAACCTGTTTTATGGGCCTGTTCAAAGTTAGTTTTGGGCTGATTTAAACCTGTTTTATGGGCCTGTTCAAAGTTAGTTTTGGGCTGATTTAAACCTGTTTTGTGGGCCATTCAAGGTTAGCTTTTGGGCTGTTTTGAAACTTGTTTTGTGAGCCATTCAAAATTAGTTTTGGGCTGTTTGGGCCATGGTTAAAGGGCTGCTTGGGACTAAATAAGTAGACTGTTTTGGGCTTGCGATAAGGCTAGTTGTGGGCCTGTTTTAAAGAGTTTGGATTTACTTGTGATGCTTGGAATTTGTGAAATGGGAATGGGAATAATGTGAGAATGAGTGTATGTGAAATTACCCGGGAATCGTTCGAGTCTCAATGCGCACTTTATCATTTAAATGTTGTGGATTTTTATTGGCATCAAACATATTCTCTTAATAATCAATGTTTAAAGGTTAAATGTGCATTGGGATGGTTCCTTGGTAAATCATTAAGTCATTCTCCACTATCCATTCCATTTCAAGTCAGAAAATGTATTTGTATTTGTATTGTATTCTTCGGTAAACTAATTTAAATAGCATCGGTGATTTGCTATAAAATCATGTGGTTTTCCATGTTCGAAAGGATTGATTGTATGATTTTATACAAATCACTTTGATGTGTATTTGAGCGGTTTACCTTGGATATTCGTATGTTTTCTCCGATTCGATTTGAAAAGAGATTGGAGTGGTTTGTCACATTCGGGATTTCTTCGATGAGACTATTATTTTGATAAGACTAGTATTTTGAAAATGAAATCTCGAGGCAAGACGGGGCCAGAGCTTTGTAGTGTGAGCCCCTGGGCCAAAGGGATTAGTATTATGGTTTGATTCGTATCGATTCGAGTTTTGAAAACTAAAGGCACCACTAGGCTTAGGTCACCTTGTCGGGCTGATCACCCGGCTTGGGATCTTTAATCTGTCCGCCAGCTGCAGCTTGGATTCTGTCTGTACCGACCATGGCAACGGTTTCTATCTGCCGGTCCCATTTGTATGGCTACGGTTCTGATTTTGATCTGCCGGTCCCATTTGTATGGCTACGGTTCTGATCCTATTTCCGGTCCCACGTTTAGTGGCTTCGGTTCTGTCTGCTCTTGTTACTTCGGTAATAGGAGAATATAGCTATGTGTGGTCGCCAAGGTTTTATCTGTGTATTACTTTATTTTATGATTCTTGTTGTTTATACTCTTTATGCTTTGACTTGGTTAATGTTTACGATATCGATCATTTATCATATTGTCGCTATTATTCAGGATTTGAAATGTATTTCCGACTATTAAATGTTTTATGTAGGCTGCTACTTTTTCAAGATACTTATGCTCAGAGTCTGTCCATTTACTTGCTTTGATATTTATGTTCGGTCTTTCGATCGTTTTAGCATGATTTATTGTTGTTATTGTTTAGACTATTTAAATGGATTTATGATGATTTCATAAGGTTTTACGAATGTTCTTTGGGTTCATATTATTTGTTTATTTGCTTGCCAGACCGTCGTGTCTGACCCTGTTTGTTTGGTGCCAGTTTCCTCTCTTTTTGTTTTTAGGTGTTTGATCGGAGGAGGCGGTGGGACCGCCGGTCTGACGTGAGAGGCTGCCCATTGATGTCATCTAGATGTCAAGTTTGGCACCGGAGTTCATATCAAATCTTTGGGGGTAGTATTTCTGTTTAGTTGGATATATTTTTGTATGGCTTTATTAGCCTTTTTATTGGGTTTGTAATGAAGACACTTGTTAATTGTAATTTGAACATGTGGGAATTAATTAGTCTTGTTACTACCAGCTCAGTGTGCTCTGATATATGACTTGTGCCAGTCTGATTATGTGATGGCTATATGAGGTTGGTTGAGTACGACACGGAACCCGATGGCTACGGATTCCGAGTCGTAACACCATATTTAGCTTCCGCGAAAATACACTTTGATTGTGATGGAATTTGTTTATCCTCATTCACGCGGATCTTGGGAAATACAACAAAAGTTTCAAATTATCCCAAAATTTCGCACTCCGGGATCGGATCACTGCAGGGCCCGGTTTCGGGGTGTGACAGTCTCCCTCAGATATGCAAACATAGATCACTTGTGAACTTTATAGGAAAAAGCAACTATTTCACTGGTCCCATCCCTACGACCATGAGAAACTACAGAAGCTTACAAGGAGTTTGGCTTCAAAGAAACGAGCTTACTGGAAATGTATCTGAAGGTTTTGGAGTAGATCCTAGTGCATGGTACATTGATTTGAGCTACAATAGATTTGATGGGGAGCTCACATCAAATTTGGCAGACTACCAAAACTTGACCCTGCTAAGAATCTCAGGAAACAATATCATAGGCAGAATACCATCCCAGATTGGACAATTGACACAACTAGAAAAAATCGACCTCTCTTCAAATCACCTAGAGGTAGAGATGCCCAAAGAGTTAGGGAGGCTATCTCTATTATATAACTTGAATTTGAGTGACAATCATCTCTTTGGTTTGGTACCACAAGAGCTTAGAAATTTACCTAAATTGGAAATTCTTGACCTATCCATGAACAATCTAAGTGGGCCTATACCACAACAATTAGGGGATTGCTAGAAACTGAGGTCTCTGAAACTCAACAAAAACTTTGTGGATAGGAGCATCCCATTGCATATTGGCAATTTGGGTAATCTACATGATCTATTGGATCTCAGCCACAATAAGCTTATTGGAAAGATACCATCACATTTTGGAAGACTAGGCATGCTGGAAAAATTAAATCTCTCTCACAATATGTTGTCAGGTTCTATACCATCTTCTCTTAATGAAATGATTAGCCTCACTTCCATTGATTTATCATACAATGATTTGGAGGGCCATCTTCCTGAGAGCGGGGCTTTTCAACAGGCCCCATTAGAGGCATTCATCGAAAATAAAGATTTATGTGGCAGCATAAAAGGTATGCATCCCTGCAATTCCACTAATGCAAATAAGAGTGATGGAAATAAAAGGCTCAACATAGTGATCACCGTATTTATTCCAATCGCGGGAGCATTATCTCTTCTGTATATTTTTCTCTATGTCTACTTTATTTGTCACAAAAGAAGAGATATAGAGAAATGTGTCCATGATATAAACACTAGAGATCTATTTTCTATATGGGATTATGATGGAAAGATTGTATACAAAGACATCATTGAAGCAACAGCGGGTTTTGATGATAGGTATTGCATTGGGGTAGGAGGATCTGGGGCGGTATATAAAACAAATCTATCAACAGGTCAAGTTGTGGCTGTAAAGAAATTTCACTTATTAAATGATGTTGAGCTACCATATCCAAAAGTCTTAGAAATGAAATACAAGCACTAACAGAAATTCGCCATCGCAACGGAAGGTTTTTTAGGACCCACTAGAATGAATTACTAGTTTTGATTTAATCAAACAATGCAGCGGAAATAAACCAATCAGACAGAACTAGCAAATAAATCAACCAAGCAATCACCACAAGAAGGCATACACAAATTTTACGTGGAGACCTTATCCAGGGAGAAAAACCACGAACCAAAAATCAAGAGTTCACGAACAGTTTACAAGATATACTCACAGGCTCCTTTACCTCATTCTGTACCTCGACCTAAGGACCGTAGTTGTTCTTGCACAGAATCCACTAACATGACTTCCACCGTACACCGTTCTCCTTACTTGATCTCCTTGCACCTTGTCCATAAAGATTATCAATCTTCTACAAGAGAGTAGAAGCAACAAAACCTTCTAGAGCAGCCCTTCAGAATAGTCTCTCAATGGCTCTAAAGAAACAAGGAAATCTCTCAGGATATTCTCACCTTAGATCAAGAGAGAATTAACTTCTTGTGTGTTCACTTTGGGTTGAGAGAAACACCCAATAAATAGTCCTAAGTTCGTGCCTTAGTCTTCTAATTAAACTCCAATCAGAAGAGAAATCAACCCCAAACTCTATTCAAGAGTTCTACCCGAACTGTGCTTTCCCGTCCAAGCTCGCTATAACGAGCATGTGTCTCGCTATAGCATATGTCCATCCCTTTAAAAGATTTTTTTCTTTTCAGAATTTTTAGGGATCCTTACATTGGTTTTCTGCCCCTTCATAAAAAGCTTGAATTGCTTCATGAACTGTACAACAACTTGGGGACCAATTTCCTCAGAATCTGAACCTGAATTACTTGCTAGCTTTCTTATATGATTCATTGGACGCTTTCTTGAATGACTCCTTGAATGCTTTCAAAGCAATACTATGAGATTTTGTCTTCCCTATTAGACTTAAGGTTTGCTTCAAAAGTTTGTAGGTTGCCAACCAACTCCTCAACTTTGAGCGTATTCAAATTTTTATTTTCATCTATGGCCACAACCTTTCCATCAAACCTTTCTGGGAGAGGACCTCAAAATCTTTTTAACAATTCTGTTTTCAGGAATTGGTTCCCCTAAGGTAAAAGTATCATTGATAATTGCATTTAGCTTCGAATTGAACTCATCAAAGGTTTCATCATCTTCCATCTTGATGGTTTCGAAAGCTGTATATAATTTCTGAAGTTTCGACTATTTGAAAGTGTCAGTCCCTTCATGCTCAGTCAATAGAATATTCCAATCTTCTTTCGCAGTAGTGCATGTAGAAATTCTACGAAATTTAGACATATTAACTCCATTATAAATAGCATTCAAAGCTTTAGAGTTACAAGTGGCAACCAACTCTTCTTATGTAGTCCACTTATCTTCAGGTTTGGGACCAATTACCCCATTAGCAGTAATAATGGGCAAGGAATAGTCATTCACAGCAGATTTCCAAACTTTCAGATCTATGGTTTTTAAGAAGGCAACCATCCTAGCTTTCCAAAGCATAATTGCTACCATCCAACTGAGGAGGCTTATTGGTTGAAGTGTCTTCGCGGTAGATACCCATTCTAGCAATATTTAGATCAACACAATAAAATAGTGTAACCCGCTCTGATACCAATTGAAGGTTTTTTATGACCCATTAGAATGAATTACTAGTTCTAATTTAACCAAACAATGTAGCGGAAATAAACCAATCAGACAAAACTAGCAAATAAATCTACCAAACAATCACCACAAGAAGGCAGACACAAATTTTACGTGGAAACCTATCTAGGGAGAAAAACCACGAACCAGAAATCAAGAGTTCACGAACAGTTGACAAGATATACTCATAGGTTCCTTTACCTCAGTCTGTATCTCGACCTAAGGACCGTAGTTGTTCTTGCACAAAATCCACTAACACGACTTCCACCATGCACCGTTCTCCTTACTTGATCTCCTCGCACCTTGTCCACCAAGATGATCAATCTTCTACAAGAGAGTAGAAGCAACAAAACCTTCTAGAGCAGCCCTTCAGAACAATCTTTCAATGGCTCTAGAGAAACAAGGAAATCACTCAGGATATTCTCACCTCAGATCAAGAGAGAATTAACTTCTTGTGTGTTCACTTTGGGTTGAGAGAAACACCCAATAAATAGGCCTAAGTTTGTGCCTTAGTCTTCTAATTAAACTCCAATCAGAAGAGAAGTCAGCCCCAAACTCTATTTAAGAGTTCTACCCGAACTGGGCTTTCCCGTCCAAGCTCGCTATAGCGAGCATGTGTCTCGCTATAGCGAGACACCATTCTACCGTTTGGACAGTTATGGCTCTTGCACGATCTTTATTCTAACAGCAACATTGTGAAGCTTTATGGGTTTTGTTGTCATGTACAATGTTCTTTTTTAGTTTATGAGTAGATTGAAAGGGGAAGCCTAGCTAGCGTGTTAAGCAATGAGGAAGGATCTACAAGTTTGGACTGGATCAAGAGGGTAAATATCATTACGGGTGTGGCCCATGCTTTAGCACACATGCATCACAATTGCAACCCACCAATAGTCCATAGAGACGTATCATTCAACAACATATTGCTGAACTTGGAGCTTGAGGCTTGTTTGTCAGACTTTGGAGTAGCTAGAATTTTAAAGCTCAATTCATCAAATTGGTCTTCTCTTGCTGGTACATATGGATATATTGATCCAATGAAGTTTCTATTTTGGAATTTCTTTTTTCAACCTTTTTACTGAAAACCTCCATATAGTTGAAGGAACTAACTGTTCCCAGATGGGTGTCGAAACCGAACTCGCCGAGAACCTTGTGTGTTCTGGTGTGGGATAGACCTTCGAACTCGCTGCGAATGCTCTCAGATCTACTGGATAATCAAGTAAGGATTCTCATCTCCCTTATAGAGAGCAATCCCTATGAGCCACGACTACAACGGACTCTACCCCTCCTAGAATCCCACATCTCCTGACCAGCGTGGGAATTCTGCCAACTGAGAGTCTGAACTTGATCCAAACTCTACCACCAAGAGTTTGATCCTTATCTGACTCACCAGGCACACCGCCGGGCTCGATCTAGCGTGGGTCCAATGGCAGTCGGGCCACACAATTTTCCTAACAATCTCCCACTTGGCACAAATGCCATATGAATCAAACGTGCCAATGTACATCAACATATACTGTAGTCCCTACATACATCTCTAGCCAAGGAAAATGCTTAATGAAGGAATACACGTCAATTCCACCAGTGGGATCCTCGAGATTGAAATCTTAAGTTTCTCTCCCACATTTTAGATATACAGATATAATAATTCAATATCTTGAGGGATTGTGGAATTGGTTCCATTCACCGATGTAATGGTAGACTCATAACATTTGCACCGGCTCATCGTTTCTTACCAACTTCAAATTTTCATGAAAAGATCCAACCTGATGGCCACTTGGTTTACTGCATCGCAGGTTGTATCCCAGCTTCTAGTTCTCAATAAAGCTATAATGTCAGTTTTCTTTATATCAAAAATAAAGACCTTTGCCAATGGGTTAAAATATAACCATACATGGACTCCCACTCATCCAAGTCATCATCCCAAGAGGCAACCATACAACCATGCAGTTCCAAAGACAACAACCGTGCCACAAAAAATGATGGAGAAAATGTTTTTGATGTACCCAGATTCCTCTTGATGGACCGCGCTCCTGCCTGAGTCCTACCGAGGTCGGCGGACGTGTGAGTCCGTTGGGTCCGACCCTTTCGTAACCGGGGGGCAAGGGCGTGCATCAACATTTCTTTGGGTGGGTGTGCCAGATTTTCTATTTTACTTGGAATTGCAAGTGGTGATCCGGAGATCAACCTTCGCAAGTAAAAAGGAAATCAACTTCTTTCAAGTTTTCCATTACACATATATTTAAGAAAAGAGACATTTTTCTTGATTTGCCGTGAAAGGCGATTTTTTTGGCGTTTATAGCCGATTTTTGGCGTTTATAGCCGATTTTGGCGTTTATAGCCGTTTTACAATCCTTATCAATAATGAAAGACAAGAGTTGTGATTTTTGTCTCTTTTTAGAAAATACAAACTACAATGAAAAGCAAGAAAAGGAGGATCTAACTTCTCAGGAGATTGTGGGGGACCCGTTCAGATTGACGGTCGCAAGCCATATGTGGGCTTCGCCATCATCCATGCAGATGAGAACAGAGGATGCTATTGATTCGCTTGGCTCGGCTATAACCTCAGGTTTTTAGAGAACAAAGACCAAAAGGAGGTCCTATGTCCAATAAAAAACTAAGTAGACGGGCTGAAAAGCCACATCTAAGCCATTGGAGGCAGAAGGAGAAGGCAAGGACCTTGGGAGGGGATACCCCCAAGGGACTTTTGTCACCTTGTAGCGGTGGTCGGTGTAGGATTTCCGCAGAGTTTTCTCTCTTTTCCTTCTCTGAATTTCTGTGCTTTGTCTGTGTCTCTGTGTTTCTTCCGATCTCTGTGATTTTTCTGATCTCTTTCTTCTTGGTGAGCTCTCCTATTTATAGGCTTTTAGGTAGCCATTTAGGAGGGTTTATGAGCCTTGATTGTCATAAAGCTACATAAAGGGAGGAGTTACAGAATTGAATTCTTTATTTTGTAACTCCTTTTTCTTGGCTTCTGATTGGCCGGAGGAGATTGAGGGCATTTAATCGCCTTTAATCGCCATGATGGGAGGAGTTTCATGGGTTAAATGCCATGAATCTCTTGACTTGTAACTCCCGGATGCTTGCTTCTGATTGGTCCGTCCAAAGAAATGGATTAATGACTGTAATAAAGCTAGTCAATTAATCGCATTAAGTGGTCGCCGAGCATCTGAAGAGTCGCGGGCCGTGCCGCGTCTTTTGGGATTCTTCTGGCGATGACCATCGATGGATCTTCATGTAGATCGACATCAGATGACCATATAATTTCAGGTGTTTGTTTCCAACAGCGGGTCGGTGCCATCCTGTCCTGTCGATTTCTCGATCGGTCGGGTAGAAAGCACACTTTTTTTTGGTTGACCGGGTGGCGATCAATGTCGTTTTCGATACTCTTGATGATTGACCCGTGTTTTGGACGGATGTCAGAGGATTTGGTGTCTCAAAAGCATGAATTTTGGAAAGTACCAGAGGCTGGGCGCTTCGAATCGTGAAAAAACGGCGAAAACCGGGGTTTCCGGGGCCTTCCCGGCAACCCCGGGCTCGACCCTGGGCCAGGGTCGCAGGGGTCTGCGACCCTGGGGGGTTTTTTCCCCCTTTTTGTCCCGTTTTGTGTCCGTTTTTGCTGTTTTTCGATTCTTTTTTCTTCTGTATTTTTCCTTGACATTTTTGACCATTTATTGGGCCAATTTCACTGTAGGAAACCTGATGAGAATCCTTGCATTTTATTTTGCAAAGTTTCCAATTTCCTGAGAAAGCCGAAGACTTTGTCGCGCAGAGCTGCCGATTTTCCGTCAGAAGCTGAAACTGGGTCAAACGATGTCAGAATGACCTGAAATTTGGTGTGAAGCCTCCTGAGCAATAAATAAGACCAACCATAGGCTTTTTTTTTTTGAGTTTTGAAGCCGTTTGAGGTTCTATCACCAGTAGACTTGCTTTTGTCGCGATGAAGATGTCGCGGTTTGATGTGCGGTCAACCGATGTCCGATTGACTTGAAATTTGACAGGAAACCTATTGGAGTCATTTTAAGATGATCCATAGGCTCTGTCTTGGAAACCATGGTCCTGGGGAGCTTTGCCGCCGAGAGGCCTGATTTGGCTTCCGAGCGTCAAACTATGGTCAAATGTTGTCCAAATGACCTGAAATTTGACGTGTAGCCCTTTATAAGCATTTTGAAGCCGTCCATGCGCTCTATCTGATGAGTGATGGTCTCGGTGGTTCTCGCCGCCGAGAGGCTTGATTTAGCTGTTCGAGGGTTGATGTAGGGTCAAACGTTGTCGGTTTGACTCGGAACTTGACGTGGAGCCTTTTGGATGTATTTTGAGACCATCCATCGGCTCTGATCGAAGATTTGGTGTCTCCGATGTTTTCGCCGCCGGGAGCTCCTTTTCGGATGCCGGAGAAGCGAAGTTAGGCCAAATGATTTTGAAATGGCCTGAAACTTCTTGTGTACTCCTCTTTTAGCTGTCTTGAAGAATCTTGCAGTTTTTGTTTGATTCTGACAAGATTTGATTTTTTGAAAGTAGCATTGCCTATTTATGGCAGGTTGCGACTTCATGTAGCTCTTTCGATCTTGAAGAGGCAAAGTGACATTTTTGGTGTCAACACCTCTTATGTACTTGCCGTAACAGGCATACCCGAATAACTTAGGAATCTGATTATGAGACCAACGACGATCCATTTCTGATCTCATAAATCTGAAATTACAGCATTTTATGCACGATGAGGATGTCATGCATTATGCACCTCCCACTATCCTCGAGTAAGGCTTGTCTCTGGTCATGAGCATGTCATTCTCACTAATGGGATCCCAATTGTTGGACAATTTCATACATATGCAAATGGGAGTTTCGATTGGCTCGCACATCTCCATATACAACTATTTTAACACAACGTCCTACTCGGACCCATGTGACAAAGTTCGTACCAGATTCGGCTTACATGGTTGCTGCATATGCCCAGTACATCATGCTTTTGTTTTCCATCTTGAATCAATACTTCAACACCATTGCTTAGAGATTGCTTCCAATTCGCCACCAACAATGCTTCCAATTCGCCACCAACAATCAATATATATAACTAGTCCCACTGCTTTGACCTAAATGCATATCTCATATGTCGGGGATAAACTAATTTCACGTATGGCCTCTTGAAATACTCATGTTAAGATAACTTGTACATACTTATCCTCGTGATATTTGCACCACAAAATCCACAGATTACATGTAAAGCTTTTCCTACTTTTCGCCATTTAGGAACACAACCTTTACATCCACCAGGCGCAACTATAGATTCTCACAACCAACCATTGCCCTTAGGATTCACATGGATAGGAATTTACGCCCGGAGAGATAATCTCCACGTAACCAAATCCTTCCATTTCTAAATCCTTGTGCCACCCATCGTGCTTATCTACCAATTTGTCATTATCATTTTATTGCTAAAAACCCATAGCCCTTCAGTCCTAAGGTGGATCGACTAATTGCCATTCCCGGTTCTTATTTTATATTCACCTTTATAGTGTATAGTTAATCACCATATTGTATAAATTGACAATGAATGACAGGTTCAGATCTTGTACGATTTTTACCAAATAACTACACCAATCATCCAACCACGTCGAAAGTTATCAATCCTACAAGACTCCTAATAACCCGGGTTGTTCATTGTCAAGTAGGTCTTGGCCAGGACTTACACTTCCAACGCTGCCAATGTTGAAAATCCCACTTTTCGTAACACCCTCCATCTTCAGAGATGTTGTGGTGCATCTCTAGGATTTGTATGGGATCCACAAGGAAGCACACATTTCGACCTGTGGTTATAATCCGATATTTGTGATTGATCACACGATATCCATTTGGATGATTCAATTTTTCAATGAAAGAATAATTTTCTTCGTTTCCATTTGCAGTTGGTATTATAATTGTGGCCCACAATAGTTTGTGGACAACACATCCCCTCAATGTCATAGGTCAAATTTTAGGTTTGGCACCAGTCCATAACTCATAAATGGGTTAGAGGTGTACAAAATTAACCGCGACCTGACCCGACCCGTGGGTCAATGGGTGGGTTACTCCACCCAGAATTTCTATGCTTGACCCGACCCGACCCGACCCGTGACCGTTGGTACGGGTAACGGGTCTCACGGGCCGGGTAAGGGGGATATTGTTGAGTGCACAAAAATTGTTCGACTCAATATATATTGTGCACTCAACAATATCCCCCCTTACAGCACACAACGAAAGATACATGTGGTTAACATGGATCTAATATATCCAAACATAAAATGATTTAAAAGTTTCTAACTACACCATTTTAGCTGTGGGGTGTACAGAATCAAATATAAATATATATCCTCTCCATGCACAATATACTTGAATCGTTCATAGGTGCATCCCCCCTCTTAACGGATCTCATCCATTAACTTTTCAGCCCTATTGGTCCAAGACTCAACATCATACCACTCAAAGCATTTTTACAGTGCCTCAAGCTTATATCAAATTAGATAAATTTAAATGTATTTGCTAAAGTCACCAATCGGAGTAGCAGATCACTCCCACCCATTTAAATTTGGACAAATAAAAAGGTCAGCATATTATAGAGTGTATGATATCATTCAACCACACTTCTAGTTATACCGGAAAAAAAAGGTATTCGGTTATTTTCCACACAGTCATGGTTTCAATGTACCAAGGTCAGGTAAAGGTATCATCCCAACCAGTTCATTTATTTTGTCTTTATTGACGTGTCATATTCTCAATGCCATAAGTGTGCCAAACCACACATCCAACACATACTGAATAATTAAAAAACTAGAAGATTTATTCATTACAAGCTATATCAAGCAAGTAAATATCATCTCAGAAATAAAAAAATTTTAACAATCTTCCATGCATGCAAATCGCAACTATATTGCCTCAGAACAGATTTCCTTATCTATTCTATCACCAGTTGAGCCACGAATTTTACTCATCACAGAGTAGTAATTAGTAAAGCATCCCCAAAATATAACAAATTAAATTTTCAGAGTCAAATGTGATTTAGACTCGTGTCATTTTTAAACACATAATAAAATTTGTTCCATATTTATAGATGCTTACAATCTCCGGATTTTGTTTTTATGAATTCAAAAAATTCAATTTCCATCCTTGAGATCACATGAAAAACCACAAATCGATCCACCTAGTTCCGTTCTTACACCTTCATCAGATCCACCGTTATATGACTATGACATTTGTATCCGATCCACTAGGTTGTCTATTCCGTCATATTCTTATGTCCCATTGACTTAAATAAATTATTGTTATTTATTGCCTCAAATTTGTGTAAATTTAAATATTTGAGAGGCTTGGGACTTAAGAGATACACCCCACTAAAGTGGAAGACCATGGCAATAGACATATAATTGGAACACATTGATCAATTAGTTTTCCCATCGTGGCCAACATTTTATTTGTGATCCGATCAACCTAGTTGTCAATCACGCATCCATCAGGAAATCAATAGTACATACATGCATCATAGATTATTTTCATCCGAGATCTAGTGATTTTTATCAATATTTTACCACTAACCAGAGATCATGTCTCTTTTGTGTCATTGGAATTGTGCTCACATTCTTTCGATCAAATTCTCGACCCCTTGATCCACACATCAAATATTTAGTGGATCAGTTATTATACCCCCACTACACAAGGTAATGCCCAATTACCATTAGATGATACCGCAGTGGTCGTCAAGGGTCATCAAAAGAAAATACAAGTTGGGTCTTATCACAACAAATAAATGCACAATTCAAAGATAAAGCACCCATCAGATATCTCTACACGAGTGGGCACTTCTCGCTGAAGATGTCACTCTCGAGTAGGTCATACAGTGCAGATTTATAAGACATCCAACGCATAAATAAAAGAAAAGATCAAGATACCACTGACCTTGATCGTTGACCTAAGAACTTTTCTAACCATTGGATCATCAATCTCTCATTGCCTTTGTATAGATCTCGTTGCCATGAGTCAGCAAGCGCAAATGGATCGTCCATCGGAGCTCAGAAGACCCAGATATCGCGCAACAAAAATCAAGCGTCAAGGATGACTGCATCTAGTCCAAAACATTCCTGTCCATTGGATTGTAGATCTGTCACCACTACTGTGCAGTGATCGTTATCACGAATCCGTAGAACCAAACTGTTCGTTGATCGGAGTTCGGATGAACAAGTTATGGCTGGTCAAAGTTCTCAGTTGACGGGGCTCACACAAATGTCATCATCTACATTGTGCCTGACGTCATGATGACGTCATCGGTGCACAGCGCACGTACTAGCGCCTGCCTCTTGTATTCTAGGCCGTCTGGATTGATCTATGGTTTGGTCGACCCGGCCTAACCTGACCCACCTTGACATGCAGTGCCCGAAACAAGAAGAGGTTTCCTTCTGCACGCGTCCCGGAGCCAGAGTTCGACGCGCAAACTGAGACAAACCAAGCAGCGATGGTGTCTCTTGCAGCAGCCTTCTCTAGTTCTCTGCAATGAAGTGGACCGGGCTGAAGATGGGTCATGTCTGATAATGTACAGCTATGCAAATCAACAGATGATCAATCAAAAGCAGAAAATCAGGGATGACTGAATCTGTCATGGAATTGTATACTTTTGAATATTTTCAAATCTCCTATAAAATAGGATCTGCTGTAATCTCTGCTGTAATAGCTCTCATGTATATTCTATTTAAATTTAACATGCAGGCTAATTCTCATTAAGATTTTGAGATTAGTTTTATTCCGGAGTCTAAACTCTATCATGGTATCAGAGCACCAGACGGTTCTGGTGTGTAGACAATAAGGTTTTTTTTTTTACCTACCTTTCATATCTTCTTTCTCTTCCATGGCCACCTCTTCTACCACAACCCCTGTCCCTAAATCCTCCGATGAGGTTCAAGACCTCACTAAGGCATTGCCCACTCTTGTCAATCTTGTCTCTATCAAACTCACCAAAACCAATTACATCCTTTGGAATCTCCAATTTATGCCATTACTCAAAGGATATAATCTCCTTCGCTTTGTTGATGGATCCCATACGGAAGATAACACCAACCCCAACTGGAAACAAATTGATCAACTCATTGTTTCCTGGCTCTTTTCTACCATAACAGAGGCAATACTCCCTGAGGTAGTCAACCTCCAAACTGCCAAGGAGGTCTGGGATGCCCTTCACAAGCGGTTTGTGCAACACAGCCGACTACGAGAATTGGAGCTCCGACAGAAAATTCAATCCTTCAAGAAAGGATCAACGTCCATGTCTGCATACATCCAACAATTCCGGCTGTTATGTGATGAACCGAATGCTATCCAGAAGCCTCTCACTGATGAAGATAAGGTTTCTTGGATGCTTAAAAGACTGGATCGTGACTACAATGCGGTGCAAACCAACATTCAAACTCGGGACAAATACCCGACATTCAAAGAAACTACCTTTATGCTCTTAGCACAGGAAGCACTCCTCAAATCCTATGATGCTCTGCCAACAGATCACACATCCACTGCCTTTGTTGCCCAACGAGGAGGACGCCCACCTTACAATCGTGGCAGATCACATAGTCATCGTGGTGGCAGAAGCTATGGACGTGGACGAGGTCAACAGCTCGAAACTGGAGGCAAAAACATGACCTCTCGCCCAACCTGTCAAGTCTGTGGGAAAATAGGACACATTACCCTCAAGTGCTGGTATCGGTTTGATGAGTCTTACCAAGAAAAATCGCCTTCTAGCGATGAAGCTAATCAAGCGTTTGCTGCTCTTTCCCTGCATGACCATGGGACTGCATCATGGATCGCTGACACTGCGGCCACTACACATGCTGCTCAGTCACAGGCTCTGCGATCTACATTGGATCCAACTTGATTTCTTGGACTGCCAAGAAGCAGCCCACTGTGTCTAAATCCAGCACTGAAGCCGAATATAGGGCCCTCTCGTATACTGGATCTGAAGTAAAATGGCTAACTTATCTCTTGAAGGGGCTTGGCATTCCAATGCACACCACACCAAAATTATATTGTGACAATTTGGGTGCAACCTATCTTACAGTCAATCCACTCTATCATGCTCGCACAAGGCATATAGAGGTGGATGTTCATTATGTTAGGGACCAAGTGAAAGATGGTACACTCCAGGTTCTGTTTACTCCAAGTGAGACTCAAATTGCTGATATTATGACAAAAGCTTTAAGTGTGGCTCGGTTCAAGACTCTAAGACACAAATTGCAAGTCCAATCCTGGCCCTTGAATTTGAAGGGGGGTGATAATGTACAGCTATGCAAATCAACAGATGATCAATCAAAAGCAGAAAATCAGGGATGACTGAATCTGTCATGGAATTGTATACTTTTGAATATTTTCAAATCTCCTATAAAATAGGATCTGCTGTAATCTCTGCTGTAATAGCTCTCATGTATATTCTATTTAAATTTAACATGCAGGCTAATTCTCATTAAGATTTTGAGATTAGTTTTATTCCAGAGTCTAAACTAATCTCAAAATCTTAATGAGAATTAGCCTGCATGTTAAATTTAAATAGAATATACATGAGAGCTATTACAGCAGAGATTATAGCAGATCCTATTTTATAGGAGATTTGAAAATATTCAAAAGTATACAATTCCATGACAGATTCAGTCATCCCTGATTTTCTGCTTTTGATTGATCATCTGTTGATTTGCATAGCTGTACATTATCAGCGTCAACGTAGCCTGGCCCGGAAGTTGGCTTGCAGCAAAAGCTTGGCATGGTTTGCACTGGCGCGCGTCCCGAGGCCGGAAAAAGAAAATAAAGCAACACCAAGCAACACGTGGTGCACTTCTTCTCCTGCTGCGCAAACCAAATAAATGCGAGTCTTCTTCCTCGTTAGCTTCTAATTGCATAACAGAATGGAATGGCAACCCGATAGAAAACCCACGATTAAGAGGTCCTAGATCCGGTGATCCACAACCTTATCGTAAGATCCGAACCATCAAAAGCACATAACTTGGCTCTGATACCAATTGAAGGAACTAGCTGTTCCCATTCCCATATGGGTGTCGAAACCGAACTCGCCGAGAACCTTGTGCGTTCCGGTATTGGATAGACCTGCGAACTCGCTGCGAATGCTCTCAGATCTACATTCCCACCAACTGATAGTTTGAACTTGATCTAAACTCTACCA
Source organism: Litsea cubeba (assembly GCA_012931725.1). Classification (NCBI taxonomy): domain Eukaryota; kingdom Viridiplantae; phylum Streptophyta; class Magnoliopsida; order Laurales; family Lauraceae; genus Litsea; species Litsea cubeba. Next base: position 32,543,255 of record CM022946.1, read on the forward strand.
CCAAGAGTTTGATCCTTATCTGACTCACCAGATCAAAACTTGTTGGGAGTTCATCCGTGGCACACCGCCGGGCTCGATCTGGCATGGGTCCAATGGCAGTCGGGCCACACAATTTTCCTAACAATAGTTTCCCATATAGATGTTAGAAAACAACATTTTTTATGATTCCTTTTAACTTCATATATCACTAGATTATGCCTGCATTTTGCACCAACAACCATTACTAACAAAACCTAATCTTGCTTCCTCCTTGCAGACCTTGCTTTAACAATGAGAGTGACCGCAAAAAAGTGATGTCTACCGCTTTGTAGTGGTTGCTCTGGAAGTGATATTGGGACAACATCCAGGAGAACTCATCTGCACTTTTTTATCATTAGGTGGCCAAAATATATTGTTGGCAGATGTTTTAGACCATCGCCTTCCACATCCTAATAATGCTGATGAAACCAAGCAAATCATGTGGATAGTTACACTAGCACTAGCATGCCTAAGGGCTAGTCCACAATCTCGGCCAACCATGCTATATGTTTCTCAAGGGCTTTCCTGCTGCAAGGTCACGTTTGGTCAATCAATTTCACACAATTACACTAAGTCAATTGATGGAATTCAAGATGTAAATAACTTTGTGATTTTAAAGTTTTTAGTACTAAATTAGATTCCAATAGAAATGCTATTACCGAAGAGTTGGAGGCTTGGGACAAAATAGAAGAAATTCATCCTTTGATTGACGTCGAGAAAAGGGCAAGAGGAGAAGCTGTTAGAAAGTTATGGGAGGTTAATCGTATGGAGGAAATTAACTGGAGGCAAAAATCTAGAGTATTGTGGCTTAAGGAGGGTGACAGAAATACAAAATTCTTTCACAGGATGGCAAATTCTCGTAAAAGAATCAACTACATTGGCAAGATTAGGAGAGGAGAAAGGGACGTATATAGCCCGGAGGAAGTGAAAGAGGGGATTGTTGAGTTTTTTTAATCTCTTTACTCTGATGAAGATTTTCATAGGCCCACTTTGGAAAGTCTCCATTTTCCTTCTTTATCTTTGGACATAAAGCAGTGGTTGGAAAGGGAATTTGAAGAGGAAGAAATTACAAAAGCTTTGAATAATTGTGCAAGAGATAAAGCAACTGGCCCAGATGGTTTTAATTTTGCTTTCATCAAGGCTGGTTGGAGTTTTCTTCGTAAGGATTTTTATAACATGCTTTCAGAATTTCATAGAAGAGGACGTCTTCACAAAGAGATTAATGCCACTTTCTTAATGTTAATACCAAAAGTTCCGAATCCAAGTGATTTGAAGGACTTTAGGCCCATTAGTTTGGTGGGTTGTGTCTATAAGCTTTTGGCAAAGGTTTTAGCTAATAGATTGAAAGTAGTTCTTCCTCTAATAATAACTCCTATGCAAGGGGCTTTTGTTAAAGATAGGCAAATTCTTGATGGTATCCTTATTGCAAACGAGCTTATTGTTTCAAGAAAGCGGTCACACGAGGAAGGTTTTATCTTTAAGATTGATTTCAAAAGGGCCTATGATCATGTAAATTGGAAGTTCTTGGACTATATGATGGGCAGATTTGGGTTCGGTGAGAAATGGAGGGGATGGATAAACGAGTGTATTTCTTCTTGTTCCTTCTCAGTCTTAGTTAATGGCTCGCCTTCTCAATTGTTTAAAGCTTCGAGAGGCCTAAGACAAGGAGACCCATTATCACCTTTTCTGTTTACGATGGTTGTTGAAGCTTTGAGTGCTCTCTTATTGAAAGCCAAAGACATTGAGATAATTGGGGGTTTTAAAGTGGGGAGACATGGGGAAGCCGTTACTCATCTACAGTTTGCAGATGATACAATTCTTTTCATCTCTTCTAATTGGGACGAGATTGTGTTAATTAAAAGAATTTTGAGATGTTTTTAGTTGGCCTCGGGTTTGAATGTTAATCTTCATAAAAGCATTTTAGTGGGGGTGAATTGTTCTGAAGAGGTCTTAAGGCCTTTAGCTATCAAACTTCACTGCAAGGTTGGTCATTTGCCGGTCCATTATCTTGGGTTATCTATTGGAGCTAATCCAAGATCGAAAACAATATGGGAACCTGTTGCTTAGCTTTTTTGTGTGGTGTTTGTCCTAAGCGGAGGACATGATTTATTGCTGTGTAGCACTTCACTCATGAAGAGGTCGAATCCACAGAGAACGGACTAGGGTTTCAGCTCTAGAGGACTTCTTTCGGTCGAGAGTGACCAACTTTTGTTCGATGGGTGTAATTAATTCTAAGCTAAGGACTGATTAAAACTGCAGAAAACTGAATGAAAATGTTATGCTAAAGAGATGGTTCAACCTAGGGTTCAAACCACCTAGATTTTCATGGTTTCATCTTCCTCTTCATTACGCAGATAAGAATTGAATCAATCCAGTTCTCACCTGGAAGATTTCTTCGTGAAAATCAAATATCAATCTAAGTGAATAATTCCCAAAGAGATTCCTAGACATTCAATTTGATAATCTGAGAGTCATCGACCCAAGCACTAGTTGTATCATCTTAGATGAACACAATTAGTCAAAGGCTTAACATCTCAATTATGATTTCTTGAAGCAGAACATCAATAGAAATTATCTTTTATCATGAAAACATAATCAGGAATAATAACCCATACAAAACCCAGGTTGAATTCTCCTTAGGTTAAACCATCTGTAATTCTACCCCTCCATTAATGGAGAAGTCTTCAAACAGATTAAATGAAAGTAAGAGAACAGTAAGAACATAATTGAAAGATTACCTCTAATAAAACTTGAATTAATATGAAGGATTCTGTCTTAAAACAAGAATTGAACAAAATTGAACACCAATCTTCAATAGAAACTACATCTACATTTATCTAAGGAAGGAAGAGAGAAAAAGGGAGGATAGGCGGCTGGGAAACTAAGACAAAACCCAGATTACCCTAATTTTCGAGCTATAATGCTTTATATAGGTCCCCACAACTTTAATTACAAAACTGCCCCAAAAAGTAAAATTCTATCCAAATCCGAGTGTTTACCGGTAGAACTACCGGTTTAACAGATGCAATTCTCATGTCCAAACCTCTGCTAGAATATCAGCCACTTCTACCGATAGAACTTGCGGTTGACTATGGAAATCTCATGATCAGCCATTTCTACCGGTAGAACTTGCGGTTGACTGATGGAAATCTCATGATCAGCCTTTCTGCTAGAATATCAGCCATTTCTACCGGTAAAACTTGCGGTTGACTGATGGGGACCGGTTTCTTTACTCTCTATTTGATCCATTCATCCACCAGAAGCTTTATTCTTCATCAAATTTCTGTAATTGAGCAAAAACCAATATTTGTGTAAAATTATATGAAATCAACGAAATTAAACACGAATGAAGGTGATGGAAAGGCAATTAAGTCTCTAATTGCTTAATAATTAGGTACTTATCACACCCCCCAACTTGGACTTTGCTAGTCCCTAGCAAATTAAGAAGAAGCCATCTTGTCTGTACATACAATTCTCAGTTAAAAGTGGAAATACATGATTTATGCCCAATTGAAACAGATGTCTAAGACCATGAAAATATTAATATCTACATCTCATGGAATAAAACATTCAATCAAGATGCAAAGATAAGAATGAGTTAATCATCACATCAAAATGAATTCCAAAGCTTACAAAAGATATCACTCAATGTAGATGTCACTCATTTCAATGAACATACCCCATGAAAACTAATCTCACAATGCTTCTTCTAACATCACACACATACAGAACAACACTAAAGTAGCATATAAATTCAAACATGCATTCTAATGGAAGTAATGACACAAAAAGATTAATTAAGGATCTTAGGATTGCATTGAAAAAGGTTAACAATGACAGTTTTTTTTTTTAGACAAAATGGGGCATGGCCTTACATGGCTTGGGTCAACTACCCTTTTGCCATGCCCATTTACAAATCAAACAAAAACGATATTCCTCACTAATCAAAAACTAAGATCAACCATCAATAGGACAACTCATTCACTGACTAACTCTTCAGTGTCATCCTCCCCCTCATCATCATCATCATCTTCTTCTTCTCCCTCTGCCTCTTCTTCTGCTGCAGTATTACTGCCACCCTTTTTCTGGCTAGGACCAGCCTCTGTCTCTCTCTGGGGTGACACATAGGGCTCAGCTCCTTGTGATACAGCAACCTTCATCAGATACTCTTGCCTGGATCTCTGTTTTTCCATTTCTTGTTTAATCACTTTCTGCCCCTCTATTCAATCATCTACTTTGCACCCAAACCACTTCATCAATTCCATCATATAGGTCTGAAATGATGAACCCTTCACTTGTTTAGGAATAGAAGAAGAAGGTTGAGCTGCTGATGGAGGGTCCCTTTTTTGTGATTTGGCCTTTGCCATTGTTTTCACCGTGATTGCCCCTCTATCACTAGGTAAAAGCCAATCATCTGGGCCTTTCTTTACTTTCTGATTTAAGCATATCTTAGTGATAAGACAAGGGTAGGGGAGGGCCGCCTTAGCTGTGGACTCCTCAGGGTATCCCCTCATCGGATTGTATATGAATTGAGCTACATTCATTCCTTCATTTGGGCTCCAGATCACCCATAGCAACTCCATCTCCTTTTTTCCTAGCATCTTCTCATCGCCTTGAGGGAAAATGTTGTAATGCATAATTTTGTTCAACATCCCTGCTTCCCCATTCAAATTCCCAACTGTGGTTGTCCCTTCTACCATAGCTTCCCCTCTCAACACCAACTAATCATGAGGAATTTCCAAAGGAACATCTTGAGGCCTAGGGTATGTGATTCTCTCCCTAGCCACTGGGGTGTATCCTAAGGCTTTTGCAATAATATATTGATCAACTTTAACTTTTGTTCCATTCACCATTGCAGCTATTTGTTCACCTCCTGCTATCACACGCTCCATAGATTTGAAAAATTGACGAACGAAGTTAGGAATATACCCCGCAAAGGCAGTGTCCATGTATTCCAGCTTGCTATTGATCACTGCTCCAAAGCATTCCCCAGTACCAAGTTTACCCACATCAACCCTCCTTTCAATCACAAATGCTTTCTTGTCTACCTTCCTCTCCCATTTGATCTGACCTGCACTTTTCTGTGGAGGAGGGGGAGAAGACTTCCTTGGTCTTTTTTCAGCTCTTCTATCACTTTCCCCTGAAGTGCTACTTTTGGATTTCCCGCCCTTAGCAATTGCTCCTTTCTTTGGTGCACCTCCTAATTTAGGATTCTTTGTCCTTGGCATGGTTTAATGTTGTGTGTAGAAGGTATGAATTGGTTTTGGAAGGGTATGGAAGTGAGTATCAATTTTTTTTTAGGGAAGGATGGGGATTTCGGAATGTAGGGTTTTCTTGGACTTTTTGGAAGTTTGATCAAAGGGTGAGGGAGAAATGGTGATGAAGAGAAGGTATTTGGGTGTTTTGAAAGAAGATTGGTTGGATTAATGGCGGTTTTGGAAGTTCGGGTGTTAGGGTTTATGGAGGAGAGACTGTCGGCTTGAGAGAAAGGAGAAGAACTAGATGAAATGACAAACAGAACAGGGAAAAAAATATATAGGGTTGCCTGGGCCCGTACGTTCTACCGGTAGAAATACCGGTAGAGAAAGTTCTACCAGTAGAACTATCGGTGGAGACTTAGTAGCAAAAATCCTAGCTTCTCTGCCTCAAATGTTTCTTTTTGAACCAGTATTTCTACCGGTACTGCCATTCTTTTTTTTTTTTTTAATGACTTGGCTAAAAATCCAACACCTTCTTCCTCTGATTTTCAAAACCTTTATCCAACGATTGATTTGAGAATGAATCTTACTTAAGTCCAACGAAGTGACTTATTCGCGAATTCCTCAATTACGCAATGGAATACTAGTAGAGAAGAAGTCTCAATGAATAGAATTGTTAGTTTTATGGTCTCAATACCAGCATATGATGTAATAAATTGATTCATTTTAATTTATTAATCAATACATTCATGCTTTCCATTTCATAAGATGAATGATGTTTAATTATATACTTGCACATAACCAATACAAATGACATAATGGTTCATGAGATGAACCGGGGTCCATAAGTATACTAAATATAATACATGTGTATGGATGAGTTCCACATACGGGAGACATGTATAATAAATCTTATACTTAAATATCTTCACAACCAGTGATGAGACTGGACATCTCATACTGACAAGGTTGCAGCATTTTGATCACTAAGAGATAGTGTGATTTGTCTCAATCATCAGAATGAAAGATTTTGGATCATAGTGCTGGTACATTGGATGTATTAAAGGACCATGAGAAGCACCTTATAAACACTGTCTTTATAATAAGGTCTTTTCTCATAATTCCCTAGCAGTAAGCTCTCAATCCTGAGACATTAATGAACTCAAGTTTCTATCTATTCATTTGCTTTGAATCACCAATGAATGAGGCCAACTGTAGGTCAACACCTCGGTGATTTGGGTACGTGGTAGTAGAGCTGCGAGAACATTCAATGGTCAAGATGGAATCTATCTCTAATATCCCCTTGTGCCAATTAATGGATTTAATCATTGGTAAGTGTACACCCATTCCAATTAAGAGTTAATTGGAAAGGTACCATTGATCATTATAATTAATTGGGGCTCAAGGATAATAAGATATAGATCTATTTTGGAAGACAGGTCCAATTGATCCATGGATATTGATGGAGGGGCCTACTTGTGGTAATAGGGAAGTTTAGGGTCTTCTATGTAATTTCCTAAGACTGGAGTTCAATTGCATTTATATAGTGGAATTATTTGCAATTAACTGTGGGCCCGGATTACACATGAGATGTGGGGTTGCGTGTCCCAGTTGAAGCCAGCTTTCTAAGGAATCCCTAGTGGTCCCCACGCTAGCCCAATCATCAGACGAATACTAATGCTAGTTGAACTTTAAAAGGAAAGTTACTATTTCTATTTGAAGTGAGACTTCTAATAGTGGTAATAGTATGTTTCTAATTACTAATGGAAGTGAGACTTCTATTGTAATTAAGAAAGAGAAGAAAGTTACTAATTAATTTGGAAGTGAGACTTCTAATTAAATTAGTAAAGAGTAGTTTGCAAAAGCTATAAATAGGGACCAAAGGGGGCTTGGACGTTCATCCTTGGAATTCACGCCCAGCCCCCTTTGTGCAAGAGTTGCACATCTCTTTTCTCCTTCTTCTAGTTCCTTTAAGTTCCTAGTTGCCTTCTCTTGAAGATCCCACCCATCTTCTTGAGAAAGAGATTCTGATTCGGGTAATAGCGTGGAAGGCCATTGGGTTTTGGAGAAACCTATTTGATTCGCGAAAGGATTCGTCATCAAAGAAAGTAGTAAATTCTCCATTAGAGCACAACCGAGCTCCAAAGGTATAATCTATTTTCTTGTATGATATAGATCTTTGTTGCATGTTTTATCTCATAGATAGATTATATTACTGATCGTGATAGATGAGATAGAGGGTTTGCATCCTGGAAACATTGATAGCCCTATGGATAGTTGATCCCTGTATCAAGTGGTTCAAAAAGTTTTGAAACCTATCCTAGAGGCCCACCTAATTTCCAACAAGAATATCTTCGTATCAGTCAATCACAAACCCACAGCCAAAACATAGAAGATCATCTTTACTTCAAAGTCATCCTTAGACTCATCATAACCAAGCCCAATTTTTATAACACAACCATATTCCATCTGCAGAAATCACCCCAAAACCCCCCATTCCTCCTTGCCTCCTTTACACCGGTTCCCTAAGGTTTAGCACAAGAATAAGGGAATATAAAACATGGCTCAAACAAGGGTACAAGGGTGACTCTTTTCTGGTTTTATAAACAATAAATTTCCTTGTATTAACAATTTGTGTCACCACTTCCAAAAGAGGTAAAATGAATGCAATTCAAGGCTACAAAAGTATGAACTTGCAAGTGTGTGGAATCCACTCTATCACTCAAAGCACTCTAAAAAAAACAAGGGATATGGTACGAATTCAATTCAATGTGATGATTAACTCATGCAATCATTCAAAGACACATAGTAATCAAAGAAGGCATACATCATGTATTTCACGAAAGTTGAATCTCCAATTGAGAATTGCAATGAAATGAATGCAAGGCTTGTATTTACAAATTCTAAATAGTGAAAAATTAATTATATGCATGAATAAATTTCATGCCTCTTCCCCCTCCCCCCCAACTCGAATGAAACATTGTCCTCAATGAGTAAAACAACTAAGAACAAAGGGAAAAGAGAGGAACGAAGTTACCAATCTACGAAGGTTGGTGCTGTAGTACAAATAACCTGCTGAGACTTAGACACCAACTATTGGTTAGAAACAAAAACGGGGCAAGCACAGATGGTGCACCCCAAAAACCATCCACTTTTCAAATGATAAAAATGAAGAATGAATCGTTGGTCTTTTAAAGTCAGATTCCAAGACATCACACTAAAGAACGAGGTGATACGGAGTAGCATCATCCGCTATTTATTTTAAGATGCAATTAGGCCAATCAAGCACACAAAGAGATAAAGACATTAAAGAGGGGAAAACAAATTGCATGCAAGATGGCAACTAACAGAGTCAAGAAAGATTAAGAACTAGTGGCTTCCGGATAAACAGGGTCCACTAATTCTTCCACAATGTCCTCTTTTGAAAAATTCTCCAAAAATGGCTTAAGTCTTTGCCCATTAACTTTAAAAATCTTTCCATCATTGTTATTAAAAACATCAATAGATCCATGAGGGTAGATTTTATGCACAAAATAAGGTCCAGTCCATCTTGATCTTAACTTACCTGGATGGAGATGAAGTTTTGAGTTATATAAAAGGACCTTTTGTCCCACCTGAAAGTCTTTCCTCACAATGTGTTTATCATGGAAAGCTTTGACTTTGGACTTGTAGATGCTAGCATTCTCATAAGCCTCTCTCCTCATCTCTTCTAACTCATTCATTTGAAATTTCCTAAGGACACCTGCTTTGGGTAAAGAGAAATTTAATGTCTTGAGAGCCCAAAATGCTTTATGCTCAATTTCAACAGGAAGATGACACGTCTTGCCATACACAAGCCTATACGGAGACATTCCTAAAATTGTCTTGTAGGCCGTGCGATAGGCCCATAAGGCATCAGTCAACCTAGTTGACCAATCCTTCCTATTAGGATTCACAGCTTTTTCTAAAATATGCTTGATCTCTTTATTGGCTAACTCAGCTTGCCCATTGGTTTGAGGATGATAGGCAGTGGACACCTTATGAGTGATCCCATACTTGGCCATCAAGGCCGCGAATGGACGATTACAGAAGTGAGTGCCTTGATCACTAATCATGGCCTTGGGCATCCCAAACCGAGACAAGATATTCTCCTTCATGAATTTGACCACAACCTTGTGGTCATTGGTCTTAGTGGGAATAGCCTCTATCCACTTGGACACATAATCTACAGCCAGAAGGATGTAGAGGAACCCTTAAGAACTAGGGAAAGGACCCATAAAATCTATACCCCAGCAATCAAAGATCTCTATGATAAGCATGGGCTGAAGGGGCATGGCATTCCTCTTGGAAATAGCTCCTAATCACTTACATTGAGGACAAGTTCGACAGAACTCATGGGCATCTCTAAAAAGAGTGGGCCAGAAGAAGCCACACTGCAAAATCTTTGCAGTGGTCTTTTTTGATGAAAAGTGACCCCCACACGCCTCAGTGTAGCAGAATGACAAGATACTCTGTTGCTCCGACTCCGGTACACACCTCCTAATAATCTGATCAGCACAATACTTGTAAAGATAAGGATCATCGAAAGCATACTTTCTTACCTCCACTAAGAATCTCCTGCTCACTTGAGAAGTCCAGACACTAGGAAGCTGCCCTGTCACGAGATAATTGACGATATCCGCATACCACGGACATGTCGACACTGAATACAACTGCTCATCGGGAAAAGAATCAAGGACTGAAAGATGGGATGACTTATCCTCAAAATCAAGTCGCGAAAGATGATCCGCGACTATATTCTCAACACCCTTCTTATCCTTGATAGTGATATTAAACTCTTGGAGCAACAAAACCCACCGAATGAGACGCGCTTTTGCGTCTTGTTTGCTCATCAGATACTTGAGCGCTGCGTGATCAGTAAAAACAACAATAGGAGAACCTATGATATATGATCTGAACTTATCAAGAGCAAAGACCACAACTAGCAACTCTTTCTCTGTGGTGGTGTAATTAATCTAAGCATCATTTAAAGTTTTGCTTGCATAAGCAATAGCATGAGGGACTTTACCTCTTCTTTGACCCAAAATAGCACCAATGGCATAGTCACTGGCGTCACACATCAATTCAAAAGGGAGAGTCCAATCCGGGGCTTGCATAATAGGTGGAGAAGTGAGGCACGCTTTCAAAGCGCTGAAGGCTTTCTCACAAGCCTCGGTCCAAACAAATGGTGCATCTTTGGTCAAAAGATTGCACAAAGGGCGTGCAATAGCACTGAAAGCACGAATGAAGCGCCTATAAAAACCACAGTGACCTAAGAAGGATCGTATATCCTTGACGCACTTGGGAGAAGGCAATTGGGAGATCAACTCCACCTTTGCCTTGTCTACCTCAATACCTCTAGGAGACACTATATGGCCTAAGACAATCCCTTGTGTCACTATAAAGTGACACTTCTCCCAATTTAAAACCAACTTCTTCTCCTCACACCTCTCTAGGACTTTCTCTAAATTCTTTAAACACCCTGCAAAGCTATCTCCAAAAACAGAAAAATCATCCATGAACACCTCCATGAAGTCTCCGACCATGTCATCAAAAATACCCATCATGCACCTTTGAAAGGTGCCAGGGGCATTGCATAATCCAAAAGGCATGCGCCTATAAGCAAAGGTCCCAAAGGGACAAGTGAAAACGGTCTTCTCTTGATCTTACAAAGACACCTCAATCTGCTTATATCCAGAATAGCCATCCAAGAAGCAATAGAAAGTATGACTTGCCACTCTCTCTAAAACCTGATCAATGAAACGAAGAGGGAAGTGGTCCTTCTTTGTACTGGCATTAAGCTTTCGGTAATCAATGCAGACTCTCCAACCCGTGGCAACTCTAGTAGGGATCAATTCTCCTTGTTCATTAGCCACAACAGTTACCCCTGCCTTCTTAGGCACTACTTGAATAGGACTCACCCATTTGCTATCAGCTACAGGATAGATAATCCCAGCATCTAGCAATTTCAAAACCTCCTTCCTTACCACATCTTTCAGAACAGGGTTTAATCTACGCTGGGGTTGGCGGGAAGGTTTGACATCATCCTCTAAATGAATCCTATGGGTGCAAATTAAGGGACTAATCCCTTGTATATCAGCTAAGGTCCACCCAATTGCTCTTTTGTGCCTACCTAAGACCTCTAAAAGCTGGGTCTCTTGGTGTTCCTCAAGAGAAGAGGAAATCACCACAGGATATGACTCATCAACTCCAAGAAAAACATATTTTACCGAAGAAGGTAAGGGTTTCAACTCAAGCGTAGGGGCCTTCTCACTACTAGGCATTGACTTAGATTCCGATTTCGGAAGCTCCTCAAACTTTGGTGTCCAAAATGTGGCACCCTTCACCTCCTCAACATCATCCAATAGAGAGTAAAGATACTCTACCTCGGGGGATTCAAGAAACTCCCTCTCCTCTTGGGTCAAGAATGTCTCTAATGGATCTGTATACAAGTGTGTGTTCACATGTTCTTGAACCAAGCTCTCTACCAAACTCACCTCATGTATCTCCTCATCATCTCCCAATTGGGAGGCGACATTGTAGATGTTCAGATCAAGGGTCATGTTTCCAAAGGTGATGGACATGTTCCCATTCCTAACCTTGATGACTGAATCTATGGTGGCTAGGAAAGGACGACCTAGAATGATAGGGGCTTGGTCACTAACCCCTTGATTTGGACATGTGTCCAACACAATGAAATCCGCAGGATACACGAAACTCCCTATCTGAACTAACACATCCTTCAAAATCCCCTTTGGGACTCTAACACTCCTATCGGCCAGCTGAAGTGTAATCGAGGTGGGCTGAAGTTCCTCCAACCCAAGTTGGAGGTAAATCAAATATGGTAGAAGATTGACACTCGCCCCTAGATCACACAAAGCTCTCTCTATCTTCTTTCCTCCTATCTCTACGGAAATGCACGGACAACCAGGATCCTTGAATTTTGGAGGAAGAGAACCAGAGATGCTGGTACTGACATTAGCTGCTAGGAGAACCTTGTTTTGATGCAAGAACTTGCGTTTGTAAGTGCACAAGTCCTTAAGATATTTCGCATAGACAGGAATGTGTTGGATAGCATCCAAGAGAGGAATGTTGAGCTTGACTTGAGAGAAAAGCTCCCTAAGAGACTCTGCAAGGTCTGGCTTGGATTTCCCTCTCAACCTCTGAGGGAAAGGGGCTGGGGGTTGGAAAGCTTGGACTCTAGGGTCTTGAATGGTAGAAGTGGAAGACTCAACTTTCTTAGGTTCATTGGACTCATTAGACTTCTTTGAAGATTCATCCCCAGCCTCAGAATTCTTAGGCTCCTCCACTTCTTGCAAAGCAGGAGGTGCCTTGGAAGTAGAAAATTCAGGCTTACTTGGCTTGGGAGGGATGGTATTATCAATGATCTTACCACTCCTCAGAATGGTGACAGCTTTAAGATGCTCCACTTGAGCATCCGACCCACCGAAATCTTCCACAAAGTGCTGGCCTTGAACAATTGGAATAGCTTGGGTAGGCAAGGCACCCCTTGTGGTTTGACTAGCACTCACCGCATTGGTAAGTGTAGTTAATTGAGATTTGATGTTCTCAAGAGTCCTGTTGTTCTGCTCATTGATGGAAGTCTGACTACTCAAAAAGGCTTGAAAGGTATCTTCTAGACTTCTCTTATGGGGAGGCTGATATGGAGCATGACCCTGTGGGGGTCCTTGTTGTTGAAAGTGCTGATAAGACTGAGGTGGAAACTGTTGCTGAGATGGAAATCTCTGCTGCTGATATTGTGGGGCAGAATGAAAGAATTGCCCTTGACTCTGATTAGACTGAGGAAATTGCCCTTGATTTTGATAGGGCTGAGACTGAAAACCCGTAGAGCCAAGATTGTGGGATTGGGGAGGGTTGTCCCTCCACCGAAAATTAGGATGATCATTGTACCTAGGGTTGAAATTCTGAAATTGGTTAGATTGAAAAGAAGATTTCTGCTGGGGACTCACAGCATTGACATCATATGGAGGGTTACCATGGAGTAACTCCTTAATGGAAGGAATGGTAGGACAATTGTCTGTACCATGATCATTTTGTGAACAAATTACACACAATTGCTCCACTTGAGCAACTGATGTAGGAGTAATCTCACTGGCAACGGCGCCAGAAATGCTTAGCTTTTTTATGATGGTGGGTTTGTCCTAAGCGGAGGACATGATTTATCGTTGTGTAGCACTTCACTCATGAAGAGGTCGAATCCACAGAGAACGGACTAGGGTTTCAGCTCTAGACCTTCTATCTGACGGGTAAGTTGAGCTATCCTAACACTCAAATCCTCCTTCTCACTCAGAGTAAATTTTCCTGCATTAGGAACACTAGGAAACACATTTGGAGTAGTTCTATCATTGGGATTGGTAGTGTCCCAAACCTGATACTGCTCTGCCAAACTCTCTAAATATGCATAAGCTTCATGAGGTTCCTTGGCACGGAAAGTACCATTGCACATCATATCAATGAACTGTTTATTTGTTGAACTCAATCCCTCATAAAATATCGTAACCAACTCAGGGATAGTAAAACCATGATGAGGGACCAAGTTCAACGTCTCATGAAACCGATCCCAACATTGATGAAAAGACTCTCCCTCTTTTTCAGCAAAACTCTGGATATTCTTCTTTAAAGCAATTGTTTTCTGATGGGGAAAGTACTTTTTATAAAACTCTCTTTGCAATTGATCCCATGTGGTGATTCGTACAGATCTCAGATTGTTCAACCAATTTTTGGCATTCCCCTTCAAAGAGAAAGGAAACAGTCGAAGTTTGGCTGACTCTCTTTGAGTTGCAGGGCACATGGTTTCAATTATGGCATTGAACTCTTTGACATGCAAATAAGGCATTTCAGATGTCATTCCATGAAAATTGGGAATATGAGTCAAAACATTTGGTTTGACCTGATATGCATTTGCACCCTGAGCTTCATCTACAATACAAGATGGAGCATCAGTCCACCTAGGAGTCAAATAATCATCCATTGTCCTAGGTGGTACAGCTTGATTATGTTGATGACGGGGGTCATTATTATTCTGTTGATTCGCCATTGGTTCCAAAGTAGGATCGGGCAGGTGAAGATAAACAAAAATGTCGATTCCTAGCCAATCAAATATCGGAACTTCTTCAAGATCTACTCTGACCAATCTGTTGTGTATGTTCCTACAGTAATGTGAGGACATATACAACAAACAACCCCAATTATCAAAATAATAACCTAATTCTAAAAGAACTAAAAACAAAAAAACAAGAAGAAATACTCACAAAGCTGTTTTACCTCAATTGTCGTTCCCCGGCAACGGCGCCAGAAATGCTTAGCTTTTTTGTGTGGTGTTTGTCCTAAGCGGATGACATGATTTATCGCTGTGTAGCACTTCACTCATGAAGAGGTCGAATCCACAGAGAACGGACTAGGGTTTCAGCTCTAGAGGACTTCTTTCGGTCGAGAGTGACCAACTTTTGTTCGATGGGTGTAATTAATTCTAAGCTAAGGACTGATTAAAACTGCAGAAAACTGAATGAAAATGTTATGCTAAAGAGATGGTTCAACCTAGGGTTCAAACCACCTAGATTTTCATGGTTTCATCTTCCTCTTCATTACGCAGATAAGAATTGAATCAATCCAGTACTCACCTGGAAGATTTCTTCGTGAAAATCAAATATCAATCTAAGTGAATAATTCCCAAAGAGATTCCTAGACATTCAATTCGATAATCTGAGAGTCATTGACCCAAGCACTAGTTGTATCATCTTAGATGAACACAATTAGTCAAAGGCTTAACATCTCAATTATGATTTCTTGAAGCATAACATCAATGGAAATTATCTTTTATCATGAAAACATAATCAGGAAGAATAACCCATACAAAACCCAGGTTGAATTCCCCTTAGGTTAAACCATCTGTAATTCTACCCCTCCATTAATGGAGAAGTCTTCAAACAGATTAAATGAAAGTAAGAGAACAGTAAGAACACAATTGAAAGATTGCCTCTAATAAAACTTGAATTAATATGAAGGATTCTGTCTGAAAACAAGAATTGAACAAAATTGAACACCAATCTTCAATAGAAACTACATCTACATTTATCTAAGGAAGGAAGAGATAAAAAGGGAGGAGAGGCGGCTGGGAAACTAAGACAAAACCCAGATTACCCTAATTTTCGAGCTATAATGCTTTATATAGGTCCCCACAACTTTAATTACAAAACTGCCCCAAAAAGTAAAATTCTATCCAAATCCGAGTGTTCTACCGGTAGAACTACCGGTTTAACAGATGCAATTCTCATGTCCAAACCTCTGCTAGAATATCAGCCACTTCTACCGGTAGAAATTGCGGTTGACTGATGGAAATCTCATGATCAGCCTCTCTGCTAGAATATCAGCCGTTTCTACCTGTAGAACTTGCGGTTGACTGATGGGGACCGGTTTCTTTACTCTCTATTTGATCCATTCATCCACCAGAAGCTTTATTCTTCATCAAATTTCTGCAATTGACCAAAAACCAATATTCGTGTAAAATTATATGAAATCAACGGAATTAAACACGAATGAAGGTGATGGAAAGGCAATTAAGTCTCTAATTGCTTAATAATTAGGTACTTATCACCTGTTATAGAAAAAGTAAAAAAGAAGTTAAGTAGGTGGAAAAGGTGCTACTTATCTTTAGGGGGAAGAATAACTCTCATCAAAGCTTCGTTGTCAAATATCCCAGTTTATTACATGTCGTTATTCAAATGCCAGCATCAGTGAGAAATAGATTAGATCGTGTAAGAAGAAACTTTCTTTGGGAAGGTAAAGGCGATAAAAAGAAGATTCATCTCATGAAATGGAGCGAAGTGGTCAAACCTAAATCTTGTGGAGGTTTAGGCATTGGAGATCTGGAGCTTAAAAATTGGGCTTTGCTAGCTAAGTGGTGGTGGAGGTTTGGAGCAGAAAAAAATGCTTTTTGGAAAAAGATTATTGTTTCCAAGTATGGTGAGGATGAGTGGGGGTGGGTCCCTAAATGCGTCCCTAAGTATAGGATGTCAAGTTTATGGAGAGTTATTTCTTATTTCGGGGAGGTGTCCAATGTTAGAGGGGAAGTCTTCAATAAGAGTGTAGGCTTTGGAGTTGGGGAGGGAAAGAATGTTCGTTTTTAGTATGATGATTGGGTTGGGATAGGGAAGTTTTGGTCTCTTTTTCCTAGATTGTTTAGAGTTGTATGTAATAAAGAGTCATCTGTCAAAGATTGTTATTTTTGGGTTGGTTCAAAAGTGTCATGGTTTGTGTCTCTTAGGAGAGGGTTGTGCCAGTTTGAGGTTTCGGAGTATGAGTCATTGTTAAGCATTCTTGCTAACGTCTTTATTTGCAGGGGTGAGGAAGATATTCGCATTTGGAAGCCATGTCCTTCGGGGAGTTTCCCTGTTGGATCTTTTTATGGTGTTTCTTCCATAGTCTTGGGAAGTCATTTTCATTTGTATCAAGTGTGGTGTGGTTTGGCACCACCAAGGGTTGAGGTTTTCCTTTGGTTGGCAGCTGCAGGAAAGATTTCAACAACGGACGATCTAAGAAAAAAAAGGATAATGTCTGAAGTCATTTCAGACACTTGTGTCTTATGTGGTAAGGAAGAAGAATCTATCACTCACTTGTTCTTGCATTGTGAGTTTGCCTCTTGCATTTGGCAATCTTTTTTCAAAAAATATGGAATTTCATGGTGTTTGCCAAGGGCGTTAAGCGATTTGATGGAGGCTTGGAGGTTGGGTCCTTTTAAAGGGGTGGGATTAATCCTATGGAGGTTGATTTCTTTCTCTATTCTTTGGTCGATATGGAAGGAAAGAAACAATAGAATCTTCAATGGCAAGTCAAAGGACATGGAGGATATTATTTTTATGATTATCCTCAAAATAGCTAAATGGGCAAGTATCAAAAAAGAGTTAGAGCACTTGACCTTGGATAATATCATAAGTAATTGGGAAGCTTGTTTGGGAAGCGGATGTGTTAAGAAGAAACATTTAGTCACTTGGTCTCCCCTTTCTCCTAATGTTCTTAAATTTAATGTTGATGGTGTGGCAAGAGGAAAACCAAAACCTGCAGGTATAGGTGGCATCTTGAGGAACTATAAGGGAGAGGTATTGTTTATATTCTCAAAGTATATAGGCATCAAAGATTCTAATGAAGCGGAAGTGTTAGCTATATTGGAAGCTCTAAGGATCTGTGTCTCAAATAATTTTCATAGCATAGTGGTGGAAAGCGATTCCTTAAATGCGATTTCTTGGATGTCTTGTTTGGAGAAGGGTCCATGGAAATTCTAATTTCTTTTCAATGAAATCAAGACTTGGTCATCATCTTTGAATGTTGAGTTTCATCATGTACATCGGTCGGGAAATGGCATGGCGGATGCTTTGGCTAAGTTGGGGGTAGAAAGAGAGGTAGCTTTGCTTGCTCCTTTGTAATTTGTTATTTTGTGTTGGTATTTAGCTCTAATACCTTCGCATGTTTTTTCTTTCCATCTTCTTTATTGTACTTTTCTTAAGTCTTTAATAATTTTACCTTTACCGATAAAAAAAAATGAGCTCGTATTTTGTTGAACTTTATATAGTTGATTGCAATGTTTTGGATTGTTGACTTGTATTAATTAATTGGCTTCTACATTACTGTAATAATAATTCTTATTTTGTTAGATAACTTGCACATTATTTTACTACAATGGTTGTAAAACACGATTTAGGACACCCATTGGTCAAAACTAAAACCTTTGTCTATTGACCATACAAAATGATTTTGGACACCCATTTTACTACAATCCTTTGTCAGTTTGTTTCAAGAAAGTCTAGAAAAATAAAAAAGTAAGAATTATAAGGCTTCTTCGCTTCTTTCTTTTGTGTTTTTTGCTTTTAGGGTATTTTAGGACTAAAGAAAGTATAATGTTTGCATCGATGGAGCTAATTTAATATACATTCCAACTTTCGGGTAAAGTACATGATAAATTGGATGAGACTCTCATGTTTTTTTCAGCAGAATTTAAAACCATGTTTACTACCTGCATTCCCTCATAGTTCCAAATTCATTGGATTTCCTATCTAAAGCTAGAGAATAAATGTTCATTTTAGTTGTATACATGCTATGATATTGATCCTTGTAGTTATTCATTTCTAGTGACCATCATTAAACTGTATCTTGTAACTTGAGACCTATTTGCATGTATGTTGGAAACCTTCAATTAATGAAAACCTTAGTAATGATCAATGCATGGTTGGGAGAGGCAGTGGTGGACCTAGGATTTTCATTTGGGTGGGGCTAAAGTTTTACTAGACTTAACATTCTAAAAAAAATATATTTATTAGACTTTGATAGACTTTTTTACATTACCAAATGACACCTATACGTTTTTCTTTAGAAAACTACAACTCATGGGACTCAATTAGATGCATGAAGTTATTCAAGATTGAGCGATGAAGAGGTTAGGATGTTAATAATAAGTACTATAAAGCATTAGATAGATAAAAAATGATTCTAATCTTGATTTTAAATATTGAAACTCACGTTATCATGTTTCACTAAATTTATATGTCAAAATCAATGCCAATGAAGGTCACTGCAAATTCAAGGTGAGTGGGTGTGTGAGAAAAACTAAATACAAGAACGTTTTGAGGATTTTCATCATTTCCCATTTCTCTTTTCTCAAAGCCTCCAGCCTTTGGATAATGAGAGTGAAATTCCATGTTTGAATCATAGTGGGGGAAAGAAGTCATGATAACGGGAATGTATTTGGTCATCTTTGAATTTTTGTAGATACGCTCAGATTTAGTGGTTTAGAGCTTAGAGTTTGGATTAGAATTTGGGGATTCATGGTTTGGAATGAGGATATAGAGATTGATTTAGTTATAAAGTGATTAGAAGAAAGATTATACTCGATATGTTTGGTAGATGAAGATGCAGTAGTCTACATAGTATATAGGGACCGACGGAGAAGAGCTCGATCGACAGTTGGCGCGAAGAGGTTTTGAAAGAAGAGGGAGTAATGTGTTGCTACAACGTTTTCTTTTCTTTTCTTTTTTTCACCAACAAAGCTTTATATATGTGGGGCTACCTTTAGACATATGTTGTGCTACAAGTTTAGACATGTGGGGCATGTTCCAAGGCCCCATTCAACTCTATGTAGATTTCATTTTTAACTTGGGGCGACTACCTTAGATTGCGCCCCAAATCGCTCCAACGTAGGTCCACCCCCCTTCTTTAAGACGCCATTCAGCACTCTAGGAATTTCAAATTACGACCTAGGGCGGTCGCCCCAGGTCACTACAGTGTAGGTCCGCCCCTAGGAAGAGGGTTGGTTATGCCTAGATTTCACATTTTCTGAAGTCCCTTTATGAAGTGGGAAGACTTTCCTCTGAGCCCAAATCAAGTTCAGTTTGATTGAACTATTTTGAGAGTTTCGATCAACTAACTTTGGAGACACCACGGCTAGCCGAAGACCCCAATTTGGCTGGCCATAGGCTCCCATGCCAAGGGCCAACTAAGGGACCTAGGGACCTGAGACCTTGGGACTTTCGGCTAGCCGCAAAAGACCTCATGGCTAACGGATTTAGACCCCATGACTGACTGGAAGATCTTTGGGTTTAGTGTTTATGGACATTGAACTTAGGATTTTGGGAATAGTTTCGGGAATCCTTAACCTTATGTAATGTTATTGTTGTTAGGTGTGGACCAATGGTGGGTAATGCCTTAAGCTTGATATTCACCCTTGGGTTGTCCAGAAAGCAAGACTAGAGCAATAACAAGTCAAGGGTATGGTGATATAGGATTCGGATGTCAAATACCTTTGGAAGCACATCCCGAACCTATGAGATCATATGGTTAAATGGTATTGCTTCTCGCAGGAGAACAACAACCCAAGACGTAAGAGTAGTTCTAAAAATTGTTTCTTATCATGTGATTTAGGCTGATATAGATGTACATTTGGATATCCCTTTTTATGTGTATGTATCGATCTTTCGCTATATTGTATATGGTTATTTGTCTAGATATACCTCGTGTGGAAATTGAGCTAATGACCTTGCATGGGCCTAGAACCCCTAATTCGGTAGGATTGTTATTCTTAGATAATTAGGAATTAGAAAGGATAGACGTCTTTATGTAGACTTTGAGTTTATCCCTAGGGCATTGAATGGGCAAGCAGATAGGCTTGCTAAATTTTTCTTCTCGATTAGGCAGGATGTAGGCTCAAAATGGGCCTCAATTATTCTTTTGATTAAGGGGCTAAGCTGTTTTTTTTTCTTCCTTCGTCGTTCTTGTACATGTTGTCTTTAATGAAATATCCCTTTTACCAAAAAAGATATGTGGTGTGTGCCAATGCACATGGGTGGATAACTGTGGGAGGGTTTGGATTAAAAATAAAAGGGCCCCACTTTGAGGTATAGAGTAGGACCTAGCTTCAGCTTTGGTCTAATTTAGGCTAGTACTTGTTATTTGGATAAGCTCACTACATTCATATTGGATATATTTTGATAACTTTACAATTTTATAAAATTAATTTCTGAAATAATACTCAATACTTTTAAAAGATCATCAAAACTAAAATTGGTGCACGAAAAATGCGGGAAAGTGCGATATTTTACTTATTTTTATTCCCATAAAATGAAGAATTGTGAAATATGGTATTACCGTAATAGAAAAGAGAAAAACCAGAGAAATCTACAAAAATGATTCTTTGCAATGTTTTATACTTATTCTTTTTATTAATTCTAATCAGTTATTTTCCACAATATTTTCCCTAAAATATCCCTAGAAGAAGGGATTTTATCAAATAATTAAGCTTAAAGTGTAATTAATCGATTTTATAAAGAATAATAACTAAACCACCATTTAGTTGTTCTCGTACTTTTTTTGGACGAAATTACCCCAGTTGACGATATCGTTAACTTCCTGTATATAAACCCACGAATTTTCTTCTTCTTCTTCCACTCTGGCGAACAGGGTTTTTTTTAGGGGTTCCATTTAATTGGAAGTTTAGAACGGAGCTTGGGGCTTTGAAGAGAGTTAAGGGACTGATTATGGCATGAGCAAAGTAGACTAGTGTTTCACGAAGAAGAAAAAGAAGAAAAGTTTGTGGGTTTAGATATAGGAAGTTGACGATATCGCCAACGCATGCCATAATCAGTCTCCTAACTCTCTTCAAAGCCCCAAGCTTCATTCTAAACTTTCAATTAAATAGAACCCCAAAAAAGCCCAACCTGTTCGCCAAAGAGTGGAAGAAGAAAAAGAAGAAAAATCGTGGATTTAGATACAGGAAGTAGACGATATATATCGCCAACTTAAGTTTAGAGTTCTATTTAATTGGAAGTTTAGAACGGAGCTTGGGGCTTTGAAGAAAGCTAGGGGATTGATTATGGCATGCGCATGGTAGACTAGTGTTTCACGAAGAAGAAGAAGAAAAATAGTAGGTTTAGTTACAGAAAGTTGACGATATCGCCAACTAGGGTAATTTCGTCCAAAAAATGTAAAAACAACTAAATGGTGGTTTTATTATTCTTCTTCATAAAATCGATTAATTATATTTTAAACTTAATTATTTGGTAAAAATCCCTTTAGAAGAATTCTGTATTTTATTTCCTCAAACAAGAACTTTCTGACAACGATATTTGTGCCAAATCTAGACTCTACATTCTACGCAAAATGACTTCTTATTAACAACCCCATATAAGTAACCATATAAATGTTTATAAAACTACATTGAGGCTACAACCAATATACCATATATTGGAGAAATCATGGCCTCTTCTTATAATGGTATGTTTATTGACAATAATCTATCTACTTCAAGCTCCTGTACTTGTCTTCAACTGAGGAGAGCTGCATATAGGAGCTGGTTCCATGTATCAGGAACACCTGCCAGGCACCAGTGGCTGCAATCCAAGCCTTCGTGCAACCCACTGTACTTGGAAGGGTGGCCATCTTTTCTTAGCTGGGAGAGTGTGGTCACATCAAGCAAATAGACTGGCTTTTTCATGTTTCTCAGCACTCCTTTCACCACTCCATAAGCAGGGGGTGCACCAGATGGGTATTTGCTCCCACTGATGGGTTGAGTCTGCCCTAAGCAGGTTGATCCCTCCTGGTTCCACTCCTTTCCTCTGTTGGTAATTTTTAACCCAAGAAACAATATTCCAAAATCTAAACTGATTAGAAACCCATGTGAAAAAAATAGGAAGGAGATTTGGTTGGGGCACAACTTGGGTTGGGCTTGGGTAATTTTGTGGGCCGTATTGATGCTTGGGTCTAGTCAATGCCCAGCTGGGCACTCCCATTTTGCACCCCTAACATGGAGAAAAAAAAGGTTGCAAAGCATGGGATTGGAGAGGAACTTACATGGAATGGACTGGAGAGATCCCTTGGAAAAAGACTCTAGTCTTGGAAGGATCAATGTTGGACTCCACCCATCTGGCCCAAGTAGTAAGGCCCTTTTGGAAGGCCACCAAACGGTCCATGTCTTTGTAAAACACATTTCCATCTTCAATCAAGTTCCATCTGCACCAAAGTAAAGTAATTGATGTTGCATTTGCTGGGCCCATGTAATTAAAGATCATCAATCTGATCTATGAGTTATTTTTCTTGTATCTGAAGTGTACTTACGGTTGATCATTTCCCTTGTGGGTCCACCAATGCCATGTATTGAATATCAACATGTCGATGCCCATCCAGGAACTACCAGTTTGGATGGAGTCGAGTTTAAGGACTACGTTGTTGTTTTCACTCACCAAGTCCACTAGATATAGGCTCCGGAAGTAAATTACTGACACCCCATAGTCCTGCAAAATCCTTCTGTTTAGCTGATGAATACAGTACAAATAAGTATGGGTGGCAATGCAGTTTGTGGTTACATAATCATGGGACCCACTTGAGAATGCCTCCTCAGTCCTTACTCTAATGGTAGGAAGCAGGGGTGCACAAAAAAAATGCTAAGCTGATAAGGACCGATCCGAACCTTTGGATCGGTTTTGTAGTAGTTCGGTTCGGTCACAGTTTGGATTTCCTTCAAACCGCTTGGTTTGGTTCGGTTTTTTATTTAAAGGTGCGGTTAAATCATTGAATCGAACCGAACCAAACCAATTATATAAATATATATTTTTTATATAATAAATAAAAGAATATAAAAAATTACTTGAAGAAGACTCTTACTTGAAGTCCAATGTCTCTCACCAATTGAACTGTCATTTTTTGTAAAAAAAAAAAAAAACTGTAACTGAACCGGTTCCTTTCGGTTCGGTTTGAGCACATGGGTGATTTAGTTAGGTTTGGGAAAATAGAAAACCGATGGGTTCGGTTTGATTGATGGTTTCCCCTCTAAACCGATCCGAACCATCCGCATGTGCACCCCCAGTAAGAAGTGGCAGTTTTCATTGGGAGGTTCATGCTTCGAACATGTTCTCGCCACCTCTCATGTGTGAGTTGTCGCCTCTCATGTGTGAGTTATGTATCCTTCCACTTGGAAGTTCCCATCACCTCTATGTGTGAGTATCAAATCCCAGACTCTAAGCTGAGTTATCAAAAAATAAAAATAAAAAAAGGGGACCCACTCACATAGGCATGTGGTCCCACTTGGATCAACTGGAAGGCCCATGTTCTTACTCTTAACTCCTATTATTGAAGTCTCTGTTCACAAATGGGTCAACAAAGTCAAACAAATAGATCTTCTATTAGCAGTGCTCATTGGCGGGCCAACTAAGGCACATCCCAACTTAGCTGGTATTGGGCTGAATTTTGTGCATGTTTCTAGAGCTGTAGGCTGTGTTCAGAACGAAATTTGTGGTCTAATAGTTGAACTGGACGAACATGGACATCTGTTCGCTTTAAGGTCTGGCACAACCCAGCAGAATTAGAAAAAAAAAAGAGTGTATATAATATTCAAACCATAAGTAGAAAAAAAGAGTGTATATAATATTCAAACTTGGAGCCCTGTGGACTGTATTCAAGCCTGAATAGTAGGTGCAATAACAAAATACACCTACCCACCATTTGCTTGATCCTATGTTAATGCAAGAAGAGTGATATGTAGTATGGGATTGATCATGCTATCATGGTGGTAGGATTCCAGTTCTAGTGAAATTTGGGCATGTCCCTATTTATACATGTATATATGGTATGACCAATTTGGTATGACCAAATTTGATCATGCAAATTGGTCAACTTGTACAGATTATATCTGATATATAATTTTTTTTTTTTTTTTTTTACCCCGGCCTAGGGCTTGGACCCAAAACACCCCACATAAGTGGGAAGATGAAGGTGATTATATTCTTCCCAAACACAAACAACAAACACAAACACAAACACAAACACACACACAAATCAATATATTTTACAAAACTAATTACTTCCAAACTGAAACAAAAGTCCTTCGTAGCTTGTTAGAGGCCGGTGATTGGGCTCATTTAGGACAACTTGTGGTGGGCCAGGCGATGGAGATGGTGTTGTTTGTAATTTGTATGTATAAAAGTCGCAGCTGCAATCATCCAAAGGAGAGTGCGCTTTTAGGCTGTCAGCATTAATTCCAAGGTGGGTAATTGGAATCAGGTAGAACCAAAGAGTCAAGATCCTTCTCATAACCTATCAAGTGGGTGGGCCCACCATGTTTCTAAAAGCAATTTGTCCAAGGGAATCTTGAATCTAGATCTCCTCTGCAAATTATTTGGCGGGCCTAGCAAACATCACCTAAGTCTGTGTCAAATTCTACTTCAATCAAAATTATGTCCACTATGAAAATAAATCATGCTTACAATAATATGAGACTTGATTAATCTGCACTGTGGACATGACTCCAATTAGAAACAAATTTTGACTCGATGTGAATTAAATATTTTAAATGGTTTGGATTTGAGGGTTAGAACTCATAATGGATTTATAGTGCTGAATTCTATGAAACCTGCCTAGCTGATCTGGGTTTTGAGATCTTTATGTATTAGAGCCATAAAATGGATGGTAAGAGTTTTAGGGAAAAAAATTGATGCTAAAACAAGTTCCATTTGACAGCCTTAGATAATATAGTTGGCAACATCTAGTGACCAAGAATAATATGTCAAAAAAAAGCGCTCTTTGTAATGTTTTCATTCTTTCTCTTATCTCAGTTGTGTGATTTTTATTTGCATTCAATTGATCATAATTTTCTGCTTGTTTTGAGGAGCATCAATTCATAAGTTTCTGCTTGTTTTGAGGAGCGTCAGTCCCTCTCCTCCCCTTCCCTCCCCTCGCCTTGTTTTGAGGAGCATCAATCCCTCCCCTCCCCCGTGATCTGCATTGATCATAGTCTTCTGCTTGTTTTGAGGATCATCATTTTTTGATCCCCCACGGAAGCGCACACATATTGCATAGCGACCCTCCCACGGAAGATTTCTGGGTCCGCCCATGCTTCTGCTTATTATATTTACCGGGATATGGTCTATAAGTATTATAGTCTTGTTAAATATTAAATATAGTTTAATATCAAAATGATTATTATATTAACTTAAATAGGGTTTTACAGTTGATTGTGAATACGCTGTAATTGGGTTTGAGTTAAACTCTCACTTTTCATATAGATTAATTGAATAATTTTTGCCACTCTTGATTGGTTTGAAACTATAATCAATACACATCATGTAAAAACGCTTGGCATATGAACTACTTAAGTCAAGGGTAGTCTTTAAAAAAAGGAAAAAGAAAAGGTCAACGGTAGAAAAGTAGCAGGTGACGCCATAGAAGAACCTCATGCCTACCGGAACAAAACATCATTTTCTTTCATTAAAAGTACCATTTCATAAGTATACTTATTTTTTTAATGATGATTTTTATTGAATGATATTTTTTCAAATGATATATTTTTTTCTTAAACATTAAATTCTTGTACGTGTCTACTTTTTCTGTATATTTGATTTGTAACTCATCCAAGTAAATTGTGAGTGTTAGACTATTTAGCAAAGTTTTTTTGTAAATGTTTGGTTGAATCACCTTTAAGACCTCTTATCTTTTATTAAAAATAAATAAAAAATATTAATATTTTCAAATAGATATGAATGTCTAAACTAATCCTATACTTTTTGGTTTTTTCTTCTAATAAGCCTGCCGATAGAAAATTTTATAATATGAAAAGTTTGTCTCCACTATTTTTTATTCAATACAAATTTGTCTCGTCTGCATTTACCACATAACAACTTTGCTTATATATATTTTTATTTTAGTAAGTTTGTTTGTTTTTCTAATTGAATCGGACATACCAATCAATTTATTTGTAAAAGAATTTAATTAAAATAGCTTTATTTTAAATAGATACAGTTCAATCAGCTTTTTTTTCAAATGGATAGACTTAGCCACTCCAACCAATTAGAAAGCCTCTCGAGGTCACAGACCAAGTCTCCACATGTCGGCATTGAGAAAAGAACAATAGAAAAGACAGAAACAGAACATGGCTTATGACCTTATTGAAAGATAAATGATCCCTCCTTGCTGTCCTTACCAATGTTGACTCCAACTACTGATATTCTCATGATTATAACAACTAGTGAAATTTTTTGTAAGTGCCAAAGTTACCGACTACATGTGATATGAGGGACCTAAGAATTTATCTTTAAGTTTAATGTACTATATTTAGATTGTCTTACATGGGAGATGCTCCTAAGGAGCATCTCCCACCTTATTCAATAAGGACAGTAGATGAAAAGACTTCAATTAGAACTAGCCTAAAGATCCTTACCATTTGAGTAATAAAGGAGCCCTTCTCAACTTCAAACTAGTTAAGAGTTCAATTAGATCAGAATCGTGTTTCTCACCCTCTTGTTGGGGCCACGTCAGATAAGCTGTTGGATAATTGCCAAGAGACCATTTCCATCTTGAAATCTGAATTTGTGGCTCTAAGAGAGTTTGGGTTGGGATCCAACTCATGTCAGTAAGTTCAAACAGGCATCATTTACCAAAAAAGAAAAAGTTCAAACAGGCATCTAATTGGTCATCTACAACAAGTGTAACATCTTGTGATTGCAATTTAGAGGGAACTAGCAAATTTACTGTGAAGAAACATAACCATATATTAAAAGATAGTAATGAAGTGAAATTTGAGCAAGTGTTTGCACACGAATAGATCCGTGATACCATCGACTTGGGTCACAAATTTTAAATCAGGTGAGATGTCATTAGATGCCTTGATATTCTTCTCATAGAGTGCTCCAAAAAAAATAAAAATAAAGGTATCTATATTATCACATGCAAATGCAACTAAGAAAATGTAGCAAGCGGGCCGGGCAGAATTCCAAGACCCGTGATTCTTACAAGAATCTAAAATTAAAGCAGACAAGAAAGCAAACATAAACCCACCTCAAATGTCAATGTCGAAACATCTCCTTTCTTCACAAAGCTTGTCGTCGCCTGCGGCACTGCACTATGAAGCAGGCAAGCCATCGACTGCCATTCATTTAAGCTCAGAGAATCCCCCACAAACATCATTTTCTTCCCGCTCATTCTACCCAAGAAATCCTCACCATTAAATCTGCACTCAACCATTTGCCAAAAAAAGAAACATCAGCAAACATAAATGCAAAACAAACCCACATGTCAAAAGATTAAGAAGAAACCTTGGGATTTTTTATTATTATTATTATAGGAGGGTTCCCAACCCTTTGGGTTGTATTAATTCCTCAAGGTCAAGAGAGAAGCCAGGGTAAACTCCCTGTAGCCTCTGTGTTGCAGTTTTGAACTTACAACCTCCGTATGCAAACCGTGGTCCTAGACAGCTACCCCTTGAGGTTAAGAAACTCTTAGGATTAGTTAAATAGAGTTGGGGTTACCTTGGGAGGGTGCAGTCGTTGGGTTTCCATCTGTATTGCAAGTATTGTGTATCGGGTCGACCGTATTTTTGGCAGTCGAATTCTGGGGCTATGTAAGGACAGGTTGAAGAGTCATAAAGAGGGTAGGAGTCGTCAAAGACCCAGCTCCCTTTGAAGAGATTACAACTACCCAACTGCTTCCTGTTCCTTAATATGGTGTTTGTAAGAGAATGGCCTGGTTTTGGTTGTTGGAAAATGGTAAAGAGGAAGAGGATGGCTAGAAAAGAACTGTAGGGGAAAGTGAAAGAACCCATGTCCTCTTCTGCTCGTTTAGATGAGAGAACGTGAGAGAATATGAGTATGGAGAGTGGGAGAGTGAGGGATGGTGATTTATTGAGATGGGAAGAGAGAAGATTGCTGAGTTCACATGGTTTGTACGTGCAAAAGAAATGTTGGATAATTGTGTGAGAGAGAGGCCTGTATTGGATTTTACCAACAGATGTGTCATGATCAGGGAGGTACTGTGAGGACTGACGAGTGTTGATTTGGTTTGATGACCAGCCAATTCTTTTTGGTCGGACCTGATTGTCTTCTCAATGCAGCCCACTGGAATCAGGGGTGGCTCAAAAGATTTTGAGGACTAGGGCGAGAAGTTAAAATGCGGCATTTTACTTATATCAAACTAAATTATGTTATATCTAACTATTTTTATTTAAAAGTTATTCTTCTTGCTTTTTGAGATGCAAAATTTCTAATTAAATTTTTATATTCTAGTTCTTCTAATATCTTTTGAAAAGTGATATTGGCACTCCTTGTTTTTTATTTATGGAGGCACTCCTTTTTCTTCACAAAATTTTGGAGTGCCTCCATCAAAAAAGAAGGGAAAGGGAGTGTCAATATCAATTACCTATCTTTTTCTCAATTGATAATATGGCAAATTCATTTAATCTTTCCTGAGATATTGTTGATCTTAGATAAGATTTTATCAATTTTAATTTTGAAAAATTTCTTTCTGCAAAAGCAACAGTAATAGGTATTGTCAATAAGATTCTATAAGCAATACAAGCATTTGGAAAAGAATTAATCAAGTCTTTTTATATAATTTAAAATATCAATTGGAGTGCTTTCTTCTATTGGTAAAAATTCTTTTAAAACTTTTAGTTCAGAAAATAAATCTAAACCATCGATATCATTTTTCAAAAAGTTTTCAAGACTATGACATTTTTTTTTTTTTGCAAACTAGCATCATCACGTGATTTCAGTTTTTTGAAATTAAATAAAAAACCAAAAATATCTTCATAAATTTGAAATTGTTCAAGCCTATTTTGAATTGAAGAAATTGCTTGATCTACTATAAATAAGAAATAATTAATTCTAAAAGATTTTTTAGCAGATTGTGTTGTTTCTTTGTTGGCATTTTCATCAAACTATTTTTTTCTACGAATTATTCGCTTTTCTCTAAATACTGGTTCCATTTCCATACTAATTGCATCTCTTTTGATGAAATCATGGCAGATTTAAATCCATTTTCTCTCTAATTTTGAAAAAAAAGAAATAAGACCTTTTAACAGATCAATGGCAACATCTGTATGCATATCTTTGGATTGCATAGTTTTACTTACAGTATTAATCGCAAATAATATATCCTACCATATAGTCATGCCTAATATGAATTCAAAATTCTCAATTTCATATGCAACTAAACAATTAGCTTCACTTTTTATTTTGGGATCTTCAGTCGTTTTTGTTAGTTGCAATAAAGCTTCTTATAATTATATTTGTGGAGTTTGAAATTTTATTGGTTTGATACTTTCAATTCGACTTTCCCAACGTGTTTGTGAGAGTAGTTTTAGAGTTAGAATCGGCACGTTATCTTGTAAAATTTTCCATCGTTTTGTTGATGAAGAAAATAAAGAATAAATACGTTGGATTATTCCAAAAAATGAAATAGTTTTAGGACAAGAATTAGACATGTCACATATAACGAGATTAAGATTATGACAACCACATGGCATGTAAAATGCTTTGGGGTTTATATCAAGCAATCTTCTTTGCACCCCTTGCTATTTGCCTTTCATATTAGACCCATTATCATAACCTTGTCCTCGAACATTATTAATATCAAGTTCAAGATTTTTTATTACATCTAATAATTCATTGAAAATGCTTTTTCCACTAGTATCATCTACTTTAATAAATTCTAAAAAATATTCTTCTGTTTTTATTGGGTTTGTTGAAATATGAACACATCTTAGTACAAGAGACATTTGTTCTTGATGACTTGCGTCTGGGTTACAATCAAGTATAATTAAAAAATATTTTGCTTCATTGATTTTTTTAATAATATGATTTTTAATTTCAGTTCCTAGCAAGTGTATTAATTCATTTTGTATATTATGCCCAAGATAATGATTATGAATTTCACCATCTTGAATAAGTCGAATGTGTACTTGCATTACTAGATCAAATTCAGAAATCATCTCAATCAAACTGAAAAAATTTTATTATTTTCTTGGTAAATCTTTTCATTTTGTCGTCGAAATGGTAAGTTAATTTTTACCAAGGGTTTTTACTACAGAAACAATTCTTTGTAATACTTTTTTTCCAATGATCTTTTTCATTGTTAATTTGTTCTTGGACTTTTTTGTCAATTATTTTATTTTTTAATAATCTCATTTCTAAATCAAGCCAAGCAGTCATGTTAGTAATATGTTCATTGGTTGTTTCATGTTTTTTAAGTTTAACACTAAGATTTTTCTAGTCATCAGTTCCTTCATTAGCTAGTTGACTTATATTAGGCTTTGAATTAAACAACTTACAACAAAAGCAAAAAACTCTATTCAAGTCTTTTGAATACACTAGCCATTTTCTATCATGTTTCTCCCCATTTGACAAGTTTCGTATATAATATGTAGTAGAAAAATGTCTAGTGTTTTCATCCTTAGGAAAATTTATATTGCTATATCTAATTGGACCTTTCTCTACTAATAAATCGCTTAATTTTGTATCAACATGTTTCCATTGAGCAGGGTCATAAATATTTGAAGGAATAGAATCAGATATATCTTCAATATTTTTATTTTGTTCTACGATTTTCACAAATTCTCTAGCAATAACTGTAGCAGTACATTCTTGAGCACTATCATTAGTTTCCTTTTGTTGGATGGTTTCATTATCTCCATATTCTTTTTGTTGTGTTTCTTGATTTATATTGTTATCGTTTGGTTCTTTTTGGTGTATTTCTTGATCATCTATAGATGTTTCACCTTTTTTGTTATATTTTATTTATTACTAGTAATAAATTTATTTAAAGATCCTTTTTTGGGATTCAATCAATTTTTCTATTCTTTTTTTTTTTTTTGAAGTTTTTCATATCCAGACGCATATTTTCTATTAGACATATTTTATAGTAAAAAAGATCAATATCACTCAAGTCTCAACGTCAGTATAGTACAGACGTACTATTAACACTGATGTGGCTATTTCTTTACCACACAAATACATATAAAATTAAAACTGAAAATGAAATAATATAAAACTAAAAGACGTGAAACGGTGAAAGATTTCAAAGTTACTTTACCTTCTTCCTACTCACTGCCTTCTTCGATATTGAATATTCGACGCGACGACGCCTCAAGTGCAGCAATGCTGATGCAGCGATAGGAGTGGTCTCGAAGGCAAATACAAGTAAGATAGATCACAATATAAGAGGGAGCATAATTCTAAATTAGAGATTGAAGTCGAGAGAGATGAATTCATGAAGTAAATTCGTCAGGTACAAAAGGAAGGCTTTTATGTTCTGATTTTTTTTTATAGATGAATTGCAACGTTATTTTTTGGCTGTGGAGTTATAATCATTTATTGTAACTTTTGATTTTTCCAAGTAAAATTGAATCTGCAGACTTTTATTATGACTTTTGATTTTCCCAGGTGAAATCGAATCTGCAGACTTTTATTGTGGCTTTTGATTTTCCCAGGTGACTTTTAATATTTTTTTAAGCTTTTTTCACTATAGGGGCCTTAGGCAACCCTTTAATCCGCCTAATGGATGAGCCGGCCCTGACTGGAATCCACTACACCCTTAAGTTTCGAAAAAACCCATATATATAAGGGAGAACATTCATATGCATCTTTTCCTCACCATAAGATCAAGGACACTTCCTTTTTGAAATTTTTCAAGTACAAAATATACTTTTCAAGTACACAGGGTGAGGTACAAAATGCACTTTTCATGTGCAAAAAGGGAGTGTCCCTCACTCTATGGTGAGGGAAATATAGTATATGAACATTCCCCATATATAAGACCTTAAAATATTCAATTTTATTATTTAACTTCTTCACTTGATTATTCCCCACACCACCCAAATAAAAATCTAAGATCTGTCATTCTCTGATCAAATCAGGATCATCCGAATGCAGCGTCATAATAAAATAATAGTTTGGTGCCGCCCCTTTAAAATCCTGAACTCTAAAAATCATGATGCAACCTTCTTGTTCCCTGTGAACAATCACGATGCAATGAATAAAATAAAAGCAAAAATCAGCATTAAGATATAACAGATTTACATAGTTTACAAGCGCACGTGCAGCCGTGCTTGTGTCAAACCAGTGATAATTGAACTTCCACAATCTCGATCAATACAAATTACCAAAATACTCCCACAAGCTTAGCACCCATGACTCCTACTGGGGACTGGTCTAGAGTGTAAAAAGATCAATCACCAAAGCAAAGAATTACAAGACATTCTTGTCACTTGTGTATGGCATTATATTCCACTTGCACACATGGTTGAAAAAAGAATAGTCGACACTAACAAATCACTTGTTTTATAAGTAATCAGTCAGATGATGACCATGTTTGATGGGGTGAGATTTGGCCTGCAGGTACCTAAAAGGAGGGGAGGAGATTCTGAGCCGTCCGGATTTTAGAGATAGGTCCCACTTATAAATTTATAGCGTTGGCATCAGAGAATTATTCTGTGAGAGGATATGGACTCCACTAGGGTTGCAAACGGGACTGGTTTCAAATCGAAACCATAGTGGATCCGGACCCGGATCCGTTTTACAATAACGGTTCCAGCTTCCGGATTCGGTTTTGACTCGGAACCTGTTTTATTGGTTCCAGATCCAGTTTCGATAGGAAAATTTGGATCCGGTTCCAGAACCGAGTCTACTTAAATGACTGAAATCTAGTTCTAAAATCAATTCTAATTTTTTTTATTTTTTATTTTTTCTTAAAATAAGCATATCATGTAACTTATAACAGTGCATCAATTCTACTAACTCTAACATTATACATAATAATATAAAAAAAAAAGGAGTTGATTTTGAGATATAATCTACTATATCAAAGACTCATATGTCGGGTCCGAGTTCACGAGTCAGAACCCATAAAGATGCGGAACCGGACCCGTTTATTAATTGGAGCCTAAATTGAGTTTCGGACCCAAACCCATTTATGAATCAGTATTTGCGGATCAAAACTTCTGAATAATCGGAGAGTTGGATTCTCATTTACAACCCTAGACTCCACTACATCATTAATAAATTTGCATTGTGGTTATCGCTGGTTTGATATATGATTCCTTTGTGGGTTAGGTGTGCTCTTCTGTTACTTTAAGAAGTTGTATATGTGTACCACTTTCACATTCTTTTTGGAATTAGAAGTTGTATATGTGCACCACTTGCAGGGGCGGATCCAGGATTTCTAATCTGGGGGGCTACACTTAAGTTACACTAAAAAAATAACAATAATGTCTCACCAAAAATTATAAAAAATAACAACAATGTTCACCAAAAACTATCTATGTACTACCTTTATAATTCATTTTCTACAAGCATCATACCAAAAGAGTGATCATTTTTATTATACTACTCAAAATCAATAAAAAAATGTCTTCACAATAGATCTTGACAAGTATGACAAAAGATAAACAAAAGTTAAAACATGACACTAGTGAAATCTTGACTTGCGTGGCTTCTTATCAAATTCATCTATTACCAACTCTATGTCGACTTCATTAGCAAACTCTCTTTCGATGTAAATAACCATGCAATCCGCGAGAAGTGTCTTCAACACCAACAATAGCAAAAACTTTTCTTTAACAAAACCACCACGATCAACAAATCGTAGAATAATGGACATTTGTTCTCTATGTGAATTATCTTGTGCTTCATCCACAAGGATACAAAACTTTGCATCACCAACATCTTCGCGTATTTTCTTTCTCACATTTTCGGCAAATATATGCAAAAGTGTTTTCTGAATACCATGTGAGGTATACTTGGCATTTCCTGGACAATCACATACTATTTCGGCAACTTTCTTGTTCAACATTTTCGAAAACTCGAACATTGCAATGAAGTGTCCACAATTCTTTGATTTCTTCGATTCATCATGTCCTCTAAAAGGAAACCCTTGTAATGCAAGCACCCGAATACATTGAATAACATTTCGGAGAAGCAACTGATTATTTGCAATTGCTTCTTTAGAAAGTGTATTGAAAACATTATCTATATGTCAAGAAGGTTTCATTAGATTCTCACAATACATTGTCGCCGACCTATGTGGAGAACAAAGACCACCTTCATGTTTCAAAAAAGGACACTTCTTCCCATTGTTAACCTTCTTCCAATTCTGAAACTCATCAATGGTAAATACCGGATGCTTTGGAGGATTTATTTCAAAGAGAAAGCAATAAAAACAATATGCTCTATCCTTGTGGAGTGAATATTCTAGCCAAGGGAATAGTTTGTACCAATTAGTATTGAACCGTCGGCCTTGCTTTCCAAATATGGTCACCGGATAATCTTTTTCTTTCTCATGAGTAGGTCGACAAGGTCCCATTCTAAGATAAGCTACCCGAACTTCATCATGTTTGTTAAGCGGGTATTCATATATAGCAATGCGTTTACCCGGATCACATTCAAATGAAAAAGTGACATCAACTTCCATAGGTGCAACTTCTTGACCTTGGAAGAATGTGCAACTACGACTCTTTGGACTCGAGAAGAAGGTTCAACTCCTTCAATTTCAACAACTTGAGCTTTGGTAGGACGTCGCTCATCCTCATCAAGCTTTGAAATATCAGGAATAGATGTGGAAGTTTCGCCACTTTCAGATTTATCATCTTTTCTCTTATAGAACGATAGAAGAGTTATTGATTTTTTGGGCGCTTGATGATGCGACATTATAACCTAAGATAGTAAATAATCATCAATATACAATACATTATACATAAGACGACCGGTTTTACTTTTTTTTTCATAATTCTTTTTATTTCTTTTCTTTTCATTTTCAGCTCACAATGAAGTTTTATCAAAGCTATGAGAATTACTGTCTGCTGCAACAATGGTAGGGTAATTCCTCTGATATTTTATTAGAGAAGAAATAACAGGATTTAAACCCATGCTTACAAGCTAAGACTACAAGTTGTGAAAGTAATAGAGACAATTTTTTTTTTGGGAAACTGAATTTTTTTTTTTTGGAAATTAGATTTTTTTTTGGGGCCCAAATCTTGGGTGTGGGCTGCAGCCCACCCGGGCCCCCCCCCCCCCCCCCCTTCATCCGCCCCTGACCACTTGCAGAGTCTTTTTGGAATTAGAAGTTGTATTTGTGTACCACCTCCACATTCTTTTTGGAACAAGTGGAACCAGCCAATGCACCAATGTTCTCCAGCTACCTCAAGTTATCCCCAATGCATATTTATATCTTGTCTTAGATATCTATCTATATATCTAGACATTTAGGATTTAGATCATGAAGGGTACCCGCGATTTAGATATCCAACTCATTTACATCCCTAATTTGGATGATGAGAAAACATGAAGAAAAGTGTCAACAATTTGAAAGGATAGAGTCGGTGTTTATAAGAAATAGTTGGGTAAAGCTTTTTGTTTTTCTATTCGGACGAGGGCATCTTTGTGGCATTTGACGTGACCAACTAATTTTGGGAGCAAATACACGACCCCACAACACACATGCACAAAGTAAATTTGAAAGGTGTCGAACACACTTTGTGGGAGTAAACCCATGGCCGATGAACCAACACTTAGACAAATTATAGTTGGGTAAAGTTGTTCTTCTGTTTCATAAGTGTTGCATTATATTAACTGATGTCATAAAAAAGAGAATATTATTTTTTTAAAAATATTGTTGGATATATATATATTGGAAAATATTATATGTATCTTTCCCTCACCATAGGGTGAGAGACACTCCCCTTTTTGTACATGAAAAGTGCATTTTGTACCTCACCTTATGTATTTGGAAATTTCCAAAAAGGAAAGTGTTATTTACCCTATGGTGAGGGAAAGATGCGCATATGAACATTCCTCATATATATTAATATATATATTAAAAAGATTATCCATTTAAAAATTCCCACCGGTACGCGGCCCCTTATTCTGGATGAAATTGCTATGACACGGGCACTACATTTGACCATTATTTTCTCATATCGAGATACTTATTCCCCTAATGAACTCTACAATAGCAGATAGCTAAGGGTTGCTCAGTTGGTTGGCAACCATGATGGCCACCCGGCTGCAGGGTTCAACCCCTAGATATGCCATTCTTCATACTTTATGATATTCTCTTCCTACTTGTGTGGGCTCTAACTCCTTAATTCACATATTGTGGGCTTCCTTCTCACTTGTGTGGGCTCTCTTGAGTCTCAGGCCTGTAAAATTAGAAAAATAAAAATAAGAAACTCTCCAACTGTCTCTTATTGTTACGATACTTTCATGATGACCATAATAAGAAATTGTTGAAAGTGAGACAAAAAGATTAAAAAAAAAATAAAGTTGAGGGAGCTGAAGGGAAAATCACAAAATGACAAAAATGTATTTTTAGTTGCACTAGGCATGTCAAATGGGCCGTGCCGCCCAGATCGCAGCCCACACGGCCCGCCAGGGGATTTTGGTGGCACGGCATGCCCGCAACGGGCCGTGCCTGGAGTGGGCTGGGCCGTGCTGTGCCTCCATGTCGGGCATGCTCGTCATGCCTCTTTAAAAAAAAACTTTTTATTACTTTTTTCGCTTAAAATTAAAAATTAGAATACAAGCACGGAGAATGACAAAGATATTTAAGTGGTTCGGTTAAACTCGACCTAATTCACTGATAAGAGAGCCATTTGGATCTTAACTTATTGAAGGTTTGTAAATAGGATTATCTTCAAAACCTTACAATCTTTTTAGAGAATAAAAATAAAAAAGAATAAAAACTTATATATTTACAATTACAATGAAGGAAAAGTAAAAATTCAGATGTGTAGTCCACTAATTTACTATTCTGGATCATAATATTCCATTGCTGTCAACTCTTACTTCCTCTTATCTGCCAGATATCAGTCTCGTAGGCAAGCACAACACTCCACCATTTCTTCAGTTGTCTGTTGATGACTTGATCTTTGGCCCTCCAAAAACTTCTTAGAGAGAGTGAAAGAGTTGAATGCTTTGAAAGAGAGCTAGAGAGTGTATAGAGAGTGAGAGAATTGTAAAAATTAGTGAGAAATGAGAATGGGAGGGTTAGAGTATTTACAAATTGTGAAATTGAAAAGGACATAAAATGCTCCTTATATGACCGTTTTATGGCTGTTGGGGGGGGGGGGGGGGGATAAATGGACAAAAAATAGTCATTTTTGA
Organism: Litsea cubeba; assembly: GCA_012931725.1. Classification (NCBI taxonomy): domain Eukaryota; kingdom Viridiplantae; phylum Streptophyta; class Magnoliopsida; order Laurales; family Lauraceae; genus Litsea; species Litsea cubeba. The sequence goes on from CM022946.1 coordinate 32,580,909, forward strand.
CCGTTGGGCGGGCCAGGCGGGCCGACTGTTATGGATGGGTTAGCCCGCAGCGGGCTTTCCTTGCTACTTCCCTCAGCCCATGGCACGGCCTGGCCAGGCCGTAGGCCGTTGACTGGCGGGCCTAGCCCGGCCCATTTGACATCTCTAGTTGCACATTATAGTTTGAAAAAAGGTACTCTTCGAAAGCACAAAATGAAAAAAAAAATGTAGTCTTAAACAAAAAAAAAATTGACAAAATATGTTTTTCTCCTCCTATTTCATCCACTTTCTTTTTGTCTTGGATTGACACTCCATTTTATTTCATTCTACTCCTCACTACACAATTGAATTGAGGCGAAGTGAGAATGGTCACTTAGAAAAAAAGAGGGGTCATATTAAAAATTAAAAAATCTAAAAATTCACTTTTTCTTATCTTAAAAAGAAGTAAAAAAATTGTTCAATCATTCCACTAAATAATAGAAAATCCTTGTTTTTATCAAAAGAAAAAAAATGGTACATTCTCATGCCTCAAAATGAAATTATCAAAAAGATAATTTTGAAATTTAAACCTTCACTTCAATTGTGAATTACCAAAATAGGCCCTAGGATTTCATGACACTGGAAAATCTGAAAGTACTTCCACGACGCTTCCTGCTTTTGTAACACTTCTTGCTTTTTGCATTTTATAGCTAAGAAACCATGACAAAACCTAAATACACTTCGCTGATGCTTTTTTCTGTTCGTGCAAGTTCACAAGTGAACTCATAATGCAAATTCTATTTCCATTTTCGTCCTTATCATGACAAAAGGTATGAAAAGGGTTTCTTTCCATTCAACATCTTTCCTACAAAAATCATGTTATGTAAAAAAAAAAAAAAAAAATGCCCTTATCATGACAAAAGGTATGAAAAGTGTTTCTTTTCCATTCAACATCTTTCCTGAAAAAATCATGTTATGTAATTTTTTTTCTTTATGATGTGATTATCTTTGAGGTCTTTGCGCGCCCAACTCCCAACTTGACTAATTTCCTGGGTGGCGCCTTTTAAACCCACACAACGCACACTGGAAAACTATATAAGGTGATTTTGAACATAAGATGTTGAGCAAATCCATGCCTTACGGCACTCCACCAACTCCCAGATAGTATGTAAGGGCTCATTAGTTTTATGTAATCGAGTTCTAAGAAATTCATAGGATTTGTATGTTTAAAAAAGTGATTATAAATGAAGGAATAAAGGCAACTATCCAAAAATGACCATCAAATATTATCCCCCCTACTAGAAAATAAATCAACAGGTTATGGAAAAGGATACCCACGAGCAACCCTAGTAAATCAAATCTTAATAAGCTCATGTTTCATTTACATCTCTACTTTATTCAGTCCCCTCCTACCTCATTAATAATCTTTAGTTGGAGCATATTTGACCATGAAATCATTTGTATTCAATTTAATTAATGCAAACAAACGGGCCTTAAGGGTGTGTTTGTCTGATGAGAGGATTCCAAGCTAGAAAGAAAATTTGTGGTGAATTTTTTGTGTATCCTAATATTTCATTGTTTGGTGCAATGCTTTTAGTTATTTTATTTTTTAAAAAAGAAAATAAATGAATTGATTTTCCTCGATAGAGGATTCAATTTCCTATTGGAGGGGTTAGAATGCAAAATTTCTGAAAATCCTCTTAGTGTCCAAATAAGTTTTAATTAAAAAATAATTAACTGTATTGTCAATGCAAAAATAATGGATTTAGGGTGATGACAGAGTAAGGAGTAGCCGCGCGCGGATAGATTCCAGGGTGGATAGGTCTCATGCATGGTAATATGCCTATTGCATGCCTACAGTTCACCACACAAGGGCCTCGAAAAAAAAAAAAAAAATTTTAGGCTGGGTCTAGCCCGAGGCCACATGTCAAACCATATAAAACTTATTTCATAGTAGACTTGTTCGACTTAGACTCTAGCTCAATCCCACCTTCCATTATAGCCCAAGTGGAATTGCACTTTTTTTTTTTTTTTTTCATAAAGAGAACTTTCATTACTAGAAACAAAGGAAAAACAACACCAACTGGAAACTATACAAAAGGAAACAGTCTCACCACCAAAACTAGGTCCTCGGCCCCAAGATCCCTACTTTACAGAGCAGTAGTATTTAACTTGCTAAGAATAATAACAAATTGAACATCATGATCAAAATCTAAAGCTAGAGCTTGAATATCTAAAATAATAGGTTTAGTTTCCCAATCCAATCCACATTTGACATTTGATCGCATATACCACTTCTTTGGCATCTGAGAGGACACAAACTTTAGAGAGTACTCTTGCCTTTAGCCTTCAAAAGTGCTACGAAGATCTACTTCACTCTGGCCTCCTTAGATGAGACAACCTTCGGTCCTTGATTAGCCCTTACATTAGGGTTGTGAATAGGTATCCGATTCTCCGATTACCTAAAAGTTTCGACCCGCAAATAATTGGATATGGAACCTATTTTAGGTTCTGATTCATAAACCGGCTCGGGTCCAAACCCAATTTAGGTTCTGATTGATAAACGCATCCGGTTCCAGGTCTATATAGGTTCCAACCCGTGAACCCAGGATCCGGCATATGAACCTTTGATGTTACAAATCGTACCTAACAATCAACTTTTTTCTTGACATTTTATGTATAATATTGGAGGTAGTAGACTTGATGCACTGTTATAAGTTGAATGATATATTTATTCTAAGAAAAATGAAGAATAAAGAGAAATTAGAATCAATTTTAGAACTAGATTACAATCCTCTACGTAGACCCGGATCCTGATTTTCCTATTAGAACCGGGTCTGGAGCCAACAAAATAGGTTCCAAGTGAAAATCGGAACCGTTATTTAGAAACGGGTGCGGGTCCAGATCCACTACGGTTCCGATCCCCATCCCATTTGCAACCATACCTTACACCCACAATAATGCTTTTAAACTTCATTAAAAAAAAAAACCGAAATTGAGTAGAATTGCAGATTGGAAATTAGACAAACTTAAGCTCGAGCATTAAGTTTCTCGCCCATGTACCCAACTTGCTCATATTTTAGTTAATATGTAAATATTATATGTTTTTAATTATCATCCAAGTTTGGGCGTGGCAATTAGGGTTTCACCTAAACTTAATTTGGACTTATTCACATGCAATTTGGCCCAGACCAACTAGAGTCAACACAGACTGCCTAAGGTGCACCTTTACTTTAATGGCAAACTAACATCACATAATTAGAACTAAGAAGAGAACAAAACAAGGAATGGGGTCTTCCATTTATATAGTTTTTTATTTCTCTTTAGAATGGTGTCTTCTATTTTGGCCAGCAAGAAAATGAAGGGTTTGGCATCTACGAGTTGCTAAATTTTCCGGAAATCACGATGTATTCGGCTATGCTGTCCATTTCCTGAATCAATTGGTGACCATGCTTTCGATCTTTTCTTTCTTTTTTTTTTTCTTTTTTTTTTTTTTTGTCTTTTTAGTTATCTTTACTCTCTTGACCATTTACATAGAAATGTGAGGTGGCCCACTGCAGACATACATGTATGGTAGCTAGGCGGTTTGATTGGAGGATATAGTGTTGGTTATATTAAACTTATATGTCAATTTTAAGTGTTTTCATAACCATTGAAATAAGAGCATGTAAATTGAATGGTTAGACAAGAATTAAAGCATGGTGGATGGTCTCATTAAGATCATTCCATCCCCCACTTTCCCAAGTTGGCATGGATCCAAGTTGGATGAGCTGGTATGATATTATGGGTGGACAGTTCTCACAACTCTATACATGTGGTTTTGAAGGTATGGTAGTATTGGAAAATTGTGTGGCCCAATGCCAGAATGAGCCCGGCAGTGTGCAGCAGATGAACTCCTAACAAATTTTAATCCGGCATAGTTAGATAAGGATCAAACTCTTGGTAATAGAGTTTGGATTAGGTTCAGACTCCCGGTTTGGCAGAATTCTCACGCTAGTCAGGAGATATGAGATTCCAGGAGGGTAGAGTCCAGTAGTCGTGACTTCTAGGGATTGTTCTATATAAGGGAGATGGGAACCCTTGCTCAATCATCAAGTCATATTTGAGAGCATTCGCAGCGAGTTCGCATAATCTATGTCACATCGTAACGCACAAAGGTTCTCGGCGAGTTCGATTCTGACACCTATCTGGTACCAGATAGATGGTTTGTAGTGATCTTTCCATCCATCACGTCTCTCGTGATTGACATAAACTCAGGTGATCTACAAGAGAAGTTCATATGGTACAATGTTCAAAATTTCTCATCAGAATAAAACTCTACACGGCCTATTTGTTGGTATGGGCCGGATTGAATCCCATGGAATTCTAAAAAATACATTCAAGTGGTTGTTAAAATTAAAGGAATAAATGTGAAGATCTACGAATGGCCATTGATGAGTCTTTAAAATTACAAATTTTTCATCATTAATTTTTAATAATTAAGGACTTAATCATCTCATCATGCTTGATTTCATTGGGAAATGATGATTTTATATTTTTTAAGTCAACATCCTTTGAAAAACCACATTTTCACTTAAAATTATGAAAATTTCTATCTTTAGCATGAAAAGCCAAAAATCTCTCATGACTTTTGATTTACACATAATTTTTCTTGATTATTTTTTTAGGGTATCTTCGTGTTTTTGGGACCTGCCTTAAGAGAGAAACAAAGGAGAAGAAAAGTCCACACAAGCTATATGTGGGAGCTACACCTGTACATGAGAGCACCGCCTAGGTGTGAACGCAGATGGATTGTCACCGCCGCAATATTGAAGATTTGTGCATACCACTTGGCAAACATCACTGCAGCAACCAAATGAATAGACATTTGTCCCCTATGAACCCTTATAAAAAGGGCTGCTTGCGAGTGATTGGAGAGGCCGGACCGGAAGAGACCACAAAAAGAGGAGGCCGTGACGGCTGCTGATGAGTGATTGGTGAAGCCATGTATAGTGCTCGCTAGAGATTGGTGAGGCCGGCTCCATCTCATCTTCCCTCTTCTTCTTTCGAGTGATTTTGTCTTTTGGTCCAAGGACTTATTTTGAAGGAAGATTATTGTGAAAGAGGAGTTGTAAATGTGTAATTTTTAATGATAAATCAAGAAGTATCATTTGCTATGGCGGGCTAATTTATTTGATTGAAGCTATGGATGAAAATAAGTAATCATCGCCTTTTTATTTATTGAGTAGTTACAACTTGTGTTCTATAATTTTGTGCATAATGATTAATAGACTTACTTTCGTGCCTTAGGCAAACCTCCATTCTTAATCTCTGAAAATAGAAATTTATTTTTTACTATCCATGCTTCGGTTTGATAGTCCATACTTAGGACTGAGTTTCCTTTGATGGGTTATGCTTACCTTTGATGGGTAATGCTTAGATTATTTCTATACTTCTCTGAGGTGAAGGAAGTCTTGGATTTTGGATTTTTGTTAATTAAAAAGACTTTTAAAGTTAAATTATCCAAGTCAAAAATATTGATTTGTCTTTGGTTTGAAAAAGAAGTTGGACCAAGTTATGATTACTTAATAAATAAACGGGTGGATGCCCATTGGATTCTTATGCTCTAATCAATTTTATCAACTATTATTTTTTATCTTCTAATTGATTGTGTGATTTTGTTTTCATTAACTCATTTAAAAACTTCTCTTTTTTGATTAATTAAGTTTTTTAATATAAAAATTTCTTTAACTTGTTCCTTGTGGGTTTGACCCATATTTGCTACTGTCTCAAATAGACAGTCATGCACTCCCGGTTAAATAATATTATTCCTAAGTTGTTGGAGTTTTAGGACAGATACTGTCAGCAGAGGGCCTGGACTCACCATATTCATGGGTGAGTCAAGGAGACCAAACGGGCCAAAAATGTTATAAAAGAATTCAATTCGTTGCAATTTGGTGATTATTTTATTCTTACGCGAATTTGAATTTTATAATATTTTTTATTGAAGTATTTTATTCAAATGGCCCATGCATACTAATCTTTACTGAAACTCCGGTAAGACTTTGTGTTTTGATCTCTCGATATTTACTTAGGACATCGATCAGTTCTGGTCACATCAAGTTTTTGGCACCATTGCCGGGGATCGAAGTGAATAAGGGAAGCTAGTAAATGACTACTAAGTTAGCCCTCAATTTAGGGCAGCCTGTTTGAATACATAAAGAATTCATGCCCAAGTGGTTAAAAATGAAGATGGACTGTGCAAATACAAAATTGATTATCAAATAACCTCCTCTTTAGTGAAAAGTGAATAAGGGAAGATAGGAAGTGAATACTCAGTTATCACCCAAGTAATTCATAACTTAATAAAGTCAAGGTCTCATTGATATTGCTACCTTACATCCTTCACCTGTGACCCCATATCTTTCACACTTCGCCTCTTTGACATCCTTCCATAGAGTTCATTTGACCACGGACTCCTATGCTCCTATGCATTCAATTCATATGTATTCTATTACAAACAACTAGGCACTTAGTATACTATAAATCAAATCGTAGAAAAGTTCCAAGGTTTTATCTATATCTCCACTTTATATCATTCATCCCTTTCCTCTTTAATAATCCTTTGTTGCCATTAATTTTACCATTAAATCCTAGGAACTCAATTCAATACAAACAAATATGCGTGGGCAGGCTGCTGAGCTCCAATCTTCCAAAGTAGAATAGCAAATAATAGACAGATGTTTGAATTATTTTTCAATGCCCCTTAATTCGATCCGGCCGTTGAAATCTTAATGTGTTTTTTTCCTTCAAAAGGACTTGTTATAAAGCTTTAATCATAAGCCCATTAGACTAACATTCCAAGCACAATCTACGAAATTTCTTTATCAAGAACACTATCTCAAGCACAATACCACCTCGTCCTTCTTCCTTTTGTCAAATGCAGAAATGCCTCTCCACATGGCCATTGAATTAATGGAAAGCACACCATACGTGGTCATGGTTTTATTATATTCTATCCACACATTACTGTACATACTTTTAATCATCACAAAGGCCTCTGCCACTTGCTGGGAATTTGGACTTTTGATCAAGTGTGGGGCCCAGCACCAGCTAGAGAAAGTGTGATCCCAACTCCAACTAAGAACTATTATTGGAGTTTTGAGTAGATTGTGGGTCCCAATCTTGACAGTTGTGACAGTTTTCTCACCAAACTTTCTGAAGTGAAGGGTGTAAAGCTCTCCACTTGATTCAATGTTTAAAAAAAAATTAAAAAATGTTACCAACCTGCTCTAGATCACCATTTGCACTCACCTAATCCCCTTGACTTGCTACTATTTTGCACTTGACCGTGATTCAACCATTAATCACCTTTGAATTCAATACAAAGACATGCACTTAGAATATATTAAAATTTTGAGACATGCACTTAGAATATCTTAAAATTTGAAGCTCCCCAAAAGTGAATGTTATAGGATTATGAGATTATCTAATAATAACACGTCGTATTCTTACAAACTGCCTCCTGAATTGGGCATTTTGCAATGCGGCCTATAATGGATGGGAGTATCCCTGCAACCTGACTCCTATAAGATTGAGAATATGAATATGACTGATAAGTGATAACATGTTTAGCAATCTTGTTCATTATTAGTCATCTGCATTAATCAGTTTATCAGTTATGTGCTCAACCTTACGGTGGGATAAATTTTTATAAAAATAAAATTTATAGATATGTCAATTGAGGGGTGTCGTTCATTTTAAACTGTTCGGATTATCAATAGATGGGCCTCACAAAGAAGACGTTCCACACATCCCACTTACTGGAAGTGTGTGGGAGACATCCTTCAGAGAGAAAAAAAAAAAAAAAACCGGTTTGCAAGGAGAACGCCCCCTTATCCGGCCATATAAGGAACATCTATCAGATTCAGGGCTGAATTTAATTTCAAAAAAAAAAAAAGGGCCCTATTATCATCTTTTAATTGGGCATCAAAGGTTGCAAATATGGGTGGCAAACGGGCAGGGTTGACTAAGGATGTCTACTGGATAAAAGTATAAAACCCAACCTGGATTAAACCAGTTTTTGAAATAGGTCACATAACCCCAACTCGAACAAATGTAGAACCCAATTCGACTTGCATAACCCACACAACCAACTACTCAACCTATTTAATTTTCCAACCTTCATAACCTTAGGACTAGCTTAATACATTACAAACATTAAGGTTATATTTGAGATATTTGAACTCGGTTGCAGACCAAGAGCTCAATACCACTCAGCCATGAGTGTGTTGGCATGCATCTTCACCTTTGTTTTGTTTTTAAAATTTTAGCCATTCTGTTTGGATTTCAATTCTATGCGAAAAAGTAAATACATAAACAAAACAAACGGGCCCTTACTCTTCTTTATTCACGTCCTTCAAAATCCAGGCACATACTCTCACCTTTTGCTTTTTTAAAATCTTTCTCATTCCTTTGAACCCCACAGGTTCATCAAAATAAATAAATAAGAATTGAAATCATCTGGATAAAATTCTTATCATAACGTTGCAGGTGTAGAGCTCTGGAAAGATTTTTTTTAAAAAGGTACATGTATGAGAAATAGAGTCATTTTCCCGGCAAAGGGCATGCATCTTTATGAACATCATTCCACCCATAGAATTGATGGATAATCATCTGCCCTCTCCAGTCACAATTAAAAATGAGAGCTGCAACATCTAACTTCACAGCAGCAACAGCTATGTGACCTGAGCCTTGCTTGGTTATTTTAACAAAGCATTGCGTTCTCCGCTTATTTACAAAAGCTCCCAATCTGATATGCAAGAATCATGAGTTAAAGGCCCCTTTGAGCGCAAGTCCGTCGAAGCAGATGATGATTCACCCGCTCTCCGTCTGGTTTCTGCCTCAGCATACCAAATTGCTATCTGCTCATAGTCTGGTTTCTTTGTAGGCCTTAGTTTTGAAGTGAGTGCATCCTGGAGTTTTTTCTAATAAAGAAGAAAAACATCAGTTTCAGAGTTATAAATGGAACAAGAAAATGGGTACCCAAAAAACCCATGTTAAAAAAAATTAGGCAGAGGCCCATGATTTGGACCCACTTTTATTTGAGTTCAAGACTGGGTCCATGAGACATATATGCATACAAGTAACAATAAGTACATTACAATTGGATTCTGATTCAGTCCAGGTACTGTTACTTAATTCAGTTCTGGGTCTGGGTGAATTTTTCATACAGTTGTAAATGAAAGAATATAGGCATCGCCGCATCGACCTATGGTCCTAAGCAAATGCAAGGGTGAAATACCTTGTATGACCGTTTCTTTCTGGCATGGCGATAGATGTAAACAATTTCATTCTTCACAATTTCTGTATCCGAACAATCATCATCAAGTTTCACATCCTCAAATTCATCTATGGTTTCTGTGCTTTGCTCAGCTGTGATGGAACTTTGGGATGCCTCTTGCCAATCAAAATGACTGGATCTTCTCATAGGAGCTGAAACCAACATCATTACAGGTCCAACAATTTAAGACATTAGAACCTCTAGTCCATGAAGCAGATCCACGATAGGATACCTTGGATCGTGGATCCAGGGGTTTTTTATTTCTGAAGAAACTAGGAAGAGCAAAGAGTTCCGTAAATAAAGAACACGGACGTATCAGCCAGTAGCAGGCATTAAGAAAATAGGATCGCTTAGGATGGGTAGATGAAGCATACAAATGTGTGGAAAAAAGAGAAACTTAAAAAGAAGCTAATGCCGTTTTAGTAGAAATGCCCACATCTGCATGCACGCAAGTTTTGTCTTCAAACGTGCTCACTAGTTTACAAAACGGGGAAATTTTGCTATTATAAGGTTCAAAAATATATGGAGGTTTTTTTTAAATGGTATCTTAGATGGAGAGTTGGAACTATAGGGGGGCCGTTCGTTTGCTCGGTATCAAATTCCTAGGAATTCAGCTTAAAGGTCTAATGATAGATTAAAGAGGTGAGGAGTGACCGATACGAGATAAGAGATCGAAATGAACCCCCACTTAGTTTTGATTTACAAGGATGATGGCTTGGTAATTATTTCCTACCAAAGGGGAGACTATCCAATGGCCATTTGTGGATCTTCACCTGTACTACTTAAATTTAGTCCCTTTGATAGAGTTCCTAGGAATTAATTAAACACAGCAAACAAATGGACCATTAAGAGACAATGAGTATAGATCCTTTTTGCACATGCTAAGCACAACCACTATGAAGTGATGATTCTTGAAAGAAGCATATGGACCTGGAATGAAGGTTGAAGAGTGAACAAAATCTACACAGAGAATTATGCACAAGGTTTTAAAACTCGGATTTGAGGGACTACTCGGTCACCCTTGAGTCAAGTCGGCTCAGATGAGCAGCATGGGACAAAGATTGGTTGAGTAGAAACACACCAGAGGGGAGCAGGTGGGCCCCCACAGACCAGGCCATTTCTTGATTTGCGACGGCATGGCCATCCCTGATTTTCTCAGTATAAGCATGCACAAGGAAGACAAGAAACAACCCTTATAGAAAGTATCTAAGGGGCTCTTTGTCTTTTACACATGGGATGGGGCATTTTACAAATGTAAATGTTACATACGTGGGCAGGGACCGCTAAAGGCAACTGACACCGAACGGCTAGAGAAGGAGGGATTTGCTAAACTGGTTGTGCAAATGTTCCACATGTGAAACAAATTATCATGTTTGTCAAAATCATCATTTTCACATGAGTAAATGAGTACACCTAACAGTTTTAGATGCATTTGGATCTTTTGGACATTTTTCTCAAATTTCTCAAAATTCATGAATGATTGATATATGAAACCATAATCCTTATTTTATTGTTAATAAAAGAATATTGAATGGTTCGGATCATGAATTGAGGATCCCCAAAAGTGCATAAAATTAGATGTATAGGTTGGGATTTTTTTAAGTTTCTCACAAATTTCTCAAAACCCATGAAGATTTAAGATGTGAAATTATACATCATAGGTTTCTTAGCCCAATAAAGAAGATGGACGGTTCAGATCATGAATTTGGGGCCCACAAAATTTTTAAAAATGTCATTGATAGTGTCCGGGTGTCCCAAACTGTACCCCACCTTGCTAAAGTGACATGTAACCATAGTTACCTGATTCGCAATTTGACTTATTCGAATTTGAGTCTGCAGTTCTAAGTTCTACACTTGCTCAAACTCTTCCATGGGATAGGTTTACTTAATACGTTTTTCAATTCGCTTGATTTGCAATTCAAGTTCGATTAGTTTGATATTGTCATTCATAAATCCAATTCAATATTTATGGAAATATTTTACTAAAGCTTTAGATACTTTAGTAAATATATAAATAATAATAATTCACAAAGAATAGATACAAATGAATATATAAAGACCATCATTATCATCATCAAAGCCTTGTCCCAACTATGTTGGGTCAGCTATTTGAGTTGTGATAAATTATATGCTTCCTACTAATAATAAGCATGATGAGGATATTCAATTTGATAAAAGAAGGTTCCATCGTCACATTGACCAATATAAAACATGAACATTATGTTATTATTATAATCAAGTGCTCTATATGCATTTAATCGTACGGTGGGCCCAAGTTTGTTCAAAGTAAAAATTTGTTGAATCCAATATAAAAGATTAGAGCAATACTTTTCATTGATTTGAATTTCTAATAGGTGGGCTGCATTACAGGCCCCTTGAATTTCTCAAGTATCCAACTTTTAAAACTCTAAAAAGACAAAAGACTGGATAAGAGATAAGGGAGAGAGGAAGTTGTATCGTTTGGATTAAATATCCACTTTTATTTCTTGCAAAGAGAGCATAGAGATGGAGTGAGAAATGAGGTTGTACTATTGGAAAGACCATTGGAAAGGACCAATAGTCAAGAGAGAAGTTTCTCTTCCTCTCTTACAAAGGACCACTAGATATAAAGCGAAAAAGGGAGTTGTACCACATTGCATTAAATGCCCAACTTTTTCTATCTTGCATAGTTGGAAAAGACTACAAGTTCTTCCCAGCTTCTTCTCTGCTGGGACGAACTATTACAAACTCTTCTATCTCAAAATCCCATCCCGACTCGGACCGAATTGAACAGTGAATTATTCGATTCGAATAGGACGGGATTCGTAGGCCACCGGACTGAATCAGGTAACTATGCACGTAACCATTTTACCACCACTAGAGGTGTGAAATTTTCCATTTCAAAATGTCCACATTTACACACCACTTTCGCACCTCATTTACACATCACATGCATAAATCAGTGCAAACAAACGTAATGATGTGTAACCATTACACATGTGAATCATTTACATAAGTGCTAAAATAGAAGTCACTAAAAGAAGGGGAGCTAATGAAGAGCAACCCTAGATTAAAAGGGTTATAGGTTGCAGCTGATCATGATGATTTGAAGGAAAACATACAAGATGAAATGATAAGATGAAAGTGAAGGTGAGTGGATTATGTATGTATGCAGTTGTCATGCTCTCGTAGAATTTGTTAAAGGCATGGCCTTCATGTTTAGAGAATAATCAAATTTTAGGAATCTTGATCTACATCTATGCACATATTGAAGGACCAGGTGGCGCATCAAAAAGAGGCAACAAATTAAAGAACCACAAAGCAAATAGGTGTGGGTGTGGAAGTGAAGGTGGTGAATGCAGCAGATGTTACCACACCCTAGAAGCATTGCAATGACTGATAAGATATGGAGCTATCAGAAAGAAAACGTTTCAAAACTACAAGAATGGGGAAGTAGAAACATGCAGAAAGTTAAAAAAAAAATGAAAGAAGCAAAGATGTGTGAGCTTACTTATTGCTGCAACACAGATACCAATTTCTGGTTGTGGCAAAGAAGCCTCACATATAGGTTTGTCATGCTGTTTGTTTCCATCTCCTGAAGATTCCACCAAAAAAATGGACTCATATGATTTGCTTGAAAATACTTCACCTGACAAATAAGCAGTTTAAATCATAGTGATATGAAAGCATAGAGACAGTAAAGAAATAAGTGTTACAAGCATCATAAAATAGAGACAAAAGCTTTACCGGTTACATTTGTTGATATGTCACAACTCGGCGATATCATTCCATTCTCCACTAAATTATTGAGTACAACTGGAAGAGTTGATTCAAATGGCTGAACTACTGAATAATCAGCAGTATCAATAACTGGATCTGCAACATTTTCATAATTGACTCCAGCATTTTCTGGGTGATTATTTATGGTAACTTCAATGGAAAATGGTATCGATTTCTGGATCAGCTTATCACATGCTTCCTCGTGATTTACATGAGGGGAACCATCAAGTAACAGCTCTGGATTTGAATCTTCTCCTCTGGGAACTATTACTTCTAATTTAGTAGGTGATGAATCAGAAACTGGCTGCTCAACAGAACTGTCAGATGATAGGACTAAATCTTGCATGAATCCTGTGCAAAGCTTCTGAACAGCAGTATCACGACGTGCTTGAATCTGTTTCTTTTCATTCCTAACTTTGTCCTGTTCAATGAAGCACTTTAATTTATTATGGAGAAACTACATAATCAAAAGCTGACATTTTTTGCTTTTTTTTTTTTTTTCTTTTCTGAATAGTTAGTATCATTAATCAAAGGCTAGCAGTAAAAGAGGCCTGTACAGCAGGCTTAAGACCTACCAAGGACAGGGAATAACACACACACACACAAAAAAAAAAAGGCTAAACAAACAGCCACAAGAAGAAATCCAGGAGGCAATCCAAAATAAAAGCTCACAAATTATCGTCTTAGGCAGTAGTAAATCAAACAAGAAATGAATGGTAAGGTCACCCATGGCAAATATCAGTTAGTTGTGCTTCATAATTATATCCATGAGGGACCATTTGTCCAGTGTTAAAGATCATTTATGAGACACACCAAACCATTTATGTAGGATGTCCACGGAGTATTTCAAATCAGAAGATCTTCTTCATTCACTGGCCCAAGGGCCTAAGGCCGCGTTTTAGGCATTCATTCCCTAAAGGAAAATCAAATTTCATAGAGGAGATTTACAAGTCAACGTGGAAACTATTCACCTTCAAGACTGGTTCCTCACGTTTGGTGCATTCAGTCAGTTCCACAACTTTCTATGAGACTCTGTTTCGATGTTTGTTAGAAGCCAACCATGAAAGTGCAAGGAGTTTTTTCTTTTCCTCTTTTTTTAATTCCCAATATTCTCATCCGTCTCATATCATGAATGGGAGAATCTGAAGCTCTTCAACTGCAATTTATGAATTATAAGATGGTGATTCAAAAAAAAAATCCTCTCTTCTTTTTCTCTAACAGCTTGGGATGAAGACTTGGTGTGTGGGTGTACTTAATGATGAAATCCTGTTCACCTTACGGTGTGCAGGTGTTCCACAAGTGTGGGAAGATACATTTTATATAGACAGTGGGAGGTACATCGTATCTAGTTAGTGGAGTGGGATACACTGGAGACAATAGACAGTTTATGGAATGATACCTTGAACAGGCCACAGAGAATCTAATGAATGTACATGCACCTATTTTTAACAATGTTCTTTAATAAATGAGGACTTCACATTGGCCCTATTCTCTTATTTACACACATCTATCTTCCTTCTTATCTTTTATTTATTAATCATGTTCCTCCATATAGGTCACTCATTTCACTAGATTTCAATATGACATCAGAGAAATGTACTCATCCCTCCTCATATGTGCCCATTAAGTCAATCGTTTAGAAGAAGATTTTGTGTTCCTTCTTCAGTTTAAAAGGCTTTTTTTTTTTGTGTGTGTGTGTGCATCTTTGCCAAACTTGGTGAAGCATCCAACTGTTCCTCTTTTTTTTTTCCTTCATGATGAAGTGGGGGGTTCTGATTGGATGGGCAAGCTTTGTGTTCTTTTTTAGGTAACAGCTTCATGGCTGTGACAAAAGGAAAAGTTGATAGAACTCTGCACTTACGGTGTATCTCAAAACATGTGTTAGGGGGCCAACAATGTCTAAGTTACTATTGTATGGGCCGATTGGGTTCATTTGTCCTAGAAAAAATGGGCTGTTTGGTCTTCTTGAATGTCGAAAGCTGATAGGGATCATGGAAGAGGAAATGCATGCACCTAAGAAAAATAAAAGGCAACATTTGGTCACCTTTCCACCAAGGAAGAAAGGTGCAGGCTATAAGTGGGTTTATGCTGCAGTATGAGGCCTACGGTTCCACTGAAGACATAAGGCTTGAGTTGTTAATATGGTTTCACACAAACATATAGAATGAATTACATAAAGACATTTTTCCTAGGAGCTAAACTAACTTCCATAAGATTTTTCCATCTTTAATGGCAGCAAATAAAGGAAGGTACTTGCACCAGTCAGATGTAAAAAATGCATTTTTAGATCGTAATTTGCATAAGGAATTATGCGTATACCAGCATGTTTCTACCCTGTAAAATAAAGCTAAAAAGGTGTACAGTCTAAGGAAGGTTATATAAGCTTGTAAGTTATAAACAGTCTCCTTGAAAAGTTTGGCAAGTTTAGAAGGTAGCAAGTTCATGGGATTAAAAAGAAGTAATTAAGATTACACCTGACTTGTAAGGACGGAAGAGATGCGGACTACATCATCTGGTTGAAGATAAAAGTGACTTCAATAAGTTGGATAGGAAGCCAAGGATTTGGTCTGTGTCATTTCTTAGCAACTCAGGTGGCAAGGTCTCAGAAGGGTATCTTTGTCTCGCAGTAATCTTCTTACAAAGGACAGGAAAGCTTAGGGCTGGAGATATTGAATTATTGATAGCCCGGTAAAACAAAATCATCAATGGGGCCTGAAAGTGGATAACTCCTTGGAGATCCTAGGAAGCAACAGAGATTGATTGGCAAACTAATCTGCCTTGCAATCTTGCACCCAATTATTGCACATATCATCAGTGCTGTGAGCCAAAAACATGCAGTCTCCTTGTTCTTTATGTCTTGAAGCATAGTCAGATTTTTAAGATATCTTAGGTGGTCTCCTGGGCAGGGAAACCTTTATACTACATGAGGGAATTTTTTGGATAGATACTCACTCTAAAGCTGACTAAGCTACTCAACCTTTAATAGTTGGTCTATCACAGGCTACAGTATGTTTGTAGGTCGAAATCTAGTTGCATGGAAAAGAAGTATGTAAAATATTACTACCAGTTCCAGTGCAAAAGAAGAATGGATGGGAATTCCTCGTACTGCATACAACTTACATGGTTCAGACGTGTCATATGAGATGATTCAAGGGCCACAGGACATCTTAGTGTTTTTGGACGATCAAGCTAACATTTTCTCTCATCCAGTCAACTGTTAACTTTTCTTGTGAATAGTGGTGTCACTGTTACACCAAATGCTGGGTCTAAATACAATTTAGTGATGACTTTACTAAGCTGTAGGGCATTCTCAGTTTAAATTTGCTGACAAGTTGAGAATAGTAGATGTCCATTTCCTAACGTTAAGGGCTTTTGTGCATTGCATTTATTTATTTTCAGGGTCTTCAGTGCACTATGTGGTGTATGGACATGCCATGTGTGGGAAGATCCACTGTACTTAGATAGTGTGAAGATTAGAGGTGTAAAACAGGCCGGGCTGGCACTACTTGGCTGGCCCAGGTCGAGCATGGGCTGTGCGGTGCCGGCCCATGAATTCTCACGAGCCGTGCCATGCCGTGCCCAGCACAGCACAGCCCGCTGGCACAAGCCAGACCATGCTGTGCTGGGCCACGTGCCTAGCTGGGCCGTGCCATAGTCCAGTCCGGCCAATGTGCTATGATTTTTTTTTAATGAAGTAAATGAAAAAAAAAAAAAATTCACAACTTTGAAAAGTTTTTTAAAATAAAGTTTACAACTTTAATGACATTACAACTTGAAAGTTGAAACAAACATTTAAACTTTGATGATTATTCATAAATCAAATTACAAGTGAATAAAAAAAAAAAAAAACAAAAACTTAAAGTTACAACTTACAATCATAAATTACAAGTATCATAATTATAAATTACAAGTACAAATTGTTGTGTCGTTCACTATCAGCTCGAGCTCTTGGTGTTATTGATTATTAACATGGTATGGTCACGAGTTTGAAACCCCTAGTGCTGGGAGGCATGTTAGCTGGTATGTCTGTCTAGTGGGTTTCAAATTCGAACAGAAAGTGTTGATATAAATTGTTATGCCATTCACTAACAGCTCAAGCTCTTGGTGTTATTGGTTATTAATATGGTATCAAAGCTAGATGTCACGAGTTCAAAAGCCCTGTGAGGCATGTTACCTCCATCTGTCTGTTAGGTCTGTTGGGTTTCAAATTCGAACGGAAAGTGCTGATATAAATTGTTATGCCTTTCACTAATAGCTCGAGCTTTTGGTGCTGCTGGTTAATAACATGGTATCAGAGCCAGAGGTCACGAGTTCGAAACCCCAACGAGGCATGTTACCTCCATCTGTCTATCTGGTATGTTCTGTTCCGTCTATTAGGTTTCGAATTCGAACGGCTTCCCGTCTAAGGTAGGCATTCATATACATTGTTGTGTCGTTCACTAACAGGCACAGCTCAAGCTCTTGGTGTTATTGGTTATTAACATAAATTACAAGTATGAAGGGGGGAGGGGGTGTCTGCCAGGCCGTGTCATGCCGTGCTACGGTCCAAGGCACCCTTGCCCACCACGGCCCGGGACGACCAACAGGCTGGGCTGTGCCATGCCGGTCAATGTGCCAAGCCAACCAGCGTGCTGGGCCGTGCCGCCTACTGAAGATACATCAAATGTAAGCATTTGTATGGCCACCGTAGTAGACATCAAGTAGTTCGTGAATGATACCATACACTGGGCACATTAAAATGTAATAAATAAAGTTGCACCCAATTCTTAGTCAATTCTATTCTTTCCCTACAACTCTCTTCATCCCATTCATTCTCCTAGATGTCAACAAAGATGAACTGGATTCAAGTCCCGCCCTCCCTCCCCACTCTCCTCTTCTTTCTCTGCATGTTCAATCTCAAAGGATATCAAGCAGATAAAATTAAAGAAAACATCATCCTTTTTTTCTTAGTTTTTTTTTTTCTTTTTAAAGAGTTCTAAAATAATAAACCGAATCAAGAAATTGTCTGTATCAAAGCCGTTTCTCTGCATCTTAATCTCAAAGAAATTATAAGGGGAAAAAACTCCTCTTTGAGACCCTCTCTTTGCACCTCAATTTCAACAAATTCTCATGTTAGTTGAATCGGTTAATAGAGAAATGAAAAAATAAAGGAAAATTAACATAAAGACCTTGCTTGGTTTCTGTCCTCAAATCTCCATGAAAAAGACAAATGAGTGTGGATGCAGCCTTCGTAATTATATAACTATGCAAGCAGTCACCATGGGATTTTCCTAGTGATAGAATAAAGAGTTAGAGTGCCAATACTATGTGATGGGAAATGATTAGGAATACCTTGTGATTGCGTATTCCAAAGCAGCGACTATCCTATCCCTTGGCCTCTTATATTCTACCAATATGAGGGCCCTCTTTGAAAGCAAAGACGATTGGTTTCCAAAAATTCTCATTGATTTGTATTTTGGTAGGAATGGTTAGCCAAGGAAACCTTGAGGCTTTGTATTTTAGCCTAAAGCCCATCTTTTTGAGGCTTTGTACTTTAGCCTAAAGCCCATCTTTTTGCTAACTTTGAACTAATCAAAAGCTTAGCAGTACAAGAGAAATATAATGATAAGCATGCAAAAAGAAGCCCGGAACACAAAAAACCCCGGGGAAGCACAAAAAAAGGGAAAAATCAATATAACAAGTGATGCACTAAGAAAAAGCCACTCCCTCCAGCTCATCCAAAACAGGTCAAAAGGAAAGCCTTGACACTCCGGGAGAATGGAGACCCATGAGATAACAACAGATCTCATTCTACAACAATATCCCACAACCTTCTCTTCTATCATCAACAAACCCAGTTTCCTAGCGTCACTCAAATGCCATGCATCCTATACCGCTATCATCATTGACCACTAACAACCACACGTTGCTTACCACCTCTAATCTTTTCACCACTTCACCTACTAAAATGGGGATTTGGAGGCTAAGAGTTCTGTGTTATTTAAGGTATCAAGCTCCCGTGAGGTGATAGCATTGGTTGAGTCTCTCTCTTTATTTCATTCTATCTATCGTGGCATTAGCTTCATTTCGTCCTCGCTGACTCCCATCACAAACATTACTTAATTCATTTTTTAACTTGATTCAACAAACTATATATATTAGAAAAGTTAATTTGCCCTATTTTTGTCAGAACCGATCCAAATGGTTATGTAAATGGGCAGAACCTCCAAAAAAATATTTCTGACAGATAAAAATCACTACTAACTATACTTTATTATGATAGGCAATCTAAAGAACCAAGCCTGTCGCCTAGGGGACTTTTTTACATGGATCCCAATGAGACAATTACAGTGGCTTTTCATCAGAGAATCAACACTGCCTAAAAACTTTTGGAGGCAATTACAGCAAAAAAGTGTGGGAAACTTTTGTACATTGAAAACATTCTCCTTATCCTAAAAATGGAAAATTCCAAAACATGCCCAAGAAGTAAAATTTAGAATTAAATACAGCAATGATCCATAAATAAAAAATCCAAAGGGATGGCTCGGACATTCCAATCTGTGTGACTTTTGTACAATGTCCATTCATAGCAAGCCCATTAGAGCGATGTTTTGGCTCAACAACTATGGGCACCATATGTTTTGAACTACGACCACAACTTTGGATTAGCTACATTGAAAAAACTATTCTAAATGCTATACAACCATCACTAAATCTCACAACAGCTATAATCCCGTGAACAATCAATTAAGGAAGGTAGAATTCAATAACTTTCTAAAGACATTAAAGTAGAGAGATCCATACCTGACTCATAAAACTATCAACCTCCTCACACATAGCTTCAAGCTTTTGATATATGTTACCAACCCAAGCTATTCCTTTAGATTTCATATCCATGTTCGAACACAAGTAAGCTACTCTGACACGAGTCTTCTTTCTTTTACTTATCTGTGGCTCTTATTCCAAGAAGGCAGTTTCTATTTTTGAGCATCAGATGACAGTTCCATTAGAACTCCAGTGCAACTATCTAGTATCTACTTGCCTACAAGAAAATAGAACGGACACACCCATACTAAGAAACACGACTTTATTTAGCAAAGCATTTCAATCCCCTTGAGAGGGCACAACAGTTCAACAGGTATAGTTTTCAGCAGCTCATCATCTAGTAGCACAATTAAAACTTCGGCGAAGGCTATGAACAGTTATTACCATACAGAAAGGAAATATGTGCGTTCATTTGCACTTTAAAGAATGCTACAATAAAAGCCAAAACCAGTGCAATAACTTAAGCCACTTTGAGAAGCACATTTGGGGCCACCCACTTTGACAGAGGGATCTAGGGTGGAGAAGGGCCACAACGGAATTTATTTAATTTAAAATTTGACCTAGAATGGATGGTTAAAACCACCACATGAGGGCTTACAAAATCTACCGCGGGAACAAATCATCCAAACAGTTCATTCGAAACAGCCTTAAATTGATCTGTCATCATCCAAAATTGAAGAATTTTAAAAACCTACAATCCAAATGGAATTTAATTTTGCCAATCCACTGATAGCTCAGTTCAACTGCTTGTTCCTGGTTACTTTGTATTTCCAGAAGACCCACTCTCACGTATAAAATCAAGATAACTACCTACATATAAAATAGTAGATTCAAATATATATATATATATATATATATACAAATATATATAATACTAATCAACAGAAGACTTAATGAGGCACATACATGTGTCCAACGGTGAGTACAATTCAGATTAATGTCAAATTAGGGTGAGTGTCAATTCACAGGGATAGTGAGTGTGAGGAGGTTGGATTGACAATAGTGTGTCCCACATGGTGATAAAACCGTTACCTCTCACGCAAGTGGTGAGAGTTACCTTCAGAAGAAAGAAATCAATGTGCGCGTGCAAGGTGTAACTGGACAAAACTTCCAATGTAGAACTTCACTTGATTTGCGTGAGAGTTACCTTCAGAAGAAAGAAATCAATGTGTGCGTGCAAGGTGTAACTGGACAAAACTTCCAATGTAGGACTTCACTTGATTACAGTTTTAACAACCCAAAATACCGATATAGGTTTACAAAGTACAAAAGATCATTCATCAATCTTCTCATCACCAAAGAATGAAGAACTCAATTACAAAAGGTTTACAAAAAAAGGCTCCTTTTTTGGAATGATAATTTAGAGAAAAGAGCAGCAACAATATGAGAGCCTATGCTTTTTAGGAAAAAAGAAAGTTCATAACAAGAGAAATTACATTGACAAAATCGTGCTTTTCCCTTTTTATCAATTATCAAGAAGACCCATACATGCTTTTGAGGGTAATTGATTTATTTATTTTATGGGTTCTAGATTTTATCTCTTTCCATAAACGAAGGACAAACAACAGATACAATTCCAACACTCCAACTGTTTCAAACACAAACAAAGAACCCATCCCCTAAACCCCCAACAAAATACCAACCCACATCAAAGTAGAAACCAATACAAGCAGTCAAACACAATCAAATCGATCTTCCAAAGAAAGCCCACTTCAGAAACACTAAAACAAAGCAAAACCCAGAAGAATACAAGACAGCTACAATCCTTAAAGACAAACAAGTAGGCAAGAAATTTCGTCAAAATTGAGTTTTTCCACTTACAGACTAACCGACGTATGATCCCACAAGCAACCCAACGGCAGGAATGAAAAAGGGGTGATTGTAAAACAGAGGAAAGTGAAATCCAAGGAAAGAGAAAGGCATGGAAATCACAGAATGTAAAGATAGTGCTGAATTTCTTCTTTCTTAGCCTCCCAGCAGCTGTATAGGTGAGAGCCTCACAAAACAAAAAAAGAAAAAGAAAAAAAATATAGGACACGGAGTAGAGGAGGAGGAGAAAATTAAAAAAGAAAAAAAAGGAAAGACGCAGAGAGAATTGTAGGTCCCAGCACCAGAAGCTTATGAAAGGTGGTGCCTTTTTATATATATATATATATATATATTATTTAAATACTTACTTAACCCTCGATCAATGGTCTGGATCATCAAATGATCGCATAGAAGGATCGTGCCACTCGGTTTATAGGGTTATGAGTTTAGGATTTGGGGTTTACAGTCTATGATATGTTCCATTCGAGCCGTGTTATGAGGTAATATGTGTAAGCACAATTCTCGATTAATTGGATTGAGAATGTCAACTTGAATTCAACCCAAAAATTAAACCATTGATTATCAAGTTGGGTTAAGGTGGTGTTGATGTCCTAGTGCAATTAGGCGGGTTTGTTTAAGTATGTGGATACCGGTTGACTGGGTTTATTTTGGTTGGTGGGTTGAATTGGAATTAGAATTATAAGCATTGTAAACGAGTATCCGATTCTCTGACTACCCGAAAGTTCCGATCTGAGAAAAATTGGGCTTGGAACCAATTTAGATTTCAATTCATAAATGGGTCCAGGTCCGAAACCCAATTTAGGTTTCGATTAATAAAGGGGTCCGGTTCTGAGTCCATATATGTTTCGACCCGTGTATCCGGGACCCGACATATGAGTCTTTGCTTTTGCAAACTGTACCTCAAAAGGGAATTTTTTTTTTTTTTACATTTTTATGTATAATAGTAGAGGTAGTAGACTTGATACACTGTTATAAGTTGAATGATATACTTATTTTAAGGGAAAAAAAATATGAAGAGAACTTAGAATCAATTTTGGAACTATATCCGGTCCTCTATGTGTACTCGAATACAGAACCGGAGCTGGACTTTTCTATCGGAATCTGGTATGGAACCAACAAAATTGGTTCCGAGTCAAAATCGGATCCAAAACCATAACCGTTATTTAGAATTGGGTCCGGATCCAATATCGTTCTGATTCCAGAACAGTTCCATTTGCAATCCTAAAGATTACCGATTACTAGTGATGACAAATATATGGAACTAGAGCCCATGGATCTTATCCAACTTAGATTGAACCCTGGCAACAATATAAAATTATACTTTAATTTTATATTTTATAGAGAGAGATGCCGTATCTTTAATTCGGGATAGGGCAAGTGTGGTGAGAATAAATTCCTTCTTTTGGTGATTGAAGGCATATCCTATTTGGATTGAAAGTTGAAACTGTGCAGTTGCAATGATTGAATCACATATCTAATAATTGTCATATGTACCATCCAATCCAACCGTAATGAATATCATTCAGATGAGCCAGATACTTTCTCCCATGAAAGGGAAATGATCGAATGGGTTATATATTCACTTTGTGAGCTCTAAGATGTTCTCCAATATATTTAGTATTTAGTATTTATTTTAGTAGATAAGTGTATATATAATATTGTGATCGAAAAGGTCTAGTTACCTTTAACCCAAAAAAGAAAAAGATCGAAAATGTCTAGTTGTGAATATAATTTTGAGAAAAAAATAATCTCAACCAGATCAACTTAGCCATTATATAAGGAGCCTTAAATCTAATGATTGGTTAAATTATATTATTTAGATGTCATTTGCCTTTTACGCATGGGATATGTAAGTGTCATTTACATATGTAAAATGTAAATCTTATATAAAAGTAAAATTTATACATCTTAAAGGCAGTGCTATGTTTACATGGAAGCACCATTTTGTCGTAATATAATGTTGAATGGTTTGATTCTTAGGCTCCTATTATACTAACCGTTAGATTGTATGTCTTTAATCCAGTGGATAATGTAAATAAATTGATTTATAATTTCATGCTTTATTCATGTGATGAATGGTGTTTTATTATATGATTGCACATAATTAATATAAAATGACATGATGGTTCGTGAGATGGCGGAGCCCACAAGTATATTGAATGTGACCTATGTATGTTGATGAGATTCACATACGGGAGACATAGAACATAAATCTTATACTTGAAGGAATTTCACGACCAATGATGAAATTGGGCATTTCATCTGTACATAGTTGTAGCACTTACGTCACTATAAGATAGTGTGGTTTGTCTCAACCATCAAAGTACAAGACTCTGGATTGTTGTGCTTGTACATTGGATGTACTGAAGAACCATGAGTAGCACCTTATACAAATCTGTCTTTGATTAAGGACTGCACTCATAATTCTCAAGCAATAGTCTCTTAATCCTGAGAGATTAAATGACTGAAGTTTTTACTCTGCATTTACTTTGAGTTAACAATGAGTGAGACCAATAGTAGGTCAACACTACGGTATCTTGGGTACGTGATAGTGAGATTTTGGAAACATATAATTCTCAAGATGGAATCTATCTTCTAAAAGAGAGATATCTCATTGTGCCAATTAATGGATTTGATCATTGGTAAGTACTCACCCATCTCAATTTAGAGTTAATTGGATGGTTCTGATGATTACTGTGATTAATATGGTGACATTAAGGAAAATAAGATGTGGATCTAATTTGGTTGGATAGATTTATTCCAATAGATCCATCGATATAATTGATAGGGGGGCCTATTTGCAATAATTAGGAAGATTATGGTCTTTTTATAATTATTCCTAAGCCTGCAGTGCAATTGTATTTATTTAGTGGAGTTATCTGTAATTAACTGTGGGTCCGGAGTTCACATGAGATGTGGGATCCAGATCTTCATTTAGAGCCATATTCAAAGGAAATCCTAGTGGTCCTCATGCTAGCCTTAAGAAGATAATGTTTCTAATCCAATTGGAACTCTTGAGGAGTATGACATATACTAAAAATAGAAGTAAGACTTCTAATTCGGGACAAATAGAAGGTTTACCATATACTATATATATGAGGAGAGGGGATTGGGCATCCCATGCTCTCACACGCCCACTGAAGGATGCCCAAGCCCTTCTCTCTCTCTCTCTCTCTCTCTCTCTCTCTCTCTCTCTCTCCCTCTCCTCTGGTTTCCTTCTATAATGCCTAGGGTTTCTTCTTATTTGAGATCCCACCATTCTCTTTTAAGAAGTTCTCTAACAAGAGAGTTATAGTGTGGAAGAACACCAATACTAAGGAGATTTAATATGAAAAAAAGGGTTTCGTAAAGATTAAGTAATCTAGTTCTCAATTTGAGCGCAATCGGGCTCCTAAGGTTTCTTCTTATTCGTGTTTGCTTGTTTTCTTGATCTGTCTTCTTTTGATAGATCTTTGATTTTAATACATGATATTAGGATTATAGATCTTTGGGATTGGGTGCTTGGCCTTTTGGGTGTTTGATCCCCGCATTAAGTGGGTCAAAAGTTTTTGAAACCCATTTAAAATGCTCACATACTTCCAACACTAACCCCATTGTAATCCAAACTATGCAATGTTTTACACTTTTTTGATATAAATATTCTCATATGAATTCACACCTGATCTACAAATGTGATGCACAAATGGATATAAACAAACATGATCGCGCATAAATATTAGCATGTGCAACATTTACTTATGTAAATGATTGCAAATAAATAATCCCTTGTGAAATCCAATACGACTCTAAGAATTAGTCAGAAGAGTTAGAGTGTGTGTGTCAAGTGAGTCATAGACGGTTATTCAGTGTAAGGGAGTAAGTTGGATCTAATAAGTGGGACTCACAGGGTGCTATGTGCGAGGTACCTCTCGGCAGAAAGAAATCGCTAACATATATATAGAGAGATGCTCATATGAGAGATATAAATGTGAGGGTCTCCACCCAATCTCTGATTTAATGTAAGAGTTATCTCTCATAAGAACATCTCCCATATATATATATACCCCCTAACCCTTCATCCGTGGCCCACAAATTTAATGACTTCATATTAAAAAATATATTCAACCATCGATCCAACGGTTCAGTCCATTCGGATGTGTGATAATCCTTGGGAATAGTGACTATCAGGGGGGTTCCCTATTGGTTGCTAGGTTTGAATGGGTTGCTAGTTGGGCAGCTCAAAAAAGTTCTCATATAATAGTTCTCACTTGAATATTTCTCATATATATATATATGAGGGGGGCTCCCCTGAGCTGCAGCTTAGGGGAGGAATAAGCTGCAGCGTGCGAAATTTCCGTGTAGGTTGAGTATCTTTTCAAGTCAATGAAAAACTGAGGCCCGCTCTTTTTTTCTTCATTTCCCCCTTCTTACACCTAATCGACCCTCTCTGTCCCCACTTGATCTCTGTTTTCGAAACTCAATCCACAGCAGGGCCTGGGCGATCGGAAGCTCAACAGGAGCTAAGCTCTCTCTCTCACCGCTCTCTCTCTCTCTCTCTCTCTCTCTCCCTCTCTAATAGCGAACGGAAGCTCTCTATCTCCTCTCTCGTCTCTCTCTCCCTGACGGAAATCTTCAGCGGACGAGATTTTCTTCTATTGCTCTCTCCCAGACGTCTCTCCCTTTCTGGGCTCTCTCTCCAACGTGCTTTCCTGCTCTCGTCTCTCGACTTCCTTTTTGTGATGCTCTCTTTCTCTCATTAGGTTTTTTCTTTCTCTCTCTATGCCATGGTTCCAAGGGGGAGATTTAGAATTTTTTCTGGTTTTTGAAGATTTGGGTTTATGATTCTAAAATAAAAATAAATTAGGTTTTGTGGTTTAGAAATTAAAATTTTAAGATGTTTAGGAGTTGAAATTGGGGTTTTTAGTGTTATTTATTGATTTCAAAATGGGAGTTCTCTGATTTCGTTGAACTTCCCACATGTATGTTTCATCTCAACATTTAGTGTGTTCATCTCATTTTATAGGCTGAGACTTCGAGGTTGAGGTTTTTTTTTTTAATCCATTACAAATGCGATTTTTTGATATGTGATGTGGGTTTCATGTTATGAGAATAAATTTACATTCTCTAATTCTATTTATGACTTTTTTTTCTATGTTTATGTATAGGAAAAAAGTGATCACCTCTGAGAGCTTGAACAAGAACTCTACTCTTATAGGCCTGAAGGGTTTGAAGGATGGCGTGCAGGATTTGGATCAGATAGAGTTTTGTGAGAGACTGAAAGACCAATTTTATGGGCTACAATAATGGATTGCTACTAGTTCTTAATTTAACAATCAATGCACAGCGGAAATAACCAATTAGATGAACTAGCAATTAAATCTACCAAGCAATCTCCACAAGAAGGCAGACACAAAATATAGTGTGGAAACCCTATTCAGGGAGAAAAACCACGAACCAGAAATCAAGAGTTCACGAACAGTTACAAGATGTACTCACTAGCTCCTTTACTTGGGTATGTACCTCGACCTAAGGATTGTAGTTATTCTTGCAAAGAATCCACTGACATGACATCCATCGTGCCCCGCTCTCCTTATTTGATCTCCTCGCACCTTGCCAGTCAAGATGAACTATCTTCTCCTTCGAAAAGCAGAAGCAACAATGACCTTCTAGAGCAACCTTCAGAACAATCTCTCAATAGCTCTAGAGAATAAACTCTCTCTAATTATCTCTCTAACTTAGATTAATGAGAGTGGTGGTACTTAGGGTTGAGAGTAATACCCTATATATAGCTCCAAATTCGTGCCTAATACTTAGAGCACAAGTAGGACTCAACTTGGGAAACAGAGTCTCAAAGGGAAACAAATTCGTATCAGAATAAGAGACTTTTCAGGAACTGTGCGCGCCTGTTCGCTCGAGCGGACTCTTACTTCGCTCGAGCGAACAACCCTCTGTCTCGCCTTCGCTCAAGCGAATACATGTGCGCTCGAGCGGACTCCTGCTGGACTGTATGATGCGGAAAATCTGCATTGTATTCTACCAGCTTTCTTCTTCTAAACCATTCCGGCTTTTCTTCTTAGAGTCCTTCCCTTCTTCTATCTTCAGAGTCCTTTTCTAAATAAGAAAAACAACTCAAAGACCCCTAGAGTTTTGTTCAACATGAATTAGCCAATACAATAAAATACCTAAAAATCTCCCCCTTTGGCAATTCATGGACAAAACTCGTACAAATGATCTACCCAAAAGAAAACCCAAAATACAATGAATTTTTATAAAAAATCAGCTCTTGTAGATCTTTACTTGCATGTTTTCTTCTTCCTCCTAGCTTCATTATTCTCCCCCTTTTTGTAACGCCCCAATTCCGAATACCGTGAAAATCATCAAAGTACTGAAATTGGCGCACTACTTCCTGAAAAATTTGAGAACTTCCAAGATCGTAGGTCCGCAGTGAGGTCCAATTTTAAACTTTTTCAGCAATATAATAACAATGGTTAATTTGCGAAAGCATAAAGGATAAAGCGGAAGTAATATCAGAAATAGCGGAAGCATAGGTATCATGAAACATGTATCAAATATAACGGGCTGAAGTCCAACCTAAAATGACAAAAGATGAAAAGTAAAGGTTTATTGCATTTTTCATGCTAACTACCATCTCACCACAAATAACACTCAAACCCAAAATAAAGAATACTCATGTCCCATGTACTGGCTCTCCGTCCACTGGCTCGACCTCTTGATCGGTTGGTCCCCATCCGTAGTCTTCAACTACGGGTGCTTCGACAAGCGCGAGCTCGGCATCCTCATACTCGGGGTTGAGACCTAAGCATAAAAAATGGATCAGATCTAAAGATCTGGCAAGTCACAGTATGCTAATAATATACGATGTATGCATCAAATGAGTATAGACAGTAATAATGTTAAAGAGAGTAACAATGGTACAGATCCTAGGCAGTTGAGCAAGATAAGCATATAGAATCAGAGTAAGCATAATAATAAACCTACACAATATGGCACACTCACACAAGCTGGATACCGCGAGATATTATGCCGCGGCCCTCCCATACTGAACACAGTCGCGACGATAAAAATCTCACAATGCTGGGGGTTATCTAGCCCCGCAAACAACATCATCCATCATCACATCCTGAGACCGGACCCGTTATCGCACCGTCCGTCTCCAACAATGCTCATCATGATAGCTACACAATACTCTCAATAGCTCCTACCAGTGATGATCAGTCCAACTGGCTGAGCTTAGATCAACTAAGTGAATGTCTATGCCGACTCAGAAAATAATAAAGGTCTGTGTCTGTCTAGGCTTTGCCTTGCGTGAACAAGGGCCTAACAAAGGCCCTAAGAGGTCCAAGTACCCAATACAACATGTGCATCATAGTCCAAGTCCAAGTCCAATCATTGGATCCATACCAGGGCCCACCAAATACATGGACTGGTCTACAACAATCCACATGAGATACAAGTCCATTTCCAATGACATATGATCCATTTACACCCATGATGAGTCACAAGCCCATACAATCTAACATCTCCAGTCTAAGGTAATCCACATCCAAGCTTAGGCCATAAAAGAGCCCGCCTAGCCACAGACACGGGTCAATGTTCACCCAATCATATCTCCGGGTCACCTCTAAATAGTCCTAGGTTCAGGTCATCCATTTTTCATTTAATTAACAAGTATAAGCAATAATAAGGACAATAGAGTGACAGTAATAATATGAGGGAGATGAATCTCCAAGTACAAGGATCAATGAGAGATACCAACAGTCTAACTTAAGTAGTTGGTCCACTTTCAGATTCAGGTCTATCTCAAGTAATTTGATCTTTAAATGAAACCTCAAATGCTAAGGATTACTATGTTTGGTACTCCAGAAGTTATGAGCATCATTGGTAACACATAAAGGTCGAATCATCTTAGATTACATAACCTGGACCTTAATTAGTGGGCCCCACGAGTCAAGATTGAGCCACACCATTGACTCGTGGTTGGCATAGTGATGGAAGTTTATTTGGATGGTCAATGGGCTCCACATATGATCACAACAATAGGAATTAAAATTTGGAAAGTGTCACTGTACACAGTGTGCTCAGCCGACCTCCTAGCCTGGCGGTCAGCTCGGCACACTGGGATTAGAGAAGCAAACACCCTGCATGCAATGCCTAATTGCCCAGAAGTTCCTGTGAGTTCGGCTAAACACTGAGCTCGGCTAAGACACTGAGCTCGGCCAAACACTGAACTCGGCCAAGCACTGAGCTCGGTCAATTCACTGAACTCGGCTAAGACACTGAGTTTGGTCAACTGCGCATACTGAACTCTAGGTTTGAAGAAAATTCCAGGTTACACACAAGAATTCTAATTGGGTTCATAAAAGGCTAAGGGTCTTTTATTTCTAATTTCTAAAACTAATGGGGTCAGGGTCAGGTAATTAATCCCCAAATAATATGTTGTACCCAGGATTAAAATAAATCCAAAATAAATGGTCCCAGCCATCACCCCCCTCTTACTAATGCACCAGTGGCATCTCCAAACCATATTCTACCTTTCCTTTCTTTTTCCATGCACACCCCGGACCACCATACACTTCCCTTATCTCTACCCTATTGCACCACGTCATCACCATCATCTCTCCTCTCTTAACTTTCCAACTCGTCAGACCAGGGAAATCATCCACACAGAATGCCTCACGCCTCACGCCTGCAATAATTGGGAGGCTGGATAGTGGGTCCCACTGGCCCAATCCAAGATGGGACCTGATCTCCAAGGTCGCCCAGGGCCCCACAACGGATCCTGAGGTCCTGATTTGGCATCAAGTAATCCTACCGGGACCCACAACCTGAGTTCAAATAAGAAAAATACATCTATAAATGACGCCCGGCACTAAGAAATCTTAAGATATGGGGTCAGATGGGACCCAATCCCCATGGGTCCACCACCATTAGGTTCGCCCAAGGCCCCTCTACACGATGTGTGGTCCAGATTTCCAAAGGTGGCCCACCTGGGCCCCATAGTTCCAAGAAAACGGAATAACGTAATCCACGATTTTGGATTTAACAGTTGGAAACTCTCCAACGCTTGTACATGGATCGTGGCCCCTCTCTAATCAAATTCAGATTAGATCACACCTGTCCAAGTCGCCCCACCATATCCAGCCCGATGGACGGACCAGATCTGAGATCGGATCAATCCGTGGGTCCCACAACCCATCGAATCCAAATCTGATTTCTATAAAACAGTCCTCTCTCCCTTCGATCAGCCGCTGGATAGTGGGCCAAGGGGTGTCCACACACCATGGGACCAGCCCCTCTAGGGTCGCCCGTGGGTCCTCTATCAGATCGACGGGTCGGATCTACCATCGGGTGGCCCACCTGGTTCCCGGTCTCGACGCAAATAAAAAGGGTCTACACTGTTCCGCCTCTGAGAACCTGATACATGTCACCCAGTGTCCCTGTAATTCCTCTTCTCAATCCATTTTCCATCCATTCATCAATTAAACAAACAAAACCATGAAAACACTTCAATGCCCAACCATCCATCAATCCGGACCATTGATCTTCCAAATGAGAGATCTCATCCATCAATGGCCAAATTTCCCAAAAGACAAGCTCAATGATAGATCTAAACATGTATATACATCAATTGAATTAGAATTGCAGAATCAAAAGGAAGAAAACATGCATTCTAAGTTATCCAGCATAGGGTACTTGCCTCAATCCCAATCTGCAAACAGAAGAAAGAGAGAGAATAACATAGAACCAAGCTAATAAGGGAATTCCTGCTGTGGGGGGTCTCCTTGGTCACGATCGGTCTGGGGATTCTTGGCTGAGGTCGGCCTTCTACTGGGAATTCCAGGGGGAGGAGGAGAGAGAAAGAGAGAGAGAAAGGGAGAGAGAGAGAGAGAGAGAGAGAAAGAAAGAGGAGAATTGAAGGGAGATGAGGGATCGGTAGAGAGAAACGGGGAAGAAGAAGAGAAAAGGAGATGTGAATGAGAGGAAGAAGTGAACAGTAGCCTTCGTTGGCAAGGGAGGGTTTAGCTTTTATAGGTTGGGTTTTATGACAATTACCAAAAGGGTATTCTAGTTTAGATGGGAGAGAGATAAGGCCATGGGCAAATGGGTCCTTAGGTAGAGATTCTAGAAGCTTCCTCTAGTGGACACCCCTTATTGAAATTACTAATTACACAACAAGGCTAACCTAGGAAAAATACATAACTACCCTTAACTAAACCCCATAATTAGTATAATTAATATACTTAGGCTATAATATAGTATTCAAACTCAAATTGAGGGCCCACAAGGGGTAGGGCCTCACACTTTTTGTCCATAATTGACAAACAATTATATTACAAGCAGCTTCTGTCAATTTGAATTCTGCAGCTCCCCCTCAATTTTGACTCCCCCTCAGAAAGATCTTCGTATCAGCACGGGGGTGGGGGCTTGATGCCGCAGATCAGGGGTGATGAAGCTTCTGCACACACCCTTGCAAATTTAAGTACTTCAGCAAAGTGTGTATCAACACTGAAGACAGATCTTCTTTCTTAACCCAAACAACTTTGGTATTCTTGTTTAGCTCAGTCTTCTATGTTTTCCATTGCTTTTGATTTGGTGACTTTCGCAGCTTATTGCAATGGGGTCTAATGTGTCATTTAATTCCACAATGATGACAAGTGGGAATTCTTTTAGGGCGTGACACATGTATCTTCTTGGCAGCTATATTTGCAACATGAACAACAGAATTAGTAACAACTGAATTTGGAACAAAACAGCTAGTACCTTTGGTTTTAGATGTAGATGCCCCATCAGCGTAGCCAATGCCATGCTTGTCAGTGTTTGCCTTTTGACTGCACATGATGTCATCTAATTTTTTAGACCCGGTATTCATCCTGTTCAATGAAGCTTTAGCAGTGTCTAACTCAGATAGAACCATCTTGAGTCTTCCATTTAGATCAAAATTCTCTGCTTTCAAAGTCTTAATATTAGAATCAAGTAAGTCACACTTTTGTGGTTCTGCAGTCAATTTTGTCAGCCAACTTGTTATTTTCATCCTCCAATTTTTGTACTTTTACAAGCTCTTCTGCAAGTTCAGCTTTCAAGGAGGCATTATGCTCTTCAGACTCTTTCCACTTTTTCGCCATTTTTTCATTCATCTTTAACATCTTCATGGTCTTTGCAAATAATGTTTGATATTCAGCTTGCCAGTCATGCTCTGTTTCTGACTCACTATCATCATGATCAATCCCCTCATCAGAAGAGACTTGTGGAGTAACAGAACCAGAAGTTTCCATGAGTGCGATGAAATTTTCTTTGCTAGCTTCAAGTTTCTCAGACTCAGATCTTTTCAAATTAAAAGCCCTTTTCTTTGATTTTCTATTACCACAATCACTAACAATGTATCCATTGCCTTGACACTTATAGCACTTAATCCCTTTAGAAGATTTCTTCTTTACAACAGATTTAGGGATTTGGGTAGAAGTGTCTTCGCTGTGGATATCCATTCTAGCAGTATTTGGATCAACACAATAAAATAGTGTAACCAGTTCTATACCAATTGAAAGACCAATTTTATGGGCTATCAGAATGGATTACTACTAGTTCTTAATTTAACAATCAACGCACAGCGAAAATAACCAATCAGACGAACTAGCAATTAAATCTACCGAGCAATCACCACAAGAAGGCAGACACAAAATATAGCTTGGAAACCCTATCCAGGAGAAAAACTCCGAACCGGAATCAAGAGTTCATGAACAGTTACAAGATGTACTCATTAGCTCCTTTACCTGGGTTTGTACCTCAACCTAAGGACTGTAGTTATTCTTGCAAAGAATCCACTAACACGACATCCACCGTGCACCGTTCTCCTTATTTGATCTCCTCGCACCTTGCCAGTCAAGATGAACTATCTTCTCCTTCGAAAAGCAGAAGCAACAATGACCTTCTAGAGCAGCCTTCAGAATAATCTCTCAATAGCTCTAGAGAATAAACTCTCTCTAATGATCTCTCTAACTTAGATTAATGAGAGTGGTGGTACTTAGGGTTGAGAGTAATACCCTATATATAGCCTCAAATTCGTGCATAATACTTAGAGCACAAGTAGGACTCAACTTGGGAAATAGAGTCTCAAAGGGAAACAAATTCGTATCAGAATAAGAGACTTTACCGGAATTGTGAGCGCCTGTTCGCGCGAGCGGACTCTTACTTCGCTCGAGCGGACAAGCCTCTGTCTCGCCTTCGCTCGAGCGAATACATGTGTGCTCGAGCGGACTCCTGCTGGACTGTATGATGCGGAAAATCAACATTGTATTCTTCCAGCTTTCTTCTTCTAAACCATTTAGGCTTTTCTTCTTAGAGTCCTTCCTATCTTCTATCTTCAGAGTCATTTTCTAAATAAGAAAAACAACTCAAAAACCCCTAGAGTTTTGTCCAACATGAATTAGCCAATACAATAAACTACCTAACAGAGACGTCCATTTAATGGAGTCCAACTTGGAAGAGGCTGGGGAAGAGGTTGGGATCATTATTTAAATGGATTTTATGTTTCTTTATATCTTTTTCCTTGAGCATTACCTATTATTCATGGACTTCAGATTGTACACAATAATACAACACTCTCTTAATAAAAATGTATTTTGATTGAGATCAATAATGAAATTCTTATTATTTAAATTGTTTGTTTTTTACCGTGATTTACCGACTTTTATGCATATGTTTGATATATGTTTGTGAGAGATCGAATGTTTGAAATATTTTCTGTAAGTTTAATTGTATGGGATTGTCCTCTTTTGGGCTCTAGATGATATGCTGTGGATGACTAGTTCATAAGGAATTTTGAGTTTCCTTTAGAACTCTCTCTCTCTCTCTCTCTCTCTCTCTCTCTCTCTCATTCCTTGCATATTTTTTGAAATGTAAAAATGCAGTTAATCTAGGTGTTTAAGCCTTTAAGGTGAGAATCAGTTCTCTGCTTGTGATGAAGATTGCAAATGCACCCTTGGCATCTCAAGTGGAATGTTCTGATGACAATCTGTCAGGAAATATAGAGCAGAGTTTTCAAACTCAACAGCAATAACCACATATTTGATAGAAGTTTTCAAACTCGACAGCAATAACCACACATTTGATAGAATCGCATTTAAACTTATGACTCAAACAATAAAATGTGCTACAGCATATCACATACAGGAAAATCTGATACATTCAACACTGGAATCTGATACATCATTTATCTATAAGAAAAAAGAAAAAAATAGTTGAATCATCATTTTTACATAAACCTTCAACATTCAACCCCTTCAACATGTATCATTGAACACTTCAAAATCTTCAAAGTTTCTGCAACTATTTACTCCTTTGCATGTCGGCTATACTCCCATTGTTATTGAACCTGTACAAAGAAAAACATTATTAACAAAACAAGACCCATGCTAGAGGCTGCATTGTAAATTTAAATTCTTTTTTGCAATTCTGCCCACT
Source organism: Litsea cubeba (assembly GCA_012931725.1). Taxonomy (NCBI): domain Eukaryota; kingdom Viridiplantae; phylum Streptophyta; class Magnoliopsida; order Laurales; family Lauraceae; genus Litsea; species Litsea cubeba. The sequence continues at coordinate 32,616,040 of CM022946.1, forward strand.
GCCAATAAATACGTGAATGTGATTTTGAGTAATCTGGACAAAATTAAAAGTAGGCTACTAATAAAAGGAGAGACAGAGATGGAGGGTGCCAAAACGATGGAAAGAGATGAACAATCTCATAATGATATTGAAAATACAAAGATTATTAGCGTCTTTAATATACAATAACAAGTTCTACTCAAAGCAAAAATAGCATGGAAATGAAGCTACTGCTCTGCCATACGTTAAATAGAATCCCCATTAATAGATTTTCAGGGACTCTAGATTGCAAAGCGTTCGGTATGGGGTTTCCGTCATAAGAATCCATGAACACCATAATTCTACTACAATATTGACATCATAAACAAAAAATTCCATAAAAACCTAAATCACAAGATCCTTCGTATTCTTTCCTGAAAACCCACACGACCCAAATCACAACAACTGCCTTCTTCTCCGTCGCCTCTCCCTCCCCTCTCGTTTTGTTCAAAAAAAAATTTGGACATGCCCTCTGGAAAAGAAAAAGCTGCAAACAATTCCATCATATTATGAGTTCGTCTCCACTGATTTTCTTCTCATTATGAATTCCCACAGAATACGCTTATAAATTATTTTGTGGATGCATCTTAAAATTTTCTGAAACGTCAGACAAGCTTTGTCCTCACATTGAATTTCTTCATGGATCCCTAACCCAAGGAGCGGAGAGATGGGAGAGGGTTCCTCGTCGGCAGAGAATGCAGCAATGCCCGGGAGAATCTCAGTGGAAGACTGAAATTTTCATCCAGAGACGAGCCCTCAGTCGAGAGACGAGAGCGGGAGAGCACGTTGGAGAGAGAACCGAGAAAGGGAGAGACGTCAGCGAGAGAGAGACGAGAGAGGAGATAGAGAGCTTCCGTTCACTACTAGAGAGGGAGAGAGAGAGAGGAGAGAGAGAGCTTAGCTTTCGTTGAGCTTCCGATCGCCTAGGCCTTGCTATGGGTTGAGTTTCGAAAACAGAGAGTGGGGAGAGAAAGGGTCAATTAGGTGTAAGAAGAGGGAAATGAAAAAAAAAAAGAAGAGCGGGCCTCAGTTTTTCGTTGACTTGAAACGATACTCAACCCACACGGAAATTTCGCACGCTGCAGCTCAGCGGAGCCCATATATATATATATATGAGGAGCCGCCCCCCCCCCCCCCCCCGCTCAAGTGCAGGATAAGAAAACGCTCAAGCATGTGGAGGGCACGTGGGACGGAAGCAAACAAGTGGCGCCCATCTTTTCATCTTCCCTCTCATATGCAAATAGAAAGAGGGGAAAAACCCCAAATCGCTGGCTGGCAGTTTGCAAGGTCTCGCGCCTTCTGTCGCCGGAACCCTCATCTCGTCGCTCGATCCTTCTCCTCAACTCATCTCTCGTTCAGACTTGGGTTTCCTTCCCTCTGAAACCCTATCTCTTCTCTCTCCTCCGTGGACCCTTCTCTCTCAAGCCCTCCTCTCTGAAACCCCTTGTCTTCTTTTTCCTCTCTGAAACCCCCGCTCCCAAACCCCTCTATTGAATCCTATTCTCTCTCTCACGAATCCCAGGCTCGTCATTGCTTAGACCGACGTTGCCGAGGAACGTCTGCAGCAAGCTGCCTTGCAGTGACAGGATCGAAGAGAAGAAGAAAGACCTAGTTTTGGATTTTTCCAGGTCAGTTTGCCATTTTAGATCATTAGATCTATCCCATTTTCTGTAGCATTGTTTTAGCTATGCATTCCTAGGGGTTCATTTTCTATAATAGTCATATATTTTTGCAATTTCGTCCAGATGCCGATCCATCGATCGTGGCACCCAAAGATCATTGAACGGAAGGTTCTCTTGTAGATGGGGCACCAATACTAACCTAACCATTGATTTGGCCCTTTTCTATTTGTGATTCATTTTGAACACTGAAAATATATATATGTAGTGGATGGTTATGATCATCTGATGGAGTTGTCCACGTCTAGATAATGGGGTATGCACAAACCTTGCTATTGATAGATATGGTGGGTATTAATGTTTGATGAAGCTGACATGTAACGATTCATGTCCATCTAATTAAAAGCTCCATTGGTTGAATGACTATGAAAGATGGACAAGGTTATACATGTTCCATTTAATAACCCATCAAAGGTAGACCACACCTAAAAGAAGGTCCATATCTTGAAATTTTCCCACTGGAACCACTTTTCTGCGTAAAAATCTTGCACCACACCAAGTAACCAAAATTTGCCTCTATTGAATTTTGTAGGTGTTCGAGTTGCCTGTTGTTACTAGAGTTTTCAAAAATAGAGCGCCCAAATAGGGGAAGCAGAACAAGAAAATGGAGTTGCCTATATTGAATTTTGAATTTTGCAGGTGTTCTCCATGTTGAACTTTTCAATTGCCCTTTGTTACTAGAGTTTCCAGGATATTGAAAGTTGCCTTTAGATGTGCTTCTAAGTTCCAGACCAATTTTCACCTAGCAGTTGCAGCAGGCACTTTTTTGTCTATTTAGAAAGCAGAAGTTATAGACGCTTTGCTTGAGAGAATCCACAGTTAATTGTACATGTCAGGCCCACCATGGCACCATCCAGGGATAATTACTATCCTTTTTGTGGTCCCTATGATTGAGGGGTTATTTTGTAAAGTACTGCTCGAGAAATCCTAGCTATTTGTGATCCAGGTGATACAAATGGCAATGTAGCCAAAGTTCTGTATTCGATATTAAAGTCACCTTTTTAAATATGCGCTCCACTTGTATATTCCATGTGGTTCCAAATGTAGAGCCTGTAATTTGGCTATCATTTCATAACTCATTGGGTTATAGGATGGCATGCTTATATGTAACACTGGGATGTGCAATTAGAAGTTTAACTCAGAAGTTGGAACATTTTCTTCTAGTTGTTAAAAAGAAAGAAAACAACTTCATCCAGTGGCCCTTATACATTAAAACCGCAGGATCAACCCTCAACCTCCATTTGGTATTAAACTAGTAATCATGAATATTGCAACGGCCAGCGATGCATTTACAAATTGAAATTTGCATGCAGAATTTGACTCTGTAGCTCTGGCAGTGGGAGAACCTGATGACTTTTTTTCTGCTTGACAGAACACCCAACCAAACCAACAGATTCTGATGAGAATTATATGTCATTCAAAACCTATTTAAAAAATTAAATTTTCCCACCATCTTAACAGGGACATATTCATGACACATTCATCAATTCACCCAAGTCTCGAAATGACAAATCAATATTAATCCATGCCAGATTCATTGGTCTTCAAAACCTAAAACGAGAATAGTAATTATAAAAGCATCTTCATGTTCCAGTAACATAGTGAGGACAGCATCTTCATGCTCCCTATAATTGCAGTCAAACAACAATTCACATTCCAGAAGTTGAACAGAATGTCACCATCCATTTATCATGCACAGCATCCTGATAAAACGGAAAAAAAAACCTTAAAAATCTAAGACATTTTACCATCCATTTATCATACACAACAAAGGCAGATCAGTGCCAGTTCAACAGCGAATTCTCAGAGGCAATCACCTGAGACCAACTGGGTACTCCTTTCATCTGTAGCAGCAAAGAAAAAAAAAACAACATTGATCAGATCACCATATACCTAACACAAACAGCTAGACAAGGGAAGAACACCCAATATTTCGTTACTTGGTGTTGTGCAAGATTTTTACGAAGAACAGTGGTACTAACAATGGGAAATGATATTGGGATGATTCCAGTTTTAAGATCTGGACCTTCTTTCAGGTGGGGTCGACCTTTGATGGGTTATTAAATGGAACACCTCCATCAGATGATCATAAACATCCACTGCACATATATACTTTTAGTGTTCAAAATGAATCACAAATATAAAAGGGCCAAATCAATGGTTAGGTTAGTCAATAGTGTTCATGCCCCCATCTACAAGATAACCTTCCGTTCAATGATATTTGGTTGCCACGATAGATGGATCGGCATCCAAAAATGAACCCCTAGGAATGCATAGCTAAAACACTGTTATAGAAAATGGGATAGATCTAATGATCTAAAATGACAAACTGACCTGGAAAAACCCAAAACTCGGTCTTTCTTCTTCCTTTTGATCCTGTCACTACAAGGCAGCTTGCTGCAGACGTTCCTCGGCAACGTCGGTCTAAGCGATGACGAGCCTGGGATTCGTGAGAGAGAGAATAGGATTCAATAGAGGGGTTTGGGAGAGGGGGTTTCAGAGAGGAGAGAGAAGACATGGTTTCGGAGAGGAGGGTTTGGGAGGGAAGGGTCCACAGAGGAAAGAGAAGAGATAGGGTTTCAGAGGGAAGGAAACCCATATCTGAACAGGAGAGGAGCTGAGGAAATGGATCGAGCGACGATATGAGGATTCCGGCGACAGAAGACGCGAGACCTTGCAAACTGTCAGCCAGCGATTTGGGGTTTTTCCCCTCTTTCTTTTGGCTTATGAGAGGGAAGACGAAAAAATAGGCGCCACTTATTTGCTTCCGTCCCACGTGCCTTCCACATGCTTGAGTGTTTCTTATCCTGCACTTGAGCTGAGGGGAGGGCTCATCTTATAAACATGATAAAAATTTAAAAAATAGGCTCCACTGGGCCTGGACCAGGTAATTAGCATCAGGTTCGCGCCATGGGTGAGATTCCCCTGGGTAACCACTTAACCAGGTTCTATCTCTGGCCATAAGATATTGTTTGATAGAGTGGCAGAGTATACAGGGAAGAGATACGTACCTACGAATGTCACACCGTATAACAGCTGCTTCAGTAGATGTACCAAATTGAAAATGTATAAATCATGTGCCCTTGATTGGGCCCTCTGATCAGCTTCCACACAGACTAAGCCCAGGACTAGCCCCTTATTCATCGGGCCAGGAATAGGCTAATGTTCTGGCTCTAGGGCCTAAAAATTCAGCAAAGGCAGGTTAAGCAAGGGATGATCCCAGTTGGAACCTTACTCCAATTGTTGGAAGGAGAGCTGCTAATGATTCATATTTCTTTGAGAGAGATCCTTTCAGTCTATATAAGGGGACTAGCTACTTTCATATATATATATATATATATATAGGGAGGGGCTCCCCTAAGCTGCAGCTTAGGGGAGTAATAAGTTGAAGTGTGCCACTTGCACGTGTGGCGCCCAAATGAAATGTAAAAACGTCTTTTTCGACATATCCTTCACCTCCCTCATTTTTCGTCCGACCTAAACCCCATCTCCTCTGCGTTTCCCCTCCCTCATCTTTGCTGCAAAGGAGCCTCTTGATTTCTCTGATGTGAAGAACCCTCTCGATCTCTCTGCTGCGAAGGATCCTCGCCTCAGCCCTTCTCCTCTACACCTAATCGCCCATTCCCAATCAGAGATCTGCGACAAAACCTCCCTCCCCATTTTTCTGCATCTGTGCCCAGCCCCATTCCCGTTTTAACTGAGTGGAAAAGGATTTCCATGACAAGTGATGTGGGTGCCGTCGTCTATATGAACTAATCAAAGTTCAAACCTGTCTCTTTTCCTAATCTACATTATCCTACGGACTTTAATGAGTTTTTCAATATGATTCAAACATGTCATTTTTGCTGCAAACTGAAGTGTAGTAAGTTGAGAATGAATCAGAGGAAATTCAGACGGAGTATGTAATTGGGCGTGAGAAAAATGAAAAATCTGGACAACAAATTTGGTGATCATGATCACTGAGCCAAAGTCATTTTTTAGCATAGACTCTATGTGATGCCTTCTTTTTTAACTATCCAGTATGCACCGATGTTTAGTGAAGCAATCCACCACGTGGGTTGGACTACCTCTTGGGCTTACATTTTGCGAGGAAAATGACACAGAAAGCAAGAGTCTTTTGAACTCAATCGTGGTGACAACCGTTATAAGCTTGCAATTCATTTGAATTTATATGCCTTCATCAGCAAATAGAAAAAAACCAATTTCTACACATTCAACCTTGATCCACTTTCTCAATGTTACAGAAGGAGTTCGATATGATGAGAAGGATGGGACAAGTCATCCCATAAACCATCAACAGCGATGACAACTTGAAATGTCGTAGGTCTTTGGTGTCTAATATTGAAAAATGTATAAGTTCCTTCTCTTGCATTTGCTTTCAGAGATAATTCGCCAGTATGTTCTTTGGCATTCCATTTCTTGCCCACATCGCCAGCAATAGAAGAACAAAAGCACCTGGAAACCTTGTGGATGACAAGAGAATCATCCTGTTTGAGCATATAGGAACCATAGCCATAATTTATCTGAAAGAACAACGTAGAAAAATGGGGGGGGGAGGGTTGCAGATAAATGGGGCTGGGCACAGATCTGTGGACGGGAATGAAGTTGGGTGCAGATGCAGAAAAATGGGGGGGGGGGGGGGGGGGTTGCAGAAAAATGGGGCTGGGCACAAATCTATGAACGGGAATGGGCTGGGCGCAATCTCTGATCGAGATGGGAGATTAGGCGCAGAGGAAAAGGGCTGAGGCGAGGATCGTTCGCAGTAGAGAGCTCAAGAGGGTTCCAAAAAAATCGAGAGGGTCCTTCCCAACGAAAATGAGGGAGGGGAGATGCAGAGCAGAGGAGAAGGGGTTTAGGTCGGACGAAAAATGAGGGAGGTGAAGGGTGTGTCGAAAAAGACGTTTTAAATTTCATTTGGGCGCCACATGTACCAGTGGCACACTTCAGCTTATTACTCCCCTAAGCTGCAGCTTAGGGGAGCCCCTCCCATATATATATATATATACTCTCCTAATTAAGCTTAAGCTTAGGATAAGATTCCGTAAGCTAACGCTTCTGTGGACCATCCTTGGTCCATCCAAATGGACCAAACACACGACCATCCTAAATTGCACATTCCCACCAACTTTTGGTCATATCCAAATTTACTAGACCGTTGGATCAACTAGTGTATCAATCCGAATGGACCGTTGACCATTAAACTTTTGTTGCCCAGATGGAGATGATAGAAACCACGGTTATGGCTGATTTTTTTACAGGAAGGAGGGTCCCAAGGGTGCTTGAAATCCTCCCCACCCCTATCCCCATGTGGATCCCTAGGTGGGCCGCACCACACAATGGAGCTTACTTCAGCTTACCTTATCCTAAGCTTCAGCTTAGGAGAGCTGCCCATCTATATATGTATGTATGTATATATATATAGTTGTTATCACTGCTCATGAGAAATGATGAGCTGAGCTTGCCAATAATAGCTTTTTTCTTTTACTATTTATAGCTGCTTTGATATTACAGGTGTTGGTCTCTCAAAATAAACTAAATCTGATTTGACAATAATTTTGTAGATGTTGTTTGGCTACTTGTCTGGTGCCAACGTTTTGCTTGTCATCATGCAAAAAAGGAAAGACATTAAAGAATGGAAGTGACTACACCCAAGCAGAGTAGCCCCTAAATAATCTGCATAGAAAAATAAATTATCCTCATAATTTTATGCTGGTAAGTAGATGGCCAAGAAAATGATCCATATACCTCCAGTTGCATTCTCACATTTTTCTCTTTTTGGTATTTTATATCTTTTAAGTTCTGTTCATACATCTAAAACATGGATGAAAATTACGGTATGGATTGTGGTCACGCCCAATTCCAAAAACCGATATAGTATCAGTTTCAATGATGACATGATTCGCGGTCCATTACAGCTTGAATTTTTTTTTACCCCAAAGAATTCTGAAAAATATCCAAAATATCTAGAATGCTGAAAAACGCTAGAAAAAATGTCTTTTTTCATTAATACCCACTATAAAGCAAAATAGCGGTCTTCCTAAACCATAACATCATGTATTGCTATTCAATTTCTAAAAATTAATTATATTAAATTTAGTGTGTAATCTTTGGTCTCATCCTTATTAATTATTAGTTATAAATCAATCAATATAGTTCATATCTAAAATCTTCTTAAGATTTTATTCATATATTTTAAGTGATTAATCAAATAGTATGCCCCACTTTAATTTGACGAAAACTTGTTGGGGGACCATTTAACAGGGGCATATGTTGAGTGGTTTAGATTCTTTAGATCAAGTGCATCCTATTAGAGGGGTACAAGTCTACAAGTTAGAAAAGTGGGAAAAGGAAATAGAAGAGAGTCCAACTACTTCAAAGACTAAGGCCCCACAATGAGCTTTAGCACTATAAAACATTGGGATTTTTACTGAAAAAAAAAAGCTCTTAAACTTGGATTAAACAATTTAGGTAAGGAAAACGTAAAAATGATCGATTAGGTGGTCGTACTATTTTTTTTCCAAAAATGCCCCTTAACGATATCGTCACCCATTCTCACCTGCAACTCCAATGCCTGACATTCAATGGGGGATGAGATGAACCAGATCAGCCTTGGCGACGCGTTACAATGGGCAGCGAGTTGCAGCAACGCAAAATGACGGATTAAATGGTACGTAAATTTTTTTGGACGGAAATACCCCCTAACAATATCGTCATCCATTCCACCATTTTCATCGAGACCTGCAACTCCACCCAAAATCTGTCCTTGTTTGGTGAGGGTCGTGTGTGTGTGGGGAGATTTCCAAAGCTCCAGGATTATGCTAATCACAGCCATCAAATGGGACTAACATTCTCACGTGCCTCACGTGCCATCCACGTGCTAACCACATGGCCTCAGACTCACCCCGGCTACCAGGACATAGGCCTCAGCCGAAGTCAGACAGGTCCGGGCCGCTAGCGCCGAGCTCGGCTACCCAGGTGCCCACCTCGGCCGAAAGCTCCACCTCGGCCGAGGGTGCCGGGACGAAAGCCGAAGCGAGAAGAGAATCTCCACTCGCGCCCTTCGCCCCCCACGTCATCGGACACGTGGAGGAATAGTCCGCGAGCCAATGAGACAGATGTGACATCCAGCCGTCCACAATCTTCGCCAGATCACTGACATGGTGGCATCCAGCGGCTGAAGCCAAATCAGGGCAAGGCCCGAGGGTGGATCCGATGGTACCTCTACCGCCAAAGGCGTCCAACACGATCTGGCTCAACATGACTCGCATTGAATGCATTATGGGCTGATCCGACTAGCATTAAATGCAATGTGGGCTGGAGTGGACCGTATTTATTACTTTGTGCGCTGATCGAACCCTCATTTAATGAATGGTGGGCTGACATGATGACGCCCCTAGGCATGCCAAGGCGTCATCATGAGCCTCCCCCATGCAACGTAGGCATCTTCCTCTATAAGAAGAGAAACACTCTCCATTACAGGTATGCGCACCAAAAACCAGAGCTGTTACTCTGCCTCTCTTCTCCCTCTCCTTCCTTTGTTCACCTACTGACTTAGGCATCGGAGAGCCTTGCGCCGCTCAGGCCAGGGTCCTCTGACCGTTTGCTCTTCCCTTTCAGGCTTTCAGGCAGCAGGTCATCTTTTCCATTTGGATAAGTCCTGTAAGGCACCCCGATTATTGTGGGTCATAATTTTTCTGCACCTACAATTGGCGCCGTCTGTGGGGAAGTACTATCTCAACCTTCCAAACCTTCCCAATCTTCCCAAAAACCATGCCTCCGAAAGCTAAGAAGGGCGGAGAATTCTAGAGAGCAGTATTCGAGCGTCCGGGCCCGGCGACGGGCGTCCCTCCTCATGGACAGCCCGGAGCGGACCGTGGCGCGTCAGCAGGCGAGGAGCGCGTAGCCTTGCGACCCTTCGTCGAATCTCCCTTCCGAGAGGGAGTCGAGACCTCGTGCTCTGACGATGAAGTCCCGCCTCCCCCACGAGGGGAGCGTTGACGTGAGCACCCTCTCAAAGGCAAAGCTCCAGCAGTGGAGGAGCCACGCCGTGTGCAACCCCCTGACGCTGGAGGAGACATCGCAACCCAAAACGCTCTCCTCCAGGAGCAGGAGCGAGTAATCCGCCAGCTCCAGCAGCAGCTGAGGGTGGTGCAAAATGCCTCTCAAAGGCAGCCCTCAGAGTCCCAAGGCGAGAAGAGAGCTGTCCAGAGCAAGGTGGTCCAGCCATCCTGAGAGGATCTGAGAGCCTTTCTGGATCAGAAGCGCAGCAATGCCTACGATGAGGGCTCGAGCAACACCCGTAGCCATCGTGGTCGCGACGGGCGAGCTCATAGCCACCATGGTCGAGGCCATGCAAAGCGGAAGCCAAGAGCGCTGACGCCAGAGAAGGACGACGAGCAGGAGCGGCTCGACAAGCGCATCAAGCTAGCTCTCCAGCGCAATCTGGAGATGCGGGACCAGCAAGAGATCTGTGGCCCCACTGATCTGGGGGCCTCTCCTTTCACGCGGGACATCGAGAGAACTCCCTTGCCTAAGAAGTTTTCAGTCCCACGGTTCGTCCCCTATGATGGATTGTCTGACCCGTCTGCTCACCTCCGTCATTTCTCCCAAAAGATGTCCATCTAGGGGAACAAGGGCCATCTCAACTGCAAGATCTTTTCCTCCAGTTTGAGCGACCTCCCTCTGAAGTGGTTATGCGCTCTACCAGAGAAATCTATTTCGAGTTGGAAAGAGCTCCAGCTCTCCTTCCACAAGAAGTTCCATGCCTACAGCGTCGTCCCCAAGACCGATGCGGACATCCTCGCTCTAAAGATGAAGCAGGGCGAGACCCTCACCCAGTTCGCCCGGCGATTCTAGGCAGTTTACAGCCAAATCGAGGACACCAGAGAAGAGGTGGCGACTTTCACCTTCCAGAATGCCCTGTTACCAGGGCACGAGCTGCAGAAAGATTTGGCAGGAGATCCCGCTCCCTCCATGCCGGCCTTGATGCCCCGGATAAAACGCTTTATCGTCCAGGATGAAGACGAAATCCAGGCTCGGGAGGAGGAAGACCGGGAGATCGCAGGCCCGGAACCCAAAGAAAGGAACAGTCGGCCCCAGCAGCGGGGTAAGAAGCCATACCAGAGGCAAAAGCCGAAGCAAACCTGGGTCTCCAGTTCGGCAAGAGCTTCAGTGTCCAGGTCCGGGGGCAGCAGGAGGGCCAAACCTCCCCCCGACACCTACCAGACTATGAACATCGTCTTCAAGGAGCCAATCCACCAGGTTATGAACAAAGTCAAGACCTAGCCGTTCTTCAGATGGCCTCGTCCCTTGCTAGGCGATCCCTCCACCCGTGACCAATCTAGGTTCTGTGCCTACCATAAGGGTAACGGGCACAGGACCGAGGAGTGCAGAAGTCTGAAGCTTTCACTTGGAGAAGCTCGCTAAGGAAGGCCATCTCGCGGAGTTCGTGAAGGCGGGAGACGTCGGCAGCGGCGGCGGTAGCCGAGCTCATCAGAGCGTGGCCAGGAATCCGGACAGTGAAGACTCTGAAAAGATCATCAATGTGATCCACCTGGCGCCCTCAGCTCCCTCTCCCTCAGCTCGAGACAGCCCTCAGGCTCGTGCCGAAGCCAGGCGGGCCTCTAACGGGAAGGAAGTGATGATAGCCGAACTCGGGCCAGCGCCCAAGAGATCTGGAGGGAATCCAGCTCCCTCATAATGACCCTCTGCTCTTGACCATGAAGTTGAAGGATTTCACTGTGAAGAGGATCCTCGTCGACTCCGGCAGCTCTTCCGAGGTCCTCTACTATGAGTGCTTCAAGAAGATGAACCTCTCAGAAGCCGACCTCACGGAGGTCCGTGCGCCCTTGCTAGGGTTATCCGCCAAGCCAGTTTATCCCAAGGGTAAAATCACCCTGGAAACCCGAGTGGGCGGAGCCTCCGTGTTGGCCGACTTTCTAGTCGTGGACGCCCCTTCTCCCTACAACATCATCCTGGGCAGAACGTGGCTCCACAAGTTGGAAGCAGTCCCCTCTTCCCTCCACCAGAAGCTAAAGTTCGTGCTCGAAGGCAAAGAGGGCAAGATGGAAGTGGTCACAGTGGAAGGAGATCAGCAGCAAGCTAGGCAGTGCATGCTGGCCGTAGTCCCAGCAGAGAAGGAGCCAGAGCGCGTCAACCTGGCAGAGTTCGAAAAGGTTTTAGATGAGATCGGCCGAGATCCTGGCAAGAAAAGTATAGAGGACCTAGCCGAAGTCAGGCTCGACTCAGCAGACCCTGATAGATTTTTCCTGATTGGCACGCAGCTGCCAGACGAAGAGAGAGCCGAGCTCTCAAGGTTTCTAATGCAGAACGTGGATGTCTTCGCTTGGACCCCGAGCGAAATGCCTGGGGTTGACCCCGAGGTCATGTGGCACAAGCTCAATGTGGATCCTAGCCACAAGCCAGTGGTGCAGAGAGCCCGAAGGACGGGGATACATCAGACAGACGCGGTGGTCGAAGAGGTCGGCAAGTTGCTGGAGGCAGGCGCAATCCGCGAAGTCTAGTACCCGGTCTGGCTGGCCAATACGGTGGTGGTTAAGAAGAAAACCGGCAAATGGAGGGTATGCGTAGACTTCACCGATCTCAACAGGGCCTGCCCTAAAGATAGTTTCCCCCTTCCATAGATTGATCAGATGATCGACGCCACCGCCGGCCACGACCGAATGAGCTTCCTTGACGCCTACAGAGGCTACCACCAAATCCCGATGTATGAGCCGAACGAGGAGAAGACCGCGTTCATAACCCCCCGCGGCACTTATTGCTACAAGGTCATGCCCTTCGGACTGAAGAACGCGGGGGCAACATATCAGCGCCTCATGACAAAGATGTTCCAGGCTCAGCTCGGCAAGATGGTGGAGGTCTACATTGACGACATGGTCGTCAAGTCGAAGCACTCCAGCGACCATCTGGCGGATCTGGCCTAAGTCTTCAGCATCCTTCACGCGTTCAAACTCAAGCTCAATGCCTCCAAGTGCGCCTTCGGCGTGACTTCTGGCAAGTTCCTCGGAAGCCTGGTAACGCGGAGGGAAATAGAGGCCAACCCGGACCAGATCACTGCAATCTTGGGCATCCAGAGCCCATCTACAACAAAGGAAGTTCAGAAGCTCACAAGCATGGCTGCAACACTCAATCGCTTCATCAGCCGATCATCAGATAAGTGTAGGCCTTTCTTTCAGCTTCTGAGAAAAAATTTAAAATTCCAGTGGACCCCTGAGTGCGACCAAGCGTTGGCAGCACTCAAAACTTATTTGTCTTCACCTCCTTTACTATCTACCCTAACACAGGGGGAGATTTTGTATCCATATCTTGCGGTCTCGGATCATGCGGTGAGCTCCGTCCTCATCAGAGAGGACGAAGGAGTACAAAAACCAATTTATTATACAAGCAAGATCCTGCTTGACGCCGAGACCAGATACCTTTTGTTGGAGAAGCTTGCACTGGCGCTCGTCAGCGCCTCCCGTAAGCTCTCCAATTATTTCCAATCTCACACCATTGTGGTGATCACGGAGCATCCACTCCATTCTATATTCAAAAAGGCTAACTTTTCAGGGCGAATCTCAAAGTGGGCAGTTGAACTGGGGCAGTATGACATTCAGTACCGTCCCCGGACTGCGATCAAAGCCCAGATTCTAGCAGACTTCATTGTAGAGTTCGTCTCGCCAAGCTCGGCTCCGCCCCAGTCCGGCACAGAACTGGGGGGCATAGGGCATGAGCCTGAAGTCACCGAGGTCGAACAAGCTCCCGCCTCGGCATGGAAGGTCTTTGTTGACGGTTCGTCCACCTCCAAGCGGGCTGGCACCGGCATAGTCCTCCAATCGCCAGAGGGGCTGGTCATAGAGCAAGCATTCACCTTGGACTTCAAAGCAACAAACAATGAAGCAGAGTATGAAGCACTGATAGCAAGGTTAAACAGCGCCCAAATCCTCGGAGCCCAGCACCTGGTGATTTTCAGCGATTCGCAACTGGTAACTAGCCAGCTCGCTGGAGACTACCAGGCCAGGGACGACAGGATGGCGGCCTACTTAGCCCTCGCGAAAAAACTGCTCTCTCACTTCCAGACAGCCGAGGTCAGGCAAATCTCTAGAGACGCCAACACGCACGCTGATGCGCTTGCAAACCTGGCCTCCACTATCGAAGCAGGAAAGTAAAGGACTGTCGAAGTTGGATCGATATCAAGATCAAGCTTAGAGCTCCACTCACCTCGGAAAGTCCTTTGTATTGATCTCGGCCCGAGCTGAATGGACCCAATCATCTCCTACTTGAAGGACGACGAGCTCCCCGGGGACAAGACTGAAGCCCACCGAATCAGGCTCAAGGCAGCTCGATTCTGGCTATCTCCCGAAGGCAAACTCTACAGAAAATCCTTCACGGGTCCATACCTCCAATGCATCCACCAGACCAAGGTGGACAACTTCCTATATGAGATCCATGAAGGAATCTGTGGCAGTCACATCGGAGGTCGATCACTGGCCTACAGGGCTATAAGCCAAGGTTACTGGTGGCCCTACATGCAAAAGGACGCGCAAGTATACGCCAGGAAATGCGAGAAGTGCTAGAAGTTCTCCCACTCTCTTCATCAGCCAGCACAAGACTTGAGTCTCCTCTCTAGTCCGTGGCCCTTCGCTCAATGGGGGCTGGACATTGTGGGGCCTCTTCACCGAGCTCTGGGGAACAAGAGGTGGCTGATCGTTGCGACAGATTACTTCACGAAGTGGATAGAAGCTGAGCCGCTGTCCTTTATCACGGATAGGGACTCCAGGAACTTCGTATGGAAGAACATCATAACGAGGTTCGGCATCCCCAGAACCCTGATTTCGGACAACGGGACTCAGTTCGACTCCAAATCCTTCAAGGACTTCTGCCAAGAGCATGGCATCAGAAACCATTGCTCCACTCCAGCGTATCCACAGAGCAATGGCCAGGCTGAGATTTCTAACAAGATAATCCTGGACGGCCTGAAGAAGCGGTTAGACAAGGCAAAGGGGAGATGGGTAGAGGAGCTTCCCAGCGTGCTATGGGCATACAGAACAACTCCAAGGCGATCCACCTCGGCGACCCCTTTCTCTCTGGCTTATGGGATGGAGGTGGTCATTCCCTTGGAAATTGGCCTCCCCACCCTGAGGACAGAGTTGGTCGACCAGGGCCAAAACGAGACAAACTTGGCAATGGAGCTGGACCTAGCAGACGAGCGTCGAGAAGCAGCAGCCCTACGACTAACTGACTATCAGCAGCGGCTAGCCAGAGGCTACAATGAAAAAGTTAGAGAAAGAAGTTTCTCCGTAGGGGAGCTAGTCCTAAAGAAGACCCTGCCAGCTGACAAAGATCCGAATGAAGGAAAGCTGGCCCCGAACTGGCATGGCCCATTCAGGGTGGTCTCACTGGCAGGACGATCCTCTTATAAGCTCGAATACTTAGAAGGAAAGCCATTGCCAAGACCATGGAATGCATCCCACTTAAAGAAATTCTATTTCTAAAGATGTAACATGAGTCTCAGAGTCAATGAAAGCAGCTTTTGCCATCAGTCTGTGTCATCTCTTCTCATCTAAGTTCGGCAGCTCTAGGTCCTTGACCCTGGAAGAGACTTCGGATTCATACGTCCAGTCACTTCCTAAAATTTGGGTCCTTGACCCTGGAGAAGGCTTCGAGTTCGTACACTCAATCGTCTCCTAAAGTTTGGGTCCTTGACCGTGGAAAAGGCTTCGAGTTCATACACTCAGTCGTTTCCTAAAGTTTGGGTCCTTGACCCTGGAGAAGGCTTCGACTTCATACACTCAGTCGTCTCCTAAAGTTTGGGTCCTTGACCCTGGAGAAGGCTGCGAGTTCATACACTCAGTCGTCTCCTAAAGTTTGGGTCCTTGACCCTGGAGAAGGCTTCGAGTTCATACACTCAGTCGTCTCCTAAAGTTTGGGTCCTTGACCCTGGAAAAGGCTTCGAGTTCATACACTCAGTCGTTTCCTAAAGTTTGGGTCCATGACCCTGGAAAAGGCTTCGAGTTCATACACTCAGTCGTTTCCTAAAGTTTGGGTTCCTAACCCTGGGAGAGGCTTCGGATTCATACATCCAGTCGCTTCCTAAATTTCGGGTTCATACACCCCTCAAGATCGTTCCCGAACTCAGGCTCGCACAGCTGAGATCATCAAGACTCTGGTTTTATCTCGACAAAAGACAATTCGTCTCGGCCAATGCTGGTCCATTTCGGCCAATAACAGTTTTCAAAAGAAAAAGAGCAGTGCAAGCACTGAAGTATAAAAAAGCAGCACAAAAATACAAGTATCACAAAACAGTACAAGAAAAGTGAAAAAGAATACAAAAATATTGTACACAGAATGTATGATCACAAAATTTGCTCTTTTTATTCATTGTAATTACTTCATTACATGGGTTACGAAAAAGAAACCAAATAGACCAAGGAGGCTCGCAGTCCTCTGAAAGCAGAAAAAGAAATAAAGACTGGGAGGCTCTGATCTTCACTGACTCTTCAGTCCGGTCTCCAGCGCCCAGAGCTCTTCAACGCCCTCTAGACTGCAAGCTTGAAGACCCTGGACCTCACTGAGCTCTATAATACCCTATATATGGTCGGTTAGACCAAACTTTGCAAAAAAAAAGCCCCCTCGGTCCAAGGGCAGTCTCGATCTGCCCGCCGCTCGGAGGTCTTGACATCCCACAAGAAGCATGGTCCCACGCAGGGTCCTTTGGGATGAAAATAAGACCGCCAAAAGCACGGGGCGCCACCAACCCACGACTGCAAAGATTCCCATGCAGCCGCGCCAGAGAGGGTTGGCCGTGGACCTGCGTTCAGAGAGCACATAGTCCACGAGGATCGTCTTCAGAGAGCGCGCAGACTACGACAGGCTTTCCCCCTCGGAGGAAGCCGTCTTCCGGCGCAAGGGTTCCCCCCGGGGTCAAATGTTCCTAACAATCTACCAAGCATGGCTGCCAAGTTGGTTAACGAGAAGAGACAGGCTCCTATGTCTATGTGAATTATGCTATCTAGTTCCTTTCTCTCTCCCATGGCGAGCCTACCACTCCTATTTATAGGAAGAAGAAAGGCCCGGTCTTTGAAGGAAATTATGAGGCGAGGTCTCCCATGCCTTATGTGAAGTGCACGTCTTCCTATATGCTAACCAGCGGTTCCGATGACTCCACGTGGATCCATCCGCTCGTTTTCCTCATTGGTCATATCACCATACTTACTGCTATTTATAGTCTTCAGAATACGGAGTATCAGCATGAATATCTAAGAAGACCGCTCGGTACTCCCCCCAACTCGACTCGCACGTCGTGTCACGAAAAGCACTCAGCCGCACTCAAGCGTAGAAGAGCCGAGCTCAAAAAAATGGATGAGACAGAAATTGCAGGAGCAAAAGCGGGAGAGACAGGGGTCTACAACGACTTCGGTACTCCCTCTGGCTTAGCCCGAAACTAAACTGGGGGCAGTTCGGCATCTACTCCTATCGAGTCTGTATGCATTTGAAACGCTAGGCAGGCAAAAAACACAACTGGTAGAAAGGAGACAAGCATTCTGATAAACTTTCAATTACATAAAAATTGTGTTCATTACACTGCGCGGCAGATACAACTGAAAGGAATTACAAGGAACATATAACAAAAAAGCCTTCTCCACGATCAGAAGCGACAAGATTGTCTCGAGGTCATGCTCGGTCAGACGTGCGGGCGGCAGCATCAGAAGTTTCGCCGGCAGGAGGGGCAGAGGTCGGCATCGGAAGTGGAAATGGAGGAGGCTCCCGGAAAGGATGGGTGATCCTCCGAGATCCTTGCCTCCTTCAGGCCAGCGTGCCATCCTTTCACTCAGGGCCTTATCCCTCACAACGAGGACTCTTTCCTTGTAGTAGGCGGTGACCTGCGCTCTGGCGTCCTCAAATGAAGCATCGCACTCTGACTCAAGCTTCGCCTCAGCTTCATCTGCCCTTTTGGATTCGGCTTGAAGAAGGGACCGCAGTAGTCATCTTCCATCTTCGAGATGGAAACCTCGAGTTCGGCCACTCTGGTCCTCTCCGCCTCGGCATCTCCCTTCGCTTGCTCGAGCCTCGCCGTATACTCTTCCTCAACCCTTGTCAATTTCTGAGTAACGACGTCTAGGGATTCTTGCAGGGCATTTTTCTCCACGGTTAGCTCGGCAATGTCGGCGCCGTACTTACAGAGTCTGTCGGCTGTGACCATGGACTTCTGCACCGCCTGTTGGAGAGACAGGGCGTTTATAACAAAATTCAGGATACATTTGATATTGAACAGCTGAATGACATAAAGTACAGATAAATATACCGTGAAGTTCGACTGCAGCATCGACAAAATCAGCTTCTGGCCGCTGTACCTGTCCAGTTGCGCTATGTCTCGAGGAAGGGCGCAGGCTCGTCCGAGTGCCTCGAGGACCGGGGGATCGATCTTGTGAAGGACGCGATCGTCCATCGTCATCGGCCTCCCCGGTTCAAGCATAAAGCTCGGCTCCCACGGAGGTGGACCCTGGGGTAGCGAAGCCGCGGCCGAACTAGGGCCTGCATCAGTTCTCGGCATCTTCAGCGGCCGAACTTCCTCTTGCCCGACCTCAGCCGGGGGCGAGCGTACCTCCGGACCGGCGGGGCTAGGGGGGGCAAAATCCTTTACCGCAGTCTCAGGAGAAATTACCCGAACCCTCGGAGAAGGAGCCTCAGGGGGACTCAAATTCGCAAGCTCTTGGGGAGCTCGGGCATCTTCAACTCCGAGCGCCAAGGTCTCGAGGTCCTCGAAGGACAAACGTCTGGCGCGCCTCATCTCCGAACTCAGGTGAGGGAGATCGGGCAATCTGACTCGATTCCCTTCCTGAAGCCTTGTGAGGTCTTGACCCCTGACGTGGAAGCTCGGGCACCGGATGCAACTCCGACGTCGGACGCCGCCCGTGAAGGCCCCTCTTCGACCCTTACTCTAGGACCGGCCTGTTCTCGCCCGTCCTCAGGGTCGGCACCGCCCGAACCTTCGCCTTGGGCCGGCTCGATGGTGCCCCTTAAGTATCCACGATATTTCGGTTGGTACCCTAGCAGTGACCAAGCCGCCCTGCCATCATGACCGCTGTATCGCTTTACTAAACGGAGCCAGGCTTCGTTCCTCTTCTAGATGTACCGAGCAGCCTGTTTTCTCTCCTTCAAAGCTACAGCGATCAGAGGCATCAGTATGGCAGAACAGACAAGAAATCATATGAAAAACGAATGGAGAAAAAAGGGTGTTTACTAGGAACAGTTCCGAAATGGCGAGGAACTTGGTAGCCTCTATCGGTGTCGGCCATCCCGAACTCCCAGTTGCCCGAGACATACAGAAGATCATCTCCAGCATATTTGCTCGAATCTTCCAAGTACCGGACGAAGCCATCCCGACCCGGCTTAGCCCGGAGATAATAAGCACCTCCGGACTTACATATATCATAGACGTCCTCAATATCGAAGACGCCGAGGTTAATGCCCAAAACCTCGTTTAATTTGGTCGTACCCATCACGATCTTGAAAGCATTGGGCAGCAACTGGCAAGGGCAGAGGCGCCATTTGCTGAGGCATCTCCTGAGAAGGGGATGAAGGGGAAATCGGACCCCACCTTCTATCACGACCACTAAGGGGAAAGGCATCCAACCCCCCGAGAAGTCACGGAGGTTGATGCCATTAGGTTCAGCGTCCCTGACTCAGACATCGGCAGGGATCCTAAAGGTCGACCTGAAACCCTCAATCGCTGCCTCGCCCTCTAACCAGTGGCTATAGATGCCCATTCCTACCCTAATCTAAAAACAAAGAAACCCACAGGAAGGAGGCAGGGTAAAGGGGACTTACGGAGGCAAAATGAAGATACTGAGCAGCAGAGAGACTCGACCCCAGCAACGCTCCACTTCTCAGATGAAGTTACCTCGCGGCAGCTTCCTCTCCTCTGATTCAGAATGACAAACGAGGAAGAAACGAACCTCGACTGCCCTATATATAGCAGAAAGGACCCCCTCTTCAGAAACCCTAACTACGCGCGCCAAATAACACTTCCTAGGGTTCCGCGCAAATCATTTCAAATATTGAATACATCCCTGACAAAACGGCGTGCGCAACATCAAGGCAATCGGGCAACTAATCGGAGAATGACACACGGAGCCGTCGATATATCTTCAGCATTGATTAGCAGACGACATTTATTGCCTCAACCATCCAAAGCGACTCCGATCAGAGGCCAAGCACCAACTGCCAAGACAAAGCAGGACAATCCCAAGAAAACTCCCCGTCATATAGCTAAAGAAAACTCCCCGTCATATAGCTCCCGACCTCACTTTGCTGGCGAGCCTCGCAAGGTCAGAAGCTATGGGGCAATTGTGTGGGGAGATTTCCAAAGCTCTAGGATTATGCTAATCACAGCCATCAAATGGGACTAAGCATTCTCACGTGCCTCACGTGCCATCCACGTGCTAACCACGTTGCCTTAGACTCACCCTGGCTACCAGGACATAGGCCTCAGCCGAAGTCAGACAGGTCCGGGCCACTAGCGCCGAGCTCGGCTACCCAGGTGCCCACCTCGGCCATAAGCTCCACCTCGGCCGAGGGTCGGGACGAAAGCCGAAGCGAGAAGAAAATCTCCACTCGCGCCCTTCGCCCCCCACGTCATCGGACACGTGGAGGAATAGGGGGCGCGAGCCAATGAGACAGATGTGACATCCAGCCGTCCACAATCTTCGCCAGATCACTGACAGGGCGGCATCCAGCGGCTGAAGCCAAATCAGGGCAAGGCCCGAGGGTGGATCCGATGGTACCTCTACCGCCAAAGGCGTCCAACACGATCTGGCCCAACATGACTCGCATTGAATGCATTATGGGCTGATCCGACTGGCATTAAATGCAATGTGGGCTGGAGTGGACCGTATTTATTACTTTGTGGGCTGATCGGACCCTCATTTAATGAATGGTGGGCTGACATGATGACGCCCCTAGGCATGCCAAGGTGTCATCATGAGCCTCCCCCATGCAACATAGGCATCTTCCTCTATAAAAAGAGATACACTCTCCATTACAGGTATGCGCACCAAAAACCAGAGCTGTTACTCTGCCTCTCTTCTCCCTCTCCTTCCTTTGTTCACCTACTGACTTAGGCATCGGAGAGCCTTGCGCTGCTCAGGTCAGGGTCCTCTGACCGTTTGCTCTTCCCTTTCAGGCTTTCAGGCAGCAGGTCATCTTCTCCATTTGGATAAGTCCTGTAAGGCACCCCGATTATTGTGGGTCATAATTTTTGTGCACCTATAGTGTGCATTGTGACTTGTGAAAGGAAGATTGAGAAGTTGGTAGAGTGGGTGAATAGGGCATGGGATCGTCTCGGCTAGGATTCGGTGTCCCATACTCACCAATGCATCCACTGCAACTTGCTGCCCGTGGCGGGTGGATTTCACCCATCATAAGACAACCAGCACTAGACCTGTGAAGCTTAACTTCATTGATGGTTCAACCATGGCTGCAGACTATGCCATCGTTACTATTTCTTGAAGTGTGCTTAAGGCGGAAATTTCGAAATGGTTCTTCTCTGATTAGTCCCCTGCTTCCTTCTTTCAAGACTGACATCATTTCTAGGCTCAGATTTGGTGTTGTCAATAAGCTTGTTGCTGCAATTGGAGTAAGAAGAAAATGGGGATTTCCAAGCATTCCCTCTCCTACAAGAACCCTTCTGTTATAAAATAATTAAAAGGTCTCACAGTGGAAGAAAAATTGCTTCCATGCTAAGAGCCTCTAAATCGAAAGGCCCATCTAACTACCTCATCTAAACATCACTCAATGGAACTTATCATCTCACTTATCTTATCACATGAAATAAAGGTGTTTCCCAAGGTCCAATCTTCTTTGGGTGACTCCATTCCTTGATTTTCTATTTTGGTCATTAGCCCGATCTTTATCATCTAAATACCCATTTCACCAAATCTTTCAGAGTTTAGACATCTGCCAACCTTCCTCTCTAAATGAGGGGTCATGTTGCGTTGCTGCAACTCGCTGCCCATTGTAAACCGTCACCAGGGCTGATCTGATTCGTCTCATCCACCATTGAAGGTCGGGGATTGGAGTTGCAGGTGAGAATGGGTGACGATATCGTTAAGGATCATTTTTGGCAAAAAAAAAAAAAGTAGTATGACCACCTAATTGGTCATTTTTATGTTTTCCTTATCTAAATTTGTTTAATCCAAGTTTAAAAGCATTTTTTTCGTAAAACTACATTTGATGATAAATATATTGAAAAAGTCTAAATCATGTAAGCAAATGACCTAGTGTAATAAAATTGACAATGAAACAAAGTTTAGGTGGAGACTTTTTCTCCTTATTTAAATAGAATAATTTATCGCCTTCGCCTACTTTTTCTCTTTTTTAAAAAAAGTAGAAGTTTCAAAAGTTTTTAGCTAGACTTTATACTTGAGTTGTACAAGCAAACAATTGGTCCCATCGTGATTTCCAAAATAGGATGGGTCTTTTCTTCTTTTTGTTTTTGAAAGGTAGGATGCCAAGCAAACAACCGGTCGCACCATTATCGTTTTTCAACATTAGATGGGTCCATAGAGACAGAGTCAATGTTTATTTATTTTAGAGGATTTTACCGGAAAAAACACTTAATCCGGACGTGTTACGCAATCAAACATTTTAGCAAGTGGTGCACCAATTAGAGCAATTAGAGCCGATTTTCATTTTTTTTTACCAAAAGAGCACATCGTCGGCGCCGACCTTATTTACACTTGAATAAGGTCGGCGCCAACCTTATTTACACTGAATAAGGTCGGCGATGACCCTGTCTGCGACCCATGGAAAAGTTACAACTTTTGGTCAAAAATTAGGATTTCTGCGTCGGTAGTGACCTTATTTTACAAAGGCTAAGGTCATCACCGACCCTGTATTAGCATTTTAGCCAAAAGTTGCTTGGAAAAGTTACAACTTTTGTTAAAAAAAATGGAGTTGATGGGTTTGAAGAGATTTAAAGCAAAGATTCATGTTTTGGAGAAAACCCAAAAGAAAATTTGATTTTGGAATTGATCATTAGCAAAGATTCCTGAAGTGTTTTATAGAGAAACCCAAGAAGAGAGGAGGAGGAAATAATAGTTTTTTTTTTTGTAGACAACAAATATATTTTCAAGAATATCATACCTGTCGTTAATAAGAAAATGGAGCACATACTACCAAAAACTCATGGTATGATAAACCCCATTCTCACGTCAATGATTTGTGTAGCCATTTTAAATCAAACGAACAATGAGCAAAAGGTTAGGATTAAAGCCTTACTTTTTCGAAGGGAAGGTAGCAGTATTATGATCCTCCATGAACCTGTGAGATGGAAAACACGAGTTGAAGAGAGAACAATACTTCAAATAGTTCAAACCAATGAAAAATTAAATGTACATGATAAGTCTACTTTGTGAACAGTTCTTAACGGAATACAGTATACTCAATGCAAGAAAAATAATCAAACTGGTGAAAGGTAAGTTGCTTACTCCTTGAACATTTGCTTATCTTCCCAGTTTTGTAAACTTTCTAAGTTAACCTATAATTCGGAACTCAAAAGGGGATTATAAATTCACGGAAGAATCTCCAGTCCACATATTTAAAAAATTAGCAACACTGACTGATTTCTTTATTAAAAACAAAATATGGATATGGAACAGAACAAGGAAGCCTTACAGTCTACACTTAAACTATTGTCAAAATTAATAGTTGACAATAATAAAAATAATAGTTGACCCCAAACCATTGTTTCCAACACCGCTAAAGATCAGAAGCAGGTACTCTGACTAATTAAATATCATTACCCTTGGATGAGAGTTATGCTACGCCCCATAAACAAAAATACCTAGCTCATCAGCATATGTGCAATAGGTTGGCTAATAATCGGTATATTCAGGCCAAAAGATCTAGTCATTCAACTCATTACATGGGCCACAGGTGTAGAAAATATATGAACAGCTTTAAGTATAATACCATTGGTTCAACATTTGAAATTCAAACTAATTACATGGTTCGCCTGATGAGTGGATTTGCCAGATCTTTAGGCCAACTCATTTACAAAGTAGAGGTTCCATTAAGTTGTGTCGCATCCACAAAGTAGAGAATGATTTTTTTCTTATAAAATCCTTTTAATCTTATGTTATGACTGTTAAATTAAACTGGGGTGTTTTTTTCCTTCTCCAATTCTCTGTTGTAGCAAACATGAATTCTCCTGCAATCTTTCCATAGCTTTCCTTTGTTTTCACATCTTCTCCAAAAGCTGTTATTTTCTCCTCCTCTCTTCTTGGATTTCTCTATAAAACACTTCAGGAATCTTTGCTGATGATCAATTCCAAAACCAAATTTTCTTTTGGATTTTCTCCAAAACATGAATCTTTGCTTTAAATCTCTTCAAACCCATCAAATCCATTCTTTTTTTTTTAAAACAAAAGTTGTAACTTTTCCAGGCAACTTTTGGCTAAAATGCTAATACAGGGTCGGTGATGACCTTAGCCTTTGTAAAATAAGGTCACTACCGACGTAGAAATCCTAATTTTTGACCAAAAGTTATAATTTTTTCATGGATCGCGGACAGGGTCATCGCCGACCTTATTCAGTGTAAATAAGGTCGGCGCCGACGATGTGCTCTTTTGGTAAAAAAAAAATGAAAATCGGCCCCAATTGCTCTAATTGGTGCACCACTTGCTAAAATGTTTGATTGCGTAACACGTCCGAATTAAGTATTTTTTTCGGTAAAATCCTCTTTATTTTAAGATGAAAGCCTTCCTTCTAAGAAGAAAAGAAAATATAAAAGATAAAGTAATCACTCGTTCAAGTCATTTAATGAGGTTCTAAGAAGGTGAGAGAATAGGGACGGTAAAAGTAATCACTTGTTCAAATCATTTTTAATGCAGAAAAGGTAGCTAGGAAAACACATATTAATGTCATTTATGACAACTCCATGTGGGCAAGTTCTTAGTAGTGCGCGGGGGAGATTTTAATAAATTTTAGGAAAATTTTCAAAATATGGCCTAAGTTTTTTTTAGATTTCAAAATAAGACAAAATTAAATTGTGATTTCAAAACAGGCCTTAAGTTTTCCAAAACCATTTCAATTGAGGACATTTGGTGAATTATTCCCTATTTTTTTTCAAAACTTCGAAAATGCCCTTTCCCCTGCTGTCTTCTTCTCCCATTCTCAACAGCCAGCTGCACACTTCATTCCCCCTCATAAAATGTAACGCCCCAATTCCGAATACCGAAAAATTCCTCAAAGTACCGAAATTGGCGCACTACTTCCCGGAAAATCCGAGAACTTCCAAGATCGTAGGTCCGTAGTGAGGTCCAATTTTAAACTTATTCAACAATATTATAACAACGGTTAATATTGTGGAAGCATAAAGAAATAAGCGGAAGCAATACAGAGATAGCGGAAGCATAAGGTATCATGAATGGTATATCAAGTGTAACGGGCTTATCCAGCCTAAAAATGACAAGTGATAGAAAATCAAGGTTTAATTACATAATTCCAAACACTACCCAACTCACTACAAAATATCGCTCAAAAACCCAAACAAACAGATGTACTCTCATGCCCCATGTGCCGGCTCTCCAACCTCAGGCTCGACCTCATGGTCGACCTGTCCCCATCCGTAGTCACCAACTACGGGCGCCTCTACGAGTGCGTACGCATCGCCCTCGAACTCGGGGCCAAAACCTAAGCACCAAGAGTGGATCAGATCTAAAGATCTGGCAAGTCACAGTATGCTGATTATATAGGATGTATGCATCAAATGAGTAGAGACGGTAATAAAGTTAAGAGAATAGCAATGGTACAGATCCTAGGCAGTTGAGCAAGATAAACAAATAGAATCAAGATAAACATAATATAATCCTACACAAAATGGCACACTCACACAAGCTGGATACATCGAGATATTATGCCGCGGCCCTCCCATACTGAACACAATCGCAGGCGGGGAGAATCTCACAGTTCTGGTGATTATCTAGCCCCGCAAATAACATAATCCATCAACACACACTGAGACCGGTTCCGGTATCACACCGTCCGTCTCCAACAATGCTCATCATGATAGCCACACAACACTCTCAATAGCTCTTACCAGTGATGATCAGTCCAACTGGCTGAGCTTAGGTCAACTGAGTGAATTTCTATGCCGACTCAGGAAACAATAAGGGTATGTGTCTGTCTAGGCTTTGCCTTGCGTGAACAAGGTCCTAACAAAGTCCCTAAGAGGTCCAAGTACCCCATACAACCTATGGATCATAGTCCAAGTCCAAGTCTAATCATTGGATCCATACCAGGGCCCACCAAATACATGGCCTGGTCTACAACAATCCAAATAAGACACAAAGTCCATTTCCAATGACATATGATCCATTTATACATAGGATGAGTCACAAGCCCATACAATCTAACCTCTCCAGTCTAGGGTAATCCACATCCAAACTTAGGCCATAAAAGGGCCCGCCTAGCCACAGACACGGGTCAATGTTCACCCAATCATATTACCGGGTCACCTCTAAGTAGTCCTATGTTCAGGTCCTCCATTTTTCATTTAATTAACAAGTATAAGCAATAATAAGGACAATAGAGTGACAGTAATAATATGAGGGAGATGAATCTCCAAGTACAAGGATCAATGAGAGATATCAACAATCCAACTTAAGTAGTTGGTCCACTTTCAGATTCAGGTCTATCTCAAGTGATTTGATCTTTAAATGAAACCTCAGATGCTAAGGAATACTATTTTTGGTACTCCAGAAGTTATGAGCATCATTGGTAACACATAAAGGTCGAATCATCTTAGATTACATAACCTGGACCTTAATTAGTGGGCTCCACGAGTCAAGATTGAGCCACACCATTGACTCGTGGTTGGCACAGTGATGGAAGTCTATTTGGATGGTCAATAAGCTCCACATATGATCACAACAATATGAATTAGAATTTGGGAAGTGTCACAGTACACAGTGTGCTCAGCCGACCTCCTGGCCTGGCGGTCAGCTCGGCACACTGGGATCAGAGAAGCAAACACCCTGCATGCAATGCCTGATTGCCCAGAAGTTCCTGTGAGTTCGGCTAACCCCCTGGCCTGGGTAGTTGGTCATGCTCACTAAAAGTCCTGGCTAAGGGGATGTCCCAAGTTCTAATTTCTTTTGGTGTAAATTCTGATCTCAGTCACCTGATCTCGATTTTCTGGCTCTGAGCTCGGTCAAGTACTGAGCTTGGTCAAGCACTGGGCTCGGTTAAGCACCTGAGGTCGGTCAAGCACTGAGCTCGGTTAAGCACTGAGTTCGGTCAAGCACTGAGCTCGGCTAAAAACTCTGAGCTCGGCCCAACACTGAACTCGGTTAAGACACTAAGCTCGGCCAAACACTGAACTCGGCTAAAACACTGAGCTCGGCCAAACACTAAGCTCAGTCAATTCACTGAGCTTGGCCAAACAACTGAGTCCGGTCAACCACACATATTGAACTCCGGGTCTGAGGAAAATTCCACGAGAATTCTAACTGGGTCCAATAAAATACTCAGGGCTTAATTTAATTCTAAAATCTAATGTGATTCCCAAAAAGGTATAATATTAAGGGTCCCACCTCTAATTAGGTTCATTAAAAAAACTAAGTGGGTCTGATAATTAATCCCCTATTAATATATTAAATTCATGATTAAAATAAATCCTAATCATATGGTCCCAAGTCACTAGGTCAAAGGGTCTCATTTGGTTCCATTAGAAACTATAGGTTTAATTTAATTAATTAAAACTAATGGGTTAATAGATTAGTGGGCCCCACGGGTCCTAGTCCCAAATCAGTCTTCATCACCAAGGTCACTAAGCAGTCACTGATCCTATGTCCGGACCTGATCTAAAATCAGGGACATACCTGGGCCCCACGAATTGATGGACTACACTTTCCCCATACTCCCTCAGTTCCTCTTTTTCCCATGCACCCTCGGACAACCCAGCACCCATCATCCTCTTCCTTGACACAGAACGCGTTATGTAACAGAATACAGAACACACATGACGCCCAGGCTTCACCACAGCCAAGGATGGTGGCCCCCGCACTAATCAAACTCCGATCAGGCCACACCACTATGGTCGCCCAAGGCCCCTCTATCAGATGTGAGGTCCTGATTTCCAAGGTGGCCCACCTGGGCCCCACAGTATCCCAAAAACGGAATAAATCCTATGGGTTTAGTAGTTTAGTGTCCACTGCCAATCGCACATGGATTATTGCCCTTTCTTGATCAAATCTAGATCAGACTCCACCCTCATGGTCGCCCCACCATATCAGGTCTGATGGGCGGACTAGATCTATGATCAGATCAATCTGTGGGTCCCGCAACAATTCAAGCCAAAACTGGGTTTTCTTTTTAAAACAGTTCCTACTCCGATCAGCTACTGGATTGAGAGCAAGGAGAGGTCCACACACCATGGGACCAGCCCCTCTAGGGTCGCCCGTGGGTCCTCTATCAGATCCGCGGTTCGAATCTACCATCGGGTGGCCCACCTAGGGTCCCGGTCTCGACGCAACAAAGTGGGTTTTCCACTGTTTCCCCTCCGGAACCTGATACAGTCACCCAAATTCCTGGATTTTTCCTCAACCCAAAGATCATCCATTACATAAACATTAACAAACAAGAAGAGCACTCCTACAACCCTCCATCCATCAATCCAGACCATTGATCTTCTAAATGAGGTAGACTCATCCATCAATGGCCAAAGAAAAATCATAAGGCAAGCTCAAAGATCAATCTAAACACACACACACACACACACACACACACACACACATATATGAATTGGAATTGCAGAATCAAGAAGAAGAAAACCATGCATTCTAAACTTCCGAGCATAAAGCACTTGCCTGATCTAAAAAAGGAAGAAGGAAGAAGGAAGAAAAGAGAACCAAGCTATAAGAGGGGAAATCCAGCAGCGGGGCTCCTGATCATAGATTAGCTTGAAGATTCTAGCAGAGGTCGTCCTACTATTGGAAATTCTGGGGAGAGAAAGAGAGAGATAGGAATTGGGGGGGGGGGGGGGGGGGAATGAGGGCTCGGTGGAGAGGAAAAGAGGAAGAAGAATAGAGGAAAGAGATGGAAATTGAGAGAAGAGATGAACAGTATCTTACCTTGGGTGAGGGAGGGCTTAGCTTATATAGGTTGAGTTTTAGGGCTAGGGACAAAAATGCCCTTGGGGTTAGAATGGGATTAGGGTTAGGGTAGAGGGTATTTAGGTCTTTAGGTAGATTTTAATGGAACCCCTTAAGAAACCACTAACTAACTAGCTAGAGCCTCTAACATAGTAATAAACTCTAAAATTGTAAAAGACACCCTATTAATTCTACTAATCACACAATTAGACTAATCTAACTAAAACCTAGAAAAAATACATGACTACCATCACTAAGCCCCATAATTAGTATAATTAAAATACTTAGGCTAATATATATAGTATTCAAATTCAAATTGAGGGCCCACCAGGGGTGGGGCCTCACATTCCTCCCTCCTTAAAAACATTTGGTCCACAAATGTAAAAACAAAGTAAGAACATACATACGGTAGAAAATGTGGATAATCTCTCGCCACCTGGTCTCTCTTTTTCCGAGCCCACCTGCCAGCTGCCGGCCACATGGAAGTGGAGAGAGGGCAGCATCTCTCACTGCATCGATGCCTTCCACAGTTCTTCTTACGGCCACGTGGCTTGTCACACACATAACCATCCCTCTGTTCAACTGTTACATAGCACTCTACCGAGCGAGAAAAAGATCTACAACGGCATTTCTGATCAACAAGG
Source organism: Litsea cubeba (assembly GCA_012931725.1). Taxonomy (NCBI): domain Eukaryota; kingdom Viridiplantae; phylum Streptophyta; class Magnoliopsida; order Laurales; family Lauraceae; genus Litsea; species Litsea cubeba. The sequence goes on from CM022946.1 coordinate 32,645,536, forward strand.
ACTTGACAAGGTGCACACTCTCCTTCATGACATATCTCCTTGCAGTAGTGTATCCCACAACGAAGGACCTTCCCACAGACCTGTGTACATGTTGGAATCGGATCCAAGCATTTCTCTCGTACTCTTTCCAACTGTGTCTTACCACAATAGCACGTCTTAATCCTCATTGGCAAATGAGACCTGCTACATGTCCCGGCTTTTCTGGCACATGGTCCCACCTTGGACGGTGGGATCCAAGGTGGGATTGGTCACATGGCCCGGCCAGAAAATCTGGGACATGTAGAGTTTTTCTTGGCAAATATTCACACTCCCCACAGGATTGCCACAAGTGAGAGTGTTCTCGCATAAAGAATTGCAGGAGAAAAGCCCATCAATCTCTTTCACTTCTCCTTTAACAGCCATATCTCCGCAAAGTATAAGCTCTGTCTTGTTCTTACAGAAGCAGGAAGCATTGACTGGAATCTGGCAAAAATCACAAGCCCCCAAGCCCCCGGGTGGCAAACCCGCTCACAAAAGTGGCGCCCACACTCCAAAACCCTATTGCAGCGTTGCCCACAAGAGGGGAGAATTCCGTGTTAGAAACAAGAATCTAAAAAACCTTATTGTCAACCAAGATCCTCCATGTCAAATCATCAGGAGATGTAAAGCGGAAACATACCTTGATCCATTGTGGAAGTTGTTCGCAGGTTGTTGATCTTCCAATCCAATATGGCTGCCCAGAGAAACCCTCTTGATTCTTTCTGATGATGGGATGTCAGAGAGAATAGGAACTTACCATATGAATTGGGGATCATAACCATAATATATAATAATGAGATTTGTTAATTCTAATTTGTCCCCTCATCAAATTAGAATTAGTATTTTAGTATCTACACATTAATCCCATGACAATTATACCCTTAAGCCTTAAAACTTTAAGTCTTAATTAGATCACTTCAATTAAGCTTAACCAAAGATAGCATAACACATTTAATGGTTACATGTGTGGCCCCACATGATGGAATTTTCCAACATTCCGGTCAGAGCATCGCCTAGTAATCATCTTCTTCCCGCAAGGGCAGGGCCTCGGAGGGGCAAAAGCCTTCCAAGGAGGGCCGGGACCAGGGCATGGACCTCTCAAGACAATATGTGGCCCCAGACGAAAGTATAAACGAGGCCCCTAGCTTCTATGTGTGACATGAGAAAACCCTCATCCCAAAAGAGCACGCGCAGTCCAAATGTCCAATCCAAGCAGAAAATGCAGCCCTCAATTTAAATCCTTCTGCTAAATGAAATAACCAAAAAGAGCATAAAATCATTAATGGTAGTGACAAAAACTACTGAATTATCAGAGTAATGGTTAACAATGAGAAGTCAAGAGTTATCCATATACAATTCTTTTAGGGGTGTTTGGTTGAGAGCATTTCGTATGTAAATAACTCATATGTGAATCATTTACACACCTTCATGTTTGGTTGAGGTCATTTATGCATCACGTGTGAAATTTTGATGTGTAAAAAGGTATAATTTTCATACTCATATTTAATTTTCACATTTGAGGGGGTGGTAGAATGAATCGCATGTGATTTGCATATGAAACAAAACCACATCAAAGGGCGGACGGTGCGGCATGTTCCTTTTTTTTACATTTTTTTTATTACGCATATCAGCATATGTGGTTTTCGTTGACAAACATGCCCTGTTTTCATTTTCTTTTCTTTCTTTGAAAAGAGCTCTGTTATCATGTTAATGTTACCAATCCAACAGGCCTTTAGACATCAGATTATGATTTTTGGGAATATTTTTTATTTAATTAATTATGTTTAGTTGTAAATTAAACATTATTAGTTGTTAATTAGTGTTGATTAATGTTAGATTAATTATATGATAAGATAATATGGAATTATTGGTATCAATGAATTTCTGGAATTGTGTTGGATATTTCTTATTTTGGAGCCATATTGATTTGAAATGCCATTTTATGAAAAAAAAAAGAATATTTTCTCTATTAAAAAAAAGGACTTAATTGTAATTCGGATTTTATGAAAATTTTCCAATGATGGAATTTTTCGATGATTTCAGTTTCATTAGAAAATGGGTCAAATTGTGATCGATTTTCTCTTATAGCTCGGGTTCATTTGAATTCATTTCAGATGATTCCTAGTGAGACTTGATACCTTTAAAAACGGACTTATTCTTATTTTAGAATAGTAACTTTTACGGTGCTTCTGTTTCATTTATCTTCTCTAGTTTTTTGGAGTTTGGGAATTGGAATTCGATTTTGGAAGTGAGAAGAAAACCCAACCCAGCCACCCAGGCCTACAAAATTATGAAACCCCCACCACTTGCTTCACCTGCCTATATGGTGAGCCGGCCTGGACCAGGGTGACATTGCAAGACACACACATGGGAACATCTGTTTTCATCCCCATTGCTACTATTCATCGTCTCACTGTCCAACGGCCATACATCTCCCCCATGCCCAATAGCCAGTGCACCTGCACCTTCATTTCTCCTTCAGCCCACCAGCTAGTCCCCTGCTGTCTTCTTCTCCCCTCTCCTTACCTCCTTCTCCATTTTCCAAAACATCTCCATTTTGTCCGATGGGGAAGATGTATGGCCGGCTGCTGTGCTGCAGTGGGCTGGCTGCTGGCCTGAGGAAAGAATGTAGTGGCCGGCTGCAAGGATTAGATAGATGGCCGGCAGCTAGCAGGTGGGCTGGGAAAGAGCTGAGGGGGAATGAAGAGTGCAGGCTGGCTGTTGAGAAGGGGAGAAGAAGACAGCAGGAAAAAGGGCATTTTCGGGGTGTTGGAAAAAAAAAAGGGAATAATTCACCAAATGTCCTCAATTGAAATGGTTTTAGAAAACTTATGGCCTGTTTTGAAATCTGAAAAAAACTTAAGCCTTGTTTTGAAATCTTCCCTATATTTTACCTCATATATAAACAAATATTTTTGGGTGCAGGAAATGTTCAAAATATTTATTTATTTATTTATTGATCTAATAACCAAACTAGGACGGTCAATGAGATAGGCCGGCCCTGGGCATAGGTTGTCCAATCCCGTCCCGAATATGGATGGGCTTGCCAGGGGTTGTCCAATCCCGGCCCTAAATTGAACAGGTCTATGTCAAACCCCATCCCGTGTGGGCTCGGGCTGGGCCCGGCCGGGGCCTAGGCTTTAGTACGATCTTAAACATAAGATCAACATTCTCTAATTATTCCTATATTATCACCAGACTTTAAACCCTTGTGCTTGGAATCGACAATACAATGCAACAAGCAACATGGCAGAGTTAAATAAAATATAAATATTAGTAGAAAATCAAAAAATCAATAGAAATGAGTTTCATATGTTGGTCAAGTAATGTTTAAAAGAACTCAATAAAAATTATTTTTCTTTTAATATGTCTAAAAGATCAGTTAGTACATTCCCATCATTATATAAATCATCATCACTATAAGGAGGGATGGCCTTTTATGGGGAGATTTACGAGGGCGAAGTTAGAAAAATAACCCTCTTAATTTGCCATTTTTTAACTATTATGGGGGGGGGGGGGGGGGGGGGTTGCTATTTCAAAAAATATATATAAATTAATAAAATAACCTTACGGGCGGGCTGAGCTGAGGCTAAATGGATCAGGTATGCTCTGCCCATTCTCAATCCTATTTTGGCCGGACTTTTTGATAATTGTCCAAACCCAACCCGCTAGGCTAAAAAATTTTTAAAAGCCCCGTGTTTTCGAACTTGAGCGGGGTACCCATTTCAACGGGCTAAACTGACAGGCCTAGACCAAACTCCCATGCCTTTTAACATAAAAAGATCCCGGACGCTGAGCATTATTATTTAAAAGGTGAGATTTATCCATTTGGTATTTTGTTTTTATTTAAAAAATTGCTTTCAAAGAGTGCAGTTGTTTGCTATTTTAGAACTTGTTTGTGTCCCCCTGTCGAGCAGAAAACGAGCCAATTTTTACCGTGCCGTTCCTCTTTTCTCGTACCTGTTGGCGCAACTCCATTCTTGTCGAGGATTCATCTTTCCATCGGAGAGGAAATGCATGCTTTACACAAATAAGTCCTTGGTAAACATGTTTTGAATTCGATACATGAATAATGATCGAGTAGCCGCACCTGGTGTTCATCTAATAATGGAAATTAGATTACTATGCCAGTATTTACATATAATACAAGGAATGCATTTCAATTATTAGCCTGAGTAAACCTTATGATATTTCAATACCTGAGTTATTCCCTGTTATGAAATTCTCTCATTGTAGCCAAATTACCTTCCCCTAAATACAGACCGGACGCATCTCTCATCATTTTTATCCTATTCAACCTTTTTTTGCAAATGATCAAGGGATCGAAGCTGCTCCAGCATATCTGAGCATATCTGGGAAGCATTTGCTTGCAAGGAATTGAATACCTAGTAAAATGGCTTGCAACAAAGAACTACGATTTCATAGGATACGATTTGTTGATGCATGACTCTCTGTTTTCCATCTACCAATAGATTACTTCCTTGGAAAGATTATCTAATCCCTATTTATAGACCTTTACCTTTGTTTCTTTGTCCACTTTAGCACAATTCAGTTCCATGCAAACAAGGGCCGGCCCCTAGGCCGTGCCATTTTAAACCCAGATCAATGAAAGGAAACAGTGAAATCAAACCTCACAGCTGAATATAAATAGCTGCCTCTATATTACATCTAGCAGCCGTAGCTAACATATAGACACCAACCTCCTGCCCTCCATACAACTACAGCCCATCCTTGATCCTGTGGCCCGTTCGTCTCAAATTGAAGGAAGTAGATGGCTTCCATAATTGGTCATGTAGAATGTCATGTATGGGTCAAGAAGAATACCTCAGATCACTCAAACAAATTCTAATGTTAACATTGCATTTGATTTTAGAAATTTTTCATGTTCACAACATTGCATTTGATTTTATAGACATATTTCATTTTCACAGCGATGATGGTTTTTGTGGCTGATAACTTTGTACTCTTGATGTTCATTTAAATAAGCTTATGGCGCATCCTAAGAGCTTTTACTTGGTGCTAAATTCTTTTTTTGCTACTTAGATGCTAAAAGGTGATGAGCAAACTAAAAGTAGTCTTACTGACTGACAATGATTTGGATTAGCTAGCTTCAATGAGCGTGCTTTTTGACATGGCAGATAGAAGGTTGACATCAACATTTGATAATGTGAGATAGCAGAGTTCCAAGGCCAGAAACTTTGATATTGCAGGTTTAACATTGATTCAAATTAGCAACGTTTAATATGACTGTTACAAGACAAGTGTTCCATATGTTAATATTTACATTTGAAGTAAGCCTGCTTAGCATCACTTGTGTCAAGCAGCAAGAACTTAATTTGCATGCTAGGCGTTGATCTGGATAAGTAGGCAGCACTGTGGCATGCAAAGGTCCGGGAATATAAATTCATGTTTATTTAAAATGAACTATAACTATAAATGCACGTCCATTTGTACACCTGAATTGAATTCTAAGGAATGTATTCCTTTAACGTATTCAAAATCAAACAAACGAACGTTAAGATCTACCAATGAACATCTCCCTTTCAATGGAAATGAATAAGCAACCATCACTCTAGAAAATCAAGCCATAGAAAAGTCAAAGTCACATCAGCATCTCAATTCTCAACTACATATCCTTCACTGCTCACCTCTTTCATATTCCTTTGGCTGCAAACCATTTTCCCATGTATTCCTAGGAATTCAATTCCATGCCAAACAAAAAAGGACCAAAATAACTTTTAGATGGGAATTGATTGCATAATTAATAAAAAGAATTTTGAAAAGATGGAAACCTTGGTTATATATTCAGCATTCCCCCTTTGTAAGCATTCAAAACAATTATATGATTGTAATTGCCGTGTTTGTATTATTGGTCAAACAAATAGGACAAAATGAATTCCTCCAACAAAGCTTTCTCCATTCAGATCCAATTATCAACACACAAATACTAGTACTAGAGAAAAGTGGCTAATATACAGAATTTCTACCTCTAATTCTCCACAGTTTGAGTGTACAAGTACACTGATTCTCAGTCAACCGGAAGTTAGTATAATCATTTGTCCTATGATAATACATTTACAGTTTCCTTGAGATTGTTTAAAGTGGAAGATTTTGCTTTCATCATAGAGTTTGACATGATATCTTTCCTTAAATTCTGGTACCATCGAAAAAGATGGTGCAAGAACTTTTTTCCCCTCTATTTTCATTTCTGCTTCACTGTGGAACTCAAAACTCCTGCAACCAAGCACACACATCCCTAACCAGCTAGACAACAGCTAAGGATAACATACCATCGGCCACATTGTTCAATAGTTCATTTATCTTGGCTTGGCAGCACATCCCTCCAGACATGCACATGCCAACAAAAAATTTCGAGGTATTTTTTTCTTGTGTTTCCTTGCGATTAACAATTTTAGAGATCTTTACAAGGAAAAAGCCCTATTAAATATATTTTTGATGGCAGAAGCACTCATCATCATCATAACCACCGCCTGCGTCCCAGCTATGTTGAGGTCATCTACATGAATTTTGGTTGCACTTCCTTAGGTCTATTGTTACTACTTTCATCCATGTCCTCTTCAGCCCATCAATCTGGTGGCAATAGCACTAAAAAATTTAAAATGTCCGCAAAGTAAGTCCTTAAATTTATACATATCGTGATTGCACAAAGTAATCATGACATATACGCAAGTAGTCACATGATCGCGGCATCTCTTTTATCTTCCTTTTGGGAGATTTTCCTCTTGCCCTTCTTGATAGGGAGACTGCTCTTTTTTTTCTACGAGAAATAAAATCCACTTAGAAATGGAAACAAAAAAGAAAACCTAAACTTTTAATATTAAAAACAAAGGACCTCCCGCCATCAGTGAATGCTGTTTTAAATCCCCAAAATCTGTTTCTCCTTACTTTTCTATTTTTTTTTTCTCCCTCTACTTCCCTTTTCCTCCATTTCTATCCTTCCTTTCTTTCCACCATAATAAGACCCCTTGAAGGCACGTGGTGACAAATCTGCAGTTACTTTCTTCCCCATTCTAGGCAACTCAAGTCCATGTAAGTTCAAATGGGATTATCACAACACTCATCCCAAGGCTTCCCCCTCACCCCACCCCAAACTTCACCTATGAAATTCATAAATGCTGGTTGTCCTGGCATTTCAGTTGCTTAGAACAATTCACCAACATCAGTGAATATGCCCAGTTACTTCACAATCAACCTACAAACAAAAAACACCTCAACCACCAATATCTATTCTAGATGCAGAAAACACCAACACAATGTTTAGCCTCTAGCTTTGTTCCCTAACACATGCATTCATTCTTTTTATTGGCATGCATTCATTCATCCATATCTCATTCATGCTATTGGTATACATTCATTCATCCACATCCTACAAACACATTCATAGGCAATCTCAGGAACACGACAATTTTAGTAGAAAAAAAGGGACTAGAGAGTCTTACAGAAGCTACAAGAAGATGACAATATTGAGGAATGGATTCGATGATCAAAATGATAGCATCGACTTGTCTTAAATATGTATTCTACTGTGTAGATTTACATTTCGTATATCCCTTGATTAGGGTGATATGCAGATATTAAGGAAACTAACTAAAGATAACAATGAAGCTAGCTGTACATAAGCTGTCCAATGACTAAGTCATTTAGGCCTGCTGTTTTTGGGTTTGAACTGACCCAATAGGCTGAGTTGACCCATGTGGGTTACTCCTGTCTTTACATAAGGTGAGACCAATATGCATAATTAGTCCCATCAAGAATGACAGTGATCTCATGAGCATGGTCAGAAGGCATTTGAAACAAGACAGAAGGTCCCAAATAACTCTTAGAATGGGTAGATCTGATTTCAGATGGTGCAGATCTGAATATAGAGGTTTAGATCTGAATAAATGGCCAAAAATAAACTGGGCGACCTCTCTGGAGGGGAGAAATCAGGTAGCGTGGGCCTCAGAAAGTGATCAACAGGCAATCAACCCTTGAAATAATGTTAACAGACTAATTTCGATCCTCCTAGAGAAGGTTTTGCTCAAAAAAATGGAAATCCAGGTATTTCAATGGAGTTGATGAAAACCAGTACCAAAAAACTGAAAACGACAAAGCAGATCCAATGGCCTACCTCTGATGTAGTAAAAATCCTGAAAAAATGTTTAGAAATCCCAAAGTAAGCAGACGACCCAGAGTATGTAGGCTGTCAAGGCTGAAATGATCCCAGGTGGGCCACGTTAGATCACAGTGGATTTTTGACACTATCGAGCCTGTGTCTGGAACCGACCGATGTAGAGAATCCCACAAATTCTTGAATGGATCTCTTGCATAGACAGATGATGGCTAGAGATGAATCTTCCGGAGCTTGACTGACCAAAAGAGCTATCTATGCTCTGATACCATCTTACATAAGCTACAAGAAGATGACAATAATGAGGAATGGATTCGATGATCAAAATGATAGCATCGACTTGTCTTAAATATGTATTCTACTGTGCACATTTACAGTTTGTATATCCCTTGATTAGGGTGATATGCAGATATTAAGGAAACTAACTAAAGATAACAATGAAGCTAGCTGTACATAAGCTGTCCAATGACTAAGTCATTTGGGCCTGTTGTTTTGGGTTTGGACTGACCCAGTAGGCTGAGTTGACCCATGTGGGTTACTCCTGTCTTTACAGAGACGAGGAAAGTAGAGGAAGAAAAAAGAAAACATGGGGATGGGGTTCTAAGTTTAATAAAACAACATTCGCCAATATTGGTGAATAGCACATTCACTGATATTAGTGAATTAGGACAGTACAATATAAAAAATAAAAAAATGGCGGAAAGGACCTCTGCTGTTAGTAGTAAAAGTTTGGGTCTTCCATAGTTGTAGCCATTTCTAAGGAGATTTTTTTCCTGTAAAATAACCCCGTCTTTCTTTCTTTTTCTTTTTTTAAGTTTCGATTTTGACTCTTTTTTGTGCTTTGAAGATTAGATTTATTTCACCGCCTCACATTAATTATAATCATACCAATGGCAACCTCCACAAAATTTCTATTTTTTTCATATCCCTTTCTCTTTTTCGAAACCCATATATCAAAAGCAACAAAACTCATTTTAAGAGATTAAAGATTAACCCAACTTCTAATCTAAGAGATGAAAGTTTATTTCAAAAAAAAAAAAAAAAAATTAAGGGAAAAAAGATGATGAAACACACCACCACCACACAATTTCTCATAAGCATAGGAGATCTTCAATCGATTTAAAACCTATTTTAAGAAATTAAAGTCAACTCAACTCCTAACTCAAAAGATCAAGAAAATCTATCTCGAAAAAAAGAAAAAGAAAGGGACGAAGAATATGAAACCCACCTCCAAAACACCATCTCTCATGACACAGGAGATCTGCTTTTAACAAGTGCAAATCCCTTAAGAAATCAATGATAACCCAATTCTCAATTCAAGAGACCAAGAAACCTCATTTCAAAACATAAATTAAAAAAAAAATGGAAAAGAAAAATATGACGAAACCCACCACCTAAACACCACCACTCATAGTATAAGAGATCTTCAATCAATGTAACATTTGAAAACATAAATCAAAGATATCCCGATTTCAATTCAAGAGATCCACAAAACTCATTCCTAAAAATCAAGAGAGAAAAAAGTACATGAAACCGACCTTCAAAACCACACGGGATAACTTCTTTATCTATATAAAATCCTTTTCAAGAAATAAAAATACAAGAAATTTCAATCCAGGTGACAAAGAAAACTCATTTCTAAATATTAAAAAATGAAATAAAAAGATAAAAACCCACCTCCAAAACAACATTAATAATAGCAAGGAGATCTTTAATTAGAGAGGGCAATTAGCTTTGATTGTGCCTGACCCGCCCACCCTGTTTGTCTCTGTCTTATATATTACTCACTATGGTTTTGTGCATAAGGCTTCTTTAGTACGTATGGTATTAGGCAATGTCATCTTGCCACAAGTTGTGGGTAAAAACCATATTTTATGCATGTATTTTATTCATATTTAAAAAAAAAAAAGGAAAAAACTCATGACTAACAAACCTGAGCATATATGTGCCCCTCATAGGGTGGGTTTGATATCACAAGCTATAAAACTCATCACAGATAAAGTTGGTCATGGGACAGCGGAATGCTAATCAGATTAAGTTTAGGCAAGCCTAATTCCAAACTCTACCGACCAATTGCCATCCTTACGTTAATTAAATGCAAAATCCTTTTTTTTCCCTTCTTACTTATCTCAATCCAAAAACCCCATAAAATGACAATAACAAAAGAAACCCTCTTCACTTGTGTCGCGATTACGCAACATACGATTATGTCGTGATTATGAGCAATTTCATCCCGATAAAATTGACGCCCTCTCCTGACATTTTCTAAATATGTTAGTGCTTCTGCCATAAATGTTTTTTTTTTTTTTTTTTATTTATAAAGACCCCATAATTTTATGACAGTCTGTTAAAAGTTGCCATCCTTAAAAAGACTATCTTCCTCCACACCACTTCTACCTTCACATATGAAGGGAAAAACACAAAAACGAGCCATTGTGAGACCAAGGGATTCTATATTGGTGAAGAAAATTATTCTGGTTTTTAGTGCATCCCACTGTTCACTATTCTGTTGCTTAATGCGACACTTTTCCTCTCGGAAAAGTGAGAAAAAAGGGATTTTCTTCAATAAAGAGGATTTTGATGTCTTATTTGAGATGGATGTGAATGCAAAATTCCTCTCTTGTAAAATTGAAATTTGCAGAGCATGAAACCCCGAAACAACAAAAGATTTTGTCCCCTTCCTCCGCAATGAATTGCAGCTACACTGAAAACCTAAAGAGAGATCAAACAAGAACTTTCATTCCGCTACTGCAGAAAACAATTTATACATATGCATGTGCATAGGTGCAACCATTTTCAGACAAAAGCAAAACAAAATCAGAATTTCCCCCCTTAGAAACTCTTACAATTGTTCAGTGTAGCGCTCTTTTCCCTGTATAAATTATGAAAATTAAATCAACAAAAATAAAAAAACTATAAAGAAGAGGAAACCTAACATGCTCGAGGGACTATGCAACTAAAGGATTCCATGATCAAGAAGAAGAATTTTTTTTTTATTTTCTACTCCTATATATTCTAGTGGAAGGTAACTGTTAAGTTTTACTTCCGGTCCACTCTTCTATTGTTTGGTGCGATAATTTTTACATGATAGAGAAAACTTTTTCAAACTTTCCTTTTAACCCACTCTTATATTGTTTGATGCAACACTTGATTTCCTATTGAAGGGGCTAAAAGCAAGGTTTTAAATTCCAACGCCAATTTTCATGCAGGTTGGGACCAAGATGAGTCTGTGCCGCCCATGCTGATTTATGCTAGACTAATATGGCTAACTTAGTCCTAAAAGGTATCAAAAAGATTTTAAAATTAAAAATAATAAGATGTGAAGCTAAGCTATTTAAAAGAGTATCCTATCTTAAATATAGTGATACTTAATTTGTTCATTACTCAGTTGATGACCGTGTAACATGACTACTAGCTTTTATAGGTAAGTGACATAAATACCCCTCCGTTAAGCTTAGCAAATTTCACTAATTCAAGTTACTTTTAAGAGTTTTATACTAAAAGACCCCAACATTTTTATGAAACCTCAAAAACCCCCATCCATTTCATGTTTTTACTAAAACGCTTCTTGACTGACGGTCAAGGTTAGCAAAAAGCAACTTTGCCTTTTCCACTCTTAAACCTTTGTTATTTTGACCATTTTGCCCCTTTTATTTACAAAGAGTTGTTGAAGGAACTATTATGTAGAATGGGATATTACAGGTCCATGGGACTCCATCTTGAGGCCCATATAATGATAATCCAACCATTCAAAAATAAATATCATTTCCGCCATTGATAAATTTTAAAATTTCAGTCCAATAAAGAGGAGATGGTCGGTGGTGATGAAGGCGAGTTTTGATCCATTATTTCAGCAATTATATATGAACTTATAGGTTTTTGGAAATTCATTGTGGGGCCCACATAATGATAGTTTGGACCGTTCAAAATGAATATCATCCCTAAAGTCTACAAGATTGGAGGATTCAAAGTGACTTTCATTCTTACAGTCCACAGGATTGCAGCTGAAGAGATTTCCAATAAGGATATTGGGAAGCAATTCCCAATTTTAAATAGTGCATGTTAATCTTTTATTTTTCACCTAAATAGGCCATCTGTGTGATTTTTATGTCTGTTATTTCTCACTATTCAAATTAATTTAAATCAATTATTCTGGAGGGCTTGGATCCTGCGCTTTAGAAAATTTTCCATAGTTCTTCATTATTTTTTGTTTCTTCAATCAGTGGGTTAATTAGCTTAATGTCATATGCCCACTTAAATTAAATAAGCTAAAATAGTTATCGTTAAAGTTGGTTTGGATCACAGTGTTGGCCATATTCACACAAATTGGAAAAAAAAATCAGTCAATCTGATCTTCAATGACCAAGACGGACCCAATTCATCATGGGTCAGGTGCAAGTCCCGTGTCAGGCCAGCAACATATGCCTCAGGTTGTTTTTAAACACAAAGATACATGTGCCAGGTAATGGATGATGATTGAGCCTTACAACAGGCCCATTTAAACACTACATATACATGGGCCAGTTAATGAACGGTGGGCCCACTCCTATTGATATAAGATTTTAGCATATATCCCTCGAGTGTACAAAATTCATATTGAAAGGCCCAGATTATCTCTAAGCGGTCCCAATGATGGAGTCCCAAACCAGTTTGCTCATTCCTGACATAGAGTTAATCTCGTTTGCATCATGCGTTCAATCGAAAGGCGGGGCCCACATCTATTGAAATGAAGTTTTAGGATATGACATTCATTTTAAACAATTTAGATTATCATTATGTGGACCTCATAATGGGTTCCCAGCAACCTATAAATTTACATTTAACAGTTGCAACTAGACTCGTCTTCGTCACCACCTATCATCTCCTCTATTGAGAGGACATCTTATAAAATAGCAATGAAGCGGATGATATTCATTTTGAACAGTCTAGATTATCATTATGTGGGCCCCAAGATGGACCACCAGAGGCATGTAATATACCATTTTATATCATAGTGCAACTTTATGTGGATTTGTCTTCAATGACTCAGAAAGTTGAAGGGGCAAAATAGTCAAAATAACAAGGTTTAAGAGTGGAAACGGCAAAGTTGTTTTTTTTCGCTGACCTTGACCATCAGTCAAGGGGTGTTTTAGTAAAAATATAAAATACAAAGGGTTTTTTGAGGTTTTCTGAAAATGTAGGGGTCTTTTAGTAAAAAAAAACTCTACTTTTAATGGGCCCCACCTAGATGCCAGAAGACTAAAGGAGCATGACAATTGAAGGGCTCGGATGTTGATTAGGATGTGTCATATCAAGTCATTCAAATTATCCTAGGCATTCATTTTTGCCCCTCAATGTTCAAGAGGCAAAATGGTCTTTCTTTTTGTCTTGTTATTCAAGGGATGAGTCATTTGAGTTTTTCTTAAGAGTAAATTTGTCAAAATCAAAATATTGGAGGGTCTAGTTGCCTTTTTGTCCACTTTAAATGTTAGTTAAAGGAAGTTTTAGTTAAAACATAAAATATGGGAACTTTTTTGAGGTTATGTGAAAATAAAAGGGGCCTATCTGGAAAAGACTAAAGCAGAAATATTTTCTTTTTATGACACAAGGGACTCAAACTCATGCACTCTGATTTGCACACTAACATCCCTACCAATTGAAATACAGCAGCGTTGTTTTATGGATGTACCATAGATAATAAAGGAAGACGTCTTACCTTCCAAAATAGGCCATTTACAGATGTCGGTACTCAACTCAACTCCGACCTCTACAACACCAAGTCGACTTGAATGAGTCGACTCTATGCCGACGCAGCCGAGCCGACCATGATTTCAAACCATGGTAGGAAAACAAAACTCCTTTTGCTAGTAGAAACAAGAATCAGCAAAGCATTGAATCCTCTTATTGCAAAAACAAGACCTTAGGATGTGCTTGTGCAACACCACAAAAAAGAAAATGCGCATAGAGTGGCAAAGGGCAATTGTCTAAAGTTCAATTTACTCTCATGCAAGGACACAACAAAAGCTCACCACTTTCTCTACGATCAATTGTACTACATAAAATAATGAAAGAGGTACTAAACAAAAACTTTCCCTCTGCTTGCCCAGTATACAAATGCATGTGCATGTGTAACAAGCTTTTATGAAAGCAAGATGAAAAGTCAAAAGAGTTTTTGCTTTCGACCTTTCGCTTCAGTACCTCCGGTTGTTCCATGCAAAGCGCTTTTCTCGTAGAAAATAAGCAAAAGCAACCCTTTTCTCCTTGCAAGTGAGGAAACCAAAATAGATCCTTCCCAACCTTCCACCCCAAACAAATAAAAATGCCCTTTGGGTCATCTTCCGCGACGTTGCACAAACGCATTCTATGGACTCTATGCAACAAAATCATTTTGATGATAGAGAAGAAAATTATTCTGCTTTCCCTTTTAACCAATCTCCCGTATGTTGTATGGTGCAACACATTTTCCATGCGAAAAGGGCAAAGGAACCATGGTTTCAAATCCCAATCATCACCTAAACAACTCATTCGAGTCAACTCGATGCCGCCTAGGTCCAAGTCAAGTTAAAGTCCTAACAATAGTAAATGTTCTAAAAATGGAACAAAAGCCATTTATTTTATTATCAACATATATAAAATACCATAACTATAGCTTAGTTGATAGGGATATGTGAGCGCAAGCCAGAGTGCGTGAGTTCCAATCCCCAATGTAGCAAAAAAAAAGATCATTATATTTTACTTTTAGTTTTTTTTACGCAGCTACTACTTACTAGGTTTTTTTTTTTTCTTTTGTCATCATGTGAGTCAAAACTCTTTTAAAAGGCAACATACAATTTTTACTTGCCACCAAGGTCTTGGAAATTTTATGGTTTTTTTTTTCTCTTTTTAGTGATGGGATCACAGGTGGGCCTAAGGAGTTCTTATCTAGAAAATTTATGAATTCTCCAACATAGTGGAATTCCTAAATCCTCCCTTGTACTTAAGCATCCAAAAATTCCACCAAAAAACAAAAGGGCTAGAATTCTAGGAATTCCAAAGGTCATTTGAGATCTATTAGGTGGCTGGAATTTTGGAATTTTGGTTAAAAATCATGAAATTTGCAAATGCCATGGGACAAGCCATTAGATAATGAATTCCCCGACACACCAAATTCTTGACAGAAATTCTAGTATAGAAACAGGCCTAAATGTGCTAGGTAAATTAATGTTATGGCAAGTACTCATTCTTGGGTATTTTTACTATCACCACCTCGACTCGAAAAAACATCCTAAAATAATAGAATTTCAACATTCTTTCATCATCATAATCATTATAGCCAGATATAATCAATGCAAAGTCAATTAAGAGTTATGTTTCCAAGTTCACGAAAATCAGTTAATTTCGTGCTCCTTTAATGAATAAAAATTAGTTAATTTTGTGCTCCTTTAGCAATTAAAAATCAGTTATAAGTATCAAGTCAGCGACCGCACACCCAAAAATACTAAACATCACTATATTTGAGATCATATACTACTCAAATAGCTTAATTTTCAGGTTTTTACTATCTTTGTATTTTATATTTTTCTGGTTTTTTGAAATTTTTGCTTCTTTGGGATCAGCACAGGTGGCACACTTATCTCGAGCGTGACTAGCACAAAAACCGGGACGAAAATTTAAAATGCAAGTAGGAACACAAGATTCCTACACTCAACACAGTCGAACAATTGTTTGATGGTTGAACCCAGTAAAATCTCCCATGAATCTCTCTGTGCTATTGCTCCCCTTTATCCTAGGAATTCGGATTTGTATTCTAAAGATGGTTAATAATGAACAAAGGGAATATCTAGAAATGACCAAAAATATCTCCCCTTTACTAGAAAATGAATCAAAAAGTGAAATGAATATCCAGCTATCGCCCTAGTTATTAAAATCCATCTCTCTACATTATATCCTTCACCCTTACCTCTTCAATAATTCTTTTGTTGAAGGACATTTGACCATGAATTCCTGAGTATTCAATCTATGCAAGGGGCCCCAGGTGTACCCGAGAACATGCAAGATGTCCTGATTGCAATATTTAGACTACAATGCCATAGGAAGCTACATAAACAGGACATCATCCATGCAACCGCAATATTGATAGGAAGCCCCGCCTGGGAAGAATTCCTCATATGATCTTACGGAGAGCATCTACTGTCCAAATTAATTCACTGATGCAACTTTATAGCAGCCACAACAGCAAGGGAAATAGTCATGGATCACTAAGATTTCTGTCGCATGGATTCTCTGAAACAAGAAATCTACCAGCGTCGGACACGTCATGTTGGATTCCTACATACTCTTTTTATTAACAATCTAAAACTTGGAGCCGATAAAAAGAAACATTCTCTCTCCTAAATATAACTAAAATATTAAAATATAAGTAATCACTAAGAGTAACATTAGTGCATTTGTTTTCTTCTAATTTCTATTATCTTATTTCTTCATATTATTTTTCTTGGAAATAAATATTTTGCATAAATTCATTTGAACATTGTGCCAAGCAAACGAATCCTATGTTTTAGGACACCCATGTCAATATCGAATTCCAATACGCATATCCATGCTTACACAACTTCGCCTAAAATTGAAGGTAGACATGATACAGTTATCTAACTTAAGAAACTCTGTATAGCACAAAATCTAATTTTAATTTAAGAAACTCCATATAGCACAAAGCCTATTTCTAAAAGCCTACTAAAATACAGATGCAGTTGCTGAACTTTCCAATGTGCACAGAATTTAAGCTAATACTTTTTTTCAAACGGATAAACAAACAAATGCATGCATGCTTGAATAATATAAACTTAAATATTAACGATACAATTTAACTGAAGAAAGATCTTTGCATTCTCTACCAAGGTTATTATCATCAATATATAGATAGGCTGCTCATTTTATGTTGTGAATATTTTCCACCCCAAAACAAATGGCAAAAAAATGTCATTATACAACGTAAATATAATTAACAATTATTAAATTTGTAGAAAGTCGGCAAAACAAGTTCTTTTCTTTTAAAATAAAGGTAATACAGCAAAGCAACATCAATATATTAAAGTTTCAGCCATAGCAAACAAAGTTAGATTATGCATATTATTGTATGCCTAAAATAAAACTATTCATCACTATTCAACGTACACATTTCCACAATATAAGTGTACTTGAACAGTGATTAACTGATTAATGATTATACCACAGTTGCAGTTAGGCTTCAATGGGGATGATAATATACCCAAAAGAAAGCATTCAAGTTTACAGAAATGCACAGATATAATTTCATGCACAAGCCAACCAATTCTTCAGCAAAGCAAACAACTGAGTCATCCAACAGAAAAGCCTTCAGAACATGAAAAAATTTGCTTACAGTGACACTAAGAACATACTTCGGGAACAGGGATGCAGATAGATTTGAGATTTTGACAATCCAGTTATTATCACAATTCAAAGTCAATCCACAAGCCAAATCAAATACAACATTGAGATACTATCTCAGCATTTAAAAATCTACCCAACATGGCTGCCACACAAAAATCAAAATAACGGTTGCGGCAAGTGTAATGACTGGTGACCAAAACGCTATGTTGCGGGCAATACATAGCAGGCGTAGTGGTGTGAATTTAAAAAGTTGTCAAATTTTCAAAAAAAAATATCCAGAAAATCTAGAATATTGAAAAATGTTAGAATTTGATGCTTTTTTCCTATAATAACTACAATAGGGGAATGTAGCAGTCCTCTCAATGCATAGAAGTTTTGTATCGCTGAATGATTACAAAACAACCGTGTTGATCTAGTTTTTCCTATGTATTCATGTTGGTTAGCTATACCAATTTAGAAATTGTTATGCATTTCTAAGTTCATAATTCAAATAAGCAATTTAGCACAACTATCAAGGATGAAAATAGTGGTAGCGGCGGGCGTAGCGGCCCGCCGCCAAACCGCTACGAAGCGGGCGATACGTAGCGTAGCGAGGATACGTAGCAGCGTAGCGGTGCAATTTGAAAAAAATGCCCAAAAAATCTGAAAAAATTTCAAAAAATCCAGAAAATTGTAAAATGAAAGAATATGTGGTTCATTTGCAAAAGTAAGTAAGAAAAGGGGGCGTAGCGGTGTCCTCAATATATGAAGTCCTGTATCGCTGTATAAATAAAAAATAATAGTAATGATTAGTTTTTTTCATATGTATTCATGTTTCTTAGTCATACTAACTTAGGAAGTAATGGAAAGCTCATAAAAAAAAAAAAAACTAGAACATGAAATAAAGGCATAAGACTTAAGAGTTGGGTCATTACTCATTAATGAACAATGAACAATTAAATATCAATACTTCAACATTCAAGGTTTAAATTCAATTAAGTGAATGAACTATGAAGTTATAAAGTGATCAACAATCAACATTCAACACCAATTTAAAGTGATCAACAATCAACATTCAACACCAATTTAGAAATGACAGAGTAGAGAGTTAGTGAAGGAAATATGAATACCTTAGTCACCAGCACAATGAGGGTTCTTTATAAAATAATTTAATTAAGACCAGTTTGAAATCTAGTGGTAATAAGTAACTATATCTTTACTACTATACAATTTCAAACATAATTAAACAGGTTTAATATCTTATCTAACAAGTTATGATAATAATAGGCATCCAAGCACAAAAATGGAAAGACAACCAGCGAAAGAGTCCTAGCTATCATGGTCAAGTAGGACCCTTTCGTCTTCTTGATTGACACTTTTCTAAAACATGCGCTTCGCGGAGGGGGTCCGGGGGTATCCCCCGGCGGGGGTCCAGCTGTCGTAGCGGCCGCCTCGTTTTGTGGCGGTCGTAGCGGCCGCTACATATGCGGTGCGATACCCGCTTTTTACAAAATATCGTGGCGGTACCGGCCGCCACGGCCGATATTTCTGCCGCTACGCTACGTAGCGGCCGATATTTTTATCCATGACAACTATGCATAACAAAGGATATATAAATTATAAAATAATGCTTAAATACAATTTAAAATTCTTTTGGCCAAAAAAAAGTTTAAAATTCAAGACAAATAACAAATTAACTTTCATCAAAACAGAAAATGTATTTTTGTTGACAGTAGAGAAAAGAATACCTCTATACCAAAGGGGTTGTCTACCAAGTACCAAGATACAGCTATTGAAGAGCCCTTGAGAGAAACTCTCTATATCGGCCTCAATTTGGTGAGATCTTGTGTTTTTTTGTGTTCTTTTAAGCATAGAAGGATAAAAGAGTAGTATAGAAATGTTGTTTGGAGGGAAGAAGAAAGGAAATAAGTCTTACTATGTATTTAAAAAAAAATTTGGAAAGTGGCTGTCAGTCTCACTCTATAGCGGACTATAACAGCCGATGCAGATCAGAGAGGTGCTAGATACCATTTAACATAGTGGTCTTGGCCGTTACGCCCGATATAGCATGGCGGCCGCTATTTTGATCTATGCCGCCACCCAAGCATAAGAAATTTGAAAACATAACCACCCATAGGGCCTGTCTCTTTAGTGGAATTCATAGAATTCTTGTCTGCGGAATTTTGAAATTCACAGACATGGTGGAATTCCTGAATGCTCCCTTGTACTTGAAAATTCAGAAATTCCACCAAAACGCAAAGGGGCTGGAATTCTTGGAATCCCAAAGGTCATTTAAGACCTTTTAGATGACTATAATTTTGAAATGCTTGTGAAGAAACATTGTATTTGTAAATGACAAGAGACAAAATGTCACGTCATATCCAAAAAACCCCAACATGACAAATTCTTGTAAGAAATTCAAATAAAGAAACAGGCCCATGATGTCAAGTTTCTCGAATGTAATGCTATAAATTTCAACCATATTGTTGTATATAACAATGTCACCCGAGTGTAAGGTACATCAAGGATTGTGTACGATGAGTCATCTTAATCTAAAATTCTCGGGAAATAGGTGCAACGGTTTGAAATGCCCAAAGACTTAGAGTTTAAGACTACGAAAAGGGGATTCATCATTGACTAAATAACCGACTAGTTATTCTAGTGTCCTTTGAATGCTCCGAGTATCATAGGAGGTGTGTAAACACACAACATAAAAAATAAAAACTGGTAGGAATTTTAACCAAATTTGAAAACAAGACATACACAACTATGATAAAAAATAAAAAATAAATACCTTCCATATCTGTCAATCACGAAAGGTAAAGCATAACATAATTGCAACCCATGCCACGAGTGATTTCTGTAGCAGAAACCACAGTCACGGCAATCAATCATTAAGAGCAGCACTCCACACAGAAAATGTGCAAAGAGACAAAACTAAGCCAAAACTACACATCAAACACAAACAAGCAAAAAGTAGCATACATTGTGCAAAGCAAATAGAGCAGAATGACAGGTGTTTAAAGGTACTGCAAACGGATGGCTCCAATGCTAGTAAAGGAGTTTGTAAGGACAATTAACTCTACTTTCTTATCTTTCACTACCGGCTATCACAAACAAACTGCATCTCAAGGCAGGGCAGAGAAACAGCTACAAAAGTTTGGCAACCATTCATCAAAGCAGATAACAGGTCTGCATTCACCACAACCATTTAAAGCATTTGCGCCAATCGCTGTCATACACCTGAATCAGACACCCATTGTAACTGAATCCATCATTCAACAACATACGGCAAACTTAACATCAAGAAAAAAAAATCAATAAATGGACAAAAAAACTTCTTAATCAAGCAATGACATAACACAAGAAATCCACCCAACTTTCCAAAAACAAACAGCAGCAAAAAAATGAAAATCTGATCCCTTGGCCTAAAAAGACAGCAAGCATACAATGATAAGCAGTACAACCAGAAATATCTTTCAAGATTAAACCTAGATCATAAGAAGCAAATAGAATCATATCAATATATAACGTAGGACAATTGGACATGTATTTGCAGGCAGGAATATAAAAGAACATTGTAAACATGGTTTGAAATGTCATCCAATATGATAAATATCACCGGATAAGTGAATATGCACATCACCCTTTTACATAAACTACTCGATGAGATGCAAATACATGGTGGGAAAAAAAAAGAAGAAAAGCACACGATAATACTAAAAATGGCATCACACGTCTCACTTATTTAATAATTACCACGTCAAGGTACTTTGATAAACAAGGTTTTAAAAAATCATACAAAGCACATAGAATCACCGAGTGACTGGTTTTCTGAAGTAGCAATACCATGTTCTTTACATCATATTATTTATCTCAAGTCTGTTACAAATCCAACTGTTGCAAGAAAGCTCGGCAAAAGAACAAATGTTCCAGGCCCAATCAAACCTATCCAAGGTTCAGCTGAACCCAGAACAGGCCAATCATTCTCACAAACAAGTCCAGACAAGCCCAATTACAGAACAGCCTGGGTCCAGGGCAATGACCAGTTGACCAAGACCAGCAATGCCATTCTAAAAGAACCGGTTGAACAGTTATTGAGGCCCAGATGAACTGCCTGCTTTCAATTTTTTCCCCTTTTCATTCAGATGCTTTTGAATTTCCGCATTAGATTTAGAAAATTTTGTCATGACAGAATATGAAAGGTATGATAAATTCTAATGGTTATCTACATTTATTCGTTGACCATTGTTATACGAGATTGTTTCCTTTGGTTTTTCTAATATATTTGAAATCTTGGACTATCATTTATTCAACTCCTTGTTTGAATAAACAGTCTACTCTAGGTCTTGTTTTCACACATATAAAACGGAACGAGATCAAATTTCACTAGTTTTCTTAAGTGACTTGAATAGAGACTGAAGAGAGTTGCAGAAGATATTGCATATACAAGGTGGCAGGCCAAATATTTATTTCCATCCAAAGAGAAACAGAAACCATGCAGTTAAAACAACATCAAAGCCAAAAAAGCATTGGCCTCAAAGAAACAGGACCCATGGCACACACAAAAATAACAGATTATAATTCATGAAACATGCACAACAATAGCCAATGTGAATCCATCCCCACAAGAATAAGACAAATAACGAGAGGCACACACTTCAAAGTAGAAACCAATGACAAAGACACAAGCATAAAGAAATGAAATTCATGCACTGGGAACACCAACTGTAGATAACTTGAGAGTGGGTTAGGGGAATCAGTTGTAACGTGCAAACAATCCGATGAGAAAAAAAATGGAGCATACAAGCAAACAATCACAAACCATTATAAGCAAAAGGAATCCAGTAAACCCAAACCACTAGAAGATGAGAAAAAATGAATGAACCCAATCAATCAAAACAAAACCCAATCATCGGATAAAGACACAAAAGCAAAGACCAATTATAACTCAAGAGTAAAACAACAAGGGCACATATGACACAGACCTTTCAAATTGAACTTTAAACAGAACAACATGAAATCATACATTTTAATAGTAAGTTGATCTTACAGATCAACCAATGCAACAAATAGAAATGCAGCAAGAAAAACACCAAAATGCACAATAATATGTGACATGAGTTACCATAGTATGAATTAGAATCTTGACAACACACCAAAAACCCAGATTCATCCATCTCAATGATCAAAATCACCATTAACTTAACCAAGCAAAAACCCTATCATGACAACACAAAACAGGCAGTATAGTGTAAAAGGCAAAGATATATCACAAAATTTAAAGAGAGAAAAAAGAAATGAGAGTATTACCTTAGTAATACGGAGGCATACCCTGGTACATCCCTCCAGAAGGAGCCCTTGGCGCCCGTGAGGAACCTGCCTGTGGGTGGTTTTGACTTTCGTAAGCAGAGGACGACAGCCCAAAATGCCCACCTTCAGGATAACCACCCGAAGTCTGAGGCAATCGATACATTGAGCTCCCACTGTACCCAGTAGGACCAGGCGCACCATACTGCAAAGAACCATAGGAACCACCACCCAACCCCGCACCACCACCCAAACCAGGACCATACCCACCAGCACTGCCGCCCAAAACGGCACCAAAACCACCAGCATTGCCACCTCCCAATGATGATGTTGGCTGGTTCC
Source organism: Litsea cubeba (assembly GCA_012931725.1). Lineage (NCBI taxonomy): Eukaryota > Viridiplantae > Streptophyta > Magnoliopsida > Laurales > Lauraceae > Litsea > Litsea cubeba. The sequence continues at coordinate 32,668,685 of CM022946.1, forward strand.
CAACAGAGGACGGCCCCTGCCCACCAATGGAAGATTGCAAAGGTGTGTTCAGATTGTAATGGCTAAGCCCCGACACCTGGTTACCGCCAGAGAAACCACCCAATCCCCCATATGAAGAGAGCCCGCCCGGCACGCCATATTCTTGATTGGCCGGAGCACCGGACGGCTCCTGAATTCCTCCACCTAACTTCCCTTTCTTTCCATCAATTGCTATCTTACAGACCAGCTGATGCCCGTCCACATTCTTGATTGGCTCGACCAGAGCCGCCCTCGCCGCCTCCACTGTCGTGTAAATAAACAGCGCAAACCCTCTCGACTTCCCAGTCTGCTTATCGTATCCCAGCGGCCCCTCCTCAATTTCTCCATACAAAGAGAAGTGCGCCAGGAGCCGATCAGAGGGCATGTCGAACGGGACACTCCCTACGAAGAGCTTCCTCTGAGAAAGGTCGACAGCAGCAGGTGCATTGGCGGTGGAGCCGACCGCAGCAAGCTGGGCGACGGTCATCCGGCCGTCAATCTTCTTGCTGGGCTCCTTGAGGGCGAGAAGGGCGCCGTCATGTGCTTGAAGGTGACAAAGCCGAAGCCCTTGCTCTTGCCGGTGGCCCTGTCGAGGATGACAATGGCCTCGTCTATCTCGCCAAAGAAGGAGAAGTGGGAGCGGAGGACGTCGGTGGTGGTCTCCCAGCCGATGCCGCGAATGAAGAGCTTGCGCTGCGCGGGATCGCGGTCGGCGACGGAGCGGACGGCGTCGAGGACGTCGGGGTGGCGGAGGGTGGCGGACTGGAGGATGTCGAGGAGCTGCTCGGTCGACAAGGGCTCGATGATTTTGCGGGCGTCTTCTGGAGTCAGTTGTATTGATAGTGCGAAATCGGCCCCGTCATCGTCCGCCTTGAACTTCTTCGACGAAGGATCATCCATGGATTCCATTAGATCAGATCAGAAATGAAGAAGAGATTGCAGAAACCCTAGCCCTAGCGATGGAGAAGAGACTGCAGAAACCCTAAACCTTATAGAGGAGGAGAGAGATTAGAGAGAGGGAAAAGTGCAGAAACCCTAACCCTAGCGGAAGAGAGAGAGGGAAATTGGAGAAGAAACCCTAGCGAAGAAGAAAGATATTTAGAGGGATTGGAGAGGGAATGTAATCCAGCTAAATTCAATTGCTGTGAGGAGGGAATCTTCGCGCCAGTGAAGTAAAGGTGCACTGGCAAACAGGTCGGGTTGGCAGCACGGTAGGTCCCCACTGGTGGAAGTGCAACCCAATACGATCCGTTGTTCCATTGTTTTTTTTGTTTTTTCAAGTTATTGGTATACTATAGACAAAAGACTAAAGGGAAATTATATTTGCACCCATTTTTTTTTACTGAGCTCACCTACATGTGTATAATTTTTTTTTTTATGTAAGTGGGTGTGCTCAGAAAAATATGGGTGCAATTAGAATTCCCCGAGACAAAAACACAACAAAGGGACCCAAAGGACATAAAAAAAATAGAATAAAAAATAAGAGAAAGCTTACAACTGGCTAAAACAATAAACCCACAGCCTGAGCCAAGAAAAAAGAAGAAGCACAAAACATTTGATGGAACAACTGATACAATTATAGTTTCTCATATAATACGGACCGAAACCAACAAGAAGCTTCTTTGTCAAAATAAGAGTAGATGGTTGAGTGAAGGCCTTGTTTGGCAAATCTTATCGATGTGAAATAGGTCTGCATGAAATAGAGCTGTTTCAAATGGCCCCATTTGAAATAGATGTTTTAAAAATAGTGTGTTTGGTAACATAAAAAAAATTGATTGAAATAGATCTTTCTATATCAATGGTTGGAAGCTTTTTCATAAATATTTCGAGATGTATAAGGAATCAAGCATTAAGATTTAACGTCATAGCCATGTTTAGTCTTACAAAGAGAATTACTGGTTTGGATCTTGCATTTGGAGCCCATGGATTTTTAAAAAATAGATAAAAATATCTATCTTTTTTTGGCTAATATCTCACAATCCATAATGATCCAACGGCTAGAATTTTGACCCATAGTCATACCTGGTCTTCTTAATATATCAAATGGTTTGGATCATGATTTATGGTCCCACAACTTATAAAATATATAAAAAAAATGGACTGCATGTGGTCCCTTTCAAAACTCAGCCACCAATTATTTTTTAAACCAATGGTCCGTGATATTTCTTAAATTCCTTGAGATCTATGAGGAATCAAGTATGAAAATTTTGGCAGCATAGTCGTGATAAACTTTGCAAAGGGAACAAACGGTTCAGATCTTACGTATGGGGCCCACAAAAGTAAAAAAGTTGATCAAAGGGCCTGGAGTATTTGGGAAATATCTCAATATATATGAATCCAACGGCTAAAATTTGGACATGTGGCCGTATTTGACCGTCTCAATATTTCTAACAGTCTGGATCATGATTTTGGTTCACATAAACTTAAAAAAAAAAAATTTGAAAAAACTGGTCTGCCTAAAGTGACCGTCAGTTTCACTGTAGCGGAACCGTCTATGCGCAATCAGGCTTTTGTGTCTGTTTCAAATGAGCTTGCTTCCGGTGCTTTTTCAAGAAGAGGCAATTCCTCTTAAGGTGGTTTGAAATGGATGTGGGAAAACCACTTTCCAAACAAACGAAAAGCGAATTGAATCGATTTTAGGAGAATAAGAGGTGTAAAGTAGATATGCCAAACACCTTAGACTAATCATGCGTTCTTAATACCTATGCTTCTAGGGAGAAAGTTTAGGCTTGATAAGAGCAGAACTGATTTATTTTTCTTCTATCAACTCGACAAGAGAGTTTGAATACTTGCGGGTTTCTTTAATAAGAATAGAAGCTGCATTGAAAGCAGTGTCGGACCTAGGATTTTCATTTGGGTGGGGTGGACAATGGTCAATTAAATACTGAAAATGTCAAAATCAACGCCAACTACCAATAATATCCACTTATTGCATGGTTTAAAGACATTATTTTTATTTTTTTGGTAATTAAGTATAAAGAACTCATATCATGTTGCTAATCAACATATTGTTCCCCCACATATTGTGTAAAGGTACGGTGAGATAGGTGGACATTTATGTATGCAAAAAGAGGCCGAACCGCATAAGCTTAAAAAAGAAGGAGAACGATTGAATGAAGGGTTCCAAGGTTTTTCATTTGGGTTATCTCTGATACCGAGAGCGACGGGTGTTTCGATACATGGGGTGGGGCAATTACTTTACTGGAATGGGGCATAGCCATATTGCCCATGCAAATTGTAACATATTTTGTATTATACGTGGGGCGGTATTACTTTATTGGAATGGGGCATAGCCATATAGCTCATACAAATTCTAACATATTTTGGATCAGACTTGGGGCCGAATCATGTAGGTCCGCCACTAATTGAAAGTATTTCTATTAGCACCAATCTTTATGTAATGAATAGAGCTTGTTTGTCCCTTGAAGAAGCCCACCAGTAAAGTTATCTCATGCTTCAAGGAGAGAAGAAGATTCCAGTTTGACAAAATACATATTTTTGAACTCACGCTTCACTTCCAAATGATGAGCTATAAAACAAAGGATGGAAGTTATAACTTTTAAGTGATAGGTACAAGGGGCATCTTTGGTTTTATTTAAATATATAATAAATAAAAAAAGGTCAGGCATGGCCGTGCTTAGTACTATCCAAAGCCCGACCCTAAAATTCTAGGACCTTTAAAAATATTGTCCAAGCCTAACTCTTAGGACTTTTCTTAAAAATAGAAGCCCTCATTTTAAGGGTTTTCTGAGGGTTGGGTTAGGCTCCCTCATCTGCGAGCCGAATTAACATGCTTTAATGGATATGATAACTAATGTGTATTGTTCATTTATCTACTCTGCAGAAAAGGCAAGTTCCACAACCCAGTGAAATTTTCAAATTGAATTTTAACGAACTAGTACATCTATTCTTACACATGGCTATGAATTTAAGTAGGATCTAGAACTATGAGGAGTTTATGCTAAATGCGCTTTTGTATGGGATTAACACCACCAATCCCCTTGAGCTATAATTAAAGGGTTGTTTGTCTTTTACACATAGGATATGGAACCAAAGTTTACATATGTAAAATTTACACATGTAAAGCACAATACATGTTCATTTGGAAGCACCATTTTTTCAAGATTAAACATTAAATGGCTCAAATTACATATGCATAATCTTTATATATATCAAAATCTATGAGTGCTTAGGACACGAAACTAACAGCTTCTTTGTTTGCAACAAAACATGTAGGAATTCAATGCATAATATTTGTGCCATATAGAATAAAAAAAATATAGACCATAAGTTATGAGAACCAAATAACCTTTTCTTTATGGAAAGAGAATCAAATTAAGAAGACATGTATAACTAAGTTAGTTCATTTTTCTTCTTCCCTTGATTCTATTTTTAAATGGGTTTTTACCAAAAAATTATAACTCACTGTTTGTCAAATACTAATAAGAATTCAATATTTTCCCAAAAAGTGATAAGCAAGCGTTTTGGTTATTTTGCTGGACTAAAGTGCCCATAACCTTCTCTCCAATGAGAAGCCCTAATATTTTAACCAACTCTTCCCCCTCTTTTCACCGTTTCACAGCCATAGTAACCCCTTAGCAACTCTTGTAATGCCATACACTACACGCATGCATGATATTGTCCGCTTTGGCATGCAAGGTAAGGGTGTAAGCTCTACCTATAATCCCATTCACTTTCCTCTCTATAGTTGATGTGGGACTCCGGGGCATCACAATCCACCCCCCTTAGGGTTGCACATCCATGTGCAGTAGCCTGCCAGCCTCCTTAGCCCGCCCACTTGCACTAGATTACGACAGGAGACCCACACTCGAACTAGTTGAGAGTCGGCTCTGTACCATTTGTAACGCCCCACCCTATACGCATGCATGATATTGTCCGCTTTCATGGTTTTATTTCTAATGGGTCTCAACCCATCAAAAGGCCACATGCAATGTAAGGGAGTAAGCTGTACTTATAATCCCATTTACTTTCCTCTCTATAGTCGATGTGGGACTCCGGGGTGTCACAACTCTTGTGTCTTTTTTTTCCACCATTGGCTTAGCATTATAGTTAGCAGTCGTAGTAATTATTTTTATGGGTAGATGGCTGAGATTGTATTTATTTCATTGAGTATTGGCTAGGATTGCATCTAGGGTTATTTGTTGTTTAACACATATTTAATCAAATTGTAGTGCTCACTCCCACTCCATGGTAATTTTTTTTGGAGGTTTATTTTGGGGATTAGTGATAATCACCAATTGGCTGTTGGTGTGAAAGCTCCGAGTTTTTCCCCTAAAGTTCAAAAATGGTGTCTTTAATCTTCAATGTGATACATCTGGGTGTGAGACCCATTCAATTGTTGTTGCTTCATCAAAGATTCGTTATAGGCTATCTATATTATTTTCTTTGATTCTATTATGCAGATCTTCGTCAAGCATCTAAATAGATCAGCAGTAGAAGAGGGATAACTTGCTGGAGTTTTTTTAGGGTTATTTAGTGGAGATCTTCTTGATCTAAGTGTCTGCCTGCCTGCGGAACTGTTCACTATATTTTGAACTTTGTGGCACTTTCTATTGGAATTCTTTATAGTCCTATTTTTAATTCCATTTGTCTATTAATCTCCTCTCAATTTCTATACCTATGAGTTCAGCTAGGGTTGATCCATTCAATCTGTTGAAACAAGTTGAAAAAATGTTGCAGTTCTCCGTTTTAATATTCAGAGTTCAAATCCATCAATTCACATGAATTTATGATTGCTTTCAATGGTAACACTTTGTTTTTTGTTAAGTAGATACTAGAGAATGAATTATTGAGATAATAAAAAATAGAATATCTGTTATGAGATATGGATCTTAGGTGGATGCCCACTTAAGATGAGTTAGGGTTAGAATTAGAGATCCTCTCTTATGATGTTACTTTGCCTATAAATATACTTCCCCCTTTGTATTTACACACACATAATAAGATAATAAGCTCTCTCTTCTCCCTCTAATCTTCTTTCTCTTAATCTCTCTTTCCTCTAACACGTCATCAGCACGATCACATCTTAATATTTGTTTGCTCCCTCGATTGGTGTGTGTGACAAAACCCTTTGGTTTTCTTCCACGTTTTTTTAGTTTCAAACCATTTGCCTCGATTTGCGTGCATATCCAAAGAGCCTTGGTTCTTGCTTTATTTTTCCTGCGCACTTCAAAGGCAATGATGGTTTTCTACTTTTTGATTTGCATGCAAAAACAAGGCAACAAGGAGTTTGCATCATATCACCTTTAACTTGACGTTGAGAAGAAAACCAACGAGCCTTGGTTTGTTTTGTTTCCAGTTTTTTTTTTCTTCCACGTGGTTCGACTTTGCTTCGGTTTTCTTCCTCCCTCTCCACTTGGGACGCGCACCAGAGATCTCAACGGTCAGAAATTTTTTCTAGGACTGCAATCACAATAAGTGGTATCCAAATCATAGTTAAAATTCAATCTATTAGAATGCATAAAATTAGTTCAAGATACTTATTTACAGTAATTATAGTGTTTGGTCATTGTTCATCTTATTGCATGATTTTTCTTTTAATTTATAAATACTACAAATGGATCACAAAATAGAACCATAAGTTCTAAATTTGAATATGAAGTTCACTGATCTATAGACCAGTAGTCCTAGAAGTTGAATACTGATATGAACATGTAGATTCATATCCATAAATTAAAACCTGAAGTTTTTATTATTTAAAAGTCCAGATAAATTATACAGCCATGAAATTAAACATGAAAATTTAATAGAACCAGAAGTTTTGATCATTTGTTAGAACAAGAAGTTTTACTTCAAACCTGAAGATTTGACAGAACCTGCAATTCTAATTTCATATATTATGAACCTAAAGTTCTAAATCAAGCCTGAAGTCTTAACAGAACTAGCAGTTCTGATTCTCAAAGTTAAGAACCTGATGTTTTAACTTTTCATTGGCCATTTTTTTTTTCATGTTTAAATTCATTCCTTAATTACTTCTGATGTTAAGGTTTCATTATTTTTTCCTTTAACTTTATTGATTACCTGCACACAGTTAACTTAATATATATATATATTTTATTACAGTTCTTGCATGATGTCAGATCTGGCTAAAATTGACTTTAAAGCACTTAACATAAATGGGGACAATTACTTATCTTGGCAATTGGATGCTAAAATTCACTTGCAATCCCTAGAAGAAACCATAAAGGAAGGCAACAAGATGTCCCGAGAGGAAAAGGCGTTGGCCCTCATCTTCCTGCGCCATCACATACATGAAGACCTAAAAAATGAATACCTTACTAAGGAAGACCTAGCAGGCCTATGGAAATCCTTGAAGGATAAGTATGATCACCAGAAGATGGTCATACTACCAGCTACCGGAATAAATGGTTAAACCTGAGGTTATAAGATTATAAAATAGTATCAGAATACAACTCTGCCCTCTTCAATATTGTTTCACGATTAAGACTATGTGGTGAAAAGGTTTTGGAAAAGCATATGTTGGAGAAAACTGGTATCCACTTTTCATGCCTCGAATGTGCTCCTGCAGTAGTAGTATCGAGAACGACGTTTCTCCAAATATTCAGAACTGATGACCCGCGTTCCCGCTCGGCGCTTACTAAGGTCAGCGGACGTGAGAGTCCGTTTGGTCCAACCCTTTCGCGGTCGGGGGCAAATCGATCATCAATTTTTTTGTATGGGTGTGCCAGATTTTCTACTCTACTTGGAATTGCAAGTGGTGGTCTGAAGATCCACCTTCGCAAATAGAAAAGGAAATCAACTTTTTTCAAGTTTTCATTGCACATATAAAGAAAAGAGACATGTTTTTGAATGCCGTGAAAGGCGATTTCATTTATTTTACCGTAAAAGGTGGTTTTTTTTTATCGTGAAAGGCGATTTTTGACATTTATAGTCGATTTACAATTCTTATCAATAGTAAAAGACAAGAGTTGTGATTTTTTTTTGTCTCTTTAAACATTACAACATACAATGAAAAACAATAAAAAAGAATCTAACTTCTCAAGAGATTATGGGGACTCATTCATATTGATGGTCCAAGCCATGTGTGGACTTCGCCATCATTCATGCAGATGAGAACATAGGATGCTCTTGATTCGCTTCGCTTGACTTAACCTCAGATTTTTAGAGGACAAAGACCAAGATGAGGTCCTATGTCTAATAAAAAGCTAAGTAGACGGGCTGAAAAGCCACATCTAAGCCATATAGACAGAAGGAGAAGACAAGGGGCCTTGTGGGGAGTGCCCCCCAGGGACTTTTGTCACCTTGTAGCTGTGGTCGATGCAGAACTTCAGCAGAGTTTTCTCTTTTCTATGAAACTTTCTGATAGATTTTTCGTCTAGATTTCGGGATCCGTTCTTCTTGGATTGCTCTCCTTTTATAGGCCTTTGGTAGCCATTTAAGAGGGTTTATGGGCTTTAATTGTAATAAAGCTGCATAATGGGAGGAGTTACAAATTTTAATTCACTTATTTTGTAACTCATTTTCCTTGGCTTCTGATTGGCCAATGGAGAATTAATGGCCTTTAATCGCTTTTAATCTCTATCATGGGAGGAGTTTCATGGTTCAAATGCCATAAAATCTTGGACTAGTAACTCCCGTTTGCTTGCTTCTGATTGGGCCATCCAAAATAACGAGATAATGACCGCATTAAGTTGCCATAAACGGGTCAATTAACTGCATTAAGTGATCGCCAAGTAGCTTGAAGAGTCGCGGGTCATGCCGCGTCTTTTAGGATTCTTCTTGTGATGACCGCCGATGGATCTTCATGCTGATCGACATCAGATGACCATACAACTTTAGACATTGATTGCTAACAGAGGGCCGGTGCTATCTGTCGTGTCGATTTATCAATCGATCGGACAGAAAGTGTGTTTTCTTGGTCGACCGATTGGTGATGTTGAAGCGATCAATGATGGTTTGATACTCTCAAGACGGATCCGTGATGTTGACGAACATTGACGGATTTAGTGCCTCCAAAGTCAGAATCTTGGAAAACCATAGGGGTCGAAAATCTTGAAACATGAAATGGACCCAAAAAATGGGTTTTTGGCAGGAAATTTGTCAACCCAGATTTCCAGGGTCGCCGACAACCATGGGGATTTTCCCTTTTTGGTCGCCGATTTTCTGTTGTTTTTTTTTATTTTTTCGATTCTTTTTTCTTTCGCATTTTTCCTAAAATTTTTGTATATTTATTGGCCTGATTTCCTTGTTGAAAACTTGACGAGAATCCTTGTAATTTGGATTGAAAATTTTCCAATTTTCTAGGAAAGCCGAAGACTTTCACTTAGAGTTGCCGATTTGCCGTCAAAAGCCAAAACTGAGTCAGATGATGTCGGAATGACCTGAAATTTGAGGTGAAGCCTCCTGAGCAATAAATAAGACCAACCATAGGCTTTTGTTTGAGTTTTGAAGCTGTGTGGGGTCCTGTCGCCAGTAGACTTGTAATATCGCAAGGAAGATGTCGTGCTTTGATGTACTATCAACCGATGTCCGATTGACCTGAAATTTGGTAGGGAGCCTATTGGAGTAAATATGAGACGATCCATTAGCTCCGATTTAGAAACCATGGTCCCGGGGAGCTTCACCGATGGGAGGCTTGATTTAGCTTCCGAGAGTCAAAGTCTGGTCAAATATTGTTGAAATGATCTGAAACTTGACATGTAGCCCTTTGCAAGCATTTTGAAGTCACTCATGTGCTCTGTTTGATGAGTGATGGCCTCGGTGGTTCTTGCCGTGAGAGGCTTGATTTTGCTGCTTGAGGGTTGATGTGTGGTCAGACGTTGTTGGTTTGACCTGAAACTTGGCGTGGAGCCTTTTAGAGGTATTTTGAGATCATCCATAGGCTCTGATAAATGATCTGATGTCTTTGATGCTGTCGCTACTGGGAGCTCCTGTTCAGCTGCTGGAAGAGTGAAGTTAGGCCAAATAATGTTGAAATGGCCTGAAACTTCATGTGTACTCTTCTTTTGGTTGTTTTGAAGGATCTTACCATTTTTGTTTGATTCTAATAAGATTTGATTTTTGAAGTAGCATTGTCAGTTTTTGATAGGCTGCGGCTTCGTGTAGTTTCTTTGATCTTTGAAGAGGCAAAGTGACATTTTTTTATGTCAACAAATGCCCCCTCAAGGTACAGCGACGAGTTGCTTAACTTTTGTAGTCGATGTGCCTCGATGAGAACTTTGGAGGAGAGCTTCTGACTTGACCAAGAGTCTTGAGCACTTTTCTTTTGGTAGAGTAGCCTTTTGAATTTCCAGGGGATTTTTATGGTAATGAAGGGATCACGTTCCATCTCAAAGTAAAGTTTATGAGGGATTTGGATTTGAGTTTTCTTTTTGACCTTGTGACCTAACAAGCTGTATGTGGCTGGTTAGGGGGTCAGGTTTGGTTTTTTTTATTTTAACCTTGTGACCCAACAAGATGTATGTGGCAGGTTGGGGGGTCAGGATTTAGTTTTTTACCTTGTGACCTAACAAGCTGTATGTGGCAAGTTAGGGGGTCAAGATTTGGATTTTGATTTTTGGCCTTGTGACCTAACAAGCTGTATATGGCACGTTACGAGACAAGGTTTTGATTTTTGGTTTTGGCCTTGTGGCCTAACAAGCTTTATGTGGTAAGTTAGGGGACCGGGATTTTTTGTGAAACGTCAATTTCAAGATTCTGGCTTAATTTGGTTCATGAGTTTGGATGGTTTGGAAACTCATGAGGTTTGGATTTTTTTATGATCCAATCAACTCAAAAGAGGCATGGAACCATTTTGTATGCTCTTGGTAAGATGAATTTTTCTTTGACTAAAAGCCTCTTTTAGTGCTTAGGTGGTCAAACCTGGCTCATGTGGGCTAACCCATGGGACCTTAAGCTTTTTGAGATGGCTTAGATCTCATGTGGTGTCATTTTTGTAAAGAATATCTAAAAATATCTCCTTTGGATAGAGAATATCTAAAAATATCCTTACTTAGAGAGAATTTCTCATGTTCCCTTTATTTTGGGAGAGAATATCTCAAAGTTTCTTTCTTTTGGAGAGAATATCTCATATCCCCACTGTTTTGGGAGAGAATCTCTCTAATTGCTTTCTTTTGAGAGAGAATCCCTCAAAGTATCTTTCTTTTGGGAAAGAATCTTACTAATTTCTTTTTTTTTTGGAAGGTTGTTAATTTGTAGCACTTACCTTCTTTCTTTTCTCCTTGTTTCCTCATTTGGCTTGCTCTCTTTTATAAAAGCAAAGGGAGGTTGGATCTCTTGCCCTTATTACTTTCTTTTACAAAAATCCGAAAAGTGCTTTAAGACAAAGAGTTCTTCAAGAATCTTCAAGCTTTTCTCCTTCTTCTCCATCAATGGCTTCAAGTAAGTCTTCTTGTCCAAGAAAACTCTAAGTAGAAGTAGGATGGTATTAAAAAGGTTCTTTTTTTTTCTTTTTTCTTCTTCATTTTCACGTGTTTCTTTTCTTTTTCACACATTTTTTTTCTTTTCTTTGTGTGTACGGATCTGGCCGTACGGCCACGTGGCCATGGGCCACAGCCTGTGGGCCAGTCCCCCCCCCCCCCCTATTTTTTTTTGCTTTCCCTCTATTTTTTTGAGGAGGTTTTATTCTCCTTTTTTTTTTGCTCATCATGATAATGCGTTTTTATGCAAATCAAGATGTTCATGCATTTTTTTATGCATAAAATAAAAGCCTAGGATTTCTAAGTCAAGCCAACATGAGTTTTGGCTTAGACAAAGTTTGATTGGTTTTGACCAAGTTGGGTTGGAATTGGTCAAACTTTTGTCAATGATGGTTTTCTAGCATCTAATGCATGACAATTTAATTTCTATGCATGATAGTTGTAAATTGAATTGGAAGCATGATAATAGCGCATACCTGGAGATCTTTATAAATCTTTGGAGTTTGGAGCTCGCAGCAATGTTGAGCCTTTCCTAATTTTGCGGAGATTTGAGAGGCTTTGCAAGTTTGGAATATTAGAGCTCGCAACAATGTTAAGCCAATCTTCAAGCTTCCTATTTCTTTCGGGGTGTTTCCCTTTTATTCGGAATTGCCCCGGAACCATGCCAAAATCTCGCCAGATTTTTTTTTGAGCGAAATTCTGTTATTTTGATGATTGATCTTTTTCTCTTTTCCAACCTTTGCAGGTGGTTTCTCCAGAACGAACAAGGGTAAGGAGCCTGTTTTGAAGGAAGTCATGGATTGATTACAATCCTGCTGATTGGTGGCGCCGTTTTGAAGGAAGACGAGATTTTTGATGCGGTCCGTGCTTTTAGGGAGACCGTGATATTTTCTGAAGAGGCCTTAATGGCTATGTTGGAGTTGTTCATTCCACAAACCAACACCTTCGTTGTCACGAATTGTGAGATTGGTTTTTCTTTGAAGGAGCTGAGCGCCAATACTGGATTGCCTATCCTTGGCAAATTCATGTGAGGAGTTCATGCCTATAGACAACGTCCTTGAGGAGTAGTCTGAGGAGTTTAAGCTTTTGTACTTTCAGCTTGTTGCCTTCTATGACTTTTTGAAGGAGAATGAGGGCTCGAAAGTTAGGTCTAGTAGTTGAAGAGTTTTAGCTCTTCGTTCCCTAATTTCTTTGACAGTAGGGAATCTTTTAATAGCATGACCTGGGAAGCCAGGGCTAATGATCCGAGATCGAAGAAAACTTCGATCATGCGAGAAGAGTTGAGGGATTTTTTCATGAGTACAAACACCATTTGTTCTGACATTGTACTGCGGAGAGATCTTGCTGTTTACCTCACTTACTGGCTAGGTGAGGCTGTTTTTGTTGGTGGAGATGGAATGCACATCAGGCCGCATTGTATTTTCCCGGCTTGTCAGACGGCGTTTGGAGAGCGGCTTGCTTTGGTGCCTGCTCTGTACTCCTATTTGTGTACCGAACTGCAGGCTGCTGCTTTTTTGGTTTGGCTTGGGCTCCCTATAAATAGGGTATTTTCAGCCCACATCTTTTATTCGTGGTATGTATACCACTGTCCTAGCTTCCATCGGCTGGGTGCTGCACATGATGATGATCCTCTTATGATTCGGTTGGCTAAGGGTAAAGCCGTCTTTGAATCTCTTTTGTTTGCCCGACGGTTCAGGGACGTCGAGATGGGGCAATCTTCAGTGAAGCTTTCTCCGGAATTGCGGAAGAAGGCTTTTGATTTTGGTGCTCCCCAGTGACTCCATCAGGCAGGGTCGGGAAGGCATTACTCCTTGACTAAAGAAGAGAAGGAGTAGCTTTTCAGCATACATGTTGGCACAATGGTGTACCACAGACATCTTTTCGTCGACATTCAGTAGTATGTACCTTCTCGTTTTGCGCTGCAGTTGGGCTTTTCTCAAGGTGTTGTTGGAGCGCCTTTGAGTATGGTGGAGCGTTTTGGAGGTTCGAAGGACGACAGAAATGCATGGGCTTTTTATAATGCTGAAGACATTACTGCCATGATTTCTTATCCTAAACTGTCGACTTTCCGGGCTGCCGGCTTCACGAAGTGGTTCGTGGAAAGCTTTCTGGCATAATGGGGGCTTTCCAAGAAGGAGCTTGATGTTAAGCAGTCTTCTGGAAAAGACATCGGGAAGTCGGATGGCGTTCGACGAAAGGAAGTTTTGGCCTTCATTTCTGGAGAGAAGCATATGATAGGCTTTCTCGGTGAGCAGGCGTTATTGGATCTGAAGCTGTCCGGGAAGTACCTGACGAGGCTTTAGTGCAGCTAGAAAAGGAGAAAGTTGAGCTTGACGCTTGGATGCAAGCGGCACAGAGACGAGCTTTCGTGGAGTCTACTGACAGGAGTAAACCATCTAGTGAGGGGTCAAGTGAGAAACTTGACTTTGACAGCGGGGCAGGTTCTTCTGGAAAACCAACCCGCAAAGGCAAGAGGAAGAGGAGTCAGCGTCGCAGCATAGGACAACACGAAGACTCTTCTGATTTAGAAGTTCCTCACACCATCAATGAGGAGGTGTCAGGGTATGCTGACGAGCCTCCAGAAAAGAGGAACCGAGAAGAAGAGACTGTAAATGAAAGTATGATTCTTCTTCTTTCTCTTTACGTTTCTTTCATGGAGCTTTCCATGCATTGATTTGACATCCCCCACCCCCCCCCCCACCCCCGATTTTTTTAGCAGAGGATGAAGACTTGGTGATACTTGAGGTTCCAGCTAATGAGGCGGTGACGGATCCGAATGTGGCATTTGAAGAAGGACCGAAAGACTCTGGAGTGATTCCAGAATCTCTAACTGGTATGACTTCTTTTTTATTTTTTTTCTTGTCTGTGTCGTCGTTTGCTAACATTTTTTTTTGGTCAGCTGACTTGCCATAGGATTTTGATGACTTTGAACCATCCATGGACGTAACTATTGGCGATGCTTCAGATGAGTTCATAGAGGCAGGGAGTACTCCGTCAGTCGTAGAAAAAGACACTTTGTAGTGATAACCTTGATAATGATTTTTTTAACATGATCGTACTCAATACCTTTTTTGTGTTTCATTGGCAAGTTGTGAAGTGACAGGAGAGATCCCATCGCTTTCTTCAGAACCAGAGCAAGGGTTGCCAGAGGTTGATCCTGAAGTAAGGACTTCTATAACCAGTTCTAATACGGTAGATGTGAGACCTTGTGCTGAGATTCTTTCCCTTGTGGCTCTAATTGGAAAGAGTTCTTTTATTACTCTTCCAACGGGGCATGGCATGAGCAGCCAACCGACAGAGCGGGGCGAATCTTCATCTGGGCCATCTTTTTTATTTGCGAAAAGGTACTGGCGAGGGTTTCGAGCTCTTGGATCAAGACTCTCCTTTTTGGACACTTGGATGCCGGATTCGACATGGTCCAGCATGTGCAGGATTTTCTCGGTGATGACGAAGAGGCTGGTTTGGATGTCACATGTGCCAGGGCGATCGTTGATAGGATCATTGAACTGGGCAACAAGTGGTCTGAGACCACAGCTTTCCCTAATGGTGACTTCTTCAAGGAGATGTTCCTAGACCCTGTTAACAAAGCTCAATCTGACATGGACGAGACTATATAGAGCAGGAAACACTTTGTCCGGGAGAGGAACTTGGAAGAGTTAGCAATCATCTGGCTGAGTCACGACATTAACATCCTTGATAGGGAGGTTGTCGAGGCTACGCAACGTCTCGAGCATTTGAAGGTGCAAGTTTCGGCCAAGTGGACTGCTTTAACAGAGGTTCGTGGTAGTGAGAGGTCTCTGATTCACCAGGTTACAGATGCCGATCGAGTTCTCAAAGAGAGGACTCAAGAAAACAAATGATGGCGAACTATTTGGGAAAAGCTTCCCTGTGTAGAGGAAGGGTTATAGCATCCTCCAATATCTCATGGCAGATTTCTGAAGAAGCATGCCTTGGAAGCCCTGACGACTAAGGCTAAAAGTTTGCTTGAGGAGCTGAAACTTTGGCTAGAGGCCATTTTTGGCTGAGCTCATGGTTTTTCTTTTTCTTTTTTTTTGGATACCACATGTTTTTTTTTTTTTTGTATTCTTTTTTTTTTTGTAGTGCTTATGAACACTTCTCTTTTCTTTTGTATTTCCTCCTTTCACTTAACTCATTTTGTGATGAGAGCAATAGTTAAAATGGGAATGCTTGTTTTGAAATTTGATCAAAAGTTCGTCATTTTGTGAAAACCTTTTGTCAAATGATTGTTTTGGCATGGGAGGTAGATTTTTTTTGTGGCATGAATGCCAAATTTGGGTTTATGGCATGAGAGCCAAAATTTTGTTTTTGGCGTGAAGGCCAAGGTTTGTTTGTGGCATGAGAGCCGATTTTTTGCGTGAAAGCCAGGTTTTTGTGGCATTGATAGCCGGTTTGTGGCATTTATAGCTGGTTTTGTGGCATTGATAGCCGGTTTATAGCAATTATAGCCGGTTTTGTGGCATTGATAGCCGGTTCGTGGCATTTATAGCCGGTTTTGTGGCATTGATAGTCGATTTTTTGTGGCATTTATAACCATTTTTTCTAAGCCAAGTTTTGGTTTGTTGGAGTGAAAGCCAGGTTTTTGTGGCATTTATAGCCGATTTTGGCGTGAGAGCTAGGTTTTGATTTTAAAAAATGCAAGTATCGACTAAAAGTCGCCTTCCTGCTGAATGATCTTGCCAATATTGATGGAACGTCGCATCCTTGCTCATTCGGTTATGAGTATTGATGGAATGTTGCATCATTGCGGATTGGGTGCAAGTATCGATTAAGAGTCGCTTCCTTCCTTTTCAAAAAGTTTGTTTTGCAGGTACGACTTGATGTCGTTTCTCCATGATTTTCTTTTTTAAAATTGTGGTTTTCTCAAACCCTTTTTATTTATGAAATTTGGGTTGTGGATATCAACTGAAATGTTACGTCTCCACGATTTGAGATTTTCTCAAACCTTTTAAATTTGGGTTGTGGATATCAACTGAAATGTTGCATCTCCACGATGCAAGTATCAACGAAATGTCGCTTCCCTGCGGTTTTGGAAGTATCGAATGTTCGCATTCTTTCAATTTTTTGGTTGTGTGAGTATCGACTAAGCGTCACTTCCCCGCGGTTTTTTAGAAAAATCATTTTTTGTTTAAGGAGATGAGGGTCGTAAATTTTGACCTAAAACCATTTTGGCGGTAAAAGGTAGGGTGGACTAGGGTGGAAATCCCTAAATGCTGATTTTGTTTCAAACCATTTTTTTTTGGTTCAAGGGTCGAAAATTTTGGTCAAGTTAGGGAGAGGCTCCTAAACTCGATTTTTTTTTTGTTAAATAATGAAACGATGAAAGTAAGCATTGTTTTGAGTTTCTAGAAATTTCAACATAAGGATGAAATTTCTAAAAAGAGTGGGTTTGGCGAGCAAGTACCTAGGAATAGGCTTTGGCCGTACAGGCATTGCTATGACCCAGTTGGGTAAGTCTTCAAGCGTAGTACCGCTTCAAGAACTTGCCGTTGATGGGCAGCATACGTCTGTCACCCTCCATGTTTAGGAGTGCATATGCGCCGTTGGAAAAAACCTTATCGATGACGTAGGGTCCCTCCCATTTTGGCTCAAACTTGCTTTTGGACTTGTGAGTGAAAACCATTGGTCTTTTTATCGCAAGAACCAAGTCACCATTTTTGTAGGCGTGTTGCCCGATCTTGCTGTCGAAAGATCCTGCCATGCATGCTTGGTAAAGCTCAATGCTTTGTTGAGCTTCGAGCCGTCTCTCGTCGAGATTGTCCAGCTCTTGGAGTCGTAACTTGAAATTGCTTTCTTGAGTCATGTCATTTTGCAGAGATACCCTTGGGGAAGGAATTTGTACCTCCAAGGGCACGACAGTCTTCGCATCCATAGACCAAGGAGAATGGTGTGCTATGGGTTGATCCTCGAACGGTGGTCCGATAGGCCCATAAAGCTTCATAAAGTTTGTCTGTCCAGTCTCTTTTATGACTAGAGACCATTTCCTTGAGGATTTTGCAGAGTGTTTTGTTGAAGGCTTCTGCTAATCCGTTTGCTACCGGATTGTATGGAGTCGAAGGACAACTTTGGATTTTGTATTTGTCGCTGGAACCTGTAGAATCGATGATCCCGGAATTGTGGTCCGTTATCATGGACGAATATTTTAGGTATGTTGAAATGACAAACGATGTTGGTGCACAGAAACTGAAGGACTGATGAGGTCTTCATTTCATTGAGTGCAAATGCTTCTGACCACTTGGGCGAGGCAAGAACTTGTGATTAGATTCCTTCCTCGGTTGCTCCGATTGGAAAGAGTTCTTTTGTTACTCTTCCAACGGGGCATGACATGAGCAGCCGACCGACGGAGCGGGGCGAATCTTCATCTGGGCCATCTCTTCTATTTGCGAAGAAGGTGTTGGCACGGGTTTTGAGCTCTTGGATTGAGACTCTCCTTTCTGGAGGATGCCGGATTTGGTATGATCCAGCATGTGCAGAAGATTCTCACTGATGTCGAAGAAGTTTGTCTAGACGTCACAGGTGCCAGGGCGATCGTTGATAAGATCATTGCACTAGGTGACAAGTGGTTTATGACCATGGACTTCCCTGTTGACCAGTTCTTCAAGAAGATGTTCTTGGATCATGCTAACACGGCTAAGTCTGACCTGAAAGAGGATACATAGAGCAGGAAGCAGGTAGTCCGAGAGAAGAACTTAGAAGAGCTAGCCATCATCGGGCTGAGGCATAACCTTAACATCCTTGATAGGGAGGTCGATGAGGCTAGGAAACGTCTTGAGCATTTGAAGGCATAAGTCGCTGCCAAGTGGGTTGCTATAACAGAGGCTCGCGACAGGGAGAGTGATCTGATTCACCGTGTCGCAGATGCCGATCAAGTTCTCGAAAGGAGGTTTCAAGAAGACAAATAATGACAAACTGCTCGGGATAAGCTTCCCGGTATAGAAGAAGGGTTGCAGCCTTCTACCAGCATCTCATGGCAAGTTCCTGAAGAAGCGTGCCTTGGAAACTATGACGGCTGAGGCCAAGAGTTTGCTTGAGGAGCTGAAACTTTGGCTAGAGACCATTTTTGGCCGAGCTCCTTATTTTTTGTAGCAGAAACTATCCTTTTTTTTTTTGTTACCACATGTATTCTTTTTTGGGTACTCTCTTTTTTTTTTGTGTAGTGCTTGTAAACACTTTCATTTTTTTGGTACCACATGTATTTTTTGGTACTTTTTTTTTGTTTTCCCTACGCTCACTTAAATCTTTTTGGGATGAAAGCAATTACTAAATGGGATACTTTTTTTTTTGTTTTGTTTTTCCTACGCTCACTTAAATCTTTTTTATGATGAAAGCAATTGCTAAATGAGATTTGATCAAAAGCTTGTCATTTTGTGAAAATCTTTTGTCAAATGATTGTTTTATCATGGGAGCCAGATTTTGTTTGAGGCATGAGAGCCGATTTTGGCATGAGAGCCGGTTTTTTTTTTTGGCATTGATAGCCGGTTTGTGGCATTTTGATAGCCGGTTTTGGTGGCATCTATAGCCCTTTTTTTTTAAAGCCAAGTTTTGGTTGGTGGCATTGATAGCCAGTTTTGTTTTGTGGCATTGATAGCCGATTTTGGTGCATTAATAGCCAATTTTGGTTTTAAAAAATACAAGTATCGACTAAAAGTTGCCTCCCTGCTGAATGGTCTTGCAAGTATCAATGGAATGTCGCATCCTTGCTCATTCGGTTACGAGTATCGATGGAATGTCGCTTCCTCGTGGATTTGGGTGCAAGTATCGATAGAATGTCGCATCCTTGCTTTTCAAAAATTTTGGTTTTGCGGGTACTGACTTGATGTCATTTCCCCATGATTTTTGAAATTTGCATTTTTCTCGAACCTTTGGGTTGTGGATATCAACTGAAATGTTGCATCTCCATGATTTCTTAGTTTTTTTGAACCTTTGAAATTTGGGTTGTGGATATCAATTGAAATGTTGTGTCTCCACGTTTTTAGGTTTTTGCAAGTATCGACGAAATGTCGCTTTCCCTGTAATTTTTTGGAAGTGTTGAACGTGGTTCGTGTGCTTCCGATTTGTACGAGTATCGACTAAGCGTCGCTTCCTCGCGGTTTTGAAAAACCATTTTTTGTTTAAAGACACGAGGGTCGTAAATTTTGACCTAAAACCGTTTTGGCGGTAGAAGGCAGGGTGGAATAGGATGGAAATCCTTGGGTTCAAGGGTTGAAAATTTTGGTCAAGTTAGGGAAAGGTTCCTAAACTTGAAATTTTTAAACAATGAAACAATGAAAGTAAGTATTGTTTGAATTTGTAGAAATTTCAACATTTGATATGAAAATTCTAAAATGAGTGGGTTTGATGAGCGAGTACCTGGAAACTAGTTTTGGCCATACATGCATTGCTCTTACCCAGTTAGGTAAGTCTTCAAGGGTAGTATCGCTTTAAGAATTTGCCGTTGATGGGGCAGCATACATCTGTCACCCTCCATGTTTAGGAGTACGTATGCACCGTTGGAAAAAACCTTATCGATGATGGAGGGTCCCTCCCATTTTTGCTCAAACTTGCCTTTAGACTTATGAGCGAAGACCATTGGTCTTTTTACTGCAAGAACCAAGTCATCCTTTTATAGGCGCGTTGCCTGACCTTCTTGTCAAAAGATCCTGCCATGCGTGCTTGGTAAAGTTCAATGCTTTGTCGAGCTTCGAGCTGTCTCTCATCGAGATTGTCCAGCTCTTGGAGTCATAATTTGACATTGCTTTCTTGAGTCATGTCATTTTGCAAAGATACCCTATGGGAAGGAATTTGTACTTCCAAGGGTACGACAGCTTCGCATCCATAGACCAAGGAGAATGATGTGCTATGGGTTGGTCCTCGAACGGTGGTTTGATAGGCCCACAAAGCTTCAAACAGTTTGTCGCTCCAGTCTCTTTTATGACTTGAGACCATTTTTTTTGAGGATTTTGCAGTGTGTCTTGTTGAAAGCTTCTGCTAATCCGTTTGCTGCCGGATTGTATGGAGTCGAAAGACAGCTTTGGATTTTATATTTGTCGCAGAACCTATAGAATCGATGATCCCGGAATTATGGTCTGTTATCATGGACGACTCTTTTGGGTATGCTGAAACGACAAATGATGTTGGTGCGTAGGAACTGAAGGATTATGAGGTCTTCATTTCGTTAAGCGCAAATGCTTTTGACCACTTGGAGAAATAATCCGTAGCGGTGAAGATGAAGCGATGAAGGGGGAGAAATAAGACCTATGATGTCCATACCCAAGACTTCAAAAGGCCATGAGATCGCTGTAGGATATAGCCATTCTGGAGGTATGTGAACATAATCTCCGTGAACTTGGCATTGTTGGCAGCGCTTAGCAAATTGCATTGCGTCAGCTACCATGGTAGGCCAGTAATAACCTAACCTTTTTTTTTTTCTGATCGTAAAGCTTGAAACCAGCCTAATGAGCTCCATAAAGACCAGCATGAACTTCTTTGAGTGTTTCTTCGAACTCTTGTTATGACAAGCAGCATAGAAGTACCCATTGAAGGATTTCCTGTAAAGGATTTTTGAAAGAATATCCAAATGAAAGTTTGGGGTTCACCTTTGGATGCTTACCCGTTCTTTTGGATCTTGAGGTAGGATTCTGAACATAGTGTAATCAATGAACGGATCCCTCCATTCGCCGATTGAAGGTTGAAGGATAGATATCCGACTTCCAACCACTCGGTGGCATTCAACAACTGCTTGGTGTGTGTTAAGAGGAGGAAGGATTCTTCTTTCGCACACTGTGATTTGCATGTTTTCCCCTTCTTGGATTGCCATAGATGCGGCAAGTCCGACCAGGGCATCTGCACGAATGTTTTCACCTCTACGAATGTGGGTGATGTGACAGATGTCAAACTTTTGCAGAAGCGATTGTGCCTTGTTGTAGTAAGGCAGTAGATCGGGCTTCCTGACTTCAAATTTCTGATTCATCTGGTTGATGATCAGTTGAGACTCTCCAAAGACTACCAGCATGGTGATGCCAGATTCGATGGCGAGTTCCAATCCTAGGATTAGAGCTTGATATTCGGCTGTGTTGTTTGTGCATGGTTCCAGTAGCGAGAAAGCGTGTGGAATCATGTATTTGTCGGGGCTAACAAAGAGGATGCCAACTCTAGAGATCAACTGTCTTTTTCCATTTGTCCTAGTTGCTCCGTCAAAGTACATGTCCCAGGAGGCATTTTGTGAGGAAGTCTCCACATTGTAGACTGGTTCGTTTGGGAGATCATCTCTGAGTGGAGAATCTTTAGGCAATGGATGCTTTACGAGAAAGTCCGCCAGAGCTTGCCCTTTGATCGTTTTTTGTGGTACATACCTAATATCAAATTGTGACAGAAAGATGGACCATTTTGCCAGTCGAGCATTGAGATAACCTGCTTTTGTGATAAGGACCTTCAAGAGGTTGATCCTCGAGACCAGGTAGACTATGTTGGAAAGCAAGTAGTGACGCAGCTTTGTACCGAGAACATTACTACAAGACATTCTTTTTCGACTGAAGAGTAGCGATGCTCTGCACCTACTAGCATACGACTGAGGTAGTATAGAGCAACTTCTTTTCTTTCATCATTTTCTTGTGCAAGTAAAGCGCCTAGTGAGTGATCAAGGGCTCTTGTGTACAAGATGAATGATTTTCCAGTAGTAGGAGCAGCTAATACTGGAGGTTTGGTCAGGTATGACTTGTTAGTTTTATGGACTCAATCCAGTAGATGATATAATAAATTGATTAAATTCTTTATTTATTCATATATTCATGCTTTTCTTTCATGAGATGAATGGTGATTTATTATATACTTGCACATAACTAATACGAATGACATGATGGTTCATGAGATGAACCGGGGTCCACAAGTATATTAGATGTAACACATGTGTATGGATGAGATCCACATACGGGAGACATGTGTGGCAAATCTTTACTTAAATATTATCACAACCAGTGATGAGACTGGACATCTCATACTGATAAGGTTGCAGTACTTTGATCACTATGAGATAGTGTGATTTGTCTCGATCATCAGAATGGAAGATTCTGGATCATAGTGCTGGTACATTTGATGTATTGAAGGACCATGAGAAGCACCTTATAAACACTGTCTTTATTTTAAGGTATGCTCTCATAATTCCCTAGCAATAGGCTCTCAATCCTGAGACATTAATGAACTCAAGTTTCTATCTATTCATTTGCTTTGAGTCACCAATGAGTGAGGCCAACTGTAGGTCAACACCTCGGTGATTTGGGTACATGGTAGTAGAGCTGTGGGAACATTCAATAGTCAAGATGGAATCTATCTCTAATATCCCCTTGTGCCAATTAATGGATTTATCATTGGTAAGTGCGCACCCATTCCGATTAAGAGTTAATTGGAAAGGTACCTATGATCATTATAATTAATTGGGGCTCAAGGATATTAAGATATGGATCTAGTTTGGAAGACAGGTCCAATTGATCCATGGATATTGATAGAGGGGTCTACTTGTGGTAATGTGGAAGTTTAGGGTCTTCTATGTAATATTCCTAAGACTGGAGTTCAATTGCATTTATATAGTGGAGTT
This sequence comes from Litsea cubeba, assembly GCA_012931725.1. Classification (NCBI taxonomy): domain Eukaryota; kingdom Viridiplantae; phylum Streptophyta; class Magnoliopsida; order Laurales; family Lauraceae; genus Litsea; species Litsea cubeba. The sequence goes on from CM022946.1 coordinate 32,691,689, forward strand.
ATTTGCAATTAACTGTGGGCCCGGATTACACATGAGTTGTGGGGTCGCGTGTCCCAGTTGGAGCCAGCTTTCTAAGGAATCCCTAGTGGTCCCCACGCTAGCCCAATAATTAGAAAGTATCTAATTCTAGTAGAACTCTAAAAGGAAAGTCACTATTCTATTTGAAGTGAGACTTCTAATAGTGGTAATAGTAGACTTACTAATTTTAGTAGAAGTGAGACTTCTATTTTAATTAGAAAGGAATTAGAAAGATACTAATCATATTTGAAGTGAGACTTCTAATTATGATATGGTAAGTTACTAATTAATGGAAGTGAGACTTCTATTGTAATTAGCAAAGAGGAGGCAACTTGAAAAGCTATAAATAAGAGGAGAGGATGCCTTGGACGTCTATGCTTGCTTCTTCCATTGGGATTCACGCCCAAGGCTCTCTAAGTGCAAGTGTTGCACGAGCTTTTCTCCTCTTCCCACTTCTAGTCCTCTTTCTAGTTCCTCCCTAGAGTTCCTAGTAGTTTTCTCTTGGAGATCCCACCATCTTCTTGAGAAAAGGAGAATCTGATACGGGTCATAGCGTGGAAGATCAAGAGGTCTTGGAGATCCCTATTTGATTAGTGAAAGCGTTTCATCATCAAAGAAAGACGCAACTCCTCCATTAGAGCACAACCGAGCTCCAAAGGTATAATCCACTTCCTTGCATGTTGTAGATTATTATGGATGCTTGTTAGTTGCTGTTTCTATCTTGTAAATAGATTGTATTTACTGATCATGATGACTGAGATTGAGGACATGGATCTTGGATTGGATTTTGTAGCCTTCTGGATTGTTGATCCCTGCGTCAAGTGGGTCAAAAGTTTTTGAAACCTATCCTAGAGGCCCACCCTATTTCCAACACTGACTGTTGACACCAAAAATGTCACTTTGCCTCTTCAAGATCTAAAGAGCTACATGAAGTCGCAACCTGCCATAAATAGGCAATGCTACTTCCAAAAAATCAAATCTTGTCAGAATCAAACAAAAACTGCAAGATCCTTCAAGACAGCCAAAAGAGGAGTACACAAGAAGTTTCGGGCCATTTCAAAATCATTTGGCCTAACTTCGCTTCTCCGACAGCCGAAAAGGAGCTCTCGGCGGCGAAAGCATCGGAGACACTAAATCTTCGATCAGAGCCGATGGATGGTCTCAAAATACATCCGAAAGGCTCCACGTCAAGTTCCGAGTCAAACCAACAACGTTTGACCCTACATCAACCCTCGAACAGCTAAATCAAGCCTCTCGGCAGCAAGAACCGCCGAGGCCATCACTCATCAGATAAAGCACATGGACGGCTTCAAAATGCTTACAAGGGGCTGCACGTCAAATTTCAGGTCATTTCGACAACATTTGACCATAGTTTGACGCTCGGAAGCCAAATCAGGCCTCTCGGCGGCAAAGCTCTCCGGGACCATGGTTTCCAAGACAGAGCCTATGGATCATCTTAAAATGACTCCAATGGGTTCCCTGTCAAATTTCAAGTTAATCGGACATCGGTTGACCTCACATCAAACCGCGACATCTTCATCGCGACAAAAGCGAGTCTACTGGTGATAGGACCCCAAACGGCTTCAAAACTCAAACAAAAACCTATGGTTGGTCTTATTTATTACTCAGGAGGCTTCACACCGAATTTCAGGTCATTCCGACATCGTTTGACCCAGTTTCAGCTTCTAACGGAAAATTGGCAGCTCTGCGCGACAAAGTCTTCGGCTTTCTCAAGAAATTGGAAACTTTGCAAAATAAAATGCAAGGATTCTCATCAGGTTTCCTACAGGGAAATCAAGCCAATAAATGGTCAAAAATGTCAAGGAAAAATACAGAAGAAAAAAAGAATAAAAAAACAGCAAAAACGGACACAAAACGGGACAAAAAGGGGAAAACCCCCCCCCCCCCCCAGGGTCGCCGGCGACCTTGGAGCCCGGGATCGCCGGGAAGGCCTCGGAAACCCCGGTTTTCGCCGTTTTTTCGCGATTCGAAGCGTCCGGCCTCTGGTAGTTTCCAAAACTCATACTTTTGAGACACCAAATCCTATGACATCCGTCAAAAACACGGGTCAATCATCAAAAGTATCGAAAACAACATTGATCGCCACCCGGTCAACCAAAAAAAGTGTGTTTTCTACCCGACCGATCGAGAAATTGACAGGACGGATGGCACTGACCCGCTGTTGGCAACCAACACCTGAAGTCACATGGTCATCCGATGTCGATCTACATGAAGATCCATCGATGATCTTTACCAGAAGAATCCCAAAAGACGCGGCACGGCCCGCGACTCTTCAACTGCTCGGCGACCACTTAATGCGATTAATTGACTAGCTTTATTACAGTCATTAATCCATTTCTTTGGATGGACCAATCAGAGGCAAGCATCCGAGAGTTACAAGTCAAGAGATTCATGGCATTTAACCCATGAAACTCCTCCCATCATGGCGATTAAAGGCGATTAAATGCCCTCAATCTCCTCCGGCCAATAAGAAGCCAAGAAAAAGGAGTTACAAAATAAAGATTTAAATCCTGTAACTCCTCCCATTATGCGGCTTAATGACAATAAAAGCCCATAAACCCTCCTAAATGGCTACCTAAAAGCCTATAAATAGGAGAGCTCTCCAAGAAGAAAGAGATTGAAGAAAAATCACAGACAGAGACACAGACAAAGCACAGAAATTCAGAGAAGGAAAAGAGAGAAAACCCTACGGAAATCCTACACTGACCACCGCTACAAGGTGACAAAAGTCCCTTGGGGGTATCACCCCCCAAGGTCCTTGCCTTCTCCTTCTGCCTCCAATGGCTTAGATGTGGCTTTTCAGCCCGTCTACTCGGTTTTTTATTGGACATAGGACCTCCTTTTGGTCTTTGTCCTCTAAAAACCTGAGGTTATAGCCAAGCCAAGTGAATCAATAGCATCCTCTGTTCTCATCTGCATGGATGATGGCGAAGCCCACATATGGCTTGCGACCGTCAATCTAAACGAGTCCTCCACAATCTCCTGAGAAGTTAGATCCTCCTTTTCTTGCTTTTCATTGTAGTTTGTATTTTTTCAAAAGAGACAAAAATCACAACTCTTGTCTTTAATAAGGATTGTAAATCGGCTATAAACGCCAGAAACCAGCTATAAACGCCAAAATCGGCTATAAATGCCAAAAAATCGCCTTTCACGGCAAACCAAGAAAAATGTCTCTTTTCTTAAATATATGTGCAATGGAAAACTTGAAAGAAGTTGATTTCCTTTTTACTTGCGAAGGTTGATCTCCGGATCACAACTTGTAATTCCAAGTAAAATAGAAAATCTGGCACACCCACACAAAAGAAATGTTGATGCACGCCTCTGCCCCCCGGTTACGAAAGGGTCGGACCCAACGGACTCCCACGTCCGCCGACCTCGGTAGAACCGAGTAGGAGCACGGTCCATCAAGCTGGCACGCCCGGTGGGACCCGTTTATTTGAAAACACGATGATAGAAATGAAATATTTGCATATCATATATTTTGCTCTATGCTTATATTTCTTTTCTCGATTCCTTGGCTACTTTATAATTGGTGGCCTATGTTGGATTCCACATCTAAAAAAAATGAGATGAGATTTTTTGGAAATTTCTAATTCTTTGAATTTATTTCCGCTCTTTCTCTTTTCAAAAAAAAAAAAAAACAAAAAATCAGATTTTTCATTTTGGATTCAAAATTGAGAAACCTTGATCCGTTCCTATCGTTCATCGCGCTTGCAGAAATGTTGAGACCGTTCGACTAAGGTTTTGGGCCATCGTTTCTCTTCGATGAGTTCATTAAAGATCTAAAAAAAAATCTATATATAATAAAAAAATATAAAAAATTAGATTTCTCATTTTGGATTCAAAATTGAGAAACCTTGATCCGTTCCTATCATTCATCGCGCTTGCAGAAATGTTGAGCCGGTTCGACTAAGGTTTTGGGCCATCGTTTCTCTTCGATGAGTTCATTAAAGATCTAAAAAAAAATATAAAAAAAATAAAAAAATTAGATTTCTCATTTTGGATTCAAAATTGAGAAACCTTGATCCGTTCCTATCGTTCATCGCGCTTGCAGAAATGTTGAGCCTGTTCGACTAAGGTTTTGGGCCATCGTTTCTCTTCGATGAGTTCATTAAAGATCTAAAAAAAACAAATAATAATAAAAAAAAAATAGATTTCTCATTTTGAATTCAAAATTGAGAAACCTTGATCCGTTCCTATCGTTCATCGCGCTTGCAGAAATGTTGAGCCTGTTCGACTAAGGTTTTGGGCCATCGTTTCTCTTCGATGAGTTCATTAAAAATAAAAAAAAATATATATATATATATAAAAAGACATAGACCACTAATGTTAAACCAACTGTGTTCTTTGATCATGGTTGATTCAAAGAAAAGCCTTGTCCAGAGTGTGGAGACAGCTTGACTGTTCTAGGCAAGGGTCCTCCAAACGGGTTCATTAAGTAATCCTACCCTTACCTGGGGGCAATTCTATCAATCAAAATTTCATAAGACCGGGTTAGGAGGCCTATGTGTACTCTCTCGTCTTTTAAATAATTTTTTTTTAAAAAATAAAAATTTTAAAAGAAAAAATAAAAAAAAAATAAAAAAAAATCTTAAAATAAAAAAAAATAAAAAAAAGATTAAAAAAAAAAATCTTTAAAATCTTTAAAAAAAAAAAAACTTCCGTCATTTTGGGTTTAGATTGGAGAAATCTTGGTCTTCTCCTTTTTGAGCACTGGCGCTCGCGGAAATCGCTGAGCCCGTGTTCAGATTGGAGTGCCTTTTGCTCTCTTTAATGAACCCGATATTGGCTTTTCAAAAAAAAAAAAAAAAAACTCGTCATTTTTAGATTCAGATTCGAGAAATTATGGTTCATTTCTTTCTGAGCACTGGCGCTCGCGGAAATCGCTGAGACCGTGTTCAGATTGGAATACCATCTGCTCTCTTTGATGAATCCAATCTTGACCTTTCAAAACAGAGAATCTCATCTCATGGATGCGGTCTCAAAACATTTGTGTCTAGCGGTACTAGTACGCCCTTTCAGGGTCTACTGTATTGGGACCGGCACATCTGTAACTCCAAACTTTATATTCTTCTTATCTCGAGCAAGCTTTGCTTCTCGATAAGTCGAATTTAAGTTCACAATTGCTTCTAGTAGTCACTGGGACGCTCATTCTGGGCTTACCATATCTGCGATCAGAACAATTGTACCCTCTATGGCATTTTGCCTTCCTCATATTGCTTGATCATTATATTCTTGTGATTACTAATGGATGTAGTCTTGTTTCAGAAATTTTTGAAAAAAAAAAAACTAACAATGGCAGCATCGCTTACCATTACCTTCGATGAGAACAAGCACCAAATCATGCTTCAACAGAAGCAAACTGCGCGCACCTACAAGCGCCCCATCAGCTGCCGAAGCATCAACTCCCTCGGCAACTCTCTGAACTCCGGGTCGACCTCGACTCCCCGGACTATCGTCTTTGGGACGCTGGGACCATTCCCACTTCCCGAGGAACAAACTGCTCCCTCCAAGAAGCAGAAACTCGCCTCTCAACGTGTCACTACCGTGACACCAAAGGCGAGCACCAGCAGGCCTGAAGCCCGTGGCACCCCCACGAAGCCTCGACCTGCAAGCAACCAGGTCTATCCCAAGACTTGGTCCCCAAGACCTTCACCAAAATAGAAAAGGTCCCAAACATCCACTAAGCCAGCATTCCTGGCCCCACTCAAGGAGAACCAGTTCTACCCTCTTGCTTACATGAAAGAGGAGAGGCCCATCTCTCACCTGACTTCCAAGTCATCCCAGCATGAGCCGGCTTGTTCCTACAAGTCCAAAATCAGATCATGCATCACAAGGCCTCTACAAGCACCTGCTAAGGCCTACAAACCTGCAGTTTGACCCTTCATCTCTACAGGGGCCGAACTCCAAAAATTCAAAGCTTCGCTGCAACAGGCGAAGGACAGGGTTCGCATCCTATCCTTGCCCAGCTGCAAAGAAGACAAGCTCGGCTGCTGCGCCAGAGGGAGCACATCCTTCATCGTCAAAGCCCAGCCAGAGTTGACCGAAGCTCAAATTGCTCGTCGTATACGCCGCCGCGCGTCATACCGGCAAAAGAGACTAGAGAAGCAAAGGACCCAGCCTCCTACACTTCAAGTCTCTCCCAAATGGGTCGAAAAAGAAAGACCCAACCAAGTTGCTGCCGTCCATATGGTTGGAAAAACCAGAAGGCGCCAAAAATCAGCAACAAAAATCCATGTCCGACGTCCGATGACCCACAGCGTCTCCAGGACAAGAAGACATTTAGAAGAATCCCCTGCTCCTTCGAGCAAAGGACAGCAGAGTGATCCTTCCTCAAGCTCTTCTTCAAAAAGAATGAGCCCCAGCTCAGTCACCAGGACAGTTTCTTCGTTCGAATCACGAAGGATGAATGTCTTGGCTACAAATTCTGAGCCACCACCCCGCAATCCACCTCCAGAAGATGCGATCACCCGCATCCAGCAGTTGGAACAGGGCCAGCAGAGGATTGAAACTCTGATGGAAAACCTTCTCCTCGCCTTCCAAAATCAGGCGAACAATGAACCTCCTCCGAATCATCAAGATGATGGGGTAAATGGAGAAGAAAATGAGTCACGCGCCCTTACAAAAAAGGACGTAGACAGTATCCTCGCCAAAGCAAAAGAAGAGGATATACTCAAGGAGCATGGGATCAAGCCACCATATCCCTTATGGATGGACTCGGTCCCGTTCCCCACAAAATTCAAGCATCCTACTCTCCAAACATATACGGGGAAGGGATCAGCCAGACAGCACGTCATCCACTTCAAGATCCTGACGGGAGCTATCGCGGATCAAGATGCACTCAAGATCCGCCTCTTTGCAAGTACCCTAAAAGGTACGGCCTTCGATTGGTACTCCACTCTGCCGGAGGACTCAATCCAAAACTGGGCCATGCTAGAGACACGCTTCCTGACTCACTTCAAAGGTGAGGATCACCCCGCTACTATGGCTCAGCTGTGCAGCCTAAAACAGGGGGAGAATGAATCAACATATGACTTCATTCACAAGTGGAAAGCAATGGCATACAAATGCTCTGATGTATTACCACAAGCGTCGCTAGTCGACATTTGCCGAAACAACATGAGAGCCAGAATCCGCTCCATGATCATCGGCAACAAATAAAAAAACCTGGGAGAACTCCTAGAAGCTTCCATGGAAGCTGAAACGGTGATTAAAGACCTCAACAGTCAGAAATCATCAAGAAAAGAGCCAATCGCCATTGCAACCTCTAAACCAAAGAAAAAAGAGGTCCTCAATGTGCAGACCAAGTCAGCTCCTCAGCCACCAAAGAAAGCTGAAAATAAAGTTGCTGGTAAGAGACCTGAACTCTCAGACGCCTTCAAAGAACGAGTAGAGAAGAAATACCCGTTTGATGAAGATGTTGATGAAATCTTCGGGGCTCTTGTGGCAAACGGCAAGCTCACCTTGCCTGAACCAAAAAAACCGGGTGATGTTGGCAAAACCAACGATCCTCGGTACTGTCCATATCACCAAATGATCTCGCATCCTCTCAATCAATGCTTCGTTGTGAGAGAGAAAATAAACGAGATGTGGAAAAACGGAGTCATCACCCTTGACAAAAACTATGGGCCTGCCTCCGTCAACATAGTGACATGTGGACAAACATCAAAATCACCGAAGAAGAAGATCAATACTTCCTTCAAGGTAATAAACTCAATCCAAGCGTCCGAGGAACTGGTTCCATACCCGACACCAGACGGACAAACGATATGGGTACATCCCGATCTCCTGGAAGATGAAAATTGGGAGGTCGTGAAAACAAAGCCTACAGCTCAACAGCGAAGGCAGGCTATGAAACATCTCCTCAAGCTCAAACGGCAAGAGAAGACCCAGCCAAAACTAGAGGTCAAAGAAAAGGCAGAGGCTTCCTCTACCGTTTCACTAGAGGCAACAAAAATATCACTTCCAGAGACTTCAAAAGGGATAAGAAAATTCACTCTCAGTGATTTCATGCCACCTCAATTCAAAAAAGCCATGCAGGAGGCATCATACTCTTGCAATTCGGTAGTTGGATTCTCCATTGATGGATACGAGTCCAGCAACACCGATGATGGATTCGAATCCAACTACACAGATGAGTGGGAGGAGTCCCTTGAAACAGGAGAATATCTCTCCGATGAAGAATGGGTTCCTGAGTCTCATCTTATGCCAGTAATCTGGTATAACCCCCTACAGCCACAAGGATCCTAGTCTGATGATGAAGAAGACCAAGAGGCTGTACAAGAAAATGCTGCTGACTCAGCACCTCTCATTACTCCAGTGGAAATCAACCACGTTGAGCCACAAAGAATTGATGAAGAAGAAGATCCGGCTCCCATGCCCGATCTTAAAGAATATGAAAGGATCTTGCAGCGACTCGCTCTAGAACAAGAGCAAGACCGCGTCAACGAGCCTCCTCGCAACCCAGAGCCTGAAGTCCCTGAAGACCACCAGGTACATCCTCCCTTAACTCCTGAAAATGGAGAAAATTGTTTGATAGATGATCCTCTTACATCCGAGGATGAGTCTGACTCCGATCAGGCAACGTCTCCCGTCAGAGCTTCCTGTAATGTGATAATTCGGGATTATAGCTCTTCCGAAGCATCGTCTGATGAGAGCACTTACACTCCGGCGACGCCTAGCAATGTATCTTCTGAAGCCACCTCGTCTCACGTGACTTTCACTGAGATGACACCTTCTCAGGTTTCTTCTCCTGAGACTGTGACATCAAAGTTCACACCCTTCCTGACTGAAGAATTCCCAGCTATTGATGCTTGGGATGTTGAATTAGTTAACGAAGAAGAAAGGTTGCTGGATGCTGTTCAGGACTTGTTCCCGGAAAATGCTCCGTGCAACACAGTCACTGAGGATGGCAACTCTGCTGCTGATTCATCCTCAGCAAATGAAAAACGACAGCCTCTTGATCCTGAAGATAATCTTCCAAACAAAGACCCTTCTCAAGAAGCTCTCGAAGTTGGTAGAGGCACCCGCTCTGGCCGGGACTACCACAAAAATTGCAACCAATCTTCCTTTACATATGTAAATCCTTCGGGAAAAGATGTTGTAAGCGCCCCTAGTGGCAACAATGATGAACATGCAGGCCCTAAGGAGGCTTTCAAGTATGACTTGATTGAACACTTCAAGGACATACCTGCACGTCTGCACATCCTAGATTTGTTGCGAATGTCTCCGCACACTCGTGATAATCTCATCTCGGAATTACAAAAGCTGAATGAGGATGTCGACAAACATGCCCCGCAAGTCCTCCAAATTGAAATGGATTACCGGGTCAAAAACTCAGAAGCCTCCTCAAAGGGAGAAAAGAAGAAAACTGAGGGATCATGCATTGAATGCCTCTCGGTTAAAAAAGCAGCCAGTGCAACCATCGCCTTCACAAAGGACGACCTCTTACTTGGCGAAACCAGGCATAACCGACCCCTATACTTCACAGGGTATATCAAGGAAATGCCTATGCACAGAGTTCAGATCGACCCAGGTTCTGCACTCAACCTCATCTCCACATCGGCTCTCGAAGAGTTGGGCATCCCACCCAGCAAGCTGAGCCACACATCTGTGTCTATCTTTGGATACGATGGGAGTACTCAAAGGCCTATTGGCAAAATCAGGTTCAAGTTGCAGATCAGTGATCTTATCTCTGTAGTCACTGTGTATGCAATAAAAACCCCTTCATGCTACAACATCCTTCTCGGACGTCCTTGGATCCACGAGAATGGTGTTGTCCCTTCAACTCTACATCAATGCATCAAGTTTGTTGGCGACGACGGCATGATACATCGAATCTTCGCGGACAGAAAACCCTTCAAAGGTAAAGAAGTCCACTTCGCAGACTCATAGATGTATGAAGGTGAAAAAGAAGAAGAGGATAAGCACACAGCATCCTTTGCCGAAAATCTCCAGAAAGATAAAGGTAAAGCTCCTCAACAATCACCGGAAGAAAACAAATCATCCGGTAAATCCGAAGAGAGCGTTCAAACTCCCTTCATCATCTCCCTCAAACCTTCAAAGCCTTTGGTCGTCACAACTAAAGTGAAGAAGGCAAAGCAAAAGCCTGGGGGCAAATTTGTTGTCTCTTTCGTGTCTATCATACAAGACACAGATTCGGATTCAGAGCCAGAAGATGACGCATCGTCAAGCCAAGCTGACACTCAGTAAGTTCAGCTTGCTCTCACTCTAATGGAGACAACTTCTGACATAGAAGATCCTACGTCAGCTTCCTTCGTTGTTCCAGCAACTTCAGCAGAGGAAAAGCTGATCTTCTTCCATAGATCGGATGCTTCTTCATCAAACTCCATGCTTGGACCTTTCCAAAATAAAGGTATGCCTCAACTATCCTTATACAGTTCTGTGGCACAAGCTATTATGAAGAAATTGGGCTATGACGCTCAAAACCCAGTCGGTTTGGGAGAAGGACGTGGTATTCTCAAGCCATTGGGGCCCGTCTTGACCAAAAGCCAGCTGGAAGATTGGAGACTCTATGGCTATGTAGAAAAATCTTCACACGAGTTAGGGTATGATCCTGACACTCCCTTGAGACAGTTGACACAAAGGCTTAAAAGTCAATATACTGACCAAGCCTCAACATCTCAAGTCCATGAAGACATCGATCTCCCTGGATATCTCTTTGATGAGTTACCTGACAAAGATCCAGGAAGCTCATCCAATTGGCACGATTTCTCCGAAAATGAAGAGGAGTTGTCCGATGGCACAGACGTGTGGTCTTCTGACCCAGAAGAACTCTCATCTCCAAAAGAAGTAGCCTACTTCAACCCGGTTTCAACAGGCGATTGGGATCATCTCATAGCAAGCCTGGGGAAAATTACCGATCAAGAAGACCCGTGGAAAGGAACAAATCCTTGGTCTGGAAATACCTTTGAAACCCCAGAAGGTTTCGTTGAGCTGGAAGCCTCCGAAAATATTGTGGAGGAACCACCTTCGAACCTTCCAACAGAAGATCCTGTTCAAAAGATAGACTTGGGAACACCAGATAACCCACGTCCTGTATTCATAAGCAAGAATATAAAGGATGATGAGTTACCCGAGTATATCGCCTTTCTTCGTGAGTTCGTTGATTGCTTTGCATGGTCTTACGCTGAAATGCCAGGCTTAGACCCCAAAATAGCGGTTCACAAACTCAATCTTCAAGAAGACATCAAGCCTGTCAAACAAGGCTAAAGAAGATTCCGTCCAGATGTGATGGATAAAAATTGAACAAGAAGTTCAAAAACTCAAAAGCGTCGGCTTCATCCGTGAGGAACAACATCCTGAATGGTTGGCCAACATTGTCCCCGTGACAAAGAAAAACGGGCAGATCAGGGTCTGTATTGACTATAGAGACCTGAACGGCGCATGCCCTAAAGATGAATTTCTGCTCCCCATACCAGAGGTAATGATCGATAATACCTGTGGATTCGAGCGAATGACATTCATGGATGGTTTCTCTGGCTACAATCAGATAAAGATGCATCCTGAAGATGAAAAGTATACATCTTTTCGGACCCCATTTGGCGTGTATTGCTACACTGTCATGCCATTTGGTCTGAAAAATGCTGGTGCCACATATCAGAGGGCTATGATGAAAATATTCCAAGATATGCAGCACAAGACGGTTGAATGTTACGTTGATGACCTCGCCGTCAAAAGCAAAAGAAAAGAAGATCATCTTGAAAACCTTCGAGAATTCTTCCTCTGGCTTCGCAAACACAAACTGCGAATGAATCCTTTGAACTAAGAATCAATGACTGTCTGCAAATTCTGTCTGGAAGGAAAAATGACCAATAAACCCTTAGTCATCTAAGGGCAGAAGGGCCAAAGATTTATTGGAGTTAGTGTTTAGTGATGTGTATGGACCCATAATATTAGAGCGAGAGATTGATACGAGTATTTCATCACTTTCACCGATGATTACTCGAGATATGAATACATATACCTTATGCACCGCAAGTTCGAGATTTTTTGAATAGTTCAAAGAGTTTTCGAGTGGAAGCGGAAAAGCAATTAGGTAAAAGTATAAATACTCTTCGATAAGATCGATAAGGCAAATATCTCTCCACTAATTTTATGGGATACTTATCAGAAAATGGGATTTGATCCCAGTAGTCTGCTCCTGGTTTGCCTCAACAGAACGGAGTAGTAGAAAGAAAGAACAAGACTCTTTTAGATATGATCAAGTCTATGATTGAGTTTCTACGAATTACTTATATTTTGGGATATGGGAATTGAAATATATATACTAAACCTCGTTCCATCTAAGTCTATACTTGAGACTCCCAGGGAGTTATGGACAGGGCGAAAGCCTAGTCTACAACGTTTTCAGAATTGTCCGGCACACGTGCTGAAGGATAAGACGGATTAATTGGAATCGAAGTCGGAAGTATATATGTTTATATTCTATCCCAAAAGGAACTAAAGGTTGGTTGCTCTATAATCCCAAGAGCAAAAAGTGCTTCGCAGCACCAATGCGGTTTTCTGGAGGGAGATTATAAGATTAACTAAAAATCTTTAGAAATGGTTATCTTGGAAGAAATTCAAGAGAAATCAATTCCAAATCCAAGAATAACCAAACTTTAAGAAAATCCGCCCATACTTGACCCAGTAGTTACACCAATGCCTTGTCGTAGTGGGAGTATTGTCAAGACCCTTGACAAGTTCTTGGTTTTGGGAAAGTCTTACGAGACAATCTCGGAGGAACCGGAAAAAGATCCCTGTAACTATGATAAAGCAGTTAATGACATAGTTTCGGGATGTTGGTTAGATGCTATGAAAGCTGAGGTGGAGTCTTTGTACTCTAATCAGGTCTGGATACTTGTGGCTTGCCTGCCAATAGCAAACCTATTTGGTGCAAGTGAGTCTACAAAAGAGAAAAAGAAAGTCAGATGGAAGAGTTCCATCTGGGTACTCTTATCCATTGCGGTTCATCTCGGTGACGAGACTTGGCAAATGGATGTCAAGACAGCATCTCAAGACGGCAATCTTGAGGAAAACATCTATATGATGCAGCCAGATGGTTCTATAGCTAATAATCAAGTGCAAAAAGTTTGCACGCTGCATAAGTCTATTTATGGATTAAAGCAGGTATCCCGAAACAGGAACATCCATATTCACTAAGGAAATCAAGTCACTTGATTTTTATCAGAATCCGGATAAGTCATGTGTAAATGAAAAGTCAAGAACGCAGGGTAGTTTTTCTGGTATTATATATCGACGACATCCTTCTCCCATGGAGTAACATAAGGATATCGTCAACAGAAAAAGTTTTGGTTGGCTAAGACTTGTGATAATAAAGGACTTTTGAAAAGCCAGGTACATCCTAGGAATCAATTTCCATTGAGACCGGAAAAATAGGATGATAAGGGTTATCCCAATGATGTGTACATAGATAAGGTTCTGGTACGGTAAGCTATGCTTTGTACTAGACCGGATATCTGTCACGCAATAGGCCTAGTCAGCAAATATCAGTCTAGCACAGGTCTTTATCATTGACTGATGTAAGATGTGTTCTCGAATACTTGAGAAGAACTAGAGATCACATGTTGAGTTACAGCAGTGATGAGTTGATTCCAGTCGGTGACATAGATACTGACTTCTAGTCAGATCAGGATTCTAGGAAATCAACTTATGGGTATGTGCTTATGTTGTAGCAGCTTGAGAAGTAGCTAAGGTAGCAAATTGACTCAAAAGATTCCTTATGGAATTTGAAGTGGTATTTTTGGCAGGACAGCAGGGCAGTCACTAAGTCCAAATAACCTAAGAGCCAAAAAGCATGTACAGAGGAAGTTATACATGGTCAGATAGATTGTGCAGCGAGGTGATGTACGATCACCAAGATAGCCTCTGTAGACAATCTAGTAGATCCATTTACTAAGCCTTTGACTACCAAAGTCTTCGAGCTATAAGTAGACGGGAAGTGCATGAGATGCAACTCTAACTGGCATTGAGCCCAAGTGGGATATTGTTAGTTTTATGGACTCAATCCAGTAGATGATATAATAAATTGATTAAATTCTTTATTTATTCATATATTCATGCTTTCCTTTCATGAGATGAATGGTAATTTATTATATACTTGCACATAACCAATACGAATGACATGATGGTTCATGAGATGAACTGGGGTCCACAAGTATATTAGATGTAACACATGTGTATGGATGAGATCCACATACAGGAGACATGTGTGACAAATCTTATACTTAAATATCTTCACAACCAGTGATGAGACTGGACATCTCATACTGATAAGGTTGCAACACTTTGATCACTATGAGATAGTGTGATTTGTCTCGATCATCAGAATGTAAGATTCTGGATCATAGTGCTGGTACATTGGATGTATTGAAGGACCATGAGAAGCACCTTATAAACACTGTCTTTATTTTAAGGTCCGCTCTCATAATTCCCTAGCAATAGGCTCTCAATCCTGAGACATTAATGAACTCAAGTTTCTATCTATTCATTTGCTTTGAGTCACCAATGAGGGAGGCCAACTGTAGGTCAACACCTCGGTGATTTGGGTACATGGTAGTAGAGCTGTGAGAACATTTAATGGTCAAGATGGAATCTATCTCTAATATCCCCTTGTGCCAATTAATGGATTTATCATTGGTAAGTGCGCACCCATTCCGATTAAGAGTTAATTGGAAAGGTACCTATGATCATTATAATTAATTGGGGCTCAAGGATAATAAGATATGGATCTAGTTTGGAAGACAGGTCCAATTGATCCATGGATATTGATAGAGGGGTCTACTTGCGGTAATGTGGAAGTTTAGGGTCTTCTATGTAATATTCCTAAGACTGGAGTTCAATTGCATTTATATAGTGGAGTTATTTGCAATTAACTGTGGGCCCGGATTACACATGAGATGTGGGGTCGCGTGTCCCAGTTGGAGCCAGCTTTCTAAGGAATCCCTAGTGGTCCCCACGCTAGCCCAATTATTAGAAAGTATCTAATTCTAGTTGAACTCTAAAAGGAAAGTTACTATTTCTATTTGAAGTGAGACTTCTAATAGTGGTAATAGTAGACTTACTAATTTTAGTAGAAGTGAGACTTCTATTTTAATTAGAAAAGGAATTAGAAAGTTACTAATCATATTTGAAGTGAGACTTCTAATTATGATATAGTAAGTTACTAATTATTGTGGAAGTAAGACTTCTATCTTAACTAGTAATAGAAGAGAGTTACTAATTGTTAGAGAAGTGAGACTTCTATTTCAATTAGATAGAGGAGGGGGCTTAATTGCTTTTAAGCTATAAATAGAGGAGAGGAGGGCTTGGACGTCCATGCATATATCCTAGCCTAGGGATTCACGCCCAAGGCCCTTGTGTGCAATAGTTGCACATGCTCTTCCTCCTCTCCCTCTTCTAGTTCTCTTTCTAGTTCCTCCCTAGAGTTCCTAGTAGTTTTCTCTTGGAGATCCCACCATCTTCTTGAGAAAAAGGAGAATCTAATACGGGTCATAGCGTGGAAGATCAAGAGGTCTTGGAGATTCCTATTTGATTAGTGAAAGCGTTTCATCATCAAAGAAAGACACAACTTCTCCATTAGAGCACAACCGAGCTCCAAAGGTATAATCTACTTCCTTGCATGTTGTAGATTTATTTGTAGCTTATATGTTGCTGGTTCTATCTTCTAGATAGATTGTATTTACTGATCATGATGGCAGAGATTGAGGACATGGATCTTGGATTGGGTTTTAATAGCCTTCTGGATAGTTGATCCCTGCATCAAGTGGGTCAAAAGTTTTGAAACCTATCCTAGAGGCCCACCCTATTTCCAACAACTTTTTAGTGAGGGTGTGTGACTCATTTTCTTCTCCATTTACCTCATCATCTTAATGATTCAGAGGAGGTTCATTGTTCGCCTGATCTGGGAAGGCGAGGAGAAGGTTTTCTATCAGAGTTTCAATCCTCTGTTGGCCTTGTTCCAACTGCTGGATGCGTGTGAGTGCATCAACTTGAGGTGGATTGCGAGGTAGTGGCTCAGAATTTGTAGCCAGGACGTTCATCCCTTGAGATTCGAACGAAGAAATTGTCCTGGTGACTGAGCTGGGGCTCATTCTTTTTGGTGAAGAGCATGCGGAAGGATCACTCTGCCATCCTTGGCTTGAAGGAGCAGGGGATTCTTCTGAATGTCTTCTTGTCCTGGAGACGCTGCGGGTCACCGGATGTCGGACATGGATTTTTGTTGCTGACTTTTGGCTTCTTTTGGTTTTTCCAACCATATGGACAACATCAATTTGGCCAGGTCTTTCTTTTTCGACCCATTTGTGAGAGACTTGAAGTGTAGGAGGCTGGGTCCTTTGCTTCTCTAGTCTCTTTTGTCGATACGATGCACGGTGGCGTATACGACGAGCAATTTGAGCTTTAGTCAGCTCTGACTGGGCTTTGACAATAAAGGATGTGCTCCCTCGGGCGCAGCAGCCAAGCCCGTCTTCTTTGTAGCTGGGCAAGGACAGGATACAAACCCGGTCCTTCGCCTGTTGTTGCGAAGCTTTAAAATTTTTGTGTTCGGCCCCTGTAGATATGAAGGGTCGAACCGAAGGATTGTAGGCCTTGACAGGTGCTTGCAGAGGCCTTGTGATGCTTGACTTGATTTTGGACTTATAAGAACAAGCCGGCTCATGCTGGGTTGACTTGGGAGTCAGGTTGGAGATGAGTTTCTCCTCTTTCATATAAGCAAGAGGGTAGAACTGGTTCTCCTTGAGTGGGGCCAGGTATGCTGGCTTGGTGGATGTTTGGGACCTTTTTTATTTTGGTGAAGGTCTTGGGGACTAAGTCTTAGGATAGACCTGGTTATTTGTGGGTTGAGACTTCGCGGGGGTGCCGTGGGCTTCGGGCTTTTTGGTGCCCGCCTTTGGTGTCATGGTAGTGACACGTTGGGAGGCGAGCTTCTGCTTCTTGGAAGGAGCAATTTGTTCTTTGGGAAGTGGGAATGGTCCCAGCGTCCCAAATACGGTAGTCCGGGGATTCGAGGTTGACCCGGAATTCAGAGAGTTGCTGAGGGAGTTGACGCTTTGGCAGCCGATGGGGAGCTTGTAAGTGCGCGTGTTTTGCTTCTGTTGAAGCATGAGTTGGTGCTTGTTCTCATCAAAAGTAATGGTTAGTGAAGCTGCCATTGTTAGTTTTAGGAAATTTTCTGAAACAAGACCACATCCATTAGTAATCACAAGAATATAATGATCATAAATGGGAAGTTCTATGATTTTGTATTTTCAAATCGCTAGAGGGACATGACCCTAAGCAATATGAAGAAGGCAAAAAGCCATAGAGGGTACAATTATTCTGATCGCAGGTATGGTGAGCCCAAAATGAGGGTCCCATTGACTGTTAGAAGCAATTGTGAACCTAAATTTGACTTATCGGGAAGCAGATCTTGCTCGAGGTAAGAAGAATATAAGGTTGGAGTTACAAATGTGCCGGTTGCAAATACAGTAGACCCTGAAAGGGCGTACCAGTACCGCTAGGCACAAATGTTTGGAGGCCGCATCCATGAGATGAGATTCTCTGTTTTGAAAGGTCAAGATTGGATTCATCAAAGAGAGCATATGGTATTCCGATCCAAATACGGGTTCAACGATTTCCGCGAGTGCCAGTACCCAGAAGGGAAGGAACCATTATTTCTCGGATCTGAACCCAAAAATGACGAGATTTTTTTTAAAAGGCCAAGATCGGGTTCATCAAAGAGAGCAAAAGGCATTCCAATTTGAACACGGGTTCAACGATTTCCGCGAGCGCTAGTGCTCAGAAGGGAGGAGACCAAAATTTCTCAGATCTGAACCCAAAATGACGAAAGTTTTTTTTTTTTCGATTTTTTTGAATTTTTTTAAAGATTTTTTTTTAAATTCTTTATTTAATTTTCTTATTTTGAATTTTTTATTTTTTATTTTAAAATCTTTTTATTTATTTTATTTATTTTAAAAATTTTATTTAAAAGACGAGAGAGTACATATAGGCCTCCTTACCCGGTCTTATGAAATCTCGATTGATAGAATTGCCCTTAGGTAAGGGTATGATTACTTAATGAACCCGTTTGGAGGACCCTTGCCTAGAACAGTCAAGCTGTCTCCACAATCTGGACAAGGCTTTTCTTGAATCAACCGTGATAAAAAAACGCAATTGGTTTAACCTTAGTGGTCTATGTCTTTTTTTTTATCCTAAATAGACTCATCGAAGAGAAACGATGGCCCAATCCCCGATTTGTCACAGGCTCAACATTTCTGCAAGCACCGGTGCCCGAAAGGGAAAGGATCAAAGTTTCTCAATTTTGAATCCAAAATGAGAAATCTAATTTTTCTCTATATTTTTTGACATCCCGAACCGACTCATCGAAGAGAAACGATGGCCCAATCCCCGATTTGTCACAGGCTCAACATTTCTGCAAGCACGGTGCCCGAAAAGGGAAAGGATCAAAGGTTCTCAATTTTGAATCCAAAATGAGAAATCTATTTTTTTTCTATTTTTTGAAATCCCGAACAGACTCATCGAAGAGAAACGATGGCCCAATCCCCGATTCGTCACAGGCTCAACATTTCTGCAAGCACAGGTGCCCGAAAGGGAAAGGATCAAAGTTTCTCAAATTTGAATCCAAAATGAGAAATCTGATGTTTTTTAATCTCGAACAGACTTATCGAAGAGAAACGATGGCCCAATCCCCGATTCGTCACAGGCTCAACATTTTTGCAGGCACCGGGGCCCGAAAGGGAAAGGATCAAAGTTTCTCAATTTTGAATCCAAAATGAGAAATTTGATTTTTTGATTTTTATAAAAGAGAAAGAGTGGAAATAAATTCAAAGAATTAGAAATTTCCAAAAAATCTCATCTCATTATTTTTAGATGCGGAATCCAACATAGGCCACTAATTAGAAAGTAGCTAAGGAATATAGAAAAGAAGTATAAGCATAGAGCAAAAATATGGTATGCAAATACTTTATTTCTCAAATGAACGGGTCCCACCGGGTGGAGCCAGCTTGATAGACCGCGCAATCTGCGCACTGTCCTACTGAGGTCGGCGGACGTGAGAGTCCATGGGGTACGACCCTTTCGTGACTGGTGGTGAAGCAAGTATCAACATTTTTTTGTGTGGGTGTGCCAGATTTTCTATTTTACTTGGAATTGCATGTAGTGATCCGGAGATCGGCCTTCGCAAGTAAAAAGGAAATCAACTTCTTTCAAGTTTTCCATTGCACATATAATTAAGAAAAGAGACATTTTCTTGATTTGCTGTGAAAGGCGATGTTTTGGCATTTATAGCCGATTTTTTGGCGTTTATAGCGATTTTGGCATTTATAGCCGATTTTTGGCATTTATAGCCGATTTTGGCATTTATAGCCGATTTACAATTCTTATCAATAATGAAAGAGAAGAGTTATGATTTTTATCTCTTTTGAAGAAATACAAAATGCAATGAAAAGCAAGAAAAGGAGGATCTAACTTCTCCGGAGATTGTGGGGGACTCGTTCAGATTGATGGTCGCAAGCCATGTGTGGACTTCGCCATCATCCATGCAGATGAGAACAGAGGATGCTCTTGATTCGCTTGGCTTAGTTATAACCTCGGATTTTTAGAGGACAAAGACCAAGAGGATGTCCTATGTCCAATAAAAAAGCTAAGTAGACGGGCTGAAAAGCCACGTCTAAGCCATTGGAGGCAGAAGGAGAAGGCAAAGACCTTGGGGGGGGGGGGGGGGTACCCCCAAGGGACTTTTGTCACCTTGTAGCGGTGGTCGGTGCTTAACTTTCTCAGAGTTTTCTTCCTTTTTCATTCTCTCAGATTTTCTGTCTGTATTCTTCTAGATTTCCGATCTCTTTCTTTCGATTTGGAATTCTTTGGAATGCTCTCCTATTTATGGGCTTTTAGGTAGCCTTTTAGAAGGATTTATGAGTTTAATTGTCAAAAAGCTACATAAAGGGAGGAGTTACAAGATTTATTTCTTTATCTTGTAACTCCTTTTTCTTGGCTTCTGATTGGCTGGTGGAGATTGAGGGCATTTAGTTGCCTTTAATCACCATGATGGGAGGAGTTTCATGGGTTAAATGCCATGAATCAATTGACTTGTAACTCCTGGATGCTTGCTTCTGATTGGGCCATCCAAAGAAATGAATTAATGACTGCAATAAAGTTAGTCAATTAATCGCATTAAGTGGTCGCCGAGCAGTTGAAGAGTTGCGGGCCGTGCCGCGTTTTTTGGGATTCTTCTGGCGATAATCATCGATGGATCTTCATGCAGATCGACATCGGATGACCATGTAACTTCAGGCATTGATTGTCAACAGCGGGTCGGTGCCATCTGTCCTGTTGATTTCTTGATCGATCAGGTAGAAAGCACACTTTTTTGGTTGACCGATTGGTGATCAAAGTTGATTTTGATACTCTTGAAAATGGACCCATGATTTTGACGGATGTCGAAGGATTTGGTGCCTCAAAAGTATGAATTTTAGAAAGTCCCAGGAGTTGGAAGCCTTGAATCGCGAAAAAACGATGGAAAACGGGCCTTCCGGGGCGAACCCGGCGACCCAGGGTTCCATGGGCCAAGGTCGCGGGGGTCTGTGACCCTAGGGGGAATTTTCCCCTTTGGTCCCCGTTTTGCTGCCGTTTTGAGGTATTTTTTCATTCTTTTTTCTTCTGTATTTTCTTGACATTTTTGCACATTTGTTGGCCTGATTTCCATGTAGAAAACTTGGCGTGAATCCTTGCTTTTTGGAGTGCAAAGTTTTTAACTTTCTGGGAAAGTCAAAGACTTTGTCGTGTAAAGCTGCCGATTTTCCGTCAGAAGCTGAAACTGGGCCAAACGATGCCGGAATGACCTGAAATTTGAGGTGAAGCCTCCTAAAAAATAAATAAGACCAACCATAGGCTTTTCTTTGAGTTTTGAAGCCGTATGGGTCCTGTCGCCAGTAGACTTGATTTTATCGCGAGGAAGATGCCGCGCCTTTGATGTGCCTTCAACCGATGTCCGATTGACCTGAAATTTGACAGGGAACATATTGGAGTCATTTTGAGATGATCCACAGGCTCTGTCTTGAAAACCATGGTCCCGGGGAGCTTCGCCACCGAGAGGTCTGTTTTGGCTTTGGAGAGTCAAAGTATGGTCAATTGTTATTGAAATGACTTGAAATTTGACATGTAGCCCTTTGTAAGCATCTTGAAGCCCTTCAGGTTCTCACCGCCGAGAGCTTTGATTTAGCTATTTGAGGGTTGATGGAGGGTCAAACATTGTCGGTTTGACTCGGAACTTGACGTGGAGCCTTTTGGGCGTATCTTGAGATCATCCACAGGCTCTGATCGAAGATTTGGTGTCTTCAATGCTGTCGCCGTCGGGAGCTCCTGTTCAGCTATCGGAGAAGCAAAGTTAGGGCAAAGGATTTTGAAATGACCCGAAACTTCTTGTGTACTCCTCTTTTGGCTGTATTGAAGAATCTTGCAGTTTTTGTTTGATTCTGACAAGATTTGATTTTTGGAAGTAGCATTGCCTATTTATGGTAGGTTGCAGCTTCATGTAGCTTTTTTTTTATGTTGAAGAGGCAAAATGACATTTTTGGTGTCAACACTGTGTTATCGGACAATTCCTCTTCATCGTCAGAGAAATCTTACCAATTGGATGAGCTTCCTGGATCTTTGTCAAGTGACTCTTCAAAGAGATATCCAGGGAGATCGATGTCTTCATGGACATGAGATGTTGAGGCTTGGTTGGCAAAATGAATTTTCAGCCTTTGTGTCAATTGTCTTAGAGGAGTGTCGGGATCATACCCAAGCCGATGTGAAGACTTTTCTATATGGCCGTATAGTCTCCAATCTTCCAACTGGCTTTTGGTCAAGGCTGGCCCCAATGGCGTGAGAATATCATAGCCTTCTCCTAAACCGACTCGATTTTGAGCGTCATACCCATTTTTTTAATAATAGCTTGTGCCACAGGACTATATAGAAATAGTTAAGGCATACCTTCATTTTGGAAAGGTTCAAACATGGAGTTTGATGAAGAAGCTTCCGATCTATGGAAAAAGATCGGCCTTTCCTTTGCTTAAGTTGCCGGAACAACGAAGGAAGCAGACGTAGGATCTTCTACGTCTGCAGGTATCTCCATTGGAGTAAGAGCAGGCTGAACTTGATGAGTATCAACTTGGCTTGATGGCATGTCGTCTTCTGACTTTGAATCCGAATCCGTTTCTTGCATGATAGACACAAAAGAGACAACAGGTTTGCCCCCAGGCTTTTGCGTTGCCTTCTTCACTTTAGTTGTGATAATCAAAGGCTTTGAAGGTTTGAGGGAGATGACGAAGGGAGATTGACTGCTCTCTTCAGCTTTGTCGGAGGGTTTTTTTTTCTTTCGGTGATTGTTAAGGAGCCTTGCCTTTATCTTTTTAGATATTTTCGACAAATGCTGCTATTCCTTCTCCTCTTTTTCCTTTTCACCTTCATACATTTGGGTGTCTGCAAAGTGAACTTCTTTACCTTTGAAGGGTTTTCTGTCCGCAAAGACTCAATGTATCATGCTGTCGTCGCCAATGAACTTGATGCACTGATGTAGGGTTGAAGGGACAACACCATTCTTGTGTATTCAGGGGCGTACGAGAAGGATGTTGTAGCATGAAGGGGTTTTTATTGCATACACAGTGACCTCAGAGATAAGATTAACGATTTGCAACTTGAACCTGATTTTGCCGGTAGGCCTTTGATAAGTCCACAAAATTGTTGTTCTTATTCATTATTTTATGTTAGTTTGTAGACTTAATTAGGGTAATTTGCACTTAATTCCATGCATTTGAGCATCATAGTTGGAATCTTAGTCAAATTTGGTCAAAATCCATTATATTGCATGACTTTTGTGAAATTAGGGTTTTCATCTCATTCATCACCCAAAATTAGTTTTTTTAGCTTCACTAATGCATACCTGCTAATTTTGACACCATGTGTTCTTTTTGGAAAGTTGGGTATTTTTAGTGCATTAAGTAGGCATGTAGAGTCCCATGCATAGTCCATCTAGATTCCTCACACTTGATTATTATTGACATCATCTAAAAAGGGAAGGAAATCGCGGGGATTGTTTTTAAGCAAACAAGTTGCTCTCAGAATTGCAAAATTGCTATAAAAAAGGTTAAGCTTGCACAGTTTAAAGAATTACGTGGACTCGCTGTAAGAATTTCTAAACTTTACCCCACGAATCTTTTTCTGTAAGTCAGCTTGGATGATTTAATTTTAGCAAAGTGTGAATGCTTGATTGACACACCATCTAATTGGACACACACTTAGTTAAGGGCAATCGACCCCAAAAAGATAAGGACTGATTTCATTACCAGATCCTTGCCCATTTAGGTTAACCATCTTTCACATTAGGGTCCTAACTTTAATTAAAATCAAGTAGCAACGAGACCACAGGACTCGAGCACAATAGGACAAAGACCACTGACAGTTGCACCAATTGCGCTCTTTAATCGAAGTTGATGCACAAGAAAGCCTTTGCTCCTGATGGTGCAACAGTTTAACTATTCAGGGTACTGGTGCTTAAGCGAGTTCTTCCCCACCACTCCCTGTTGGCTGGCTGGTCAACTAAGGTTTCATAAGATCGGATTGGAGGCCTTAGTGTACTCTTCAAACCAGTTAGGAGCTATCTAGTGAGTTAGGCTAACCCCAGAATAATTTCTTGTGCTCAATCTTTGTGTTTGACTGACTGTGCATCATCTAGTAAGACCATTAGGGCCTGCATATAGATTAGGCTTGCATTTCTTTAAAGGTTGAACCCGATGCATGCGCTCTAGACCCGAGAGAGAGAAGCTGTGGGTACGCAGAGTAAAATGTTAGTCAGGATAGAGCCTGAATTAGCCTTAACCGTTGTCGGAAAGTCTTCCATCTTTAAAGAAATTGTTAGGATGGCTGATCAAGTGGACCCACCCATGACTTTGAAGGACTACATGTACTCTACCAGGATAACTCAACCGTCCTGCATCACCCTGCCTCAGACCAATGCTACATTTGAGCTGAAATCTGGCATGATCCAGATGCTCTCAGTATTCCGTGGGCTGGACCAGGAAAACCCATATCAACATGTTAGGGAATTTGAGGACATCTGTGGGACCATGAGAATCAATCACATGACTGAGGAGGCCCTTAAACTTAGATTATTTCCTTTCTCCTTAAAAGAAAAGGCTAAAGCTTGGCTTCATGCCTTACAGGCCGGGTCCATCACTACATGGGACAAGCTAGTCGAAGAATTTTATAAAAAATTCTATTCCAAGCAGAAAACCGCTTCGATTAGGCAGGCCATCAATGGATTCCATCAAATGGAAGGGGAGACACTTTGCAGTTATTTGGAACGGTTCAAGGACCTCTTAATCCTGTGTCCTCACCATGGATTTGAAAAAATTTGATTGGTCCAGATCGTGTATGAGGGTTTGGATTACCCTACTAAGTAAAAGGTGGAATCTTTCTATGGTGGGCAGTTTACACAGAAGGCAGCGGATGAAGCATGGACATTTTTGGAAGAAACCGTTGAACATACATTACGGTGGGCCCCTATCAAGGGGAGCCCATCAAACCCACCATTCCTGAAAAAGAGGGATGTTCAAGATTGAACCCAAAATTGAGGCAGAGGCCAAATTGGCCACACTGGTGAGGAGAAGAGAGTCCTTAGAACTGAACCAAAAGCCTACTCCAAACACTTTGGAGTCATTAAAATATAATCAGGCCATGAATGGAGGGATTGACCCAATAACTTTGGGTCAGACCGAGTCTATTGAGGAGGTGAATGGGCTTTATCAAAACACTCGTTTTGATAATCGTCAGAGGTATGACCCATACTCCAACACATACAATCCAGGTTGGAGGGATAATCTGAATTTTTCTTGGATCAAGGGTCCAACTCAGGGTGGCCCATCATAATCACATCAATTTCAGTCCATTCTATCTCAGTCCAATGCCCCACCCGGTTTCCAAAAGCCCAATTTCACTCCCAATCCGAAAAATCAGCAGATAGATTCTCTTGAGGAAACCATGAAACTGTTAGCTCAGAATACCCTCCGGTTCCAGCAAAGCACAGTTCAGAGCTTGAATGCTACCACACAATCAATTGCAAAACTAGAATATCAGATCGGCCAACTGGCCAACTCCATCAGTACCAGAGATAAGGGAACCTTCCCTAGTCAATCTGAACCCAATCCCAAGGGCCAAGTCGTTCATGATATAAAAGGAAAAGGCCTGGAACAAGTCCAATCCATTATCACTCTTAGGTCGGGTACACAGGTGGATAACAAGGTGGAACTACCCAAGGAACCTGAAGAAGAATCACATGAGAAAGTAGAAAGTGAGGAACAAATTATGAATGCTGAACCCATATTAGAACTAGAGAACCCAGTTAATGTTGAACCATCACCTAGTGAGCCCACTTTTAGGACCTATGTTCCCAAGGCAACATACCCACAGAGACTAGGCCCAACAAAATTAATTGTTCAGTTAGATAAAATGCTAGAAGTGTTCAAACAAGTGAGGATCAATATCCCATTACTTGAGGCTATCCAATAGATTCCGGCCTTTGTAAGATTTCTGAAGGACCTTTGCACCTTCAAAAGGACTACCAATGTGCCCAAGAAGGCTTTTCTAGCCCAACAAACTAGCTCAATCATTTCCTATCCAACCCCAATCAAATATAAGGACCCAAGGTATCATACCATTTCTTGCCAGATAGGGGACCATTACACTTTACTCAGTTTTCTTCTTTTCTCTTTTTGAGGAGGTTTCTGAGTTTTTGACCCGGTAATCCATTTTAATTTATAGGACTTGCGGGGCATGTTTGTCGACATCCTCATTCAGCATTTGTAAATCTGAAATGAGATTATCACGAGCGCGTGGACTGTGGAGACATTTATAATAAGTATAGGATGTGCAGTCGTACAGGTATGTATTTGAAGTGCTGTCATACTTGAAAGCCTCCTTGGGCCCTGGATGTTCATTATTGTTGCCACTTAGGGCGTTTACAACATCTTTTCCTGAAGGATTTACATAAGTGGAAGAAGATTGGTTGTAGTTTTTGTGGTAGTCCCGGTCAGAGCGGGTGCCTTTACCAACTTCGAGAGCTTCTTGAGAAGGGTCTTAATTCAGAAGATCGCCTTCGAGATCAAGAGGTTGTTGCTTCTCATTTGCTGGAGATGTGTTTGCAGCAGAGTTGCCATCCTCAGTGATTGTGTTGTATGGAGCATTTTCAGGGAACAAGTCTTGAATAGCATCCATCAACTTTTCTTTTTTGTTGATCAATTCCTTGGCCCAAACATCAGTAGTTGGGGCTTCTTCACGATGATCAGTCGGGAAAAGTGTGAGACCCAACCCCTTGTGGGCCCTCAATTTGAATTTGAATACTATATTTTAGCCTAAGTATATTATTTATGCTAATTATGGGGTTTAGTAAGGGTAAATAGGTATTTTCCTAAGTTTTAGCTAGAGTAGTTTAATTGTGTAATTAGTAGAGTCAATAGAGTGTCATTTGATATTTTTTAGAGTTTGTTAGTTTGTTAGAGGCCCTAGCTAGAAATTAGTAATTACTATAGGGGGTATCCACTAAAGAAGCTTCTAGATTCCCACCCAAAGACCAAACTACCCTCAACCCTAACCCTAATCCTATTCTAACTAAAAAGGGCACTTTAGTCCCTCGCCCAAACCCCCAACCTATATAAACAAACCCCCCATTGCCAAACGATGGCTACATTTCATCTCTCTCTCCCCATCTCTTTCTTTCTTCTTCCCTCATTTCCCTCCAATTCACCCATCTCCCTCTCTCTCTAACTCTAAGAAGAAGAAGAAGACGAACTACTACAGTTGCAACTTATATTAGGATTTCTTTCTTTCCATCTCGGTCATCTCTTCCCCTTCTTCACATCAAGTAAGTACCCACTTCTAGTTCCGTTTCATTAGAAAATTCTCTTTATCTTTCTAGATCCCTTTTCTTATAGCAATTCTCTGGTGGAAATGGGAATAAGAGTAGAGTTCTCTTCCAGATCTGGGTTCTGGGCTGGTTCTGTGTCTAAGAAGACCCTACAGTTGGTATTTTTCGTTTTACCGGATTGGATCTCTGTTTTCTTTCTCTTCCTTTTGCAATTGATCAAGGCAAGTGCAATATGCTTATTTAATACGGAATGAGTGTTTACTGTTGTTGATTCTCTATATTTCTATTTAGATGATGTTAGGACAGTTAGATTTACCTTTGAGCACGTTTTCATGATTGATCGGCCATTGATGGATGTGTTGATCTCATTTGGAAGATCAATGGCCCATGGATTGGATGGTTGGGTGTATATTGGAGTGCTTTCTTATTTCTGGATGTTTTTGTGGAGTTTGAATGAGATTGGTTAAAATCTGGTTGAAGAAGAAGGGAACCAGAATTTTGGAGTAGCAGAGCGTCTGTGTGCCTTGTTGGCCGTGATGAGCTCTCTACGCCCTATTAGCCGAGATTGGCTCTCTCAGCCAGGTTGACCAAGGTCAGCTAGTTGTGGATGGACTTGGATTGTTGGAGAAGGGAACCTGGGAAAGATTGAGTCTCATTCATCTCTCCTTAGGCTCATAGCCTTGTATGATCGATCAACCGAGCTCGACTTTAGGTTGAGCGAGCACATAACAATTCAGGAAAATGACCAAGACCGAGTTCTTCCTTTGGATCCGAGATCAGATGCTGGTCGAGACCATGTGTTTAATGAGATCAGATGTTGTCCGAGACCAGGTGTTCTGCCAAGTACAATGCTCAGGCCGAGATCAGCAGTTAGACCGAGCTCAGTGTTTATACCGAGCTCAGTGTCTTGGCCGAGCTTAGTGTTACAGCCGAGCTTAGTGTTACGACTGAGCTCATTGTTGTACCGAGCTTAGTGCCTGACCAAGCTCCGTGCTTGGCCGAGCTTAGCGCTTGACTGAACTCAGTGCCTGACCGAGCTCAATGCTTTTTCGAACTGAGCTAGGTGACCGAGCTGTCACGTCCCCCTAACCCGATTAAAGAATAACCAGATACGGAGAGTGAATTTTAGGACTAATTAAAATTTTTATCCTTTGGGCCCACGGATCGTAAGTCCGCGGTGAGGATATAATATTTCAAGCCTCATGTAATACAATAAACATTGAGTTTATAGAACTCTAGGCATATGGAATATCAATCAATGAATAATAACTTCTCGTTAAGTTTAAAGTTGCATAAATAGAACAATCAAAGCTACGGAGTTAAGTCAATTTATTACATTGGCCATCGCAAATTACAAGGCCAATAAAAGAAAACGGAGTAAATGAAATGAAAGTTCCAACGAGGGGATAAATAAAAGAATATAATCTAGTGAAGTCCCAATGAATCACTCTCGAGACAGGAATGATGACGCTACTCTACGTCATCGGCACGCTACTCTCGCTCCTCCTCTGCTGGTTGGAGATCCTCTGGGTCTCCTCACAGTCCTGCTCCTCGTAGTAGTAGAAACCACCTGAGGTGTCTGCACACCAAGGAACAGAGTCAACGACATGTTGAGCAATAGATAAGCAAAACATAATAAACGTGACATGCATCAAATATAGATTAATGACAAGTAGTAATCATGTGAATACAAGGAATGCGAAGCTTGGCATAAAGCGAGAGTAATATATGAAAATAATAATAAGAATCCTAGCAACCATCTAACAATAACCACTATCCATGCAATGCAAAATAAGAACAAGAGGGAGACTCCGAGGATGTCCAAAGCCACCTCCCAGGGGTACCAGTAACAATCCAATCCGGACTACTGATACCAAAGTCCGGCTCCAGTAGGATCCTAGCTCCTGGTCCTAGCTCGCTCCCAGCTATTCAACGCCATGGACGCCGTCCTATGCCGACTGCCCACCCCGATAACCGAGTAACCGGTTTGTCATTAAAACCCCAAACTGCAGATGGCCATGATATGTAAACAATAATAAAGTGGTT
Organism: Litsea cubeba; assembly: GCA_012931725.1. NCBI lineage: Eukaryota > Viridiplantae > Streptophyta > Magnoliopsida > Laurales > Lauraceae > Litsea > Litsea cubeba. The sequence goes on from CM022946.1 coordinate 32,720,697, forward strand.
CTGACACAAGGACCAACAAGACAAGCAAGTCTGGCTAGTTCCATGTACAAGACAAGATCATAGGGATTATCTCATCCAAGATAATACAAGACAAACAAACCACGTGATAATTCCCTTTCATTGCTAGCCAGTCATGTTTATCAATACAAGACATAGGGTTCCTAAGGTATACTCTAAGTCAAGTCCAAGTCCTAAATCCTATAAGAATTTATGTTTCACATGTAATTAAGTGTTTTATGTCAAGAGAGTCTACAAAAAATAGTAACAACGGATATAAGTCACAAGTCAAGGAAGAATTACTATCCAATCCTAGGTACATGGTGTCATCCCTGTATCCGGCATGTTCTATCAGAGTACATGTGGAAATTGAATCAATGATGCTTCTAGGGAAATCCCTTGGTGCACAATCATGTTAAGCATCGTTCAATCCAACTCCATATGCATTTGGTTACACCATGCGTAATACATGAATACCTAGACAACCCATCGAAGCACACCAAGCCTCGTACTTCGATTTTAATCCCATTAATGGTCAAGTGAGAGTAAATTCATGGTTTCCAACATCTAAGGCCCAAAATTAGACTACCAGTCTCATTTCCAATATAAACATAAGTTGGATTAATAATTCAAGTATTTACATCACGTCCCAACCTTCGATCATGATGAAACTAAAACCATTGGATTCTATGTCTCAAGGGCTTTCCAACGGTATATAAAACTCCAAATTCTGACGAACGGATCAAAAGTTATGCGCATTCGAAGTGGACATTGCGGTCTGCACAATGCAGTCTCACTATAGCGAGCCAAAGTCTCGCTAGCTAGCGAGACTGCATTCTGCCTGGGCTCCAGAATAGTAGCAAAGCTCGCTATAGCAAGGGTTAAGCCCACTAGAGCGAGCCTGCTTGCTGCCTGAGCCCGGGCTGAAGCAAATTTAGCATGTTTTCAGGTATTTCCAATCCCATTCACCTAGGGTCCATTTTCTTCATTCCTAAGCCTTTCCAGGGCATGTACCTGCATGAGAAGAGCCTCCATGCTCTCTCTCTCAAACCACATTCCATTCCATTCATCAAACTATATACAAGTAAAGTCCATTCAACCCATTTATATGTAATCCAATTAACCATGACAAGCTTGGAATTTAGGTATTCTAACATGAAACATCATCAATCAAAGAAACAATACAGACATATATATTATGAAATGCATATTTACTTGCCTCAAAGAAGAAGGAGATTGAAAATTGGGCAAAACTCGAGGAGAAGCCTTTCTACCCTCAAATCCATAATCTAACCTGAATAGACACAACCTAGAACACAAAGGAGAAGAAAGAAAGGAAAAAGATCAAGATTAAGCCTAATCTAAACCAAAACTAAGATGATTGAAATTATGAGATTTAGGGAATCTTACCAAACTAGAACCGACAGAAAGAGAAGATCGCGAGGAAGAAGATGTGCGGTTCGGATCTTCGAGATGATCTCTCCCAAAAATTTTGGGCTTGAGAAGATGAAGAGGAAGAAGAAAGGAGCTATGGTTGCTTTCATTACAGAGGACGAATAAGGATTAGGGCTAATTCTTGATTAAGAAGAAGAGAAGAAGAAAAAGAATAATATGCCCCTTAAGTGGGTCCGGTTAAAGAATGGACTACTTGAAGGATTTCTGATTGTCGGATTGCGACGAGTCAAGAGACAAAAATGATCAGCGCGACGAGATCTTTCCAACGAACCCAAAAATCACGGCGTTTGGAATATTTCAGAAAAACACTCGATTTTTCCTAGCAAACTACCCCCTGCTATGATCAAACGAACTCGGAATCGAACGAAACTTCACAGACACTATTCTAATGCTAAAAGAAACTTGCTCATGATCTAAACCCACTTAAATATCTAAAATATAATTAATAAAATATTAACAATTAAATGGGCCAGGGCCTGATATTGGGCCCAACTGACCCAATAAGGTCACTGGACCTTACACGAGCTGAGCTAGGTGCTTTGCCGAACTGAGCTAGGTGACCGAGCTGAGTGTTCGCTTGAGCTCAAGTGCTTAGCCAAACTCCGAGCCCGATTCCAAAAATGTGGGATTCCAACATGGGAGACTAGAACCTAGGGACATCCCGTTTAGCCAGAACTTTCAGTGTACACGGCCAACTGCCCAGGCTAGGGGGTTAGCTGAGCTCACATGAATTTTTGGACGATCAGGCCTTGCCTGCATGGTGTTTACTTCTCTGATCCTAGTGTGCCGAGCTGACCACCCAGGCCAGGAGGTCGGCTGAGCACACTGTGTACAGTGACACTTTTCAGATTCTAATTTCTATTATTAGGATCATGTGTGGGGCCCATTGATCATCCGAATAGACTTCCTATCACTGCGCCCAGTACGAGTCATTGGTGTGGCTCAACTTGACTCGTGGGGCCCACTAATCAGAGTCCAGGTTATGTAATCTAAGATGATTCGACCTTTATATGTTACCAATGATGCTCGTAACTTCTGGAGCACCAAACACAGTTATCATTAGCATCTGATGTTACATTTAAATATCAAATTACCTGAGATAGACCTGAACCTGAAAGTGGACCAATTACTTAGGTTGGACTATTGATATTTCCCATTGATTCTTGTTCTTGGAGATTTATCTCCCTCATATTATTACTGTCACTCTATTGCCCTTATTATTGTTTATACCTATTAATTAAATGAAAAATGGATGACCTAAACCTAAGACTACTTAGAGGTGACCCGGTGGTATGAATGGGTGAACATCAACCCGTGTCTGTGGCTAGGCGGGCCCTTTTATGGCCTAAGTTTGGATGTGGATTACCCTAGATTGAAGAGGTTGGATTGTATGGACTTGTGACTCATTATGGATGTAAATGGATCATATATTATTGAAAATGGAATTGATATCTCATTTGGACTATTGTAGACCTGGGCCATGTATTTGATGGGCCTTGGTATAGATCCAACAATTGGACTTGGACCTGGATTGTGATCCATGGATTGTATTGGGTACTTGGACCTCTTAGGGATATTGTTAGGACCTTGTTCACGCAAGGCAAAGCCTAGACATACACAGACCCTTATTGTTTTTCGAGTCGGCATAGACATTCACTCAGTTGATCTAAGCTCAGTCAGTTGGACTAATCATCACTGGTATGAGCTATTGAGAGTGTTGTGTGGCTATCATGATGAGCATGTGTTGGAGACGGATGGTGTGATATCAGGTCCGGTCTCAGGTGTGTTGTGGATGTTGTTTGCGGGGCTAGAGAATCCCCAGCACTGTGAGATTTCCCCGCCGCGACTATGTTCAGCATGGGAGGGCACGACATAATATCCCGCGGTATCCAGCTCATGTAAATGTGCCATTTTGTTTAGATTATATCTTATTTATCATGATTCTAAATGCTTATCTTGCTCGACTGCCTTGATTCTATATCATTGCTACTCTCTTTAACATCTTTACTGTCTCTACTTATTTTGATGCATGCATCCTATATTACTTGCATACTGTGACTTGCCAGATCTTTAGATCTGATCCATTCTTGGTACTTAGGTCGTGACCCCGAGTTTGAGGGCAATGCGTACGCACTCGTAGAGGCGCCCGTAATAGGAGACTACGGATGGGGATTGGCCGACGAAGAGGTCGAGCCGGAGGTTGGAGAGCCAGCACCTGGGTGTGAGCGATATTTTATTTTGGGTTTTTGAGCGATATTTGTAGTGAGTTGATTAACAATAGAAAATGTAATAAATTTTTAATTTTATCACTTGATATTTTAGGTTGGACTTACAGCCCGTTCACATTTGATACATCTGATGATACCTTATGCTTCCGCTATCCCTATTATTGCTTCTGCTTTACTCTTTACGCTTCCATAAATTAACAATTGATATTATATTGATAAAAAAGTTTTAAATTGGAACTCACTACGAACCTACGATCTTGGAAGTTCTCAAATTTTTTGGGAAGGAATGCGCCAACTTCAGTACCTTGACGGTTTTCTCGGTATTCAGAATTGGGGCGTTACATTTTATGGTATCAGAGCGGGCAAGTCTCTAGGAAATAAAATACACTAGAAACTTTGGGATGTAGTGAGGATTTCAGTGAGGGGATACGTGTAAGGACGATGGATCAGGTAGGATCAGTGTAGTCCTAAGTGTTGGACTTGAACTGACACATTTCAATTCTCTTGACTGATGCCTGGATGAGATACACCACCATTTACAACACCGACAGTCGGCGGTCAGTCCGACTTTGAGCCTCGCTTCTAGAGGTTTCTGCGGGCCTTCCTTGTTTCTTAGGAGGCCCAGGCCTCGGCGCACCAGCAGGCAGGCTGAGGACTTTGCATAGTTTCAGTCGCAGGTCTTGGATGTCATTGAGAGGGTAGCTCTGCCCAATCCAGCGGTGACACCCGTTCGGGAGGCAGACCCGAACATCATCTTCGAGAGGTTCCTCAAGAGGGGCTGAGAGACGAGATCCAGCTGAACAAAACCTGTATTGAGATTCACACTTACGAGGAGGCCTTGAGGAGAGCTTACTGGGTAAAGGAGCGTCTGTAGTGGATTGAGGCCAGACAGCAGGAGAGACGGGTCCGGGTCACTTTGGTTAGGCCGCATGCCGTGGCCGTACAACAGCAGCCCTTTCGGAGGCAGAGGCCGGCAGGTCAGGCTGGGCAGTATTAGCATCAGCAGCAGCAGCGTGGACCCAGAGTATGCTACGATTGCGGAGAGCCAGGGCACATATCCAGAGTTTGCCCACTCCGAGGAGGTCAGCCCCCGATGCTTCAGCTTCCGGCACCTCCTAGAGCTCCAGCCCCGGCTCCACCTGTTCTCATCTGCATGGATGATGGCGAAGTCCACATATGGCTTGTGACCGTCAATGTGAACGGGTCCCTTACAATCTCCTGAGAAGTTAGATCCTCCTTTTCTTGCTTTTCATTGTAGTTTGTATTTTTTCAAAAGAGACAAAAATCACAACTCTTGTCTTTCAATATTGATAAGGATTGTAAATCGCTTATAAATGCCAAAAATCCGCTATAAATGCCAAAATCGGCTATAAATGCCAAAAAAATCGCCTTTCACGGCAAATCAAGAAAATGTCTCTTTTCTTAAATATATGTGCAATGGAAAACTTGAAAGAAGTTGATTTCCTTTTTACTTGCGAAGGTTGATCTCCGGATCACCACTTGCAATTCCAAGTAAAATAGAAAATCTGGCACACCCACACAAAAAATATTGATGCACGCCTCTGCCCCCCGGTTACGAAAGGGTTGGATCCAACGGACTCCCACATCCGCCGACCTTGGTAGGACCGAGCGGAAGCGCTGTTCCATCAAGCTGGCACACCCGGTGGGACCCGTTCATTTGAGAACACGATGCTAGAAATGAAATATTTGTATATCATATCTTTTGCTCTATGCTTATATTTTTTTTCTCGATTCTTTGGCTACTTTCTAATTGGTGGCCTTTGTTGGATTCCGCATCTAAAAAAAATGAGATGAAATTTTTTGGAAATTTTTAATTCTTTGAATTTATTTCCACTTTTTCTCTTTTCAAAAAAAAATTCAAATTTTTCATTTTGGATTCAAAATTGAGAAACCTTGATCCTTTCCTATCGTTCATCGTGCTTGCAGAAATGTTGAGCCTGTTCGACTAAGGTTTTGGGCCATCGTTTCTCTTCGATGAGTTCATTAAAGATCTAAAAAAAAAAAAACAAAAACAAAATCAGATTTTTCATTTTGGATTCAAAATTGAGAAACCTTGATCCTTTCCTATCGTTCATCGTGCTTGCAGAAATGTTGAGCCTGTTCGACTAAGGTTTTGGGCCATCGTTTCTCTTCGATGAGTTCATTAAAGATCTAAAAAAAATAAAAAAATAAAAAAAAAACAAAAACCAAATTTTTCATTTTGAATTCAAAATTGAGAAACCTTGATCCTTTCCTATCGTTCATCGTGCTTGCAGAAATGTTGAGCCTGTTCGACTAAGGTTTTGGGCCATCGTTTTTCTTCAATGAGTTCATTAAAGATCTAAAAAAAAAACAAAAATCAGGTTTTTCATTTTGGATTCAAAATTGAGAAACCTTGATCCTTTCCTATCGTTCATCGTGCTTGCAGAAATGTTAAACCTGTTCGACTAAGGTTTTGGGCCATCATTTCTCTTCGATGAGTTCATTAAAGATCTAAAAAAAAAACAAAAATCAGATTTTTCATTTTGGATTCAAAATTGAGAAACCTTGATCCTTTTCTATCGTTCATCGTGCTTGCAGAAATGTTGAGCCTGTTCGACTAAGGTTTTGGGCCATCGTTTCTCGTCGATGAGTTCATTAAAGATAAAAAAAAAATCAGATTTTTCATTTTGGATTCAAAATTGATAAACCTTGATCCTTTACTATCGTTCATTGTGCTTGCAGAAATGTTGAGCCTGTTCGACTAAGGTTTTGGGCCATCGTTTCTCTTCGATGAGTTCATTAAAGATCTAAAAAAAAAAAGTTAAAAAAAAAAAAATCAGATTTTTCATTTTGGATTCAAAATTGAGAAACATTGATCCTTTCCTATCGTTCATCGTGCTTGCTGAAATGTTGAGCCTGTTCGACTAAGGTTTTGGGCCATTGTTTCTCTTCGATGAGTTCATTAAAGATCTAAATATATATATATATATATAAAAACAAAAAAAAAAGACATAGACCACTAAGGTTAAACAAACTGCGTTCTTTGATCATAGTTGATTAAAAAAAAACCTTGTCCAGAATGTGGAGACAGCTTGACTGTTCTAGGCAAGGGTCCTCCAAACGGGTTCATTAAGTAATCCTACCCTTACCTGGGGGCAATTTTATCAATCGAGATTTCATAAGACCGGGTTAAAAGGCCTATGTGAACTCTCTCGTCTTTTAAATAAAATTTCTAAAAATAAAACTTTAAAATAAAAAATAAAAAATAAAAAAAATTTTCAAAAAAAAATCTAAAAAAAAATAATTAAAAAAAAGATTTTTTTTTTTAAAAAAAAGATTGAAAAAAAAATCTTAAAAATAAAAAACTTCCGTCATTTTGGGTTTAGATTGGGGAAATCTTGGTCTTCTCCTTTCTGAGCACTGGCGCTCGCGGAAATCGCTGAGCCCGTGTTCAGATTGGAGTGCCTTTTGCTCTCTTTGATGAACTCGATATTGGCCTTTAAAAAAAAAAATCGTCATTTTTGGATTCAGATTCGAGAAATTATGGTTCATTTCTTTCTGAGCACTGGCACTCGCGGAAATTGCTGAGCCTGTGTTCAGATCGGAATACCATCTGCTCTCTTTGATGAATCCAATCTTGACCTTTCAAAACAGAGAATCTCATCTCATGGATGCTGTCTCAAAACATTTGTGTTTAACGGTACTAGTACGCCCTTTCAGGGTCTACTGTATTCGCGACCGGCACATTTGTAACTCCAACTTTATATTCTTCTTACCTCGAGCAAGCTCTGCTTCTCGATAAGTCGAATTTAAGTTCACAATTGCTTCTAGCAGTCACTGGGACGCTCATTCTCGGCTTACCATACCTGCGATCAGAACAATTGTACCCTCTATGGCTCTTTGCCTTCTTCATATTGCTTGGGTCATCTCCCTCGAGCGATTTGAAAAGACAAAACCATAGAACTTCCCATTTATGATCATTATATTCTTGTGATTACTGATGGATGTGGTCTTGTTTCAGAAACTTTTCGAAAACTAACAATGGCAGCTTCACTAACCATTACCTTCGACGAGAACAAGCACCAACTCATGCTTCAACAGAAGCAAACTACGCGCACCTACAAGCGCCCCATCAGCTGCCGAAGCGTCAACTCCCTTGGCAACTCTTTGAGCTCTGGGTCGACCTCGACTCCTCGGACTATTGTCTTTGGGACGCTGGGACCATTCCCACTTCCCGAGGAACAAACTGCTCCCTCCAAGAAGCAGAAACTCGCCTCTCAACGTGTCACTATCATGACACCAAAGCCGAGCAGCAGAAGGCCCGAAGCCCGTGGCAGCCCCACGAAGCCTCGACCCGCAAACGACCAGGTCTATCCCAAGACTTGGTCCCCAAGACCTTCACCAAAACAGAGAAGGTCCCAAACATCTACCAAGCCAGCATTCCTGGCCCCACTCAAGGAGAACCAGTTCTACCCTCTTGCCTACATAAAAGAGGAGGGGCACATCTCCAACTTGACTTCCAAGTCAACCCAGCATGAGCCGGCTTGTTCCTACAAGCCCAAAATCAAGTCATGCATCACAAGGCCTCTGCAAGCACCTGCTAAGGCCTACAAACCTGCAGTTCGACCCTTCATCTCTACAGGGGCCGAACTCCAAAAATTCAAAGCTTCACTGCAACAGGCGAAGGACAGGGTTCACATCCTGTCCTTGCCCAGCTATAAAGAAGACAGGCTCGGCTGCTGTGCCCGAGGGAGCACATCCTTCATCGTCAAAGCCCAGCCAGAGCTGACCGAAGCTCAAGTTGCTCGTCGTATACGCCGCCGCAAAGGACCCAGCCTCCTACACTTCAAGTCTCTCCCAAATGGGTCGAAAAAGATAGACCCAACCAAGTTGCTGCCGTCCATATGGTTGGAAAAACCAGAAGGCGCCAAAAGTCAGCAACAAAAATCCATGTCCGACGTCCGATGACCCGCAGCGTCTCCAGGACAAGAAGACATTCAGAAAAACCCCCTGCTCCTTCAAGCAAAGGATGGCAAAGTGATCCTTCCTCAAGCTCTTCTTCAAAAAGAATGAGCCCCAGCTCAGTCACCAGGATAGTTTATTCGTTCGAATCACGAAGGATGAACGTCTTGGCTACAAATTCTGAGCCGCAATCCACCTCAAGACGATGCGATCTCATGCATCCAGCAGTTGGAACAAGGCCAGCAGAGGATTGAAACTCTGATGGAAAACCTTCTCCTCGCCTTCCAAAATTAGGCGAACAATTAACCTCCTCCGAATCATCAAGACGATGAGGTAAATGGAGAAGAAAATGAGTCACGCGTCCTTACCAAAAAGGACGTAGACAGTATTCTTGCCAAAGCAAAAGAAGAGGATATACTCAAGGAGCATGGGATCAAGCCACCATATCCCTTATGGATGGACTTAGTCCCGTTCCCCACAAAATTCATGCATCCTACTCTCCAAACATATACGGGGAAAGGATCAGCCAGACAGCAGGTCATCCATTTCAAGATCTTGACGGGAGCTATCGCGAATCAAGATGCACTCAAGATCCGCCTCTTTGTAAGTACCCTAAAAGGTACGGCCTTCGATTGGTACTCCACTCTGCCGGAGGACTCCATCCAAAATTGGGCCATGCTAGAGACACGCTTCCTGACTCACTTCAAAGGTGAGGATCATCCCGCTACTATGGCTCAGCTGTGCAGCCTAAAACAGGGGGAGAATGAGTCAACATATGACTTCATTCAGAAGTGGAAAGCAATGGCATACAAATGCTCTGATGTATTGCCACAAGCGTCGCTAGTCGACATCTGCCGAAACAACATGAGAGCCAGAATCCGCTCCATGATCTTTGGCAACAAATTAAAAAACCTGGGAGAACTCCTAAAAGCTTCCATGGAAGCTGAAACGGTGATTAAAGACCTCAATAGTCAGAAATCATCAAGAAAAGAGCCAACCGCCATTGCAACCTCTAAACCAAAGAAGAAAGAGGTCCTCAATGTGCAGACGAAGTCAGCTCCTCAGCCACCAAAGAAAGCTGAAAATAAAGCTGCGGGTAAGAGACCTGAACTCTCAGATGCCTTCAAAAAACGAGTAGAGAAGAAATACCCGTTTGATGAAGATGTTGATGAAATCTTCGGGGCTCTTTTGGCAAACGGCAAGCTCACCTTGCCTGAACCAAAAAGACCGGGTGATGTTGGCAAAACCAACGATCCTCGGTACTGTCCATACCACTAGATGATCTCGCATCTTCTCAATCAATGCTTCGTTGTGAGGGAGAAAATAAACGAGATGTGGAAAAATGGAGTCATCACCTTTGACAAAAACTATGGGTCTGCCTCCGTCAACATGGTGACATGTGGACAAACATCAAAATCACTGAAGAAGAAGATCACTACTTCCTTCAAGGTGATAAACTCAATCGAAGCGTCCGAGGAACTGGTTCCTTACCCGACACCAGACGGACAACCCATATGGGTACATCCCGATCTCCTGGAAGATGAAAATTGGGAGGTCGTGAAAACAAAGCCTACAGCTCAACAGCGAAGGTAGGCTATGAAACATCTCCTCAAGCTCAAACGGCAAGAGAAGACCCAGCCAAAACTAGAGGTCAAAGAAAAGGCAGAGGCTTCCTCTACCGTTTCACTAGAGGCAACAAAAATATCACTTCCAGAGACTTCAAAAGGGATAAGAAAATTCACTCTCAGTGATTTCATGCCACCTCAATTCAAAGAAACCACGCAGGAGATATCATACTCTTGCAATTCGGTAGTTGGATTCTCCATTGATGGATTCGAGTCCAGCGACACCGATGATGGATTCGAATCCAACTACACAGACGAATGGGAGGAGTCCCTTGAAACAGGAGAATATCTCTCCGATGAAGAATGGGTTCCTGAGTCTCATCTTATGCCAGTAATCTGGTATAACCCCCTACAGCCACAAGGATCCTGGTCTGATGATGAAGAAGACCAAGAGGTTGTACAAGAAAATGCTGTTGAACCAGCACCCCTCATTGCTCCAGTGGAAATCAACAATGTTGAGCCACAAAGAGTTGATGAAGAAGAAGATTTGGCTCTCATGCCTGATCTTGAATAATATGCAAGGATCTTGTAGCGTCTCGCTCTAGAACAATAGCAAGACCACGTCAACGAGCTTCCTCGCAATCCAGAGCCTGTAGTCCTTGAAGACCATCAGGTACATCCTCCCTTAACTCTTGAAAATGGAGAAAATTGCTGGATAGACGATCCTCTTACATCCGAGGATGAGTCTGACTCCAATCAGGCAACGTCTCCCGTCAGAGCTTCCTGTAATGTGATAATTCAGGATTATAGCTCTTCCGAAGCATCGTCTGATGAGAGCACTTACACTCCGGCGACGCCTAGCAATATATCTTCTGAAGCCACCTCATCTCTCGTGACTTTCACTGAGATGACACCCTCTCAGGTTTCTTCTCCTAAGACTGCGACTTCAAAGTTCACACCCTTCCTGACTGAAGAATTCCCAGCTATTGATGCCTAGGACGATGAATTGGTCAACGAAGAAGAAAGATTGCTGGATGCTGTTCAGGACTTGTTCCCAGAAAATGCTCCGTGCAACACAATCACTGAGGATGGCAACTCTGCTGCTGATACATCCTCAGCAAATGAAAAACGACAGCCTCTTGATCCTGAAGACAACCTTCCAAATGAAGACCCTTCTCAAGAAGCTCTCGAAGTTGGCAGAGGCACCCGCTCTGGCCACGACTACCACAAAAATTACAACCAATCTTCCTTTACATATGTAAATCCTTCAAGAAAAGATGTTGTAAGCGCCCCTAGTGGCAACAATGATGAACATGCAGGCCCTAAGGAGGCTTTCAAGTATGACTTGATCGAACACTTTAAGCACATACCTGCACGTCTGCACATCCTAGATTTGTTGCGAATGTCTACGCACACTCGTGATAATCTCATTTCAGAATTACAAAAGTTGAATGAGGATGTCGACAAACATGCCCCGCAAGTCCTCCAAATTGAAATGGATTACCGGGTCAAAAACTCAGAAGATTCCTCAAAGGGAGAAAATAAGAAAACTGAGGGATCATGCATTGAATGCCTCTCGGTTAAAAAAGTAGCCAGTCCAACCATCCCCTTCACAAAGGACGACCTCCTACTTGGTGAAACAAGGCATAACCGACCCCTGTCCTTCACAGGGTACATCAAGGAAATGCCTATGCATAGAGTTCAGATCGACCCAGGTTCTCCACTTAACCTCATCTCCACATCGGCCTTGAAGAGTTAGGCATCCCACCCAGCAAGCTGAGCCACACATCTGTATCTATCTTTGGATACGATGGGAGTACTCAAAGGCCTATTGGCAAAATCAGGTTCAAGTTGCAGATCGGTGATCTTATTTCTGAGGTCACTGTGTATGCAATAAAAACCCCTTCATGCTATAACATCCTTCTCGGACGCCCTTGGATCCACGAGAATGGTGTTGTCCCTTCAACTCTACATCAATGCATCAAGTTTGTTGGCGACGACGGCATGATACATCGAGTCTTTGCGGACAGAAAACCCTTCAAAGGTAAAAAAGTCCACTTTGCAGACTCACAAATGTATGAAGGTGAAAAAGAAGAAGAGGAGAAGCACACAACATCCTTTGCCGAAAATCTCCAGAAAGATAAAGGCAAAGCTCCTCAATAATCGCCGGAAGAAAACAAACCATCCGGTAAATCCGAAGAGAGCATTCAAATTCCCTTCATCATCTCTCCCTCAAACCTTCAAAGCCTTTGGTCATCACAACTAAAGTGAAGAAGTTAAAGCAAAAGACTGGGGGCAAATTTGTTGTCTCTTTCGTGTCTATCATGCAAGACACGAATTCGGATTCAGAGCCAGAAGACGACACATCGTCAAGCCAAGCTGACACTCAGCAAGTTCAGCCTGCTCTCACTCCAATGGAGACAATTGTTGACATAGAAGATCCTACGTTAGCTTCCTTCGTTGTTCCAGCAACTTCAGCAAAGGAAAAGCCGATCTTCTTCCATAGATCGGATGCTTCTTCATCAAACTCCATGCTTAGACCTTTCCAAAATGAAGGTATGCCTCAACTATCCTTATATAGTTCTATGGCAAAAGCTTTTATGAAGAAAATGGGCTATGACGCTCAAAACCCAGTCGGTTTGGGAGAAAGACGCGGTATTCTCACGCCATTGGGGCCCATCTTGACCAAAAGCCAACTAGAAGATTGGAGATTCTACGGCTATGTAGAAAAGGCTTCACACGGGTTAGGGTATGATCCCGACACTCCCCTGAGACAGTTGACACAAAGGCTTAAAAGTCAATATACTGACCAAGCCTCAACATCTCAAGTCCATGAAGACATCGATCTCCCTGGATATCTCTTCGATGAGTCACCTGACAAAGATCCAGGAAGCTCATCCAATTGGCATGATCTCTCCGAAAATGAAGAGGAGTTGTTCGATGGTACAGACGTATGGTCTTCTGACCCAGAAGAACCCTCATCTCCAAAAGAAGTAACCGACTTCGACCCGGTTTCAACAGGTGATTGGGATCATCTCATAGCAAGCCTTGGGAAAATTACCGATCAAGAAGACCCGTGGAAAGGAACAAAACCTCGGTCTGGAAATGCCCTTGAAACCCCAGAAGGTTTCGTTGAGCTGGAAGCCTCCGAAAATATTATGGAGGAACCACCTTCGAACCTTCGAACAGAAGATCTTGATCAAAAGATAGACTTGGGAACACCAGATAACCCACGTCCTGTATTCATCAGCAAGAATATAAAGGATGATGAGTTACCCGAGTATATCGCCTTTCTTCGTGAGTTCGTTGATTGCTTTGCATGGTCTTACGCTGAAATGCCTGGCTTAGACCCCAAAATAGCGGTCCACAAACTCAATCTTCAAGAAGACATCAAGCCTGTCAAGCAAGGCCAAAGAAGATTCCGTCCAGATGTGATGGGTAAAATTGAACAAGAAGTTCAAAAACTCAAAAGCGTCGGCTTCATCCGTGAGGAACAACATCCTGAATGGTTGGCCAACATTGTCCCCGTGACAAAGAAAAACGGGCAGATCAGGTCTGTATTGACTATAGAGACCTGAATGGCGCATGCCCAAAAGATGAATTTCCGCTCCCCATACCAGAGGTAATGATTGATAATACCTGTGGATTCGAGCGAATGACATTCATGGATGGTTTCTCTTGGCTACAATCAGATAAAGATGCATCCTGAAGATGAAAAACATACATCTTTTCGGACCCCATTTGGCGTGTATTGCTACACTGTCATGCCATTTGGTCTGAAAAATGCTGGTGCCACATATCAGAGGGCTATGATGAAAATATTCCAAGATATGCAGCACAAGACGGTTGAATGTTACATTGATGACCTCGCCGTCAAAAGCAAAAGAAAAGAAGATCATCTCGAAGACCTTCGAGAAGTCTTCCTCCGGCTTCGCAAACACAAACTGCGAATGAATCCTTTGAAATGCTTCTTCGGCGTCTCGTCGGGTAAGTTCCTCGGATTCTTAGTTCGGAAAGTTGGAATAGAGCTTGACCCAATAAAAGTCAAAGCCATTCTAGAAATGCCCTCTCCAAGAACCTTGAGTGAACTGTCGCGACCCCGGACCGGGACTAGGGGAAAAGAGGCCGAGTCCGGGATCGGGACACGGGTGGGGTGATGCCGCGCCACGTGCATCTCTTTGGCTAAACCGCACACGGAATTAAAAGAACATTTATCCGTGCACGTGATTTCCCACAGGGTTCCGCGGTGAGGATTGTCTTTACACATCATCTCACATATAACCATATCAAACATATTCTCAAGATTGCGGAAGCGTGTAGCAAACCATATTAGTACTATTCAATCCAATCCCATAAACAAGACTGATTTATGATTAACATAATAAGATATCAGAATGAGCAATGATCATAAGCATATTTCCCCAAAAGTAAAGTCAAGTATATTTACAAAATATCAGTTAATTAATGCCCCAAAATAACGGTCAACAAAGACCGTACAACCAAATGAAACCAAAAGTAAAGATATCATAAGTTCCCACAATGTATCGTTCTCAAGGCAAGACCGAATGTCTACATGACATCATCGGCTTGCCACTCAATCACTCGCTGCGGTTCACCGACCGCCTCCTCCGGCTCCTCCTCAAAGGCAATAAACTCGGGACCTGAGTACCAAAATAAATGGATCAGACACGACGGTCTGGCAGGTGGGTGAAAAGATATAACAATAATAAAACAATGATATTATGCAAGAGTTAAGAAAACCTGCGTATAAATAATGAATTTCATAAGAGATAATGCATCATTTGTTAAACAATACATGAATGATATAAAACAGTAGAGGTACCAAGGATGAGGAACTGTCAAGATGGCAACCCACACAAAGCTATATCCTCTCTCACCGAAGTGAAGAGAGCACATACCCTAACAGGATCATTGACCTCAGTCACACAAGGTGAGGAGGGACAACGATAAATATTATAATATACATATACATATATACTCTGCGGGACCACGGTAGCGAACCGGGTAAAAACTCTGCACATTTCAGACTGCAGCTGACTATCAGGAGGGGAAGGAACCCCAAGTCGGTGGATCAAACCGACGAGGTCGTCCAAGCTCAGTGGTGCCGACTCATAGGTCAAATACGATAAATCAAATCATATGCACAGTAAGAAACGGGGTGCCAAGATGCACAAAATACACATTCACCTCAAGTTGACATATACAGGTTAGCAGAAGCTAAGCACATCTCTTCTAGTACTCTTGAAATAGTTTAGTCGTATCATATGGGTCGAAATCCCAAAATAGAAGTTTGGTTGAAAATCAAATACAATTAATTTTTCCATACCTTTACAGGCTAACAATGGGGTTTCTAGAATTGAATTAGTGTGGATAAGGTCCCGTATGTCAATCATGATGTAATTTTGGTACTCTTTAAGAGTTAGGGACATTCCGGGTCCTTATACACATTGGTCAATCTAGAAAATCTCGTAGAATCTCCATGACGAGATTCCCCCTTCTTCCGGGACTTCACGCGATGCCTTCCAAGTCCCTAATTAACAATGGGGCTCCAAATAATACCTCCCCACTACAACTCATTACAATTTACCCATATCTTTCATGAGTTTAAATGCATCATTACAGGTTCAATGTCTTCAAATAAGAAGATGAGGGATAGAGCTGAATTGGACTTGAGTATGGGCTTGGAATGAATCTGGAAAATAGTCCCATAATTCTCTCATTTTACAGTTCATCTCATTTCAGTCCGATCGATCGGACCTGAAGGGTGATCGATCGGTCCTGAAAGCCCTCTCAGTTATTTACAGTCCGATCGATCGGACCTGATGGGCGATCGATCGGTCCTGCAAACCCTCTCAGTTAGTTACAGTCCGATCGATCGGACCTGATGGGCGATCGATCGGTCCTGCAAACCCTCTCAGTTAGTTACAGTCCGATCGATCGGACCTGATGGGCGATCGATCGGTCCTGTAACGAATCTCAACCCATTTGGTTGAATTCTTCTCTTGCCCAACTCCTATCCATTTCCTTTCTTTCCCTTTCTTCCATACATATCTTCACGAATAATTGGGCTATTTCTTGACCTCATTATCTCATCAAGTCATCATTCAAATTCAATAAGACTAAACCATCAAACATGATCAATCATTAAAATCATTAATGAAGACAAATCAAGATTTTTGTAGAAAACATGATAAAACACATGAGAATCATTTCATCCACTTGCCTTGGGTCCAATGCAAATCAATTTGAGCTCTAATCACCTCTTAAGCCCACAATCAAACACCTATACACAAAACCCCCAAATCCAAACCCTAGATTATCAAAACTAATTAAAACAAAACGGAATCTTCCAATAATTGAAATGGAGTTTCCCTAGGGCTAAACAAACAAGATTATAAAACTTTTAGAAAGATCACTTACAAGGAAGTTCTTCAAAAAGCAAGGTGTTGTCCAAAGGAAGTCTTGGAGTGGGCGGTTTTCTTCAAAAATGGTGTCAAGATGAAGGCCTTGAGATGAGGAAGAAGATTATAGCAACTAATTTTCCATTAGCACTAGTTTAGTGGGGGATTGAAGATGAAGAAGTAAGAAAAGGTAAAGAAAACCCTTAGGGCTGGGATTTCTCTTCTCCTCTAGGGTTTTTGCCAGAAATGGGAAAAATGAAGAAGAAGCTTTCTATATATAGTAAGTGGGAGTGGGGCCCACAACTTAAAAGACTTCTCGGGCTCAAAACATGATTTTCGGTGCTTCAAACGAATTGGACGAAGAAGACAAAGTTGATCGGCAAAATTTCTAGTTTCCAAAAAGTATATATTTTGCACATTTTGGTGACATTGAAATCGGTGTCCAGATTTTGGGTAAAAAGACCATTTTGCCCTCAATTAGTGAAAAATCGGGTTTAAGGCTCCTCGAATGGAAACGATGTCAACATGAAAGTTGTAGGGATTAACAAGATAAGTCCAATGGGGTCAAAAACACGATTTTTGGAAATCATCGGTAAACCCCCAATCTCACACAATACGTAACAAGAACCCCCAAAGGGTCCCATAAATAAAAAGGCTCTCCAAATTCCCCAAAGCTATTATAAAAGCTATTCTAATCCCCAACTAATTCAAAAACCACTAAACACACTTAAAACTAAAACACAACTTAAACAACTCTAAACGAGGTCTCTCGGGTCGGGGTCTTACATCCTCCACCCCTTAGGACATTTGGTCCTCCAAATGGAAATTAAAACTCACCTCCGGCAGGAGATGTGGGTACTTCTTCTGAACTTGATCCCGTAATTCCCAAGTTGCTTCTTCCGGTCCATGATTCTCCCAAAGTACCTTGACCCACTGAATAGTCCGAGTTCTCAATTCTTGTTCCTTGGTGTCAATGATCTGCTTAGGCTTCTCAACATAAGTCGCGTCTTCTCGAATTTCCAACGGCTCATAACGGAGTATGTGTAGTCTGTCAGGAACGTACTTCTTCAACATAGACACATGAAAAACATTGTGTACGCCGGAGAGTTCGGGTGGTAAGGCTAACCGGTAAGCCACATCACCAATCCTACTCACAATGTCGTACGGTCCAATGTATCTCCTAGACAATTTGCCCTTCTGTCCAAACCTCAAAGTTCCACGAGTAGGTGACACTTTCAAGAAAACCTTATCTCCTTCTTTAAATTGTAAATCCCTTCTGTGAGAGTCTGCATAGCTCTTCTGTCTTCTCTGAGCCACTTTCAGACGTTCTTGGATCAACTTGACCTTGTCACTTGTCTCACTAACAATGGTCGGTCCATGAAAACTGCGAGTATCAACTTCTTCCCAACAAACAGGTGTTCTACGCCTTCTGCCATACAAAGCCTCAAAAGGTGCCATACCGATACTCGAGTGGAAACTGTTGTTGTAAGCGAACTCACATAACGGTAAGGCTTCATCCCACTGAGTCTTGAAATCTAACACACAAGCTCGAAGCATATCCTCAAGGGTCTGAATTGTCCTTTCTGACTGACCATCGGTCTGTGGGTGATAGGCTGTGCTGAACTGTAACTTCGTACCCATAGACTCATGCAGTGTCTTCCAAAATCTCGAGACAAATCTGCTATCTCTATCGGATGTGATGGAAACTGGCTGTCCATGATGACTGACAATATCTGTGACAAACAACTGTGCCAAAGGTAACATATGCATCTTCTTTCCAGTCTTCATCGGTAGGAAATGAGCTGACTTGGTGAGACGGTCCACTATGACCCAAATAGCATCATTGCCCTTACTAGTCTTCGGTAAACCCGATATGAAGTCCATGGTAATATGCTCCCATTTCCATTCCGGAATCTCTAATGGTCGTAGTAACCCTGGAGGCTTCTGCTGTTCTGCCTTGATCAACTGACATGTCATACAACGAGAGACGAAAGCTGCTATCTCTCTCTTCATGTTATTCCACCAAAATCCGCCCTTCAAATTCTGGTACATTTTCGTACTGCCCGGGTGTATGGAATACTTGGTATTGTGAGCCTCAGACACGATATCATTCCTCAAGTCCTCTGAGTTAGGCACACACAGACGGTCTCGGTAATACAAAACTCCATCTACAACATGAAATTCCGGGCGATCTGATATATGTTCTGAAATCTTAGCCAACTCCGGGTCTTGTAACTGATTCTCTTTGATCTTCTGAATGAACGAAGGTTCTGACACTGACATGTTTGCTAACATGACACCCTCTCTTAGTGGCTGAAAATCTACTCTCATCTCCTCTAACTGTTGTACAACATAAGTTCCCCGAAGACTCGCCATGCTCAGCTGACTTTCTGCTCAAGGCATCTGCAACTACATTCGCTTTCCCCGGGTGATACTTGATTGGAAAATCGTAATCCTTGATATATTCCATCCATCTCCTCTGCCTCATGTTCAACTCCTTCTGAGAAAACAAGTACTGTAGACTACGGTGATCGGAGTGAACTTCAAACTTCTCTCCATAGAGGTAGTGTCTCCACATCTTCAAAGCTAAAACAACTGCGGCCAACTCGAGATCATGTGTTGCATAGTTCTTCTCATGATCCTTCAACTGCCGGGATCCATATGCAACTACCTTCCCGTCTTGCATTAACACGCATCCAAGTCCAACATTGGAAGCATCGGTGAAAATGGTAAAACCGCCGCTCCCAGATGGCAAAGTAAGACTGGAGCTGTAGTCAATCTCTTCTTCAGTTCTTGGAAACTAGCCTCACACTTGTCCGTCCAAACATATGGTGCATTCTTCCTTGTCAACTTCGTCAAAGGTGACGCAATCGACGAAAATCCTTGCACAAACCTCCGGTAATATCCTGCCAATCCAAGAAAACTCCTGATCTCTGATGCATTCTTCGGTCTATCCCAATTCATGACTGCCTCAATCTTGGACGGGTCTACTGATAATCCTTCCTTAGAGATGATATGACCCAAAAATGTGACTTGGTCCAACCAAAATTCACACTTACTAAGTTTTGCAAACAATTGATTCTCCCTCAAAAGCTGGAGTGCTATCCTCAAATGTTCTTCGTGCTCCTCTTTGGTCTTGGAATACACTAAAATATCATCAATAAACACCACTGTAAACTGATCCAAAATACTCCGCAAATATTTTGTTCATCAATGCCATGAAAACTGCCGGTGCATTAGTCAAACCAAATGGCATCACTAGAAACTCATAGTGTCCATATCTTGTCCGAAAGGCTGTTTTTGGTACATCTGAATCTCTAACTCTCAACTGATGGTAGCCTGACTCAAATCAATCTTCGAAAATAAGCAGCTCCTTGCAACTGATCAAACAATTCATCTATCCTTGGCAATGGATATTTGTTTTTGAATGGTCACTTGGTTCAATCTTCTATAGTCAATACACATTCTCATGGAACCATCCTTCTTCTTTACAAACAAAACTGGTGCTCCCCACGGTGACACACTAGGTCTCACGAAACCTTTGTCAAAAGTTCTTGCAATTGCATCTTCAACTCTCCCAATTCTGCCGGGGCCATTCTGTAAGGTGCGATAGATATCGGAGCGGTCCCCGGTAACAACTCAATAGTGAAGTCTATCTCTCTAATGGGTGGCAATCCTGGTATCTCCTCCGGGAAAACATCTGGAAATTCACAAACAATTGGAATCTCCTCCACCCCTTGGGACCGTTTATCCTCCGTGATAAACGCCAAATTACCCTCACAACCACTTTTTAGAAGCCTATCAGCCTTCAACGCTGAAATAAACCCTGCACCATAATTACTCCTCTCTCCCTGAAACAACACCCCTGCTTGGGTCTCCTCTAACCTAAAAGTTAGGGTTTTATGGAAACAACCCATCGTAGCATGGTATCCTGCTAACCAATCCATCCCTAGGATGACATCAAAATCCTGCATCTCTAATAAAATGAGATCTGCCGGTAATACTACTTCTCCTATCATGACTGGACAACTAGGGTAAAAAGTTCTACAAATAACTTCCTTACCTAAAGGGGTAGTCACAGTCAGAATGAAACTCAACTCTCTAGCATGCATATCAATCAACTTAGCAAATTTTGGAGATAGGAATGAGTGAGTAGAGCCAGGGTCAAATTAAAACCTTAGCATCAAAACCACAGACGAGAAGTGTACCTTCCACTACATTGCCTTCAGCCTCCGCATCAGCTCTATTGACAGCATAGAGTTGTGCCCTTTGTTGTGGCCTGTTCTGTCCTTGCTGTTGCCTGCCTTGTGGTGCATTCCTGTTCTGATTCTGAGGACGCTGATTCTGATTTTGATTCTGCCCTTGCTGACGGGCCGGTTGTTGCTGTTGTTGTTGTGGCCTAAACTGTTGCTGAGGTGCCTGTTGTTGTAGTGGCCTTGCTTGATTCTGAACTACTAACGCATTCTGAGGTGGTGCCTGACGCTGTACTCCCTGCTGCTGTCTATTCTGTCTATCTGGCCTTGGGCAATCCCTCATCTGGTGGTCCAATGAACCACATCTAAAACATGCCCCTGTGATAGAACGACATTGGGCATTCCCATGATATTTTCCACAATGGATACAAACTCCTTGATTCTGTGCATTCTGCTCTTGTCTTGGCCTCTTGTTCTGATTGTTTCTTTGTTGATAGTTCTGCTGCTGGCCTTGACCCTTTCCTTGGTTCTTGACGATCTTGTTGTGGAAGTTCTCAAATTTGTATGCTCTCTTGACAGCTTCTTCAAAGGTAAGCGGGTGGTACAACCCCGGTAGCATCCCTCTCAATAATCGGGTGAAGTCCCTCAAGGAACTTGGTTATCTTCTTCTCCTCTGTGTCTACTAACTCCGGTGCATACCTTGACAATCTCTCAAATTTGGTGAGGTATTCGAGGACTGTCATGTTTCCTTGCACAAGTTGCTGAAATTCTATTGCCTTTTGCCTCTTGACATGTGTAGGTACATATTTCTCTCCAAACTGTCTCTTGAAGCTAGCCCAAGCTTCTGCATCAGCCATTGTCCTGTATTCTGCCTTGATGGTCTTCCACCATATATCTGCTATGCCCGTGAACATAGAGGCTGCAAGCTGTACTCGTTCTACACCCGTACATATGAAGATCTCAAATATGTTTTCGGTGTGCTCAAGCCAATCATCTGCTGCCATTGGATCCTCAGTCCCCAAAAATTATTTCGGTCCTCTCTTCCTGAACCGCTCATACAACACATTAGGATCATTCCCTCTAATATTCACCGGACCAGGTGGTGCAACTGGGATTGGTTCTGGTCTCCTCTCTAATATCCCCAACAAATGTGCCTGCATTTGAGCTATCTCCCTAGCATGATCCTCGTCTTTCTTAAGCATCTGTTCTTGCAATTTGGTCTGTGTCTCATATGCTTCTGCTTGGAGCCTAGCCTGGTTCTCATTTGCCTGGCGTTGTTGGTCAATCATAGCCTGCATCATCTGTTGGAATTGGTTCTGCATGTTGTTGTCTTGTGGTTCCTCTTCAATAGGCTCTGTATTCTCACTGTTACTGGCAACGTGATTACTGTTTGCTGTTCTTTTGCGAGGTGGCATAACGCTGCAAAACAAATTGTTAGCACTTATAAATCAAGTACAGGGTGGTCACACATTGCTCACACGATTCTATCTAACGAATCCTCGCCACGTACTTAAAGATTTCTAGTTTCTTTTAATTTCTTGAAACATGTCCCGCTCTGATACCAGTCCTGTCGCGACCCCGGACCGGGACTAGGGGAAAAGAGGCCGAGTCCGGGATCGGGACACGGGTGGGGTGATGCCGCGCCACGTGCATCTCTTTGGCTAAACCGCACACGGAATTAAAAGAACATTTATCCGTGCACGTGATTTCCCACAGGGTTCCGCGGTGAGGATTATCTTTACACATCATCTCACATATAACCATATCAAACATATTCTCAAGATTGCGGAAGCGTGTAGCAAACCATATTAGTACTATTCAATCCAATCCCATAAACAAGACTGATTTATGATTAACATAATAAGATATCAGAATGAGCAATGATCATAAGCATATTTCCCCAAAAGTAAAGTCAAGTATATTTACAAAATATCAGTTGATTAATGCCCCAAAATAACGGTCAACAAAGACCGTACAACCAAACGAAACCAAAAGTAAAGATATCATAAGTTCCCACAATGTATCGTTCTCAAGGCAAGACCGAATGTCTACATGACATCATCGGCTTGCCACTCAATCACTCGCTGCGGTTCACCGACCGCCTCCTCCGGCTCCTCCTCAAAGGCAATAAACTCGGGACCTGAGTACCAAAATAAATGGATCAGACACGACGGTCTGGCAGGTGGGTGAAAAGATATAACAATAATAAAACAATGATATTATGCAAGAGTTAAGAAAACCTGCGTATAAATAATGAATTTCATAAGAGATAATGCATCATTTGTTAAACAATACATGAACGATATAAAACAGTAGAGGTACCAAGGATGAGGAACTGTCAAGATGGCAACCCACACAAAGCTATATCCTCTCTCACCGAAGTGAAGAGAGCACATACCCTAACAGGATCATTGACCTCAGTCACACAAGGTGAGGAGGGACAACGATAAATATTATAATATACATATACATATATACTCTGCGGGACTACGGTAGCGAACCGGGTAAAAACTCTGCACATTTTAGACTGCAGCTGACTATCAGGAGGGGAAGGAACCCCAAGTCGGTGGATCAAACCGACGAGGTCGTCCAAGCTCAGTGGTGCCGACTCATAGGTCAAATACGATAAATCAAATCATATGCACAGTAAGAAACGGGGTGCCAAGATGCACAAAATACACATTCACCTCAAGTTGAAATATACAGGTTAGCAGAAGCTAAGCACATCTCTTCTAGTACTCTTGAAATAGTTTAGTCATATCATATGGGTCGAAATCCCAAAATAGAAGTTTGGTTGAAAATCAAATACAATTAATTTTTCCATACCTTTACAGGCTAACAATGGGGTTTCTAGAATTGAATTAGTGTGGATAAGGTCCCGTATGTCAATCATGATGTAATTTTGGTACTCTTTAAGAGTTAGGGACATTCCGGGTCCTTATACACATTGGTCAATCTAGAAAATCTCGTAGAATCTCCATGACGAGATTCCCCCTTCTTCCAGACTTCACGCGATGCCTTCCAAGTCCCTAATTAACAATGGGGCTCCAAATAATACCTCCCCACTACAACTCATTACAATTTACCCATATCTTTCATGAGTTTAAATGCATCATTACAGGTTCAATGTCTTCAAATAAGAAGATGAGGGATAGAGCTGAATTGGACTTGAGTATGGGCTTGGAATGAATCTGGAAAATAGTCCCATAATTCTCTCATTTTACAGTTCATCTCATTTCAGTCCGATCGATCGGACCTGAAGGGTGATCGATCGGTCCTGAAAACCCTCTCAGTTATTTACAGTCCGATCGATCGGACCTGATGGGCGATCGATCGGTCCTGCAAACCCTCTCAGTTAGTTACAGTCCGATCGATCGGACCTGATGGGCGATCGATCGGTCCTGCAAACCCTCTCAGTTAGTTACAGTCCGATCGATCGGACCTGATGGGCGATCGATCGGTCCTGTAACGAATCTCAACCCATTTGGTTGAATTCTTCTCTTGCCCAACTCCTATCCATTTCCTTTCTTTCCCTTTCTTCCATACATATCTTCACGAATAATTGGGCTATTTCTTGACCTCATTATCTCATCAAGTCATCATTCAAATTCAATAACACTAAACCATCAAACATGATCAATCATTAAAACCATTAATGAAGACAAATCAAGATTTTTGCAGAAAACATGATAAAACACATGAGAATCATTTCATCCACTTGCCTTGGGTCCAATGCAAATCAATTTGAGCTCTAATCACCTCTTAAGCCCACAATCAAACACCTATACACAAAACCCCAAATCCAAACCCTAGATTATCAAAACTAATTAAAACAAAACGGAATCTTCCAATAATTGAAATGGAGTTTCCCTAGGGCTAAACAAACAAGATTATAAAACTTTTAGAAAGATCACTTACAAGGAAGTTCTTCAAAAAGCAAGGTTTTGTCCAAAGGAAGTCTTGGAGTGGGCGGTTTTCTTCAAAAATGGTGTCAAGATGAAGGCCATGAGATGAGGAAGAAGATTATAGCAACTAATTTTCCATTAGCACTAGTTTAGTGGGGGATTGAAGATGAAGAAGTAAGAAAAGGTAAGGGAAAACCCTTAGGGCTGGGATTTCTCTTATCCTCTAGGGTTTTTGCCAGAAATGGGAAAAATGAAGACGAAGCTTTCTATATATAGTAAGTGGGAGTGGGGCCCACAACTTAAAAGACTTCTCGGGCTCAAAACATGGTTTTCGGTGCTTCAAACGAATTGGACGAAGAAGACAAAGTTGATCGGCAAAATTTTTACTTTCCAAAAAGTATATATTTTGCACATTTTGGTGACATTGAAATCGGTGTCCAGATTTTGGGTAAAAAGACCATTTTGCCCTCAATTAGTGAAAAATCGGGTTTAAGCTCCTCGAATGGAAACGATGTCAACATGAAAGTTGTAGGGATTAACAAGATAAGTCCAATGGGGTCAAAAACACGATTTTTGGAAATCATCGGTAAACCCCCAATCTCACACAATACGTAACAAGAACCCCCCAAAGGGTCCCATAAATAAAAAGGCTCTCCAAATTCCCCAAAGCTATTATAAAAGCTATTCCAATCCCCAACTAATTCAAAAACCACTAAACACACTTAAAACTAAAACACAACTTAAACAACTCTAAACGAGGTCTCTCGGGTCGGGGTCTTACAAGAACTCAAAGGGCTTCAAGGGAGATTGGCCTACATCAGACGGTTCATCTCCAGTCTTTCAGGGAAATGTCGTCCATTCTCCTGGTTAATGAAAAAAGGTGTAAACTTTGTCTGGGATGCTGACTGTGAAGCTGCTTTCCAAGATATCAAGTCATACCTGACAAAACCTCCAGTGTTAGCTGCTCCTACCACTGGAAAACCATTCATCTTGTACACAAGAGCCCTTGATCATTCTTTGGGAGCTCTGCTTGTGCAAGAAAATGATCAAAGAAAAGAAGCTGCTCTATATTACCTCAGCCGCATGCTAGTAGGTGCAGAGCATCGCTACTCTCCAGTCGAAAAAGAATGTCTTGCAGAGATGTTCGCCGTACAAAAGCTGCGTCACTACTTGCTTTCCAACACAGTCTACCTGGTCTCGAGGGTCAACCTCTTGAAGGTCCTCGTCACAAAGGCAGGTTCTCTCAATGCCCGACTGGCAAAATTGTCCATCCTTCTGTCACAATTTGATATTAGGTATGTACCACAAAAGGCAATCAAAGGGCAAGCTCTAGCAGACTTCCTCGCAGAGCATCCATTGCCTAAAAATTCTCCACTCAGAGATGATCTCCCAGACGAACCAGTCTACAATGTGGAGACTTTCTCACAAAATGCCTCCTGGGACATGTACTTTGACGGTGCAACCAGGACAAATGAAAAAAAGACAGCTGATCTCGGGAGTTGGCATCCTCTTTGTTAGCCCCGACAAATACATGATTCCACACGCTTTCTTGCTACTGGAACCATGCACAAATAATACAACTGAATATCAAGCTCTGATCCTAGGATTGGAACTCGCCATCGAATCCGGTATCACCATGTTGGAAGTCTTTGGAGACTCTTAACTGATCGTCAACCAAATGAATCAGAAATTTGAAGTCAGGAAGCCAGATCTGCTGCCTTACTACAACAAAGCACAATCGCTTCTGCAAAAGTTTGACATCTGTCACATCACCTACATTCGTAGAGGTGAAACCATACGTGCAGATGCCCTAGCTGGACTTGCCGCATCTATGGCAATCCAGGAAGGAGAAAACATGCAAATCACAGTGTGCGAAAGAAGAATCCTTCCTCCTCTTAACACACACCAAGCAGTTGCTGAATGCCACCAAGTGGTTGGAAGTCGGATTTCAATCCTTCAAACCTCAATCGGCGACTGGAGGGATCCGTTCATTGATTACATTATGTTCGGAATCCTACCTGAAGATCCAAAAGAACGGGTAAGCATCCAAAGGCGAACCCCAAACTTTCATTTGGATATTCCTTCAAAAATCCTTTACAGGAAACCTTCAACAGGGTACTTCTACGCTGCTTGTCACAGCAAGAGGCTGAAGAAACACTCAAAGAAGTTCATGCTGGTATTTGCGGAGCTCATCAGGCTGGTCCCAAGTTCTAGGATCAGAAAAAAAAAGGTTAGGTTATTACTGGCCTACCATGGTAGCTGATGCGATGCAATTTGCTAAGCGCTGCCAACAATGCCAAGTTCATGGAGATTACATTCACATGCCTCCAGAATGGCTGCATCCTACAACGATTTCATGGCCTTTCGAAGCCTGGGGTATGGACATCATAGGTCCTATTTCTCCCCCTTCGAGCAAAGGTCATCGCTTCATCTTCGTCGCTACGGATTATTTCTCCAAGTGGTAAGAAGCATTTGCATTCAACGAAATGAAGTACTCATCAGTCCTTCAGTTCCTGCGCACCAACATCATTTGTCGTTTCGGTATACCCAAAAGATTCATCCATGATAACGGACCACGATTCCGGGATCATCGATTCTACAGGTTCTGCGACAAATACAAAATCCGAAGCTGTCCTTCAACTCCATACAATCCGGCAGCAAATGGATTAGCAGAAGCTTTCAACAAGACACTCTGCAAAATCCTCAAAAAAATGGTCTCTAGTCATAAAAGAGACTGGAGCGACAAAATGTCTGAAGCTTTGTGGGCCTATCGAACCACCGTTCGAGGACCAACCCATAGCACACCATTCTCCTTGGTCTATGGATGCGAAGCTGTCGTGCCCTCGGAAGTACAAATTCCTTCCTTGAGGGTATCCTTGCAAAATGACATGACTTAAGAAAGCAATGTCAAATTGCGACTCCATGAGCTGGACAATCTCGATGAGAGACGGCTCGAAGCTCAACAAAGCATTGAACTTTACCAAGCACGCATGGCAGGATCTTTCGATAAAAAGGTCAGGCAACGCGCCTACAAAAAGGGTGACTTGGTTCTTGCGGTAAAAAGACCAATGGTCTTCGCTCACAAGTCCAAAGGCAAATTTGAGCCAAAATGGGAGGGACCCTACGTCATCGACAAGGTTTTCTCCAACGGCGCATACGCACTCCTAAACATGGAAGGTGACAGATGTATGCTGCCCATCAACGGCAAGTTCTTAAAGCGGTACTACCCTTGAAGACTTACCCAACTGGGTAAGAGCAATGCCTGTACGGCCTAAACCAGTTTCCAGGTACACGCTCGCTAAATCCACCTTTTTTTAGAATTTTCATATCAAATGTTGAAATTTCTAGAAATTTAAACAATGCTTACTTTCATCGTTTCATTGTTCAAAAATATAAGTTTAGGAACCTTTCCCTAACTTGACCAAAATTTTCAACCCTTGAGCCCAAAATTCATGGTTTGAAACAAAATCCGGATTCAAGGGTTTCCACCCCAGTCCACCCTACCTTTTACCGCCTAAATGGTTTTAGGTCAAAACTTATGACCCTCGTGTCTTTAAACAAAAAATAAATGATTTTTCAAAAAGCCGCGGGGAAGCGACGTTTAGTCGATACTCGCATAAATCGGAAGCATGCGAACCACGTTCGACACTTCTAAAATCGCAGGGAAGCGACATTTCGTTGATACTTGCAAAATCCAAAACTGTGGAGATGCAACATTTCAGTTGATATCCACAACCCAAATTTCAAAGGTTCGGAAAAACCTAAAAAACCTTGGAGACGCAACATTTCAGTTGATATCCATAACCCAAAGGTTCGAGAAAACCATAAATTTCAAAAATCATGGGAAAACGACATCAAGTCAGTACCCACAAAACCAAAATTTTTGAAAAGCAAGGATGCGACATTCCATCGATACTTGCACCCAAATCCGCGAGGATGCGACATTCCATCGATACTCGCAACCAAATGAGCAAAGATACGACATTCCATCGATACTTGCAAGAACATTCAGCAGAGAGGTGACTTTTAGTCGATACTTGCATTTTTTTGAAAACCAAACCGGCTATACATGCCACAAACCGGCTATACATGCCACCAAAACAAACCGGCTATCAATGCCACAAACCAAAAACTTTGGCTTTAAAAAAAAAAAAAAACCCGGCTATCATTGCCACAAATCGGCTATCAATGCCACAAAAAAGCTGGCTCTCATGCCAAAAATCGGCTTCCATGCCACAAACAAAAATCTGGCTTCCATGCCAAAATAATCATTTGACAAAAGATTTTCACAAAATGACGACAAGCCTTTGAACAAATCCCATTTAGCAATTACTTTTATCACAAAAAGATTTAAGTAAGCGTAGGGAAAACAAAAAAAATATCCCATTTAGCAATTACTTTTATCACAAAAAGATTTAAGTAAGCGTAGGGAAAACAAAAAAAAATATCCCATTTAGCAATTACTTTTATCACAGAAAGATTTAAGTAAGCGTAGGGAAAACAAAAAATATATATATCCCATTTAGCAATTACTTTCATCACAAAAAGATTTAAGTGAGCGTAGGGAAAACAAAAAAGAAGAGTACCAAAAAAAAAAAGTGTTCACAAGCACTCCAAAAAAATAGAGTACCAAAAAAAAATACATGTGGTACCAAAATAAAAAAGAAAGTGTTCACAAGCACTACAAAAAAAAAGTACCAAAAAAAGTACAAGTGGTACACAAAAAAAGAGAAGGATAGTTTCTACTACAAAAATTAGGAGCTTAGCCAAAAGTGGTCACCAACCAAGAGTTCAGCTCCTTAAGCAAACTTTTGGCCTCAGTCGTCAGGGATTCCAAGGCACGCTTCTTCAGGAACTTGCCATGAGATGCTGGGGTGGGCTATAACCCTTCTTTCGCACCGGGAAGCTTATCCCGAGCAGTTTGCCATTGTTTGTTCTCTTCAGACTTCTTTTTAAGAACTCGATCGACATCTGCAACCCGGCGAATCAGAGCACTCTCCCTGTCGCGAGCCTCTGTTATTGCAGCCCACTTGGCAGCGACTTGTGCCTGCAAATGCTCAAGACGTCTCCTGGCCTCATCGACCTCCCTATCAAGGATGTTAAGGTCATGTGTCAGCCCAATGATGGCTAGCTCTTCTAAGTTCTTCTCTCGGACTATCTGCTTCTTATTTTGTGTAGCCTAATCCAGGTCAGACTGAGCCTTATCCGCAGGGTCCAGGAATATCTCCTTGAAAAACTGGTCGTCAGGAAAGCCCATGGTCTCAAACCACCTGTCACCCAGCTCAATGATCCTATCAACGATCGCCCTGGCACTTGTGACATCTAGACCAGCCTCTTCGGCATCACCGAGAACCTCACGCACATGCTGGATCATCCCAAATCCGGCATCTAAGTGCCCAGAAAGCAGAGTCTCAATCCAAGAGCTCAGAACCCGTACCACCACCTTCTTCGCAAAAAGAAGAGATGGCCCAGCTGAAGATTCGCCCAACTCCGTTGGTCGACTGCTCATGTCATCACCCGTTGGAAGAGTAACAAAAGAACTCTTTCCAGTAGAAGCTGCTCCTGCTCGGGAAGGTATCTCAGCATGAGGTATCTCCTCAACAGTGTCAGAACTGGTCCCAGGAGTCTTTACCTCTGGATCAACCTCTGGCATCCCTTGCTCTGGTTCTAAAGGAAGCGACGGACCCTCCTCTGTCACTTCAAAACCTGCCAAAGAAACACAAAAAGGTATGAATATGATCCTGTTTGAAAATCATTATCAAGGTTATTACTACAAAATACCTTCTTCGACGACTGGCGGAAGACTCTCTTCCTCCATAAAATCATCGGAAGCATCATCAACATTTGCGTCCATCGATGGTTCAAAGTCATCGGAATCCTGTGGCAAGTCAGCTGACAAGAAAAATTTTTGGCAAACCAAGTCACAGACAAAAAAAAAGAAGAAAGCAAAAAAAGTCATACCAATTGGAGATTCTGGATTCACTCCAGAGTCCCTCGGTTCTTCTTCAGGTGCCCCGACAGGATCTGTCACCACCTCATCGGTTGGAACCTCAGGCATCGCCAAATCTTCCTCTGCTAAAAAAAAAAGAAAAGCAGAAACAAGAAGCAAATCAGAACATGGAAAAATCCTATGAAAAGAAATGGAAAGAGAAAAAGGAAGAATCATACCTTCACCGACGGTCTCTTCTTCTCGGCTTCTCTTCTCTGGAGGCTCGTCAGCATCCACTGGCACATCCTCATTGATAGTAAGAGGGACTTCCAAGTCAGGAGAGTCTTCATGCTGCCCCTTGCTGCGATGATGACTCGTCCTCCTCTTACTCTTGCGGGCTCGCTTCTTAGAGGAACCTGCCCCGCTGTCAGAGTCAGGTTTCCCACTTGACTCCTCACTGGATGGTCTACCCTTATCAGTAGACTCCACGGAAGCTTGCCTCTGTGCCGCTTGCATCCAAGCATCAAGTTCGGCTTCCTCCCATTCTAGCTGCTCTAAAGCCTCATCAGGTATTTCTCGAACAGCTTCAGAACCAATGACGCCCTGGTCACCGAGAAAGCCTATCTTGTGCTTCTCTCCAGAAAGGAAGGCCCAAACTTCCTCTCGCCGGATGCCATCCGACTTTCCAAGGCCCTTTCCAGATGCCAGCTTCACATCAAGCTCCTTGGTTGACGAGGATGGGCAATCCAGTAATGGCGCTCAGCTCCTTCAAAGAAAAACCAATCTCGCCATTCGTCACAACGAAGGTATTGGTTTGTGGGAGGAATGATTCCAGCAAATCCATGAAGGCCTCGTCGGAAAAGATCACGGTCTCCCTAAAGGCACGGACCGCATAAAAAATCCCAGCTTCCTTCAAAACAGCGCCACCAATCAGCAGGACGCGATCAGTCCACGACTTCTGTTGGAATTTGAGATGACTTGAGAAGCTTTATAAAGAATTGAAGTGATTAGTATCTCAAGCATTGTTTTGAGTTGGAATTATTGTTAACACAATGTCACAAGCATGATGTTAGTATGTTGGTGTTGATAGAGCTTAAAAGAAAAATCAGAGTTGAAACAGTTCAGGAATTCAGAATTCCTGAAGCAGAGTGTTCGGTCGACCGGGCACCCCATGCGGTCGACCGAGCAAGAGAAACCTGCAGAAAAAAGTTTCAGGTAGCTCCTAGTTATTTTCGTGACACAGTGTGTCGTCGGTCGACCGGGACCCCAGGATGTCGACCGAACACGACAGTTATCTGCTTCCAGACTGTGTATGATGTCGACCGAGCAAGGCAGGATGTCGACCGAGCACGGGAACCAGAGTTGCGCAGAAATTAGAAGTTGTGCACGAAAATTCAGCATTCTTATCTATTTCGTTTGGGACTCTTTCTAAACGAATTGTAGCCTATTTTGAACACTCTTAAGGGTTACCATAACCTATATAAAGGCATGTTTGGTTCGTTTTTAATAAGACACCAGAGAGAAAGAAGAGAAGAGAAAAGAGAGAGTTTTGGAGAGAAGAGAGTGCTGTTGCTGTGTGCAGTATTGTTAGAAGTTTCTACAGCAAGTGTGGACGAGGATGTGCTCTTGAAGATGGTATTTCGTCCATAAGATAAGTGTCTCTCTGTTTATGCTTTAATTCTCAATTTGTAAGGGATTGAGAGAGAGAGATTGTAGAGGGGAAGGGCTGTAGAAAAAGGTTTCTACTTTAATTTTGTAGAACATCAAGTTGGTGCTTGGTGTCTGGGGTTTGGTGATCCTATCTGCTGGTGCAGATAAATTGTAAAGGGAGTCGGTGCTTCCTAGATAGTTGGTGCTATCTGAAACTAAAGGGAGTAGGTGCTTCCTAGATAGTTGGTGCTATCTGAAACTAAGGGTTGGTGCTCTTTGTCGTTGGTGCGACTAAATAGATTCAGATCTGTCCCGGATTGGTATTCGGACAGTCTTTGAACCGTGGACGTAGCCTTTCGGTGAACCACGTTAAATCTGGTGTCCTTGTGTGATTTGATTTGATTTTGTTATTAAATTGGACCTGTTTTTAAGGAATCACTGATTCACCCCCCCCCTCTCAGTGATCGCGATATCTAACAATTGGTATCAGAGCATAAGGCTCCCTTGATAAGCTTAACACGCTAAGGGTGATCTCTTGTCAAATCACATGGCAACCAATACAGGGAATAAGAAAGTACCTTTGTTTGATGGTTCTAATTACTCCTTCTGGAAGATCAGAATGCAGGCTTTCATAAAGTCACTTGGCTATGATGTCTGGGAGACTGTCAGAGTCGGTTACAATATTGCTATTGTACCCAATGATGCTGCAACGAAGAAGTTAGCAGACAACGACTCTAAGGCACAGAATGCACTCTTTAGTGGCCTTGTGGACAGCGAGCTGGTCAAAGTAATTGCATGCAAAACAGCCAAGGAAATATGGGACAAGTTGAAAAGCATTCATGAAGGAGATGAGAAGATCAAAGAAGCAAAATTGCAAACCCATCGCTCTCAATTTGAATCTCTTCGCATGGAGGAAAGTGAGAATGTTGACTCGTATTTGCAACGAGTGAATGAAGTCACGAATGACATTCGTGGACTAGGGGAGGAGATTAAAGAACCAGTCATCGTCAAAAAGGTTCTAAGATCTCTTCTTCCCCGGTTTGATTCAAAAGTCTCAGCCATAGAAGAAGCCAAGGATCTGAATGAATTTTCCATGGATGAGTTGCATGGTTCACTCACTGCCTATGAGATGCGCATAGGTAAGACGTCTTCATCTGATAGAGAAGCGGCCTTCAAAGTTCAGAAAAAGGGAAAAGAGACTGCTGGTCATGATTCTGATACTGATGATGATGAGCTTGAGGCTCAATTTGTTAGAAAGCTGAAGAAAGGAAGCAATGGAAAGTACAAAGGGAAGCTACCCTTTAAATGCTTCAATTGTGGCGGTGTTGGTCACTTTGCTGCGAAGTGTCCGCTGAAAGAAAATAATGATGATGACTCTTATGTTGATAAGAGTAAGTGGAAGAAAAATTTCAGAAAGAGGGGCAAAGCAAAAAGCTTCTTCAGTCAATATAATGACAGCACGTCTGAAACTTCAGACGATGATGAATCAGCCGAGGCAACTGAAGCTCTCTTCATGGTTACCGTTGAAGAAGAAGAGGAGCAAGAGCCGGAAGAGGAAGAGGAGGCTGAGGTCAATCTCGAAGAAGAACTCATTGCCGCACTTGAGGAGCTTAGCATGGAACGAAAAACAAGTAAGAAAAATCTGAAACTTCTTCATGAATCTGAAAGTTCAATTATTGCTTTGAAAACTCAAGTTGAAGAATATAAAAGAATGGTGGAAGTCCTTCAAAATCAAATAAGTATAAAAAAGGAAGAGGCTATGAAACTTGAAACTGAAATTGCTAGAGCAAAGGCTGAAAACTTGGAAAGTCGCCAAAAACTCAAAGCACTCCAAGCAATTGAAGGGACAATGAAACTCAATGAAATTCTGAAAGTTCAAAAGCCCTTCCACAATAAATTTGGTATTGGGTTTGAGATCGGAGAGTCCTCTAAAGCTGCATCTTTTTTGTTTATGAAACAAAGTGCCATACCTCTTAAGGCTACAAAGCATCAAATTCAGCCTAGTATTGAGATGGTCAATAAGAAAAGGTTTGTGGAGTTTAACCAGCCACCTAAGAAAGGAAGAATGTTCAGATTCTATGGTTATTGCTTTCATTGCAATAGATATGGACATAAAAGAGCTGATTGCAAATTCTATGTTAGAAACAGCCCATTTGTGACTAGGAACCCTTTTTCAATCCTAAACAGCCACAAAATTGAGTGCTATATGTGTCATAATTATGGACACTTGGCTAGGGATTGTAGGTTGCCTATTGCTAACCAATTTCAGGTTGAAAAGAAACCCAAGTTAGTTAAGGCATGGAGGGCAAAGAAAAGGGAAGATAATTCCAAAGAATCTCTCATTGTGCAAACGGCATTCAATGCACAAAAGAAGACAGCACCATGGGTCCTTGATAGTGGTTGTTCAAGCCATATGACAGGTGATAAGGAAAAATTCGTCAAATTACAACACTATGAAGGCGGATCAGTGAAGTTTGGTAACAATGATGGCGCCAAAATCTGCGGAAAAGGTGTTGTTCAGCTAAAGGCAAACAAGATCAGATCAGACGAGGTCTTATATGTGTCTGGACTGAGACACAACTTGCTTAGTGTGAGCCAGATCTGTGACAAAGGCCACGAAGTTGTCTTCACTAAGAATGGGTTTGCTATCAAGAAGTGTAGCAACGGCAAAACAGTGGCTACTGGATCTAGGACTGCTGGAAATCTCTATACATTGTCAGATGGAGCTGAAAAGACTTGCTTGATGAGTCGGACAGAGGAAAGTTGGTTGTGGCACAAGCGCCTTGGGCATCTTAACTTTGATAACATGTCAAAGATTTGCAATACAAAGGCTGTCAGAGGTATGTCAACAGTTGAAAACCCTTCCAACTCCATTTGCGATTCTTGCCAAAAGGGAAAGCAAACGAGGGTAATGTTCAAGTCAAAGGAGCATCATTCAAAGAAACCTCTTGAGCTAGTGCACACTGATCTCTGTGGACCGATGCGAACTCAAAGCACCAATGGAGATAAGTATTTTATGTTATGCATTGATGATTATACTCGTATGACATGGGTATTGTTTCTTAAGCATAAACATCAAGCACTTGATCGTTTTAAAGTGTTTAAAGCACAGGTTGAAAATATGCTTGAAAAGCGTATCAAGATTTTAAGGTCTGATCGAGGCGGTGAATTCACATCTGAAGAGTTCACTAACTATTGTGAGCATCATGGCATTCAAAGACAGTATTCAGCCCCTAGAACTCCACAGCAAAATGGAGTCGTGGAACGGAAAAATCGCACCGTGCAAGAGATGGCTCGTACAATGCTAACTGAGAGCAAGCTAGCTGACAAATACTGGAAGGAGGCAATCCATACGGCTGTATACATTCAGAATCGATGCTTGATCAGGCCACATGAAGACAAAACTCCTTATGAGCTATGGTTTGGGAGAAAAGCAACAGTCAAGCACTTCAGAGTCTTCGGTAGCAAGTGTTACATCAAGCGTCTTGAACAAAATCCGGGCAAATTTGATGAAAGAGCTGATGAAGGTATATTTCTGGGTTATTCCTCATCTAGTAAGGCTTACAGATGTCTTAACAAAAGGACCAGAAAAATCATAGAAACTGCCGATGTTAGAATTGATGAAAACTATGAATCAAAGAATGGAACTCATTATGACAGTCCAGTTTATGAGGACTCGAGTGAGATTGATGATGAAGTGGCTAAACCTATTGATTCTGAGAAATCAAAGGATGACTCAGAGGATGCTACACCTAGAAAGAAAAGCACTTGGGTAGAGCAACACCCTAAGGATCAAATCATTGGAGATCCTGAGGCAGGTGTTAAAACAAGACAAAGTGTAGTTAGCAATTACTCACTTGTGTCCACCATTGAACCCAAGACTGTGGCTGAAGCCAGTCTCGATGAAAGTTGGTTGAAAGCGATGCATGAGGAGTTGGAGAAAATTGAGAAGAACTCCACATGGGAACTAGTCTCTAGACCTACCGATAAGAATGTTATTGGTACTAAATGGGTCTTTCGGAATAAGCTGAATGAAGATGGTCAGGTCATACGAAACAAAGCAAGGTTGGTTTGTAAAGGCTATGCTCAAGTCGAAGGCATAGATTTTGAAGAGACCTTTGCACCGGTGGCTCGTCTGGAAGCCATTCGTATGTTTCTTGCATTGGCTGCATACAAAACCTTCAAGGTGTTTCAGATGGTTGTAAAGTCAGCCTTCTTGAATGGATTACTTGAAGAAGAGGTCTACATTGAGCAACCTGATGGTTTTCTCATTAGCAAAAATTCAGACCTAGTGTGCAAGTTGAAAAAGGCTCTTTATGGGCTGAAACAAGCGCCAAGGGCGTGGTATGCAAGGCTGGACCTCTATCTCCGCAAGATCGGCTTTGGTAAAGGACTGGTTGATAGCAATCTTTATGTCAAAACAGAGTTGAGCAAACAGCTGGTTGTCATTGTTTATGTCGATGACATAATCTTTGGTGGCAATGATGAGGAAATGTGCAGGAATTTTGCTGAAGAGATGAAGAAAGAATTTGAGATGTCAATGCTTGGAGAACTAAAGTTCTTCCTTGGTTTACAAGTTCAGCAGCTGAAACATGGTATTTTCATATCACAGATGAAATACATCAAGGAAATGCTGAAGCGATTTAACATGGAAGACAGCAAGCCAGTGAGCACACCAATGACAACGAACACAAAGCTAAGCAAAGATGATAAGGGTTCGTCCGTTGATCACACCACTTATCGTTCTATGATAGGAAGCTTGCTTTATTTGACTGCTACAAGACCGGATCTTCTGCAAGCAGTATGTATGGTGGCTCGATTTCAAGCATCACCAACTGAAAGGCACCTCACAGCCGTAAAAAGGATATTTCGATATCTGAAAGGTACCATGGAGCTTGGCATTTGGTATCCTAAAGGCAAATCCTTCACTCTTGTTGCATACTCTGACGCCGATTGGGCTGGATGTATAGATGATCGCAAGAGTACAAGCGGTGGTGCATTCTATCTCGGTGACAGGTTGGTGGCATGGCACAGTAAGAAACAAGATTCAATATCCCTTTCTGCAGCGGAAGCGGAATATATTGCAGCGGCAACTTATTGTACACAAGTGTTATGGATGCGGCAAATGCTCTCTGATCTAGGAGTTCCGACAACGGATCCTACGCCGATCCTTTGTGACAACACAAGTGCAATTCACATCTCTAAGAATCCTGTTCAACATTCTAGAACGAAGCATGTTGCAATTCGCTATCACTTTCTCAAGGAAAAGGTTGCAGATGGTGAGGTAAAGTTGGAATATGTCCCAACTACTGAGCAAGTTGCTGATATCTTCACAAAACCTCTGCCAAAGGAAGTCTTCGAGTATCTCCGAAAAAAATTAGGAGTTACTCACTCTCCTAATCCTTAGGAGATGGGCTTGAAAGGGGGAGCAAAGTATTCCTTGAATATCCTATTCGCTCCTTCATTGGTCCCTTTGGACTTGTTGTCAAAGGGGGAGAAAGACTTTGTTGGAATTTGAGATGACTTGAGAAGTTCTTAGAAGTATTGAAGGAATTAATATCTCAAAGTATTGTTTTAAGTTGGAATTCTTGTCAACACATTGTCACAAACGTGATGTTAAAAGGCTGGTGTTGATAGAGCTTAATAGAAGAATCAAAGTTCAAACAGTTCAGGAATTCAGAATTCCTAAAGCAGAGTAGCCGGTCGACCGGGCTCTTCATGTGGTCGACCGAGCAAAGAGAATCTTGCAGAAACAGATTCAGGCACCTCTCAGTTATTTTCGTGACACAGTGTGTCTTCGGTCGACCGGGACCCCAGGATGTCGACCGAGCTCGATAATTGACTGATTCCAGACAGTGTATGATGTCGACCGAGCAAGCAAGGATGTCGACCGAGCACGGGATCAGAGTTGCGCAGAAACAGAAGTCTTGCACGAAAATTCAGCACTCTTAACTAATTTGTTTGGGACTCTTTCTAAACGAATTGTAGCCTGTTTTAAACACAATTAAGG
Source organism: Litsea cubeba (assembly GCA_012931725.1). NCBI lineage: Eukaryota > Viridiplantae > Streptophyta > Magnoliopsida > Laurales > Lauraceae > Litsea > Litsea cubeba. The sequence continues at coordinate 32,758,995 of CM022946.1, forward strand.
GTTAACATAACCTATAAAAAGGTATGTATGGGTCGTTCTAAATACACACCAGAGAGAGAGAAAGAAGAGAAGAGAAGAAAGAAGAGAGTGCTGGTGCTGTTGCTGTATTGCTGCATTATCAGACGTTTTCTACAGCAATTGTGGACGAGATTATGCTCCTGAAGATGGTGATTCGTCCATGAGTTAAGTGTCTCTCTTTATGCTTTAGATTTCAATTTGTAAGGGATTGAGAGAGAGAGAATTGTAGAGGGGAAGGGCTGTAGACAGAGTTAATCTTCTATTCTGTTTTTAACATCAAGTTGGTGCTTGGTGTTTGGGGTTTGGTGATCCTATCTGTGGGTGCAGATAAATTGTAAGGGGAGTAGGTGCTTCCTAGATAGTTGGTGCTATCTGAAACTAAGGGAGTCGGTGCTTCCTAGATAGTTGGTGCTATCTGAAACTAAGGGTTGGTGCTCTTTGTCGTTAGTGCGACTAAATATATTCAGACCTGTACCGGATCGGTGTTCGAACGGTTTTGATCCGTGGACGTAGCCTTTTGGTGAACCACGTTAAATCTGGTGTCATTGTGTGGTTTGACTTGTTTTATTGTTGAATTGGACCTGGTTTTAGAAATCACTGATTCACCCCCCCCCCTCTCAGTGATCGCGATATCCAACAATTGGTATCAGAGCGAGGCTCCCTTGATCAGTTTAATACGCTAAGGGTGATCTCTTGTCAAATCACATGGTAGTCAATACAGGGAATATGAAATCACCTCTGTTTGATGGTTCTAATTGCTCTTTTTGGAAGATTAGGATGCAAGCCTTCATCAAATCTCTTGGCTATGATGTTTGGGAGGTTGTCAGAGTCGGTTACAATGCTGCCACAGTACCCAATGATACTGCATCGAAGAAGTTGGCAGACAACGACTCCAAGGCGCAGAATGCACTCTTTAGTGGCCTTGTGGACAGCGAGCTTGTCAAAGTAATTGCATGCAAAACAGCCAAGGAGATTTGGGACAAGTTGCAAAGCATACATGAAGGTGATGAGAAGATTAAAGAAGCCAAATTGCAAACTCATCGCTCTCAATTCGAGTCTCTTCGCATGGAGGAAAGCGAGAATGTTGACTCGTATATGCAACGAGTGAATGAAGTCACGAATGACATTCGTGGACTAGGGGAGGAGATTAAAGAGCCGGTCATCGTCAAAAAGGTTCTAAGATCTCTTCTTCCCCGGTTTGATTCAAAAGTCTCAGCCATCGAAGAAGCCAAAGATCTGAATGCATTTTCCATGGATGAATTACATGGTTCTCTAACTGCCTATGAGATGCGCATAGGAAAGACGTCTTCATCTGATAAAGAAGCGGCCTTCAAATTTCAGAAAAAGGCAAAAGAGACTGTTGGTCATGATGTTGATTCTGATTATGATGAGCTTGAGGCTCAATTTGTTAGAAAGTTGAAGAAAGGAAGCAATGGCAAGTACAAAGGGAAGCTACCCTTTAAATGCTTCAATTGTGGAGGTGTTGGTCACTTTGCTGCGAAGTGTCCGCTAAAAGAAGACAATGATAATGACTCTTATGCTGAAAAGAGTAAAGGAAAGAGAAATTTCAGAAAAAGAGGCAAAGCTAAAAACTTTCTATGTCAACAAGATGACAGCACGTCTGAAACTTCAGACGATGATGAATCAACCGAAGCTCTCTTCATGGTCACTGTTGAAGAAGAAGAAGAGCTAGATCCGGAAGAGGAAGAGGAGGCTGAGGTCAATCTTGAAGAAGAACTCATTGCCGCACTTGAGGAGCTTAGCAAGGAACGCAAAACAAGTAAGAAAAATCTGAAACTTCTCCATGAATCTGAAAGTTCTATTATTGCTTTGAAAACTCAAGTAGAAGAATATAAAAGAATGGTAGAAGTTCTTGAAAACCAAATAAGTATCAAAAAGGAAGAGGCTATGAAACTTGAAACTGAGATCGCTAGAGCAAAGGCTGAAAATTTGGAAAATAGCAAAAAACTCAAAGCGCTCCAAGCGATTGAAGGGACTATGAAACTCAATGAACTACTGAAAGTTCAAAGACCTGCCCACTTCAGATTTGGTCTAGGATTTGAGAAAGGTGAATCCTCTAAGATTGCACCTCCTGAAAAGAAAGAGTTTGTGAAGCAAGTCACTGCACCTTCTAACTCTATGAAGCCCACTCAACCTAGAAAGAAGTCCATTCCTGTTAGAAAAGTAATGAAGACCAACCAGCCACAAAGAAAATACAAATTCTATGGTTATTGCTTTCATTGTAATATGTTTGGACATAAAAGAGCTGATTGCAAATTCTATGTTAGAAACAGCCCATTTGTGTATAGGAACCCTTTTTCAATCTTAAGTAGCCACAAAATTGAGTGCCATAAGTGCTATAATTATGGACACTTGGCTAGGGATTGTAGGTTGCCTATTGCTAACAAATTTCAGGTTGAAAAGAAACCCAAGTTAGTCAAGGCTTGGAGAGCAAAGCAATGTGCAGAAAGTCCCAAAGAATCTCTCATTGTGCAAATGGCATTCAATGCACAAAAGAAGGCAGCACCATGGGTCCTTGATAGTGGCTGTTCAAGCCATATGACTGGTGATAAAGAGAAATTCATCAAATTACAGCACTATGAAGGCGGTTCAGTGAAGTTTGGCAACAATGATGGTGCCAAAATATGCGGAAAAGGTGTTATTCAGCTTATGGCAAACAAGATCAGATCGGAAGAAGTCTTATATGTGTCTGGATTGAGACACAACCTGCTTAGTGTGAGCCAGATCTGTGACAAGGGTCACGAAGTTATCTTCACAAAGAATGGGTTTGCCATCAAGAAGAGTAGCAACGGCAAAACAGTGGCAACTGGATCAAGAACTGCTGGAAATCTCTATACATTGTCAGATGGAGCTGAAAAGACCTGCTTGATGAGTCGGACAGAGGAAAGTTGGTTGTGGCACGAACGCCTTGGGCATCTAAGCTTTGATAACATGTCAAAGATTTGCAATTCAAAGGCTGTAAGAGGCATGTCTACAGTTGAAAAGCCTTCCAACCCCATTTGCGATTCTTGTCAAAAGGGAAAGCAAACGAGGGTTATATTTAAGTCAAAGGAGCATCATTCCAAGAAACCTCTTGAGCTAGTGCACACTGATCTCTGTGGACCGATGCGAACTCAGAGCACCAATGGAGATAAGTATTTCATGTTATGCATTGATGATTATACTCGTATGACATGGGTATTGTTTCTTAAGCATAAGCATCAAGCACTTGATCGTTTTAAAGTGTTTAAAGCACAGGTTGAAAATCAATTGGAAAAACGAATCAAGATTTTAAGGTCTGATCGTGGAGGCGAGTTCACATCTGAAGAGTTCACTAAATATTGTGAACATCATGGCATTCAAAGACAGTACTCAGCCCCTAGAACTCCACAGCAAAATGGAGTTGTGGAACGGAAGAATCGCACTGTACAAGAGATGGCTCGTACGATGCTAAGTGATAGCAAGATGGCTGACAAGTATTGGAAAGAGGCAATTCATACGGCTGTATACATTCAAAATCGATGCTTGATCAGGCCACATGAAGAAAAAACTCCCTATGAGCTATGGTTTGGAAGAAAAGCAACAGTCAAGCACTTCAGAGTCTTCGGCAGCAAGTGTTACATCAAGCGGCTCGAACAAAATCCAGGCAAATTTGAAGAAAGAGCTGACGAAGGTATATTTCTGGGTTACTCCTCTACTAGCAAGGCATATAGGTGTCTTAACAAAAGAACCAGAAAAATCATAGAAAGTGCTGATGTGAGAATAGATGAGAATATTGAACCAAAGAATGCAACTCATAATGACAGTCCAGTTTATGAGGACTCGAGTGAGATTGATGATGAGATGGCTGAATCTAATGATTCTGAGAAATCAAAGGATGACTCAGAAGATACTACACCTAAGAAGCACAGCACTTGGGTAGAGCAACACCCTAAGGATCAAATCATTGGAGATCCTAAGGCAGGCGTTCAAACTAGACAAAGTGTAGTTAGCAATTACTCACTTATGTCCACCATTGAACCCAAGACTGTGGCTGAAGCCAGTCTCGATGAAAGTTGGTTGAAAGCTATGCAGGAGGAGTTGGAGCAAATTGAGAAGAACTCCACATGGGAACTTGTTCCTAGACCTACTGATAAGAATGTTATTGGTACTAAATGGGTCTTTCGGAATAAGCTGAATGAAGATGGTCAAGTCATTAGAAACAAAGCAAGGTTGGTTTGTAAAGGCTATGCTCAAGTTGAAGGCATAGATTTTGAAGAGACCTTTGCACCGGTGGCTCGTCTGGAAGCTATTCGTATGTTTCTTGCATTGGCAGCATACAAAACCTTCAAGGTATTTCAGATGGATGTAAAGTCAGCTTTCTTGAATGGTTTACTTGAAGAAGAGGTCTACATTGAGCAACCTGATGGTTTTCTCATCAGCAAAAATTCAGATCTAGTGTGCAAATTGAAAAAGGCTCTTTATGGGCTGAAACAAGCGCCAAGGGCATGGTATGCAAGGCTGGACCTATATCTCCGCAAGATCGGTTTTGGAAAAGGAATGGTTGATAGCAATCTGTATGTCAAAACTGAGTTAAGCAAACAGCTGGTTGTCATTGTTTATGTTGATGACATAATCTTTGGTGGCAATGATGAGGAGATGTGCAGGAATTTTGCTGAAGAGATGAAGAAAGAATTTGAGATGTCAATGCTTGGAGAACTAAAGTTCTTCCTTGGTTTACAAGTTCAGCAGCTGAAACATGGCATCTTCATATCACAAATGAAGTACATAAAGGAAATGCTGAAACGGTTCAATATGGAAGACAGCAAGCCAGTGAGCACACCAATGTCAACGAACACGAAGCTTAGCAAAGATGATAAGGCCTCGTCCGTTGATCATACCACCTATCGCTCTATGATAGGAAGCTTGCTCTACTTGACTGCTACAAGACCAGATCTTCTACAAGCAGTATGTATGGTTGCACGTTTTCAAGCAGCACCAACTGAAACGCACCTTACAGCAGTGAAAAGAATCTTTCGATATCTGAAAGGTACTATGGAGCTTGGTATCTGGTATCCCAAAGGCAAATCCTTCACTCTTGTTGCATATTCTGATGCCGATTGGGCTGGATGCGTAGATGATCGCAAGAGTACTAGCGGCGGCGCATTTTATCTTGGAGAAAGATTAGTTGCTTGGCATAGTAAGAAGCAAGACTCAGTATCCCTTTCGACAGCGGAAGCGGAATATATTGCAGCGGCAACTTGTTGTACACAAGTGTTATGGATGCGGCAAATGCTTTCTGATCTAGGAGTTCCTACAACGGATCCTACGCCGATCCTTTGTGACAACACGAGTGCAATTCATATATCTAAGAATCCTGTTCAGCACTCTCGAACAAAGCATGTAGCAATTCGTTATCATTTTCTTAAAGATAAAGTTGCTGATGGAGAGGTCAAGTTGGAATATGTTCCAACAACTGAGCAAGTGGCTGATATTTTCACGAAACCTCTGCCAAAGGAAGTCTTCGAGTATCTCCGGAAAAAGTTAGGAGTTACTCACTCTCCTAAACCGTAGGAGTTGTGCTTGAAAGGGGGAGCAATGCATTCATTGAATATCCTATTCGCTCCTCGGTTTGGTCCCTTTGGACTTGTTGTCAAAGGGGGAGAAAGACTGAAGCTAGGAGAAAGCTATGTTAGAAGATGTTAGAAGAAGTTATGATATGATAACTTTGGAGCAATTGGTATCAAGAGTGTTAGAGATCTTGATTGATTCTATTTTTTTTAAAGACAAGGGGAGACTATGGTTCTGAAGAAGTATCATGAAGATCAACTAGTGTTCTAAGTGTGAAGTTCCAATAGTATTGCCAACAATTCCAAAGGGGGAGATTGTTGGAATTTGAGATGACTTGAGAAGTTCTTAGAAGTATTGAAGGAATTAATATCTCAAAGTATTGTTTTAAGTTGGAATTCTTGTCAACACATTGTCACAAACGTGATGTTAAAAGGCTGGTGTTGATAGAGCTTAATAGAAGAATCAAAGTTCAAACAGTTCAGGAATTCAGAATTCCTGAAGCAGAGTAGCCGGTCGACCGGCCTCTTCATGCGGTCGACCGAGAAAAGAGAATCCTGCAGAAACAGATTCAGGCACCTCTCAGTTATTTTCGTGACACAGTGTGTCTTCGGTCGACCGGGACCCCAGGATGTCGACCGAGCTCGATAATTGACTGATTCCAGACAGTGTATGATGTCGACCGAGCACGGGATCAGAGTTGCGCAGAAACAAAAGTCTTGCACGAAAATTCAGCACTCTTATCTAATTTGTTTGGGACTCTTTCTAAACGAATTGTAGCCTGTTTTGAACACAATTAAGGGTTAACATAACCTATAAAAAGGTATGTATGGGTCGTTCTAAATACACACCAGAGAGAGAGAAAGAAGAGAAGAGAAGAAAGAAGAGAGTGCTGGTGCTGTTGCTGTATTGCTGCATTATCAGACGTTTTCTACAGCAATTGTGGACGAGATTATGCTCCTGAAGATGGTGATTCGTCCATGAGTTAAGTGTCTCTCTTTATGCTTTAGATTTCAATTTGTAAGGGATTGAGAGAGAGAGAGAATTGTAGAGGGGAAGGGCTGTAGACAGAGTTAATCTTCTATTCTGTTTTTAACATCAAGTTGGTGCTTGGTGTTTGGGGTTTGGTGATCCTATCTGTGGGTGCAGATAAATTGTAAGGGGAGTAGGTGCTTCCTAGATAGTTGGTGCAATCTGAAACTAAGGGAGTCGGTGCTTCCTAGATAGTTGGTGCTATCTGAAACTAAGGGTTGGTGCTCTTTGTCGTTGGTGCGACTAAATATATTCAGACCTGTACCGGATCGGTGTTCAGACGGTTTTGATCCGTGGACGTAGCCTTTTGGTGAACCACGTTAAATCTGGTGTCATTGTGTGGTTTGACTTGTTTTGTTGTTGAATTGGACCTGGTTTTAGAAATCACTGATTCACCCCCCTCCCCCTCTCAGTGATCGCGATATCCAACAGACTTAAGCTAGGAGAAAGCTATGTTAGAAGAAGTTATGCTATGATAACTTTGGGGAGATTGGTATCAAGAGTGTTAGAGATCTTGATTCTGTTTTTTTTTAAAAGACAGGGGGAGACTATGGTTCTGAAGAAGCTTCATGAAGATCAACTAGTTTAATGTGTTCTAAGTGTTGAAGTTCCAAAAGTGTTGCCAACAATTCCAAAGGGGGAGATTGTTGGAATTTGAGATGACTTGAGAAGCTTTATAAAGAATTGAAGTGATTAGTATCTCAAGCATTGTTTTGAGTTGGAATTATTGTCAACACAATGTCACAAGCATGATGTTAGTATGTTGGTGTTGATAGAGCTTAAAAGAAAAATCAGAGTTGAAACAGTTCAGGAATTCAGAATTCCTGAAGCAGAGTGTTCGGTCGACCGGGCACCCCATGCGGTCGACCGAGCAAGAGAAACCTGCAGAAAAAAGTTTCAGGTAGCTCCCAGTTATTTTCGTGACACAGTGTGTCGTCGGTCGACCGGGACCCCAGGATGTCGACCGAGCACGACAGTTATCTGCTTCCAGACTGTGTATGATATCGACCGAGCAAGGCAGGATGTCGACCGAGCACGGGAACCAGAGTTGCGCAGAAATTAGAAGTTGTGCACGAAAATTCAGCATTCTTATCTATTTCGTTTGGGACTCTTTCTAAACGAATTGTAGCCTATTTTGAACACTCTTAAGGGTTACCATAACCTATATAAAGGCATGTTTGGTTCGTTTTTAATAAGACACCAGAGAGAAAGAAGAGAAGAGAAAAGAGAGAAGAAAAGAGAGAGTTTTGGAGAGAAGAGAGTGCTGTTGCTGTGTGCAGTATTGTTAGAAGTTTCTACAGCAAGTGTGGACGAGGATGTGCTCTTGAAGATGGTGTTTCGTCCATAAGATAAGTGTCTCTCTGTTTATGCTTTAATTTTCAATTTGTAAGGGATTGAGAGAGAGAGATTGTAGAGGGGAAGGGCTGTAGAAAAAGGTTTCTACTTTAATTCTGTAGAACATCAAGTTGGTGCTTGGTGTCTGGGGTTTGGTGATCCTATCTGTTGGTGCAGATAAATTGTAAAGGGAGTCGGTGCTTCCTAGATAGTTGGTGCTATCTGAAACTAAAGGGAGTAGGTGCTTCCTAGATAGTTGGTGCTATCTGAAACTAAAGGGAGTAGGTGCTTCCTAGATAGTTGGTGCTATCTGAAACTAAGGGTTGGTGCTCTTTGTCGTTGGTGCGACTAAATAGATTCAGATCTGTCCCGGATTGGTATTCGGACAGTCTTTGAACCGTGGACGTAGCCTTTCGGTGAACCACGTTAAATCTGGTGTCCTTGTGTGATTTGATTTGATTTTGTTGTTAAATTGGACCTGTTTTTAAGGAATCACTGATTCACCCCCCCCCCCCCCTCTCAGTGATCGCGATATCTAACAACTTCCACTCGGAGTCAGCATTGAAACGGCCACGAAGTCGAAAAGGCTTGATCCAATTGCTGCCGTCACAGCTAAAAATACCAAGGCCCACCGGTCTCAAATCGACCGACGGATAATCAGAACGCTGGTAGCCGCTGGATGGCATCAACAGGTCCATGTCAACAGGCGACCTCTCCGTATATCCAGGAGAACCGCCAACAAAAACCCCGGTCTTGATTACATTTGTCCTTCTCACCCAGCTTGGAGGATCTTCCCTCTTAGAGCACGTGGGGGCAAGGCTCATGATCGAGACGGTGCGATCAAACGTCGACCGGGTAGCAACAGTCTTCTTCTCACCATCTGCTGTGAAAGAAAACTGAAAACACCTCCTCTGGTATGTCATGTCATCAGGGACGGCATCACCAAAGAAGAAGGTAGGCTTGGGTAAAACACTCTGATCTTCCATCACCCATGGACGACTGCTTACCATGATCTTATAGAATTCCTCTCCCTTGAGAGTGATCAGTCGCTGCCTCATCTCATCTCTGTTGAGGGAGTCGCGCTCTTCCAGATTTCTCTCAAGAGATCCAACCTCCTCCTTGCTTTTATAGAAGAGAGAAAACCAAAGAAGGAAATAAGAAAGAGGTAAGTGTTACTATTTAGTAACCTTACCAAAAGAAAGAGATTAGAAAGATTCTTTCCCAAAAGAAAGATATCTTGAGGGATTCTCTCCCAAAAAAGAAATCAATGAGAGATTTTCTCCTAAAAGATAGGATCAATGAAGGATTCTTTCCCAAAAGAAAGATATCTTGAGATATCCCATCCCAAAATAAAGGGAACATGAGAGATTCTCTCCAAGTAAAGATATTCTTAGATATTCTCTATCCAAATGAGATATTTTTGGATATTCTTTACAAAAATGACACCATATGAGATCTAAGCCATTTCAAAAGCTTAAGGTCCCATGGGTTAGCCCATATGAGCCAGGTTTGACCACCTAGGCACAAAAAAAAAAAAAGTTGGGCTTTTAGTCAAAGAGAAATCCCTCTTACCAAGAGCATACAAAAATGGTTCCATGCCTCTTTTGAGTTGATTCAACCATACAAAGAGAATTCCAAGCCCCATGAGCATCCAAAAATCAAACCATCCAGCCTCATATACCAAATTGAGCCAAAATCTTGAAATTGACATTCCACAAAAATCAAACCAAATCATGGCCCCCTAACTTGCCACATACAGCTTGTTAGGTCACAAGACCAAAACCAAAAACCAAAACCTGATCCCCTAACTTGCCACATATAGCCTGTTAGGTCACAAGATCAAAACCAAAATTGGTCCCCCAACATTCCACATACAGCTTGTTGGGTCACACGATCAAAACCAAACCCGACCCCCTAACCTGCCACATACAGCCTGTTAGGTCACAAGGTCAAAACCCAAATCCACATCCCTGATGTCATCTTCAAAACTTTGCCTCGAGATGGTACGTGATCCCTTTCACTACCATAAAATTCCCCTGGAAGCTCAAAAGGCTACAAATACCAAAAAGAAAGACTGCTCATAGACTCTTGGTCAAGTCACAGGCTCTCCTTCAAAAATCTTCGAGGCACATCGACTACAAAAGTTAAGCAACTCGTCGCTGTACCTCGAGGGGGCATTTGTTGACACCAAAAATGTCACTTTGCCTCTTCAAGATCTAAAGAGCTACATGAAGTCGCAACCTGCCATAAATAGGCAATGCTACTTTCAAAAAATCAAATCTTGTCAGAATCAAACAAAAACTGCAAGATCCTTCAAGACAGCCAAAAGAGGAGTACACAAGAAGTTTCGGGCCATTTCAAAATCATTTGGCTTAACTTCGCTTCTCCGACAGTCGAAAAGGAGCTCTCGGCGGTGAAAGCATTGGAGACACTAAATCTTCGATCAGAGCCGATGGATGGTCTCAAAATACATTCGAAAGGCTCCACGTCAAGTTCCTACATCAACCCTTGAACAGCTAAATCAAGCCTCTCGGCAGCAAGAACCGCCGAGGCCATCACTCATCAGATAGAGCACATGGACGGCTTCAAAATGCTTACAAGGGGCTGCACGTCAAATTTCAGGTCATTTCGACAACATTTGACCATAGTTTGACGCTCGGAAGCCAAATCAGGCCTCTCGGCGGCAAAGCTCTCCGGGACCATGGTTTCCAAGACAGAGCCTATGGATCATCTTAAAATGACTCCAATGGGTTCCCTGTCAAATTTCAAGTTAATCGGACATCGGTTGACCGCACATCAAACCGCGACATCTTCATCGCGACAAAAGCGAGTCTACTGGTGATAGGACCCCAAACGGCTTCAAAACTCAAACAAAAGCCTATGGTTAGTCTTATTTATTTCTCAGGAGGCTTCACACCAAATTTGAGGTCATTCCGACATCGTTTGTCCCAGTTTCAGCTTCTGACGGAAAATCGGCAGCTCTGCGCGACAAAGTCTTCGGCTTTCTCAAGAAATTGGAAACTTTGCAAAATAAAATGCAAGGATTCTCATCAGGTTTCCTACAGGGAAATCAAGCCAATAAATGGTCAAAATGTCAAGGAAAAACACAGAAGAAAAAAAGAATAAAAAAACAGTAAAAACGGACACAAAACGGGACAAAAAGGGGAAAAAAAACCCCAGGGTCGCAGACCCCTGTGATCCTGGCCCAGGGTCGCCGGCCCCTGCGACCCTGGAGCCCGGGATCGCCGGGAAGGCCCCGGAAACCCCGGTTTTCGCCTTTTTTTTGCGATTCGAAGCGTCCGGCCTCTGGTATTTTTCAAAACGCATACTTTTGAGACACCAAATCCTCTGACATCCGTCAAAAACACGGGTCAATCATCAAAAGTATCGAAAACAATATTGATCGCCACCCGGTCAACCAAAAAAAAGTGTGCTTTCTACCCGACCGATCGAGAAATCGACAGGACAGATGGCACTGACCCGCTGTTGGCAACCAACACCTGAAGTCACATGGTCATCCGATGTCGATCTACATGAAGATCCATCGATGATCATTACCAGAAGAATCCCAAAAGACGCGGCACGGCCCGCGACTCTTCAACTGCTCGGCGACCACTTAATGCGATTAATTGACTAGCTTTATTACAGTCATTAATCCATTTCTTTGGATGGACCAATCAGAAGCAAGCATCCGAGAGTTACAAGTCAAGAGATTCATGGCATTTAACCCATGAAACTCCTCCCATCATGGCGATTAAAGGCGATTAAATGCCCTCAATCTCCTCCGGCCAATCAGAAGCCAAGAAAAAGGAGTTACAAAATAAAGATTTAAATCCTATAACTCCTCCCATTATGCGGCTTAATGACAATAAAAGCCCATAAACCCTCCTAAATGGCTACCTAAAAGCCTATAAATAGGAGAGCTCTCCAAGAAGAAAGAGATCGAAGAAAAATCACAGACAGAGACACAGACAAGCACAGAAATTCAGAGAAGGAAAAGAGAGAAAACTCTGCGGAAATCCTACACCGACCACCGCTACAAGGTGACAAAAGTCCCTTGGGGGTACCCCCCCCCCCAAGGTCCTTGCCTTCTCCTTCTGCCTCCAAATGGCTTAGACGTGGCTTTTCAGCCCGTCTACTCGGCTTTTTATTGGACATAGGACCTCCTTTTGGTCTTTGTCCTCTAAAAACCTGAGGTTATAGCCAAGCCAAGCGAATCAATAGCATCCTCTGTTCTCATCTGCATGGATGATGGCGAAGCCCACATATGGCTTGCGACCGTCAATCTAAACGGGTCCCCCACAATCTCCTGAGAAGTTAGATCCTCCTTTTCTTGCTTTTCATTGTAGTTTGTATTTTTTCAAAAGAGACAAAAATCACAACTCTTGTCTTTCATTATTGATAAGGATTGTAAATCGGCTATAAACGCCAGAAACCGGTTATAAACGCCAAAATCGGCTATAAATGCCAAAAAATCGCCTTTCACGGCAAACCAAGAAAAATGTCTCTTTTCTTAAATATATGTGCAATGGAAAACTTGAAAGAAGTTGATTTCATTTTTACTTGCGAAGGTTGATCTCCGGATCACAACTTGTAATTCCAAGTAAAATAGAAAATCTGGCACACCCACACAAAAGAAATGTTGATGCATGCCTCTGCCCCCCGGTTACGAAAGGGTCGGACCCAACGGACTCCCACGTCCGCCGACCTCGGTAGAACCGAGCAGGAGCGCGGTCCATCACACAAGAAGTTTCAGGTCATTTCAAAATCATTTGGCCTAACGTCGCTTCTCCGGCAGCTTAAAAGGAGCTCCCGACGGCGAAAGCATCGGAGACACCATATCTTTGATCAGAGCCGATGGATGGTCTCAAAATACATCCAAAAGGCTCCATGCCAAGAAGAAAACAGCACAGATAGCAGAGAAAACACAACACAGACTGCAGAAAATCCGGAAACTCAGCTAGAAAAAGGCATCAAAGAGAGAAAACTCTGCGGAAATCCTACACCGACCACCGCTACAAGGTGACAAAAGTCCCTTGGGGGGGTACCCCCCAAGGTCCTTGCCTTATCCTTCTGCCTCCAATGGCTTAGACGTGGCTTTTCAGCCCGTCTACTTAGTTTTTTATTGGACATAGGACCTCTTTTTGGTCTTTGTCCTCTAAAAACCTGAGGTTATAGCCAAGCCAAGCGAATCAATAGCATCCTCTGTTCTCATCTGCATGGATGATGGCGAAGTCCACATATGGTTTGCGACCGTCAATCTGAACGGGTCCCCTACAATCTCCTGAGAAGTTAGATCCTCATTTTCTTACTTTTCATTGTAGTTTGTGTTTTTTCAAAAGAGACAAAAATCACAACTCTTGTCTTTCATTATTGATAAGGATTGTAAATCGGCTATAAACGCCAAAATCGGCTATAAATGCCAAAAAAACCGCCTTTCACGGCAAATCAAGAAAATGTCTCTTTTCTTAAATATATGTGCAATGGAAAACTTAAAAGAAGTTGATTTCCTTTTTACTTGCGAAGGTTGATCTCCGCAACACCACTTGCAATTTCAAGTAAAATAGAAAATCTAGCACACCCACATAAAAAATGTTGATGCACGCCTCTGCCCCCCGGTTACGAAAGGGTCGGATCCAACGGACTCCCACGTCCGCCGACCTCGGTAGGACCGAGCAGAGGCGCTGTTCCATCATGGATCGACGAGCTCTTAGACCAGCTTCTGGGTGCTCAATATTTCTCAAAAGTGGATTTGAGGTCAGGATATCATCAGCTTCGAGTCAGAGAGCAGGATATGCAGAAGACAGCGTTCTGTACTCGCTATGGGCTCTATGAGTTCCTTGGGATGCCGTTCAGGTTAACGAATGCACCAGCAGTGTTCATGGCTCTGATGAACAAGATCTTCACTCAGTACCTCGACAGCTTCACAGTGGTGTACATTGTCGATGTGCTAGTCTACTCGAAGTCCAGAGAGGAGCGTGAGCAGCATTTGACGACATCTCTGCAGTTTTTACTTTACAACCAGTTGTACGTGAAGCTCAGCAAGTGCGAGTTCTGTTTAGAACAGGTAGCCTTTGTTGGAATTTGAGATGACTTGAGTAGTTTGATGAAGCACTGAAGTGTTTAGTATCTCAAGTAATCATTTGTGTTGGAATTATTGACAACACAATGTCACAAGTGTGGTGTTGATAGTGTGGTGTTGATAGAGCTTCAAAGAGAAAACAGACTGAAACAGTACAGGAAATAAGAAGTCCTGAAGCAGTGTGGCCGGTCGACCTGGAACCCCACGCGGTCGACCGAGCATGAGAAGTCTGCAGAAAACAAGTCTCAGTTAGCTCCCAGTTAATTGTTGCCACAGTGTGTCGCAGGTCGACCGGGGACCCCACGCGGTCGACCGAGCACGGCAGTCATCTGTTTCCACAATGTGTCGCCGGTCGACCGGGCACTCCATGATGTCGACCGAGCACGGGAACCAGAATTGCGCAGAATCAGAAGTTTTGCACGAGAATTCAGGAAACTCTTGTATTTCATTTGGGACTCTTTCTAAACGAATTCTAGCCTAATTTGAACACTCTTAAGGGTTACCATAACCTATATAAAGGCTTGATTGGTTCGTTTTTAGTAGTACAGAAGAGAAGAGAAGAGTTGGTGCTTGGTGTTAGGGGTTTGGTGATCCTATCTGTTGGTGCAGATAAATTGTAAAGGGAGTAGGTGCTTCCTAGATAGTTGGTGCTATCTGAAACTTAAGGGAGTCGGTGCTTCCTAGATAGTTGGTGCTATCTGAAACTTAAGGGTTGGTGCTCTTTGTCGTTGGTGCGACTAAATAGATTCAGACCTGTTCCGGATCGGTGTTCGGACAGTCTTTGAACCGTGGACGTAGCCTTTTGGTGAACCATGTTAAATCTGGTGTCCTTGTGTGATTTGATTTGCTTTTGTTGTTAAATTGGACTGTTTTTAAAGGAATCACTGATTCACCCCCCCCCCCTCTCAGTGATCGCGATATCTAACAATTGGTATCAGAGCGTAAGGCTCCCTTGATAAGCTTAACACGCTAAGGGTGATCTCCTGTCAAATCACATGGCAACCAATACAGGGAATAAGAAAGCACCTTTGTTTGATGGTTCTAATTACTCCTTCTGGAGATCAGAATGCAGGCTTTCATTAAGTCACTTGGCTATGATGTCTGGGAGACCGTTAGAGTCGGTTACAATATTGCCATCGTACCCACTGATGCTCCAACGAAGAAGTTAGCAGACAATGACTCCAAGGCGCAGAATGCACTCTTTAGTGGCCTTGTGGACAGCGAGCTGGTCAAAGTAATTGCATGCAAAACAGCCAAGGAAATATGGGACAAGTTGAAAAGCATTCATGAAGGAGATGAGAAAATCAAAGAAGCAAAATTGCAAACTCATCGCTCTCAATTCGAGTCTCTTCGCATGGAGGAAAGCGAGAATGTTGACTCGTATATGCAACAAGTGAATGAAGTCACGAATGACATTCGTGGACTAGGGGAGGAGATTAAAGAACCAGTCATCGTAAAAAAGGTTCTAAGATCTCTTCTTCCCCGGTTTGATTCAAAAGTCTCAGCCATAGAAGAAGCCAAGGATCTGAATGAGTTTTACCATGGATGAGTTGCATGGTTCACTCACTGCCTATGAGATGCGCATAGGTAAGACGTCTTCATCTGATAGAGAAGCGGCCTTCAAAGTTCAGAAAAAGGGAAGAGAGACTGCTGGTCATGATGCTGATACTGATGATGATGAGCTTGAGGCTCAATTTGTTAGAAAGCTGAAGAAAGGAAGCAATGGAAAGTACAAAGGGAAGCTACCCTTTAAATGCTTCAACTGTGGCGGTATTGGTCACTTTGCTGCGAAGTGTCCGCTGAAAGAAAACAATGATGATGACTCTTATGTTGATAAGAGTAAATGGAAGAAAAATTTCAGAAAGAGGGGCAAAGCAAAAGGCTTCATCAGTCAATATAATGACAGCTCGTCTGAAACTTCAGTCGATGATGAATCAGCCGAGGCAACTGAAGCTCTCTTCATGGTTACTGTTGAAGAAGAAGAGGAGCAAGAGCCGGAAGAGGAAGAGGAGGCTGAGGTCAATCTTGAAGAAGAACTCATTGCCGCACTTGAGGAGCTTAGCATGGAACGAAAAACAAGTAAGAAAAATCTGAAACTTCTTCATGAATCTGAAAGTTTAGTTATTGCTTTGAAAACTCAAGTTGAAGAATATAAAAGAATGGTGGAAGTCCTTGAAAATCAAATAAGTATCAAAAAGGAAGAGGCTATGAAACTTGAAACTGAAATCGCTAGAGCAAAGGCTGAAAACTTGGAAAGTCGCCAAAAACTCAAAGTGCTCCAAGCAATTGAAGGGACAATGAAACTCAATGAAATTATGAAAGTTCAAAAGCCCTTCCACAATAAATTTGGTATTGGATTTGAGACCGGAGAATCCTCTAAAGCTGCACCTTCTTTGTTTATGAAACAAAGTGCCATACCTCTCATAGCTACAAAGCTTCAAATTCAGCCTAGTATTGAGATGGTCAAAAAGAAAAGGTTTGTGGAGTTTAACCAGCCACCTAAGAAAGGCAGAATGTTCAGATTCTATGGTTATTGCTATCATTGTAATAGATATGGACATAAAAGAGCTGATTGCAAATTCTATGTTAGAAACAGCCCGTTTGTGACTAGGAACCCTTTCTCAATCCTAAACGGCCACAAAATTGAGTGTTATAAGTGTTATAATTATGGACACTTGGCTAGGGATTGTAGGTTGCCTATAGCTAACCAATTTCAGGTTGAAAAGAAACCCAAGTTAGTTAAGGCATGGAGGGCAAAGAAAAGGGAAGACAATTCCAAGGAATCTCTCATTGTGCAAACGGCATTCAATGCACAAAAGAAGGCAACACCATGGGTCCTTGATAGTGGCTGTTCAAGCCATATGACAGGTGATAAGGAAAAATTCGTCAAATTACAGCACTATGAAGGCGGATCAGTGAAGTTTGGTAACAATGATGGCGCCAAAATCTGCGGAAAAGGTGTTGTTCAGCTAAAGGCAAACAAGATTAGATCAGACGACGTCTTATATGTGTCTGGACTGAGACACAACTTGCTTAGTGTGAGCCAGATCTGTGACAGAGGCCACGAAGTTGTCTTCACTAAGAATGGGTTTGCTATCAAGAAGTGTAGCAACGGCAAAACAGTGGCTACTGGATCTAGGACTGCTGGAAATCTCTATACATTGTCAGATGGAGCTGAAAAGACTTGCTTGATGAGTCGGACAGAGGAAAGTTGGTTGTGGCACAAACGCCTTGGGCATCTAAACTTTGATAACATGTCAAAGATTTGCAAATTAAAGGCTGTCAGAGGTATGTCTACAGTTGAAAAGCCTTCCAACCCCATTTGCGATTCTTGCCAAAAGGGAAAGCAAACGAGGGTAATGTTCAAGTCAAAGGAGCATCATTCAAAGAAACCTCTTAAGCTAGTGCACACTGATCTCTGTGGACCGATGCGAACTCAAAGCACCAATGGAGATAAGTATTTTATGTTATGCATTGATGATTATACTCGTATGATATGGGTATTGTTTCTTAAGCATAAACATCAAGCACTTGATCGTTTTAAAGTGTTTAAAGCACAGGTTGAAAATATGCTTGGAAAACGTATCAAGATTTTAAGGTCTGATCGAGGCGGTGAATTCACATCTGAAGAGTTCACTAACTATTGTGAGCACCATGGCATTCAAAGACAATATTCAGCCCCTAGAACTCCACAGCAAAATGGAGTTGTGGAACGGAAAAATCGCACCGTGCAAGAGATGGCTCGCACAATGCTAACTGAGAGTAAGCTAGCTGACAAATACTGGAAGGAGGCAATCCATACGGCTGTATACATTCAGAATCGATGCTTGATCAGGCCACATGAAGACAAAACTCCTTATGAGCTATGGTTTGGGAGAAAAGCGACAGTCAAGCACTTCAGAGTCTTCGGTAGCAAGTGTTACATCAAGCGTCTTGAACAAAATCCGGGCAAATTTGATGAAAGAGCTGATGAAGGTATATTTCTGGGTTACTCCTCATCTAGTAAGGCTTACAGATGTCTTAACAAAAGGACCAGAAAAATCATAGAAAGTGCCGATGTTAGAATTGATGAAAATCATGAATCAAAGAATGTAACTCATCATAACAGTCCAGTTTATGAGGACTCAAGTGAGATTGATGATGAAGTGGCTGAACCTAATGATTCTGAGAAATCAAAGGATGACTCAGAGGATGCTACACCTAGAAAGAAAAGCACTTGGGTAGAGCAACACCCTAAGGATCAAATCATTGGAGATCCTGAGGCCGGTGTTAAAACAAGACAAAGTGTAGTTAGCAATTACTCACTTGTGTCCACCATTGAACCCAAGACTGTGGCTGAAGCCAGTCTCGATGAAAGTTGGTTGAAAGCGATGCATGAGGAGTTAGAGCAAATTGAGAAGAACTCCACATGGGAACTAGTCTCTAGACCTACCGATAAGAATGTTATTGGTACTAAATGGGTCTTTCGGAATAAGCTGAATGAAGATGGTCAGGTCATACGAAACAAAGCAAGGTTGGTTTGTAAAGGCTATGCTCAAGTTGAAGGCATAGATTTTGAAGAGACCTTTGCACCGGTGGCTCGTTTGGAAGCCATTCGTATGTTTCTTGCATTGGCTGCATACAAAACCTTCAAGCTATTTCAGATGGATGTAAAGTCAGCCTTCTTGAATGGATTACTTGAAGAAGAGGTCTACATTGAGCAACCTGATGGTTTTCTCATTAGCAAAAATTCAGACCTTGTGTGCAAGTTGAAAAAGGCTATTTATGGGCTGAAACAAGCGCCAAGGGCGTGGTATGCAAGGCTGGACCTCTATCTCCGCAAGATCGGCTTTGGAAAAGGACTGGTTGATAGCAATCTTTATGTCAAAACAGAGTTGAGCAAACAGCTGGTTGTCATTGTTTATGTCGATGACATAATCTTTGGTGGCAATGATGAGGAAATGTGCAGGAATTTTGCTGAAGAGATGAAGAAAGAATTTGAGATGTCAATGCTTGGAGAACTAAAGTTCTTCCTTGGTTTACAAGTTCAGCAACTGAAACATGGTATCTTCATATCACAGATGAAATACATCAAGGAAATGCTGAAGCATTTTAACATGGAAGACAGCAAGCCAGTGAGCAGACCAATGACAACGAACACAAAGCTAAGCAAAGATGATAAGGGTTCGTCCGTTGATCACACCACTTATCGTTCTATGATAGGAAGCTTGCTTTATTTGACTGCTACAAGACCGGATCTTTTGCAAGCAGTATGTATGGTGGCTCGATTTCAAGCATCACCAACTGAGACGCACCTTACAGCAGTAAAAAGGATATTTCGATATCTAAAAGGTACCATGGAGCTTGGTATTTGGTATCCAAAAGGCAAATCCTTCACCCTTGTTGCATACTCTGACGCCGATTGGGCTGGATGTATAGATGATCGCAAGAGTACAAGCGGTGGTGCATTCTATCTCGGTGAAAGGTTGGTGGCATGGCACAGTAAGAAACAAGATTCAGTATCCCTTTCTACAGCGGAAGCAGAATATATTGCAGCGGCAACTTGTTGTACGCAAGTGTTATGGATGCGGCAAATGCTCTCTGATCTAGGAGTTCCGACAACGGATCCTATGCCGTTCCTCTGTGACAACACAAGTGCAATTCACATCTCTAAGAATCCTGTTCAGCATTCTAGAACGAAGCATGTTGCAATCCGCTATCACTTTCTCAAGGAAAAGGTTGCAGACGGTGAGGTAAAGTTGGAATATGTTCCAACTACCGAGCAAGTTGCTGATATCTTCACAAAACCTCTGCCAAAGGAAGTCTTCGAGTATCTCCGAAAAAAATTAGGAGTTACTCACACTCCTAATCCTTAGGAGTTGTGCTTGAAAGGGGGAGCAATGTATTCCTTGAAAATCCTATTCGCTCCTTGATTGGTCCCTTTGGACTTGTTGTCAAAGGGGGAGAAAGTGTTATGCTAGGAGAAAGCTATGCTAGAAAAAGTTATGCTATGATAGCTTGGGGGAGATTGGTATCAAGAATGTGAAGATCTTAATTCTGTTGGTCTATGGTTCTGTAGAAGCTTCATGAAGGTCAATTGGTTCAAAGTGTTCCAAGTGTTGCCAACAATTCCAAAGGGGGAGATTGTTGGAATTTGAGATGACTTGAGAAGTTTGATGAAGCATTGAAGTGTTTAGTATCTCAAGTAATCATTTGTGTTGGAATTATTGACAACACAATGTCACAAGTGTGGTGTTGATAGTGTGGTGTTGATAGAGCTTCAAAGAGAAAACAGACTGAAACAGTACAGGAAATAAGAAGTCCTGAAGCAGTGTGGCCGGTCGACCTGGAACCCCACGCGGTCGACCGAGCATGAGAAGTCTGCAGAAAACAAGTCTCAGTTAGCTCCCAGTTAATTGTTGCCACAGTGTGTCGCAGGTCGACCGGGGACCCCACGCGGTCGACCGAGCACGGCAGTCATCTGTTTCCACAATGTGTCGCCGGTCGACCGGGCACTCCATGATGTCGACCGAGCACAGGAACTAGAATTGCGCAGAATCAGAAGTTTTGCACGAAAATTTAGGAAACTCTTGTATTTCGTTTGGGACTCTTTCTAAACGGATTCTAGCCTAATTTGAACACTCTTAAGGGTTACCATAACCTATATAAAGGCTTGATTGGTTCGTTTTTAGTAGTACAGAAGAGAAGAGAAGAGTAGAGAGAAGAAAAGAGAGAGTTTTGGAGAGAAGAAAGTGTTGTTGCTGTGTGCAGTTGTGTTGCACGTTTCTACAGCAAGTGTGGACGAGAATGTGCTCATGAAGATGGTGATTCGTCCATAAGATAAGTGTCTCTCTGTTTATGCTTTAATTTTCAATTTGTAAGGGATTGAGAGAGAGAGATTGTAGAGGGGAAGGGCTGTAGAAAAGTTCTCTACTTTTATTCTGTAGAACATCAAGTTGGTGCTTGGTGTTAGGGGTTTGGTGATCCTATCTGTTGGTGCAGATAAATTGTTAAGGGAGTAGGTGCTTCCTAGATAGTTGGTGCTATCTGAAACTTAGGGGAGTCGGTGCTTCCTAGATAGTTGGTGCTATCTGAAACTTAAGGGTTGGTGCTGTTTGTCGTTGGTGCGACTAAATAGATTCAGACCTGTTCCGGATCGGTGTTCGGACAGTCTTTGAACCGTGGACATAGCCTTTTGGTGAACCACGTTAAATCTGGTGTCCTTGTGTGATTTGATTTGCTTTTGTTGTTAAATTGGACTGTTTTTAAAGGAATCACTGATTCACCCCCCCCCCCCTCTCAGTGATCGCGATATCTAACAGTCTTCCTAGGACATATCATCTCCAAAGGCGGCCTAGCAGTGGATCCAGCAAAGATAGAGGCAGTAGTGAACTGGGAGAAACCGAAGAATGTCACACAAGTTCGGAGTTTCCTTGGCTTAGCAGGCTACTACCTTAGATTCGTCAAGAGCTTCTCTTCGATTTTAGCCCCTTTGACCAAGCTGACAAGGAAAGATGTACCGTTCGTGTGGACAGATGCTTGTGAGGACAGTTTCCAAGAGCTGAAAGAGAGACTGATGACAGCACCGATCTTATCTTTACCTTCTATTACAGGGGGCTTCATTGTCTTCACCGATGCTTCAGGGACTGGTCTTGGTTGTGTTTTGATACAGGAGGGGAAAGTCATTGCCTACGGATCACGCCAGCTAAACGAACACAAGAATAAGTATGCTACTCACGACTTGGAGCTTGCAGCAGTCGTGTTCGCATTGAAGATTTGGCTGCACTACCTCTACGGAGAGAAGTTCGAAGTCCATTTAGATCATCGCAGCTTACAGTACCTGTTCACTCAGTATGATCTCAATAACCGTCAGAGGCGTTGGATGGAGTACATCAAGGATTACGACTTCCCTATCAAATAACATTCGGGTAAAGCGAATGTCATAGCAGACGCTTTGAGCAGGAAGACCGCCCTAGTCGGTTTCTTAGCAGCAAAGGGTGTGTGGACTGATGTCTTTAGTGACTTGGATGTTCAGTTTCAGCCGCTCAGCGACAGAGTTATGCTTGCCACCATGTCCGCATGGGAGCCAGAGTTGCTTGGAGAGGTCAAGGACAGTCAACGCAGCGATCCCAAGATTGTCAGAGTGATCGAGCAGATTGACCAGAGGCCAGAGTTCAGATTGATTAGTGGAGTGCTCTACTATCAAGACATATTGTGTGTACCGGACATTCAAGAGCTGGCGGACGAGATCTTGGTAGATGCACACCATAGCAGATATTCGATTCACCCAAGCAACACCAAGATGTACAAGAACCTGAGGAGCTACTACTAGTGGAACAACATGAAGAAAGAGATTGCAGGCTATGTTTCTAGATGTTTGACGTGTCAGCAGATCAAGGCAGAACATCAGAAGCCGCCAGGGCTACTTCATCAGCTCGAGAATCGAGATACCTCGGTGGAAGTGGGAGCACATTACCATGGATTTTATTGCAGGACTTCCAGAGACCAGGAGACTGCAGTGATGGCATTTGGGTGGTCGTGGATCGATTGACCAAGTTAGCTCATTTTTGACCAGTGTCGATGAGAGCAGGACTCGACGTCCTTGCTAACTTGTATGTGGACAGGATCATCTCATTATATGGGGTTCCAACTTCGATTGTTTCAGATAGAGATCCACGCTTCACTTCTCACTTCTGAGAGAGCCTACAGCAGGACTTGGGTACCAAATTGAGCTTCATCACAGCCTACCATCCTCAGACAGACTGGACAAACCGAATGCACCAACCATACATTAGAGGATATGTTGCGAGCTTGCATCCTAGACTACAAGGAGAATTGGGAGGATTCATTGTCACTTTGTGAGTTTGCCTACAACAACAGCTACCATTCGAGCAACAAGATGGCACCGTTCGAAGCTCTTTATGGCAGGAGATGCAAGACCCCAGTCTGTTAGGAAGAAGTTGGTGTCAGGAGTTTCCATGGACCGTCTATCGTCGGCGACACCAGTGAAAAGATTCGTCAGATAGTGGAAAACCTGAAGATCAGCCGCAGTTGGCATAAGAGCTATGCAGACAACCGGCGTAGACCACTAGAGTTTCAGAAGGGAGACCGTGTGTTCTTGAAAGTTTCCCTAGCTCGAGGCACCCTCAGATTCGGTGAGAAGGGCAAGTTAGCACGGAGGTACGTCGGACCCTTTAAGATCAAGGCCAGGATCGGAGAAGTCGCCTACAAACTTCAGTTGCCAGCAAAGTTATCAAGTGTGCATGACGTCTTCCACGTCTCGATGCTGAAGAAGTATGTGGAAGACCCTACCCACATTTTGCACCACCAGCCACTCGACATCCAGCCCGACACAACCTACATCGCCAAGCCAGTCGCCGTCATCGACGCCAAAGAGAAGGTGCTTCGGAACCGAATCATCCAGTTTGTGAAGGTTCAGTGGGAGCATCACACACCGGCTGAGGCTACTTGGGAGCTACGCGATCAGGTGGCGAGAGATTATCCACTTCTTCTACCGCAAGTATGTTCTTACTTTATTTTTACATTTGGGGACCAAATGTTTTTAAGGAGGGAGGAATGTAAGGCCCCACCCCTTGTGGGCCCTCATTTTGAGTTTGATTACTATATTTTAGCCTAAGTATATTTAATTTATGGTAATTATGGGGTTTAGTAAGGGTAAATAGGTATTTTCCTAAGTTTTAGCTAGAGCAAGTCTAATTGTGTAATTAGTAGAGTCAATAGGGTGTCATTTGATATTTTCTAGAGTTTGTTAGTTTGTTAGAGGCCCTAGCTAGAAATTAGTAATTACTATAGGGGGGTATCTACTAAAGAAGCTTCAAGATTACCACCCAAAGACCAAACTACCCTCAACCCTAACCCTAATCCTATTCTAACTAAAAAGGGCACTTTAGTCCCTTGCCCAAACCCCCAACCTATATAAACAAACCCCCTATTGCCAAACGTAGCTACTGTTCATCTCTCTCTCATTCCCATCTCTTTCTCTCTTCTTCCCTCATTTCCCTCCAATCCTCCCATCTCCCTCCCTTCCTCTCTCTCTAACTCTAAGAAGAAGAAGAAGACGAACTGCTACCGCTGCAACTTATATT
Source organism: Litsea cubeba (assembly GCA_012931725.1). Lineage (NCBI taxonomy): Eukaryota > Viridiplantae > Streptophyta > Magnoliopsida > Laurales > Lauraceae > Litsea > Litsea cubeba. The sequence continues at coordinate 32,783,094 of CM022946.1, forward strand.
AGGATTTCTTTCTTTCCATCTCAGTCATCTCTTCCCCTTCTTCACATCAAGTAAGTACCCACTTCTAGTTCCGTTTCATTGGAAATTCTCTTTCATCTTTCTAGATCCCTTCCTTATAGATATTCTCTGGTGGAAATGGGTATAGGAGTAGATATCTCTTCTAGATCTGGGCTTTGGACTGGTTCTATGTCTGATGAAGACCCTATATTTGGGATTTTCCTTTTTACCGGATTGGATCTCTGTTTTCTTTCTCTTCCTTCTGCAATTGATCAAGGCAAGTGCAATATGCTTATTTAATATGGAATGAGTGTTTATTGTTGTTGATTCTCTGTATTTCTATTTAGATGATGTTAGGACTGTTAGATTTACCTTTGAGCATGTTTTCATGGTTGATCGGCCATTGATGGATGGGTTGATCTCATTTGGAAGATCAATGGCCCATGGATTGGATGGTTGGGTGTATATTGGAGTGCTTTCTTATTTCTGGATGTTTTTGTGGAGTTTGGATAAGATTGGTTGAGTTCTGGTTGGAGAAGAAGGGAACCGGAATTCTGGAGTTGTAGAGCGTCTCTGTGCCTTGCTGACCGAGATGAGCTCTCTGCCCCTATTGGCCGAGATTGGCTCTCTCAGCCAGGTTCACCGAGGTCAGCTTGTTGTGGATAGACTTGGATTATTGGAGAAGGGAACCTGGGAAAGATTAAGTCTCAGTCATCTCTCCTTAGGCTCATAGCCCTGTGTGATCGATCAACCGAGCTCGACTTCAGGTTGAGCGAGCATACAACAATTCAGGAAAATGACCAAGACCGAGTTCTTCCTTTGGATCCAAGATCAAATGTTGGTCGAGACCATGTGTTGACCAAGATCAGATGTTGGCCGAGACCAGGTGTTCTACCAAGTACAATGCTCAGGCCGAGATCAGCGTTTAGGCCGAGCTCAGTGTCTTGGCCGAGCTTAGTGTTATGGCCAAGCTCAATGTTTTACCAAGCTCAATGCCTGACCAGGCTCCGTGCTTGACCGAGCTCAGTGCGTGGCCGACCTCAGTGCCTGACCGAGCTCAATGCTTTGCCGAACTAAGTTGGGTGACCGAGCTAAGCTTGGTGCTTTGCCGAACTGAGCTAGGTGACCGAGCTGAGTATTCGATTGAGCTCAAGTACTTAGTCGAACTCCGAGCTCGATTCTGAAAAGGTGGGATTCCAACAAGGGAGACTAGAACCTGGGACATCCCGTTTAGCCAGAACTTTCAATGTGCACGCCCAACTGCCTATGCTAGGGGGTTAGCCGAGCTCACAGGAATTTCTGGATGATCAGGCTTTGCCTGTAGGGTGTTTACTTCTCTGATCCCAGTGTGCCGAGCTGACCAACCAAGCCAGGAGGTCGGTTGAGCACACTTGTATAGTGACACTTCCTAGATTCTAATTTCTATTGTTGTGATCATGTGTGGGGACCATTGATCATCCAAATAGACTTCCATCACTGTGCCCAGCACGAGCCATTGGTGTGGCTCAACTTGACTCACGGGGCCCACTAATCAGAGTTCAATTTAAGTAATCTAAGATGATTCAACCTTTATATGTTACCAATGATGCTCGTAACTTTTGGAGCACCAAACACAGTATCTATTAGCATCTGAGGCTACATTTAAAGATCAAATTACCTGAGATAGACCTGAACCTGAAAGTGAACCAATTACTTAGGTTGGACTATTGATATTTCCCATTGATTCTTGTTCTTGGAGATTCTATTGCCCTTATTATTGTTTATACCTATTAATTAAATGAGAAATGGATGACCTGAACCTAGGACTACTTAGAAGTGACCTGGTGGTATGAATGGGTGAACATTAACCCGTGTCTGTGGCTAGGCGGGCCCTTTTATGGCCTAAGTTTGGATGTGGATTACCCTAAATTGGAGAGGTTGGATTGTATGGACATGTGACTCATTATGGATGTAAATGGATCATATATTATTGGAAATGGAATTGATATCTCATTTGGACTGTTGTAGACCAGGCCATGTATTTAATGGGCCTTGGTATAGATCCAATGATTGGACTTGGACCTGGAATGTGATCCATGGATTGTATTGGGTACTTGGACCTCTTAGGGATATTGTTAGGACCTTGTTCACGCAAGGCAAAACTTAAACAGGCATAGACCCTTATTGTTTCCTGAGTCGGCATAGACATTCACTCAGTTTATCTAAGCTCAGCCAGTTAGACTAATCATCACTTATATTGCTCGACTGCCTAGATTCTATATCATTGCTACTATCTTTAACATCTTTACCGTCTCTAGTCATTTTGATGCATGCATCCTATATTACTTGCATACTGTGACTTGCCAGTTCTTTACATTTGATCCATCTTGGTGTTTAGGTCCTGACCCCGAGTTCGAGGGCGATGCGAACGCACACGTACAGGCGCCCGTAGTAGGAGACTACGGATAGGGACCGGCCGACCAAGAGGTCGAGCCGGAGGTTGGAGAGCCAGCACCTGGGGTGTGAGCGAAATCTTATTTTGGGTTTTTTAGCGATATTTGTAGTGAGTTGGGTAACAATAGAAAATGTAATAAACCTTTTTTTATCACTTGATATTTTAGGCTGGACTTACAGCCCGTTCACATTTGATACATCTGATGATACCTTATGCTTCCACTACCCCTGTTATTGCTTCCGCTTTACTCTTTACTCTTCCGCAGATTAACCATTGATATTATATTGTTCAAAAAGTTTTAAATTGGACCTCACTGTGGACTTACGATCTTAGAAGTTCTCAGATTTTCCAGGAAGTAACACGCCAACTTCAGTACCTTGAAGGTTTACTCGGTATTCGGAATTGGGGCGTTACAAAAGGTGTGAGCTCTGAAATCACATTCTCAGGAGACGAAGTCTGAGAGGGTGATATCTCAGTGAAAGTTACTTGAGAAGAGGTAGCTCCAGAAGATATACTGACAGACGTGGTATGAGAGTTAGTGGCTTCGGCAGACAAGGCTTCAGATGGACTATCATCCCGAACTATCACATTGCAGGCAGCTCCGATAGGAGTCGTCACTAGAATGGATCGTTGGGAGTCAGACTCATCCTTGGATGTAAAAGGATCATCAATCCAGCAGTTTTCTCCATTTTCAGGAGTTGGGGGAAGAGGAACTTGGTGGTCTTTAGGGACTTCTGGTTTTTGATTTTGATTGCAAGGAAGCTCGTTGATGCGATCTTGCTTTTGTTCTAGGGCAAGACGCCGAAAGATCCTCGTATATTCTTCAAGATCAGGCATATGAGACAAATCTTCTTCTTCGTCTGCTCTTTGTGGTTCAACATGGTTGGGTTCCACTAGAGTAATGGTGGGTACTGGGTCAACATCATTTTGTTGAATAGCCTCCTAGTCTCATTCATCATCAGACTAGAATTCTTATGACTGTAAGGGGTTATACCAGATTACTAGCAGAAGGTGAGTTTCAGGAACTCATTCTTCGTCGGAGAGGTATTCTCCTATTTCAAGGGATTCCTCCCACTCGTCGATGTCGCTGAACTTGTATACATTCATGGAGAATCTAACTACCGAATTGTAAGAGTATGAAGCTCCCTGCGTGGTTTCATTTCTCAATTATGGCAGCATGAAATCACTAAGAGTGAATTTTCTTACCCCCTTTGAAGTCTCTGGAAGGGACTTTCTTGTTGCCCCCCAGTGAAGTAGTAGAGGAGGCCTCTGCCTTTTCATGGACTTCTTGTTTTGGCTGGGTCTTCTCTTGCCGTTTGAGCTTGAGGAGATGTTTCGTAGCCTGCCTTCGCTGTTAAGCTGTCGGCTTTGTTTTGACAACTTCCTAGTTTTCATCTTCTAGGAGATCGAGATGTACCCATATGGGATGTCCGTCTGGTGTCGGGCAAGGAACCAGCTCTAGGAATGCTTGAATTCTGTTTATCACCTTGAAGGAAGTAGTGATATTCTTTTTTGATGATTTTTGTGTTTGTCCACATGACACCATGTTGACGGAGGCAGACCCGTAGTTTTTGTCGAAGGTGATGAATCCGTTTTTCCACATCTTGTTTATCTTCTATCTCCTAACGAATCATTAATTGAGAGGATGCGAGATCATTTGGTGGTATGGACAGTACCAAGGATCGTTGGTTTTGCCAACATCTCCCGGTCTTTTGGGATCAGGCAAGGTGAGCTTGCCATTTGCCACGAGAGCCTCGAAGATTTCATCAACATCTTCATCGAACGAGTATTTCTTTCCTGCTCATTCTTTGAAGGCATAAGAGAGTTCAGGTTTCTTACCTTGAACTTTGTTTTCAGCTTTCTTTGGTGGCTGAGGAGCTGACTTGGTTTTCACATTGAGGACCTCTTTTTTTTGTTTTGAGGTTGCAATGGCAGTTATTTCTTTCCTTAATGATTTCTGACTATTGAGGTCCTTGATCACCGTTTCAGCCTCCATAGAAGCTTCCAAGAGTTCCCCAGGCTTTTTGATTTGTTGCCGATGATCATGGAGCAGATCCTTACTCTCATGTTGTTTCGGCAGATGTCGACCAGTGACGCTTGAGGCAGTACATATGAACATTTGTACGCCATTGCTTTTCACTTGTGAATGAAGTTGTATGTTGACTCATTCTCCCCCTATTTTAGGCTGCAGAGTTGAGCCATTGTAGCGAGATGATTCTTACCTTTGAAGTGAGTCAGGAAGCGAGTCTAAGCAAGGCCCAGTTTTGGATGGAGTCCTCCAGCAGAGTGGAGTACCAGTCAAAGGCCGTACCTATTGACACAAAAAATATCACTTTGCCTCTTCAACATCAAGAAGGCTACATGAAGTCGCGGCCAACCACAAATGGGCGATGCTACTTCTCAAAAAATCAAATCTTATCAGAATCAAACAAAAACTGCAAGATCTTTCAAGACAGCCAAAAGAGGAGTACACAAGAAGTTTCTATCCATTTTAAAATCATTTGGCCTAACTTCACTTCTCCGATAGCTGAATAGGAACTCCCGGCGGTGACAGCATCGAAGACACCAAATCTTCGATCAGAGCCGATGGATAGTCCCAAAATATATCCAAAAGGCTCCACGTCAAGTTCCGAGTCAAACCGACAACGTTTGACCTTACATCAACCCTCTAACAGCTAAATCAAGCCTCTCGGCGGTGAGAACCACCGATATCATCACTCATCAGACAGAGCGCTTCAAGATGCTTACAAAGGGCTACACGTCAAGTTTCAGGCCATTTCGACAATATTTGATCAGACTTTGCACATATATTTAAGAAAATAGACATTTTCTTGATTTGCCGTGAAAGGCGATGTTTTGGCATTTATAGCGGATTTTTTGCGTTTATAGCCGATTTTGGCGTTTATAGCCGATTTACAATTCTTATCAATAATGAAAGATAAGAGTTTCGATTTTTGTCTATTTTAGAAAAATACAAAATACAATGAAAAGCAAGAAAAGGAGAATCTAACTTCTCAGGAGATTGTGGGGGACTCGTTTAGAACAGAGGATGCTCTTGATTCGCTTAGCTTGGCTATTACCTCAGACTTTTAGAGGACAAAGACCAAGAGGGGGTCCTATGTCCAATAAAAAACTAAGTAGACGGGCTGAAAAGCCACATCTAAGCCATTAGAGGCAGAAGGAGAATGCAAGGACCATGGGGGGTACCCCCAAGGGACTTTTGTCACCTTGTAACCATGGTCGGTGCAAAACTTTCGAAGAGTTTTCTCTCTTTTTCTTTCTCTCAAATTTTTTGACTGTATTCTTCCCGATTTCGAATTCTTTCATTCCTTCTTGGAAAGCTCTCCTATTTATAGGCTCTTGGTAGCCATTTAGGAGGGTTTATCGACTTTAATTGCATTTAAACCGTATTAAGGGAGGAGTTACGAGGTTTAATTCCTTTATTTCGTAACTCCTAGCCTTGGCTTCTGATTCGCTAGTGGATATTAAGGGCATTTAATCACCTTTAATCACCATGATGGGAGGAGTTTCATGTTTTAAATGTCATGAATCTTTTGACTTGTAACTCCTGAATGCTTGCTTCTGATTGGGCCGTCCAAAGAAATGAATTAATGACTGCAATGAAGCTAGCTGGTTAATTGCATTAAGCGGCCGCCGAGCAGTTGAAGAGTCGCGGGCCATGCCGCGTCTTTTGGAGTTCTTTTGGTGATAATCATCGATGGGTCTACATGCTAATCAACATCAGACACCATGTAACTTCAGATATTGATAGCTAACAGCAGGCCCGTGACATCTGTCCTGTCGATTTCTCAATCGATCGGCTAAAAAGTGCACTTTTTGGTCGACCGGTTGGCGATCAATGTTGATTTTGATACTCTTGAAGACGGACCCGTGATTTTGACGGATCTCCACGGATTTGGTGTCTCAAAAGTCTGCATTTTAGAAAATCACAGGGGTTGGAAGCTTCGAAACGTGAAAAATGACGGAAAACAGGGCTTTCCGAGGCGAATCCGGCGATCTCCTGGGCCAGGGTAGCGGGATGCGACCCTGTGGAAAATTATCCCATTTTGGTCCCGTTTCGAGGTCTTTTTTCATTCTTTTTTCTCCTTTATTTTTCTCAAAATTTTTGCACATCTATTGGCTTGATTTCCCTATAGAAAACTTGATGAGAATCCTTGTATTTTGGGGTGCAAAGTTTCCGATTTTCCGGGAAAGCCGAAGACTTTGTAGCGTAGAGCTGCCGATTTTCCATCAGAAGCTGAAACTGGGTCAAACGATGTCGGAATGACCTGAAAGATGAGGTGAAGCCTCCTGAGCAATAAACAAGACCAACCATAGGCTTTTCCTTGAGTCTTGAATCCATATGGGGTCATGTCGCCAGTAGACTTGATTTCATCGTGAGGAAGATGTCGCGCCTAGATGTGTGGTCAACCGATGTCCGATTGACTTGAAATTTGACAAGGAACCTATTGGAGTCATTTTGAGATGATCCACAGGCTCTGTCTTGGAAACCATGGTCCCAGGGAGTGCAATGGAAAACTTGAAAGAAGTTGATTTTCTTTTTACTTGCGGAGGTCGATCTCCGAATCACCAATTGTAATTTCAAGTAAAATAGAAAATCTAGCACACCCACACACACAAAAGAAATGTTGATGCATGCCTTTGCACTTTCTAGTGTGAAAGGGTCGTACCCCACGAACTCCCACGTCCATCCATAAGGGATGTGGTGGCTTGATCCCATGTTCTTTGAGTATATCATCTTCTTTTGCTTTGGCGATGATGTGGGGAACGTCCTTTTTAGTAAGGGCGCGTGGCTCATTTTCTTCTGCATTTTCCTTGTCATCTTGAAGATTCGGAAGAAGTTCATTGTTCACCGGATGCTGAAAGGCGAGAAGTAGATTTTCCATCAGAGTTTCAATCCTCTACTGGCCTTGTTCCAACTGCTGGATGCATCCGATCGCGTCATCTTGAGGTGGATTGCGAGGTGGCTTAGAATTTATAGCCAAGACGTTCATCCCTCGGGATTTGAATGAAGAAATTGTCCTGGTGACTGACCTGGGGCTCATTGTTTTTTACTTTTTTATGAAGAGCTTGAGGAAGGGTTACTCCGCTGTCCTTGGTAGGGGTGTAATGGTTCAGTTAACCAGTTATTTTAGGAAAACCATTAACAGAACCGTAACCGCAGTTTTCTGTATTTGAAAATCGTAACCGTGAAGACAAAAATCATAGAAAACCGAACCGTGGTTAACCGTATAAGACGGTTCGGTTACGGTTAATAACCATGGAATAATCTGATCATGCTTAATTAAGCCCTGCAGCATGTTTCAGCCAGATATTCACCATAGTGCCATAGTATTAATGTCTCAGTTTGCACTTCTTCAATTGGTTTTAATATACATTTCCACCTAACCAAACAAAGCCTAAGTTCTTTGTTACCCTCCAACTGTTTTACGAGAAGCTTGGTCCAGACAACAATAACTTCTTAACCAAACAAATCGGATTCAAACTGAACCAAAAGGAGTGCTGGATTACTCGATTAATCATGGGCCACCACATTGGTTTATCATTATTTCCACAAAAACAAAATCAAAGCATTCACTCAATGTACTAGAGGAAAGCTTGTACAGAACCTTCACCTTTTCACATGTAGAGTGAAACTTTACCACCATAGACAGCTCAATTCATACAGAACAACTTTCGCAGAATTTCCACCGGAAATTCTAAAACAAATCTACAGAATTGGGACTACACCCCTATAAAATTTCCATAGATAGTTCAGATCTGCACCTGAACTTCTATAGAACAACTTCACCTGTACAACATATCCACCAACATTCCATAGAAAATTATAACTTCACCTGTACATCCAAACCACCATCACTACATAGGCAACTACTTCACCAAAGTATGGATCGAACAAAAAACCACCAAAATTCAAAAATACCACCTGATTGTATGGAGTTCAGTAACCTTACAAGCAAAATTTTATACATTTGTTCAAAATACAACAACATATCATAGAAAGTTGATACAAGATTCACAACTTTACAGCTCAATTCATTCAATATTCAAACTGAACCAAAACACTCAAAATGAAAATAAAAAGAGAAGTTCTTCAATAATCTTACACATCTACAGGATTAAATCCCAAGAACTGTTCTAGTTTGAATAAGGAACTTATTAAATAAGAGGATTGATTAATATCTGGAGTCTTGGAAGCACATGCTTTTGCCTTCGATTGAACATAGCTTCAATTCAAACCTCATCAAAATCAACTTATGACAAAAAGAAAATCATTATTAATCATTTGATCTAATTTAAATTCACAACAAATTTGAAATAACATGAAATCTCAAGAGAATTAAGGAATGTTTTACCTAACTCCTCGAAGGCTTGAAGTCCGTCTGTGACATCTTCCAAATCATCTGCTACATTTGAACTTCGAAATCAATCTTGAGCAAAAATTAGGCATTCTACTGTCTTGGGAGATAGAGAACTACGATATGGATCCAGCACACGTCCTCCCATACTAAAGGCAGATTTCGAAGCAACAGTAGAGACGGGAATAGTTAGAATATCTCATGCAACTTGAGAAAGAACTGGTTACCTTGAAGAATTTACTTTTCACCAAACCAAAATATCAAAACTAGAATTGGCTTGAATTTTTTCACGAGGAAATTCCAAGTGTTGTTTAACTTCATTTTTGTCCACATCATTTTCTACTTCTGCATATGCTTTTCATATTCCTCCAGCTCATCATTTTCATTAAAAATGGGTTGGTCAACTTCCAATTCAGAATTAGCACTCGAAGATGAAGCATTAGAGGACTCAAGTTATTGGTACTCCACATACAAAGTATTAAGTGTATCCATTATCTTTTCAGTAAGCTCAACCACCTTGGAAGACTTAAGTTTGAAATAAAATCCATAACACCTATGTCACATATGTCAACTTGTAACGTGGATCCAACACAATAGCAATCAACAACATCATAATCATTTTCTCAATTGGTTCCCAATACTTCTGAAATTTCAATTTCATTTTGACAGCCATAGCTTTTAAACAAGGATCAAAACCAAATATCAAGGTATTCAATTTGTTCTCAATGGAAACGACGACATGAAAATACAAATGAGAAGTCACATATGAAGAACCAGACAACTTAGTTGTAGCATCATAGAATTTCTGTAAAAATGTGGTCAAGAGCCTATGGTCTTCCCGATCCTCGAAGGTAGGAGGTCCATCTACATCCTCAAGTTCCTTCTTAAATTTATCATCATCATCAATCATTCGATCAAATGCCTTTTCAAATTTAGCTGCAGTTCCCAATATCAGAAATGTAGAATTCCACCTAGTTGTAACATCCAAACACAACATCCTTTTACAATCTATTCCCTCATTCTCCACACAAGACTTAAATATATGTGCCCTTTGTGGAGAGGTCCTAGCATATTTCACAGCAGTCCTAATTCGATTTATGGCACCATCCAACTCATCCAACCCATCTTTTACAGTCAAACTCAACACATGTGCACAACAATTTATTTGAAAATATCGACCGCCTAAAATAAAACTGTCATTTCTCTTAAAGAATTTTATCTTTAATGGTAGTGTCATTTGATGTAGCGTTGTCAATAGTTAATGTGCAAAGTTTCTGAATTCCCTAATCAACCAAACATTCCTCAATCCTTCGACCTATTGCCTCACCTTTGTGACTAGAAATCACACAAAAGTTCAAGATCTTTTTGTGCAAATTCTAGTCTTTATCTATGAAATGAGACGTAAGGCACATATAAGAAAGGTTCTGATTTGATGTCCATGCATCAGTAGTGATACATATCCTTTGTTTACTTTTCAAAACCATACTCTTCGATTTTTTCTCTCTGCCCCATATAAAGCCATACAATCTTTAGCAATTGTAACATGTGAAATAGGTTTGAATAGGGGCTGCATCATGCTACAAAAGTGCCTAAACCGCTCATTCTCTACTGTTTTGAAAGGCATTTCATTTAAGTGGATCATTTTTTTCAAGTTCCTCCTTACAAACATCCTGACTAAATTTCCAAAGTGCAAGAGGATTCGCAATTTCAGCTCCACTACCAGATTTCATTATTGATGTAATTTTCTTTTGTCTCTGACTATTTGTATTTATATTTTTTGAAAACTTAGGACAAATTTTCAAATGATTCCTTATTGCACTAGTTCCATTAGCACTCAACCACTTACATGAGCATCACAATGGCCACAATGGAGTGTATACTGAATCTTAGGGTCATAATTGTCAGGTCTAGGAAAATGCTGCCAAATATCTGATTCTTTGTTATTTTTTCTTTTGAGAGAGGATACCTGATTATGACAGTGACTAACAGAGTGAGTTCCAGGTTGAGGAGCATCAGGCTGAGGAAGTGGAGTCTCAGGCCATACTAGACATGCAAATCTGACAATGAAATTGAACCAAAAAAAATACACTCAGAACAAAATAAAAAAAGATGGGGCTTTCAGATTGAACAAAAAGGACATTAAAATTGAACAAAAAAGAAGGACAATGAAATCGTTCCTTCATGAAATACGATTCTTCATTGTGACTAGTAGGGGTGTAAATAGATCGGATTGGTGCGGATTGTGCCAAATCCGTCACCAATCCGTTGCCAACAGATTGACGGATTTGGAATCCGTCACCAATCCGTTGATGTTAAAATCCGATCCGATCCGATCCGATCCGTGGAGGACCGGATCGGATCGGATTAATCCGTTCAATCTAATTTTAAAATAAAAATATCAAATATATTATAAAAAATCACATTTTGACCCTTTAAAATTTTTTTCTTATTTTAAATTTAGACATCTTAATTTATATTTAGACCTCTCATATAATTTTTTATTTGTATTTAATGCCAACGGATCGGATCGGATTGAATCCGCGGATTGAGGGTGAAATCCGCCACTGATCCGTAGCTAACGGATTACAAGATTTTCAATCTGTCACCAATCCGTTTACCTTCTGATCGGATAAAATCCACGGATCGGATCGGATCGGACCGGATTTCTTGATCGACGGATTTTTTGTACACCCCTAGTGACTAGGTGGTTTCAGTAGGCAACCACATTCATTAATGATTGAGTTCTAGTAAAAATATCTAAAGAAAACTGACAGAGGAGAAAAACCCAAATGTATGCATTTAACAGACAATATCTAAGCCAATCTTTCAAAGAAAAGACCAAACCTATAGACTTCAAATTAAAAAAAAATAAATTGATCAGTTCTTGTTGAATAAAATCTACCAAATGCAAAAGACAACTAACTTAAAAATGACAAAGAAGAGTATTTTGGGTTGTTTTAAAAAAAATATAATTATGCACAGATAATTAGAAAGTCTATTATAGGATATTGATCTAAATGTTCAACAGAAATTCCCAGAAAGAAATCTCAATTTCTTTTATTAGATGAAAAAAAAAGCTACAAACGCCTTAATCCCAGATATGAAAAGGATTAAACTATTAATCAAATAAACCCAAAAGCTAAAAGGCCAAAACAAACGCATTCTACATCTGATTCCATTGAATGGAAACAGAAATCAGTAATTCTCAAATAGATACATGGATCAGAGCCGCCAAAAGATCAAAAGTCAAAACTCAAGGAAAAGAACATCCCAAACCATAGAGAGAGAGGCGTCTTCTTCTTCTTTGTGCGTCGAGACAGAGAGAGAGCAATGGAGAAGGTGAATTGTGCTAGGATGGTTTTCCTGTGGGATCGAGAGGGTGATGATGCGCAGGGACGTGAGAGTGGGGTTCTGCAGTGGGTTTTTGCGTGAGAGTGGATGGAGAGGTGCGTGATGACGGAGATGAAGATGAGAGGAGGTTTGCGCATGTAATGGCAGCGATGGGGAAGATGGATGCTGGTTCCATGAGGAAGATGAAGTGGGCTGCGGGGTAGTGGTGTTGGTGGTTCTGCGCAGGCGTGGGCTGCTGGTTGTGGCAAAGGATGGCAAGATGCAGGCCTGTACGAGAGGGCCGTGGCAAAGGAGATGGCGACGAGTCCTGGGTGAGGCGATGGAGAGGAGAATCCGTGGGGAGTGGCGATGACTTGGAAATGGAAAGGTTTTTGCGCAGGGCACGCTGCGGCTGGGAGTTGAGACTTGAGAGGAAAAGGCTGAGAGAGAAAGGGCTAGGGTTTTGTTACAATGTTACTTATGTATAAGAAAATTTTCATTCAGCCCCTTATTTTTCTTCCTTTATTTGTATAATGGTACGGTTAACCGTGTGCGGTTAACCGAACCGTATTTTACGGTTTGGTTCGGTTAACCGCCGTGAGTTTTTATGGAAAACCGTAACCGAGTCGAACCATGTGGTTTTTGGATTTCAATAACCGTACCTGTAACCGAACCGTGTAACATGATTATTAACCGTGGTTCGGTTCGATTAGACGGTTTCTCGATTTTGTTTTACACCCCCAGTCCTTGGGTTGAAGGAGCAGGGGATTCTTCTGAATGTCTTCGTGTCCAGGAGACGCTTCGAGTCATCGGACGTCGGACATGGTTTTGGTTGCTGACTTTGGCGTCTTCTAGTTTTTCCAACCATATGGACAACAGCAACTTTGTCGGGTCTTTCTTTTTCGACCCATTTATGAGAGACTTGAAGTGTGGGATGCTGGGTCCTCTGGTTCTCTAGTCTCTTTTGTCGATACGACTTGCGGCAGCATATACGACGAGCAATTTGAGCTTCGGTCAACTCTGGCTGGGTTTTGGCAATGAAGGATGTGCTCCCTCGGGCGCAGCAGCCGAGCCTGTTTTCTTTGAATCTAGGCATGGACAGGATCCGGACCCGGTCCTTTGTCTGTCGCAGCGAAGTTTTGAATTTCTCGAGTTCAGCCCCTGTAGAGATGAAGGATCGAATTGAAGGAGTGTAGGTCTTGGTAGATTTTTGCAGAGGCCTTATGATGCATGATTTGATTTTGAGCCTGTAGGAATAAGCCGGCTCATGCTGGGTTGACTTCTTTGTCAAGTGGGAGACGGGTCTCTCCTCTTTCATGTAGGCAAGAGGGTAGAACTGGTTCTCCTTGAGTGGGCCACGTATGCTGGCTTTGTGGATGCTTGGGACCTTCTTTGTTTTGGCTGAAGATTTTGGGGACCAAGTCTTGGGATAGACCTGGTTGTCTGGAGGTTGAGGCTTTGCGGGGGTGCCGCGGGCTTCAGGTTTCTTGACGCTCGCCTTTGATGTCATGTTAATGACACGTTGAGAGACAATTTTCTGCTTTTTGACAGGCGCAGTTTCTTCTTTGGGAAGTGGGAATGGTCCCAGAGTCCTAAAGAAGATAGTCCGGGCAATCGAGGTCAACCCGGGGTTTTGAGAGTTACCGAGAAAGGTGACGCTTCGGCAGCTGACAGGGCGCTTGTGAGTGCGCGTGTTTTGCTTCTGTTGAAGCATGAGTTGGTACTTGTTCTCATCGAAAGTAATGGTCAACGAAGCTGCCACTGTTAGGTTCGAAATTTTTTTCTGAAACAAGACCACTTCCATTAGTAATCACAAGAATATAATGATCATAAATGGGAAAACTATGGTTTCGTCTTTTTAAATCGTTCAAATGTCATAGACCGACCCAAGTGACATGAAGAAGGCAAAAAGCTATGAAAGGTACAATTATTCTGATTGCAAGTGTGGTGGGCCCAGAATTAGCATTCTAGTGACTACTAGAAGCAATTCTAAACCTTAATTTCAACTTATCGAGAAGCAAAGCTTGCTCGAGATAAGTCGAATATAAGGTTGGAGTTACAAATACAGTGGACCCGAAAGGGCATACTAGTACCGCTAGGCACAAATGTTGGAGAGAACATGAGTGTCGGTCATGAATACAGTAGACCCAAAAAGGGTGTACAGTACCGCTAGGCACAAATATTGGAAATCGCATCCATGAGATGAGATTCTTTTTTTTTTTAAGGCCAAAATGGTATTCCAATCTGAACATAGGCTCAACATTTCTGCGAGCACCGATATCCGAAAAGGAAGGAACCAGAATTTCTCAAATCTGAATCCAAGAGTGACAGGAGTTTTTTTTTTTTTTTTGGAAGGTCAAGATCGGATTCGTCAAAAAGAGCAAATGGTATTCCGATTCGAATATAGGCTCAACATTTCTGCGAGCATCGATATCCAAAAAGGAAGGAACCAGAATTTCTCGAATTTGAATCCAAAAGCAACTGAAGGTTTTTTTTTTCGAAGATTTTTTTTTTGTTTTCGAAAAAAACAAATCTAAAGACGGAAGAGTACACTTAGGACTCCTAATCCGGTCTTATGAAACCTCAATCGATAGATTAGCCCCCAGGTAAGGGTAGGATTACTAAATGAACCCGTTTGGAGAACCCTTGCCTAGAACAGTCAAGTTGTCTCCATACTCTGGACAAGGCTTTTCTTGAATCAATCATGGTCAAAGAACGCAATTGGTGCAACCTTAGTGTTCTTCGCCTCTTTTTTTTTTTTTTTTGAAGATCCTTAATTAACTCATCAAAGAGAAATGATGACACATTTCACAATCCGAACCGGCTCAACATTTCTGCAAGCACATGGACGAAATGGAAAGATCAAAGTTTCTCAAGTTTGAATCCAACTTGAGAAATCTGAATTTTTTTTGTTTTTTTTTAAGATCTCTAACAGACTCATCGAAGAGAAACGATGGCCCATTCCTCTATCCGAGCTGGCTCACATTTCCGCGAGCACAGACCCAAAGGGGAACGGATCAAAGTTTCTCAATTTTGAATCCAAAATGAGAAATCTAATTTTCTTTTGAAAGATCTCTAATGGACTCATCGAAGAGAAACGATGGCCCATTCCACAATCCGAACAGGCTCAACATTTCTGCAAGCACATGGACGAAAGGGAAAGGATCAAAATGTCTCAAGTTTTAATCCAAAATGAGAAATCTAATAATTTTTTTTAGAAAGATGTCTAATGGACTCATAGAAGAGAAACGATGGCCCATTCCACAATCCGAACTGGGTCAACATTTCTGCAAGCACATGGACGAAATGGAAAGGATCAAAGTTTTTCAAGTTTAAATCCAACTTGAGAAATATATATTTTTTTTTAAAGAGAAAGAGTGGAAATAAACTCAAAGATAAAATATAATTTTCCAATAAATTCCTTCTCATTTTTTTAGATGCGAAATTCAACATAGGCCACCAACTAGAAAGTACCCAAGGAATCTAGAAAAAAAGTATAAGCACAGAGCAAAAATATGATATGCAAATATTTCATTTCTAAGCATCGTGTTCTCAAATGAACGAGTCCCACCGGTGTGCCAGCTTAATGGACCCGCGTTTGCGCTTACTGAGGTCGGCGGACGTGAGAGTCCATTTGGTCCAACCATTTCGCGGCCGGGGGGAAAGCGATCATCGACTTTTTTGTATGGGTGGGCCATATTTTCTACTCTACTTCAAATTGCAAGTGGTGGTCTAGAGATCTACCTTCGCAAGTAGAAAAGGAAATCAACTTTTTTCAAGTTTTCATTGCACATATAAAGAAAAAAGACATATTTTTGAATGTCGTGAAAGGTGATTTCATTTGTTTTGCCGTGAAATGCGATGTTTGCCGTAAAAGGCAATTTTTTTGCCGATTTTTCGTGAAAGGTGATTTTTGGCATTTATTGCCGATTTATAATTCTTATCAATAGTGAAATACAAGAGTTGTAATTTTTTCTCTCTTTAAACATTAGAACATACAATGAAAAGCAAGAAAAAAAAAATCTAACTTCTCAGGAGATTGTGGGGACTCGTTCACATTGACGGTCGCAAGCCATGTGTGGACTTTGCCATCATCCATGTAGATGAGAACAGATGATGCTCTTGATTTGCTTGGCTTGACTTAACCTCAGATTTTTAGAGGACAAAGATCAAGATGAGGTCCTATGTCCTATAAAAAGCTAAGTAGACGGGCTGAAAAGCCACGTCTAAGCCATGTAGACAGAAGGAGAACACAAAGGGCGTTGGGGGGAGTGCCCCCCAGGGACTTTGTCACCTTGTAGTGGTAGTCGATGCAGAACTTCAGCAGTTTTTTTTCTTTTCTGTGAAACTTTCTGATAGATTTTCCATCTGGATTTCGGGATCCGCTCTTCTTGGATTGCTCTCCTTTTATATGCCTTTGGTAGCCATTTAGGAGGGTTTATGGGCTTTAAATGTAATAAAGCCGCATAATGGGAGGAGTTACAAGTTTTAATTTACTTATTTTGTAACTCCTTTTCCTTGGCTTCTGATTGGCCGATTGAGAATTAAGGGCCTTTAATCGCTTTTAATCTCCATCATGGGAGGACTAGTTTTTTAAATCATTTATTGGTCCTTTTTTCGGGGTAAGCTTAGGCAGGCTATCATCATCCAAATCTAGCTTACATAATTAGGTTCTTTCATCTTACACAATGTTAGAGCAAAATATTGTGTTTTTTGTTTAGGATAAAAAAAGTTCCCTTTAATTGATGGTCAATGTTGTTGACTAAGACTTTTACATTAGTACAATGGTTATTCAATAAAAAATGGGGTGGTTACCTGCATTTTGAAAACCACATTGGCTAATTAAAGAAAAAGTCACCAGGAGCCCGGGTTTTGTGCCCGGGCTCTGGCACGGCTCCCTTGAGCCCAGAGCCCAAGCACAAAATCTGGGCTTATGCTCATGCATAAACTTGAGGTGCACATTTGTCCTTCTTCCACTCAAAATCCATTAGAAAATCATATTTGGAGGGCACACTTATTTTTCAAGAGGTGAAAGACAGTTGGAAAGTATTCCCAATAGTTTGTTTTTTTCACTTTTTCTATATTTGGTTATTTACAACAGTGGGAAAAGTAGAGTCCAATCCTTTGCTTTTACCAAAACATTTCACTTTATAAAATACAAATAAACTAAGCTAGTTTACCTGTTATTAACTTCTCACCTTACTCTTGACCTTCAAATTCTTCTTCTCCCTCCTTTCATAAATTATTTTATCTCATAAATGTAAAAGCTAACATAATTTAATTATTTTTTATATTGATTTGATATTTACTTTATATTTTTTTAATGATAAATTTTAAAACACCACCTCAGAAAGATGTAGCTGCTGTAGGGCTTTCTGAATATGACACACCGACCCTATTAGATCCAAGACTATATCGAAAAATAAAGTCCGATAAATATCTTCAACTCTTATATCTTAGGCAATGAAAATAGACGATCTGCACTTAAAAGAAAAAAATTTCTATATCATCTATTTGTTGACTCTAATTGCTAGCAATGTCTAATAAACTTCATCTTAAAGCCCTCTTGTTTCTTACTTAGGTAACGAACCCCACAAACTTGGTGACACCATATAGAACATTAGTTTATCAAGCATCAGGATCCAAATCCATATGTCAATCATCCATTTCGAGGCCCACTAGATGAAAAGAATCATCTGATTGCTGTGATTTTTATTTTAATGTACGAGCCATCCACCGTATGAACATCTTGACGGACGGTCCGTATGCATCGCAACGACCCAGTCTCCTAGATGGTTGGGAGCGTACACAAACTAGGAATTCGGATCCTTTGATTCTTACACATGCTTTGGTGAGACAACTGAAACTTCTCATTAAGTTTTACCTATTGAAAATCTAAACCATTCAAAACAAATTTCCTCTTTAATTTTGGATGGGTTGCAGTAAATCTCATTTCAATAAGAGTCCATTCCAATATAAGATTAAGCATATACAAAAAACATAGATAAAAAAAAAAAAAAAATTAATGTGTTGTATATCTTACCAATCATATGCTCAATCTTGTGACCGACCTAACTCCTATTAGAGTGAAGTTTGGAAACATCCCAAAAAAAAAAAAGAATAGGCATTTATCTTGACTGATTTAGTTTTTCGGTAAGCGGATCCCAGCTCTATAGATGGTTGGTAGTATCAACACAGGAGGCAATAAGTCCCCCACTTTCCAAATGACCAAAAACTGCCACTTCAAAAACAGATGAGAAAAAACGCTTGCTTGGCCTCTTAGTAGGAAGAAGGCTGAGGCCAACCCCACCAACCACCACCCCTCTCAGTCAAAACAGCAGCTCACCTGAAAACCATTCTTCCTCTCAACACGCCCTTTGAATTTTCCAAACAAAGCCCCAAACCACAAGCTAAAGTCTCCCCACTTTAACCTCACCACACACACCTCTCCCATGCATGAAACTGAAATGGAACAACGTAGCTGGCGTGTATAGAAACGCCTAATTTGGTGTGTTAGCTCATCTCATCTCCTTTCCTTGTTCTTCTTCCTCTCTATCTCTTCCTCCTCCTCTTTCTCTTTCTCTTGCTTCTTCTCCACTACTCTTTCATCCATGGAGTTACCTGTAAGGATCCCCGTTTGTGGCAATCAAAACACCCTCTACACCATCAAGGCCAATAGGCTCTCCTACCACATCTCCTGCAGTTGCACCAAGGAAGACACCAAACTAGTCCTTAACAAGGTGAGTTGCGAAGCAAGACCTGGGGAGCTCTTGGCGATTGCGGGTCCCAGTGGTGCTGGCAAGACCACATTGCTAGAGGTTCTTGCTGGAATGGTGCCACTGGCGCAGGTTTTGGGTCAAATTCTGATCAATGACCGGCCGATGGATGTCGAACACTTCCGGCGTGTGTCGGGGTATGTCACCCAGGATGACGCGCTCTTCCCGTTGCTGACGGTTGAGGAGACGCTCATGTACAGCGCACTTCTTAGGCTGCACGGTGGGCAGAAAGCTGCTACTGCTAGAGTGAGAGAGCTGTTGAAGGAGTTGGGTTTGGAAGAGATTGCAAGTTCACGAATTGGGGGTGATGGGGAGGGAGGGCGTGGTATCTCTGGAGGTGAGAGACGGAGGGTGTCGATTGGGGTTGAAGTAGTTCATAACCCAGCGGTGCTGTTGCTAGATGAGCCAACGTCTGGTTTGGATTCTGCATCTGCTCTTCAAGTAGTCTCCTTGCTGAAATCAATGGCCGCTGACCAAAGCAAGACCGTGGTCTTGACTATCCATCAGCCAGGTTTCCGAATTCTCGAGCTCATTGATCAGGTTGTGTTACTATCAGAAGGAAGTATTCTCCACCATGGATCATTGCGAGCTCTTGAGGCTCAGCTCAAGGCCGTCGGCCACTGTATTCCTAGGCATGTCAACGTGCTCGAGTTTGCAATTGACGCTGTAGAAAGCCTTCTGATTATAAAATCAGATGATAACTTGTTTCTTCCTAACCATATCAGTATTTTCGAAGAAAAAGAGCAAGAACATGAAAAGATGATAAAACCTAGTGACAATAATCCTGTTGAAATGCCTTTTTCTTATGCGAATTCTAGACTCGAGGAGGTCCTAATTCTAGGCAGGAGATTCTGCAGCAACATATTCAGAACAAAGCAGCTCTTCGCGGCTAGAACACTGCAGTCATTAGTGGTGGGTTTTGTGCTTGGATCCATATTCATGAAGGTTGGGAATGAAGGGGGGCAAGTAGCATTACAGACACGAGTCGGGTTCTTTGCGTTCAGCCTCACCTTCTTGCTGTCCTCTACAACAGAAGGTCTCCCAATTTTCTTGCAAGAGAGGAGGATTTTGATGAGAGAGACATCTAGAGGAGCCTACAGAGTATCTTCTTATGTTTTAGCCAATGCATTTGTCTTCCTTCCTTTTCTTTTGATGGTTGCTCTGTTATACACAACTCCTGTGTATTGGTTGGTAGGCCTCAGAAGACAACTTGATGGGTTTCTCTACTTCTCTCTGGTGGTCTGGATGGTCGTTTTGATGGCGAATTCCTTCGTCGCCTGCTTCAGTGCTCTGGTGCCGAATTTCATCATGGGGAATTCACTCATTGCAGGGTTCATGGGATCATTTTTTTTGTTTTCCGGGTACTTCATATCGGAGAAGAGCATACCTAGATACTGGGTTTTCATGCACTACTTGAGCTTGTTCAAGTACCCTTTTGAGGCTTTTATGATAAATGAATATGGTGGGGAGGAGAGAGGAAGGTGTCTGCAGAGGGAAGCAGGAGTATGCCTTTTAGATGGAGAAGGGTTCTTGAGGCAGCAGGGGTTGAAGGAGATTCAAAGATGGAGCAATTTGGGGGTAATGTTTAGCTTTATTTTTGGGTACAGGATCCTTAGTTTTTTAATACTGTGGTTCAGATGTTGCAGAATGAGAAAATAGAGTTCTATTCTTTTTCGTCTGCTATTTTTTTTTTATATCTGTATTATGAAATTCTATCCATCAGTCATACAATAAAAAAAAAAAGATGATCAGTCGGTTTGTTTTTACATTCTTGTTTGTATTGATGACTGTTTATTGGATGATCATTTTCTCTGTTCATTTAAAGAAAACTAAAATTGTTGGAAGGTTCTCTCTCAATAGTTCACAGACTCATCCCAAAAGGAAATTATAGTAAGGATGCTAAAACTCTAATCTAGATTCAAATCTGCAACTGTTGATAAAGAGAATTGAAAATTTTGAGCGCAATTCGAGAATATGTAAGTTTTTCATTGATTTTGTGTCTGAATATTGGGTCATGGACATGGTGAGAGTTTTTAGGTGAATCATGCCTTTTGGAACAGTGGTTGAGGATATATTTAGAATTTCAATTTGGTTATGAAGAAAATTATTGTTCTTTTTTTGGCAGATTGATGAAGTTGTAATTTTCTTTTAACAGTTCTTTTTTTTCCTCTTAAATATCATATAACATTTACTATGAAGTTTTTTCAGCAATGTGGAGTAGGTTAAAAATTTTGTTTGACAAATTAGAAAAATAACTTCTCAATCCTAAACACTAAACCAAAGGAGATTTATATTGTCCAAACTTAGTAAAGTCTGTCATCCAACACCATCTTATGGGAGCAATCATAGAAGGGGTCCCTTGTACTTGAGGCCCTCTAAGTATCGGTGATCACAATATCGTCCATCCATGAAGCATAAAAATCCAGCACACACATACAAGAACCAAGCTATTCCTTTAGCAGGTCCTATTACAGATGATCCTAACAGACAACCTGAAGTTTGCACTGTGTGATACAGATGAGGTCTTCCAAGTTCCAATGACAGGTACCAAAACTTGCCATCCTTCCAAGGACACCCTCGATCCAACTCTTAATTTACCTTTGCCTGTGATTATAATTACAGTCAACTCTGTTTAGTGTTTACCTGTAATTTGCTGCTGAAACAACAAAACAGCTGTCACCTGCAGGTACCTCAGTTGATCCAAAAAACACATGAACCCTCATTTTCACATAAACTAAGTGATGTGTACTGAGGATTAAAATGATCCAAATGAGCTAAGGCTGTTTCCTTCAAGTAAGGAAAAGGTCATGTTGTGGAAAAAATGACAAGACAGATGGTCATCTAGAAGGATCTGGAACCTTCTTGGACTGCTGTTTGGATGTACCCAAAACACAAATGAATGCCAGTCATTTTGCATTTTGTTTTCCTTCCACTTTGCAACAGGCAACAGAACAAAGCAGATAACTAGGAAATCGGAAAAGATGGATACAAATCTTCCAAAAATTTTCCACCCCAAAATCAGTATCTGCAATCAGATTTTAGTGTCACATTAAATGTTCAGCAGAATAAATAATCCTTGGTCTGCCGAACCATCAATGGTCAAACTTCTTTCATTTATACATGGAAAGCAATCTACCCGCTATAAATGTGTTGGATTTGGTGGTACCAGGATCAAAATCAATTACACAAATGAATTAATACAATGGGGCTGCTCTTCTCAGCTCCCGTCTGCTTACGCGTGTGGGGCCCACCTGGAACCCCACTTAGGCCCCTCTACCTAGCTATGTATGGTGACGGCGGCTCAAATGATTTTCCTAAATCCTTGATCAATGGCCGACAAGTTTTCATTATCCAAAATGAGTTCACGGCCGATTCAACGGCCTAGGGATCCTCATTGTGTGGTCCACTCAGATGGGCCGACAGTGGTTGGTTGCCTGTAATACTTACTGCCTGTAACTCTGCATACCTGTAACTGGTCATGGTAAAGATAAAAAAACAAATGTGACATGTTTACTCAACATAGCCAAATACATGATTCCACCATTTATGCGTAAACTGAGTTTCCTGCACAGTTTGTGAAAACCCGTACAGGCCATTTGACTGACAATTGAAGTATCAATGAGAGTATGAATTATGATGACAAGGATCCTAGTTTCAGGAACCTTTCCTTCTACCTGAGATGGTGATCTCATCACATGTCCATTGATTGTACAGATATTTAAATGTCTTCTTTAAAGTATCAGACAATAGTTTTACCAAAAAATAGATATCTAGACAGAATAGAACCCACAAGATCAGTCAACAATAACCTTTTAGGTTCCATGCAGGGAAAGAAAGAAACAAAAGCGCCATGTGAGATCAACTGGAAAGCAAAGCCACTGTAACATTCCCAAGTACCAACCTCATAAGTGTAGTTTCTAAAAGGAACTGCATTCATGTTACCCTCCAAACTTCATAATAATTAATCAATCAATCAGATGAAACATTATAAAATAACCGAATCCAGTAAGTTCAACTTCTCAAATCAAACAACAAAAATGAATGGTTTTGGAATTAACAGTAGAGAAATTTACAAAGATATCTTCTTCTGAAATTGGAAATTCATACAGATACCACATTGAACTGTCTCATATCTGCACTGCAGTCTAAGAAGTAAGTTCTTTGATTCTCTGTGATCGGTATATACTGCGAGGTCAGGAAGTTATAACTTCAAAAAAGCAGCAACTCACCAAACTTCAGAGTGACAGGGTGCACCTCTTCCCTTAAGTACCATGGAAAGAATTATATTGTACAGAAATATACAACAATCAGTGAATTCCATGTGCTCCTATTCAGTTGGTCCATCTGACGAGGAACATGTCCTGATCATCAAACCAGAAATTATTCATCAGGCCCATACATGTGTAAGCTCTTGGCATATGTTAGGCAACTGGTTTGGTATTCAGTAGTTTGTCCTGGCATTGTAACTTGTAAGAAGCCAATCACCACTGCTTATCTCTAAGCAAAGTCTAAAAGGGTTCTTGGATAAGGAAGCTGATTAAATTCTTGTTTTTCTTCACTCAAATGATGATAAGATAGCCCAGTTCATGCTTGAATAGCATAAAATCATCTGCATATGCCTAATTCCGCATGAATTTTGGTTCGAAGTTCATGAAGTAGTATGAAAGCAAGTGTCTCCAATCTCCATAAACCTGGCACATAGCTAGCTAACTGTGATCACACCACTCTTTCCTAAAAACAAATCTCGGGTGGCTACTTAATGCTGGCGTCCAACATATCAACTGAAGTCTTTGAAAGGCATACGATGGAGAAAAAGGAACTAATTTTGGTATCAATCAGTTCTTCATACGATACAGCAAAAGGAACTAATTTTGGTATCAATCAGTAACAGTGTAAATCAGTGCAAGTACCAGATTCAGACCGGTTATCTAGGAAGTCTATAACAGATGGGCTATTGCCCACAGTTCACATTGATCAATATGACCCCAGCTTTCAGTTTGGAGTACTTTGGCTGTTGAAAAGGACTTGATCATTTTACAATCATCCGTTCAGTATCCATAAAAAAAATCCCAGTATCTTAATAAAAAGAAAAAAGAGAGTCCCAGTTCCATATAAACAGGCAGGGGGGGGGGGGGAGTTCTTCTAAGAGGAAAGAGTAACAAGTCACCGGATGTGGTTCAGTGATGCATGATTTTCTAGATATCATGAGAGATCCATATCATTTCAAGCAGCAGGTTCTGGAAGGCTTTCCAACTTCCAATAGGCACCCATATTTGGAAAATGAGGGGTTCTCTAGATTGTACCAGAAGTCTCATTCTGTTTAAAAATGCATGCAGAATAAACGCCGTTTGTTTCGCAGTTTGTTTCCATACGGGTTAGAATTGGGGCAGCATGGGAATCTTAAAACATATCAAGTATTGCACTGTTGTGCACAATCATTTCGAACCCAAATCAGCATCGGTGATCAGATTTCAGCAGTCAGCTAAAACCTGTAACTGGATGCCATTTTTTTTCATTTTCTGAAAGATTTGAATCACCTGTTCATTTGGATTATTTTTTTGCTCAACCAGTAAACAGTTTGGATTGTTGTAATTCAGTAGTTTTCAGCTACACAAGTTCCATAGGTTTCAAGGGTTGATGCTGAGAAAGATGATCTAAGCACTTGGACTTGTTAATTAACTTCCGGCCAGTATGCAAGTATGCAGCCCAGAGCATAATGTTTTCCAGCATGTGACTTGAAGCAGGGGAAATGTCTCCTAGCTCAGACAACCATTTGCTTAAGAAAATTAGACACAAGGATTCTCACAAGAAGCTTCAGTGCGTAGGACTCAAGATTTTGTTAGTCTGTGGTATAACTGTATAAGAAAGAGTCAAGATCATTATTTCATGAACACTTACATCCTTGCTTTTTATGATAACCTTTTATGGCCTTATATGGTATGGATACCCCCTTATGGCTCCTATATCGTATGGATATGGTGCTAGCAAGACCTTTTTCACTTAAATCTAAGTATGAAATAGGATAAGAGCATGGAACATAGTTGCTGAACTTTCTACCTGTGGCACCACTCTAGCTCCAACTTCTGACATATTTACATCTCACAGAAATTTGCGAATGACTCAGCTCAAGCACCCACCTGAACTTCATGTGGCTAATATAAATATGTTGCCTCTTGTATCTTAAGCATAATAATTCTGAAGCACCATGGCACAAAAATCAGTAACAGCTCAATGTGTAAGTTAAATTTTCTAATTTCTTTTGCAGAAGGAACAAATGGGTTTAAGACAGCATGGGAAAAAAAATGCCAGTCTCCAATCCCCACCATCAGATCCTATGCTTAGGTTTAAATAGGTTTAAGTGAATCTCACTTTCTGCTAGAACCATACTTTAAGACACAGTCTTTCTGCTAGAACCACACTTAAAGACACAGTGTAGTTGGGTTTCACTTGAAACTTGAAAGATACAAAACCTTAATCTCAACCAAAGCTGCAGCAATAAATGAGTAATTCATTCAGTTTCTATCTTTTAATAGAGCGCTCGTATTAATATTCCATATAGATTTTGCAAAGAAAAAAGTACATATACACACACATAACCCAAGAAAGACATCTTTTTGACAGCACATTCTATAGGAGGCTTTACAAGTTCAAAGCCATTCTTCAGGCTGATAGGTGGAATACTCTGCCAAATGCTTTTTGATTAGGCCACCATTAAATGATCTTGGGCATCTGGTGGGCCTTGCTGTGAACATCCAATGGACCAAGAATATCCTCCACCAAACAATCCCCTTTAGATAATACATTCCCATGATTTGTTAAAAGGAACTATAGTCAATAGATCCATATGAAACATAAATATCCTAGCAATTTTATGACATGGATACAGACGTATGACATTTTCAGTCCATTTGCCGACCACAGTAGAGTCCATCGAGATGTATGAAGTAGATAACCCTGATTGAAAATGTCAGCAAAACAGGACGGGCATTGTACACAATATCATCTGTATATGTACCCTTGTGTTCTCTTAAAAGCACATCCATGGATTGGAAAGTTGCCAATAAAGAACACGTAAACACTCCAATAAGGTACTATACAGGTCTACAGACAACAAGTATTGAAGACGTACAGTGTCACCACCTTGTGGAGCGGCTCTCATGATGAGGAACTCGAAGAATCAAACAGCGAAATCCTTTGCCTTTTGTTAGGAAGTGCAGTCCTTGGTGAAAATTCAGTTGAAGACACCCTATCCAAAACAGCCTTCAAGGCTTGATGAACAGAACTTGCAAAACTCCTCCGTTCAACATCATTGACATGTCCTTCACATGTCATCACAAAAACATTCTTTACCCTGCCACCCAAAGAAGAGATCTCGGCTCTCACTGTTTTCATCCGAAGGGCATGTAGTGTTTCTTTCAGATCAGACAAAAGCTCTGGTCGATCTTCACAAGATAGAGATGCCTTGATAGAAAAACTTCCTTTGTTCGTTCCGTCATTATCAGGTTCTACTCTCACTTCATCAACATCTGATGGGACATTGCTTCCTTTACTAATTTCTGCAGCATGCCTCTTCAGTTCCTTTACTTGACTAATCACTTCAGCAAGCAATGAAGCTTTGTCCATCTGCATTAAATTGCAAATTCAGTTGTTTCTATGAACATCTTGTTTTAATTTATAGCATGTAAAGGAACCACAAGTACTAAGGAATGAAGTCCACATAAATGAAAAACCATAAAACTATAAATGCATGAGCTTCATACATACAGGAAATAAATGCATCTGTATAAATAAATACATATAGGAAATAAATGCATCAAGTACTAAAGAATGGAGCCACCCAATGGCTAAGGCAGAGATAAAGGTGAAGGATACATGTGAAAATCTCTCTCTCTCTCTCTCTCTCTCTCTCTCTCTCTCTCTCTCTCTCTCTCTCTCTCTCTCTCTCTCTCTCTCTCTCTCTCTCTCTCTCTCTCTCTCTCATATATCCCTAATAAAAGAACAATAACAAGTACAACTACTTATCCTAGATGGAATCAATCACTCAAAGTTTTTCCTTTCCCTTTTTCGTTTGATAGGTCCTGATGAGTCAGGCCCAAATGACCCAACAAGTAGGATGAGTCAGGTCAAAATAACCCAACCAGAAATGAGCCAGGGTCCAAAACTATGGAGGTCTGATTGATCCATTCGGGTCCGGGTCCAGATCCACATATTTTGGCCACGTCAAGGATACCACGTCGCTTCGGAAGAAGTCCTTTCCTTACCCGCTTTTACCAATTCGTGCGAAGATCTCACCTGCCTCCACCTACCTCGTCCCTCGAGGGCAGCTCTAAGGCTCCAAAGAGACGTTGCATTAAAGTTGTCCCCATCTGTTAGGGGAAGACTACAAATAGGAGAACCCTCTCATCACTTGAGGGGCAATTAATGTCTTTCACTTTTTCCTAAGCTTGTAACCCTTTTACGCTCATCAAAGATCACCAGGCAATCCCTGCCTTTATGAAGTGGATGTAGGTCACACAGACCGAACCACTATAAATTCCCGTTCTCTCTCTCATTTATTTACTGCATTTATTATTGCATTTATTACTGGACTGGTGGTGTCCGAAACATATTTTTAGCATAATCAGTTTGGCGCCGTCTGTGGGGACGAAAACAAAGCTAAAGTTCTCACTTCACACATCTTCTTTTGAAATTATGGTGATCAGCACGAGATCGGCGAGACGGGAGGATAATCCCACTCAAGATGGGCGCCCAACAGGCCCAGGCCCTTCCAGGCGTCCAGGCCCTTCCAGGCGCCCAGACTCCCCCAGGCGGGGAGAGGATGTTCCTCCACCGAATGACCCTGCCCCAAATGCTCCTGCTCCCACTCCTCAACAAATGATGGAGACTATGCAGCAACTAGTAGCCCAAAACCAGCAGATCTTACAACTCGTGCTTGCGGGGTAGGGAGGAGCTCAATTTGGAGGAGCACCCCAGGGAGGAGCACAGCAAGGAGCACCGCGCCCGGGGCATCCAACTGCTCCACGCCGAGGAGCACCTCGCCCGGGCGCCCACCTCCATGGTGCCCAGGGGAGCCTGGGCGCCCGAGGGAGCTTGGGCGCCCGAGGTCACGGAGTGCTCCTGATGGACCCTCACGGTCGCGCCCACCACCAAGTGCCCCCGCCTCCAGGAGGGGAACCCAATCATGGTGGAATTCCACCCCCTCCCTCTGCCTCTAATGGGGAGGATTTCCAAGGGGAGGGAGTGAAAACCAAAGCATGGAGGAGGGGAGCTATTTTCCTGACCTATCCAGGGAAGCTCCCAATCGCTGGGACGAAAAGATCAAAGAGATGCAGAATCAGCTGGGAGACTTCTACAACGCCATGACGGCGCAGGCACCAGAGACTGTAGATCACCTAGTCGGGCGAACGGACACACCGTTCAAACCCGATGTGGCAAACTACCCACTTCCCCCGAAGTTCAAGATGCCGTCCATGGAGACCTTTGATGGAAGAAAAGATCCATTGGACCACCTAGAGACGTACAAAACAAAAATGCAGCTGCATAATACCCCCGATGAGATTATGTGCAAGGCATTCCCAACCACACTGAAGGGTTCTGCCCGCCTGTGGTTTGCCAGTCTCGCCCCAGCCTCCATCGCCACCTTTGGGGAGTTGAGCAAGTCCTTCGTGTCACATTTCATCGGAGGACGTCGCCACCAGAAGCCTGCCACACACCTGCTCAGCATAAAGCAGGATACAAATGAAAGCCTCAGGAGTTACCTCACTCGTTTTAACGAGGAGGTACTTCAAATTGAAGAGCCCGATGACAAGGTGTCCATCACAGCCTTCCTCGGAGGTCTCCGCTCATCGAGCTTCCTTTTCTCAGTGATGAAACGCCCGCCAAAAAGCATGCCGGAGCTACTAGCAAAGGCTTTGAAGTATATAAATGTTGAAGATACCACAAGGGCCAGGCGAGGGGAGTCCTCCAGAGCAGTCGACAACGGGAAGGGGCGAGACAGAGAAGAAATGAATGATACAAGCAACAAGCGAAGCAGGACAGAGAGGCTACCTGTCAGAGACCGACTCGGTCCTGCTCCGCAAAGAGACAGACAAGCATTCACTCCTCGCAATGCAGCGGTTGAACACATTACCAGGGAACGCGGAACTGTTGAAAAGGTATTACCAGCAATACCGTAAGAGAGTCAAAGTAGTGAGGGTTTGGGGGCTTGATTTTTTCAACTTTGTTTCGATTAATGTTGTTTAGCACTAAACAATGGATTAATAAAATCATTTTTTTATAAGTGCTACAAATTGTTTAAAAAAAAAAAAAAAAAGTCCCCTGCCCTCTAATCACTCTCAAAGTTGTCCTCGACATCACCATCATCATCGACATCATCAGAGCTACCACTACAATCATCAAGCGCCTCAGTCGGCATGAAGACTAAGAGGTCAATATCTGGGAAAGCAGTTCTCTCATGTACCACCCCAATCACTGTCTCCACAACGGTCTCTCTGAGCATCACCCTCTCACGGGTCTGTACAAGCTCAGCCTCATTGAACGAAGCCCTCTCGCGAGTCTTCAGAAGCTCACCTCATTTGAGCGAAGCCCTCTCGCGGGTCTTCAGAAGCTCACCTCATTGAGCGAAGCCCTCTCGCGGGTCTTCACAAGCTAAGCTTCACTGAGCGAAGCCTCTTAAGGTCCTTCACAAGCTCAGCCTCTGCCTTGGCCGCCCTCTCTTAGGCTGCTAAGAGTTCGGTCTCAAGCCTGGTCGCCCTCTCGCGGGCCGCCGAAAGATCAACCTCGGAAGCCCTTCCAGCTAGGGCAGCCCTCTCCTCAGCCTAGAGAAGCTCTCTCATTTTCCGCGCTGCAGCGACTACGCCCGCGCCCGCTATGCAGCCTAGGATCTGGAGCATTTTTTCTAGCAAGTTGCGGGCTCATCTTCTTCTTCTGGGATGACCCATCAGAAGTTACCGAGGGGCAGAGTCCAGATACTCGGAGTTGGAATTTACATATGCTAAGGGGGAGACAAATGAGCCTACCAATTTGTAAGATGCCAAAAGTTTCCAAAACTTTATATCATGCGCTTCGCAGAGGGGTCCGGGGGTGTCCCCCGACGGGGGTCGAGCTCGCGGGGGCCCAGGGGGCAGCGCCCCCGAAACAAAAATATCAAAACAGATCTGAAATAGAAACTGTCCTGCCGTACCAGGGGACTCCCTCCTCAGTCCTGGGCGCCCAAACCACTCTTCCCCGGGCGTTCCAAGGCCCTGGGCGCCCAGGGGACTCCCTCCTCAGTCCTGGGCGCCCAAACCTCACTCCCCCGGGCGCCCAAGTCTCCCTGGGCGCCCAAGCTCTCCCGGGCGCCCCGGTTCCCCCGGGCGCCCAAGCTCCCCAGGGCGCCCAGGCCCTCACCTTCCCGGGCACCCAAGCTCTCCCTGGCGCCCAGGCTCCCCCGGGCGCCCAAGCTCCCCAGTGTGCCCAGGCCCTCACTCCCCCAAGCGCCCAAGCTCTCCATGGTGCCCAAGCTCTCCCGAGCGCCCAAGTCTCCCTGGGCGCCCAAGCTCTCCCGGGCGCTTCTCCGGGTTCCGAAGCTCCCCAGGGCGCCCAGGCCATAACTCCCTCGGGTGTCCCGACCTCTTCGGGCGCCCAGGTCCTTTTGGGCCCCATAGCCTTCCACACTCCCGCCAGGCATCTCCCTTTGGCAAACCAGCACCTACAGCTTGCGACTCCCATCTTGATGTACAGGTACCCACTGAGATCACTGATCCTCCACCACAGATAAGGTGGAGCCATGAGGACTCTCCCAGATACATATCCTCAACAACTGACAGGATTAAAACCAGAAAAGAGGGAAAAGATTTTGGAGGGAGAAGAGACCTGAATCTACCAAATGCCCCCCTTTCAAATATTATTTGTGCACGGGGCATTGAGGGGCAAATGATGAGTCAGGCCCAAATGACCCAACAAGTAGGATGAGTCAGGTCAGAATAACCCAACCAGAAATGAGCCAGGGTCCAAATCTATGGAGGTCCGATTGATCCATTTGGGTCCGGGTCCAGATCCTCATACTTTGGCCACGTTAAGGATACCACGTCGCTTCGGAAGAAGTCCTCTCCTTGCCCGCTTTTACCAATTCGTGCGGAGAAGATCTCACATGCCTCCACCTGCCTCGTCCCTCGAGGGCAGCTCTAAGGCTCCAAAGAGACGTTGCATTAAAGTCGTCCCCATCTATTAGGGGAAGACTACAAATAGGAGAACCCTCTCATCACTTGAGGGGCAATTAATGTCTTTCACTTTTTCCTAAGCTTGTAACCCTTTTTTACGCTCATCAAAGATCACCAGGCAATCCCTACCTTTATGAAGTGGATGTAGGTGACAAAGACCGAACCACTATAAATTCCCTTTCTCTCTCTCATTTATTTACCGCATTTATTATTGCATTTATTACTTGATCGGTGGTGTCCGAAACATATTTTTGGCATCATCAAATCCTACAAACCATCCTTATGAATCCTAATACATGACTTGTTAACTTAGTAAATGAGAATAAGGATATTGGCTGGAAATTCAGCTCAGTTGCCTTGCATGAACAACTTTCTATAACGTTCCCTTCACTTGCTTCCAAATGCTATTTAAAATCAAACTTTGGGTTTTTATGGAGTCAGAGTCACAAATCTATGTGATCGTGACAAAAATAATCCATCCATCATTCATTATAGCCAGTGCCTAAAAACTAAATATACAGCACACTGAAGAAAACACAGAGAAGATAAAAGAAGAAATATAACGAAACAAGATCAAATCATCCAAAGTTGTAAAATATGAGAAACAATCACTTCATATATCTTGCTGTTGAAAATGATGAGAACCACACCAGAACATGCAGAGTTCAATGGTTAAGATCTATAAGGAAATAAGATAAAATCTAATCCAACAAGATACCCTCTGATCCTAAGAGACCTTGGTATAGTCATAAACATAATATAGAATTATATAACATGATCTAAACAACCATATTCCTAATATTTACTCTATAAAAGTAATTAGATGAAGAACAGAAAATTAGACTAAAGAACAGAACAGGTGAAAAATATCAACCTTTCCAGTGGTTGGCAGAAGGCTTCTGAGCGTTGAGAGATGAGTATTGATCCTCTCTCTCCTTCTCCTCTCTGCCTCACTATGGTTCTTCAAAGCCTCCTTAGCCTTAGTTTCTGCAATCCCCTTCTGCAACAACCTAGCTGGGGCTTTCACTAGCTCCCTTCTCTCACTATCCAAAATCAATGACGACGACAACAGGCCACCTCTACCTGCTGTTGACTGAAACCCAATGTTCTGAGCATTTTCTGATGAATCTATCGAAGCACCTCGGCCACAAACAGACCCGTACTCCCAAGGGAACGAATCCATTTTCTCAATTCCACTCCCCTTCTGAAGAACCAAAACGGTAAAACTTCAATCGAGGATCCCAGAACAAGAATCTTGCAAGATGCAGTTTCTCTTCCTCTTTTACAATCAATCCTTTTGTTGTAATTCTACTCCCTTCCATTCCGCAGAGAACAGATGCTTTAAGACGAGGTCAATGGAAAAGCCTCCTCATTTTCTTCTTCCTGGGGTTGGAATCAAGCATTTTAAGCTCGAACTTCTTTTAAATTAATTTTCAAAGACCCACCTCCAAAATTCATGAACCTTCAAGAACCAATTGCATTTGGGAGATAAAGCATCAAGCTCTATGTCCGAATTCAACCGTTCAAGGAGATTAGAGAAAACCCATCTGGTAAAACTCCTATGGTGGTAAAACTCCTCAACCTTCAAGATCCCGTCGCAGATTTTGGATTTGACAGCATTTGACAGAAGCTCTTCACTGGCTTCTTTTAGGTCAGAGTTCGAGCATTTGGAGCTCGATTTCCAACAGTGTGAGGAGATAAAAAAAAAAAAAAAAAAACCAGTAGCAAAATCCGTGAATCTCTAAAACCCAGTAGCAGATTTGGGAAAAATCTCTTCAAGTTATACTTTTCAGTCCGAATTAAGCATTCCTAGCTCGATTCCAATCGATTTGAGGAAATCCCAAGAAAACCCACTTCGTAAAACCCCACAACCTTCAAGAACCAGCCTTTAGACAGAACCTCTTTCACAGTCTTCTTCCAGGTCAGAGTACAATCGGCACTTCAAGCTCGATTTCCAACAATTCGAGGAGATATCAAAAACCCACCAGCAAAACCCATCAATCTCTAAAACCGAAGTGCAGATTTGGGAGAAATCTCTTCCGCTCCTACTGTTTTTTTTTGTCGGTTTGAAGAAGTCCCAAGAAAACCCACTTTCTAAAACCCCACAACAACCTTCAAGAACCAGCAGCAGATGTCGGAGTTGACAGCATTAGACAGAACCTCTTCAAAGTCCTCTTTCAGGTCAGAATACAAACATATCGAGCTCGATTTCCAACGGTTCGAGGAGAAATGAAGAACCCAGAAGCAAAATCAGTGGTTCTTCAAGACCCAGATGTGGAATCGATGGATATTGGTGGTTTCTCCCGAATCTACGGGGCAGCTACTGTCAGAGACAGTTCCCTCGATCGCTGGAGATGGAAAAGGAAAGGCCTGATTCCTGAGTGAGTGAAAAGAGTAGGAGGAACCGTCAAAGTCAGTATCGGCTCTTTCTCTTTTCTATCATCATCATCATCATCGGCACCAAAACAGTACTGTCGTTTATCCGTAACAGGACTCCTGGAGAGACTGACTGAGATGTGGTACCAGTAAAAATCTCAGAGTCGCCTTATGCAATGCATGTGATTTGTGGAGCATGTGTGGAGGACATCAGCCCTTCGTCTGCTTGGTCTTGTCTCCAAATCTAGAGTTGAAAAGTGGGGTATGCATGCCCTTACCTTACCTTTTCATTTCTTTTTTCTTTTATAAATCAATCTTGCCATTGCCATTTTCATGGGAATGGTCTTTATTTTCGCACGTAATATTTACTTTGGATTTTATTATTTAATTATATATAAGATAATTTCCAAATAGGGTTCAAATTTTACGTAGTTTTAAAATTAGGATAAAAAAATAGTTTTCAAACTGGGCTTAAGTTTTCTTTTTCATTTTAAAATAAGATATACCACAAGATTTGAGATTTTCTAGCAACTTTAATATGCTTCACGGTGACTCCAGGTGATTTTCCTCCCTCTTTCTTCTTTCCTCCTCTCCATGTGATGCGGCATGCGGTGGTTGTTGGTAGCATGCCATGGCTACTATTAGCATACACAATTGTGAGAGAAAGAGAGAGAGGAGGTAAAAAGAAGAAGAGATTTTTAAAAAATGAAAAATTTAAGCTTGAGCTTCATTAAACACTTTTTAGAAAATAAAAAATAAAATGACCAAATAATTGTTCGTACATTGTTTTTGGACGAAATTACCCCAGTTGACGATATCATTAACCTTCGTTGTAAAAAATGAAATTATGTTCCATCTTGTTATACCTAGTGATGGAAAGGTTATGAAAAACATTGCATTTTGTGTCTCAGTAGTCTTTCTTGAGTGCTCTCGGTAATCTTCCTTAGGTGTACGTGTGAATCCCATACTTAGTTTCTACGCATTTGTCGCCCTTATTCGCATGAGTTTTGAAAGTTCGAGTTTGGAGTGTAAGGTGTTTGGCGAGATGCCTAAATGAGACATTTTCTTTTGATTTAGTGGCTTCGAGTGAGGTTGGAGGAGATGAATTTGGGTATACTTTTGTTAACATTTAGAGTTTGAAGCCATTTGTTCAACAAAATGCCATAGGTCTTGATGTTTGTGAGTAACATATAGGGAGTCAGTTGAGCAATCTTTGAGTAATGAATGTGAGGTTTTCTCATAGGTGTTGTGTTGTTTGTATGGAGTTTTAAATCCAAAGAATATTTTTTATTTCATATATCCAGAATCTTTGAACCAGTTTTAAGAATGGATTTGATATTGGATAGATTGGACACACTTTATTATGTGATTTGTTAAAAACTTATTAATCCCTTGTTCCTGGATGCAGTCATCGCCTCCTTTTGATTTTTCTTCATTTATTTGAAGTGAATATTCATTTCCCACTAAATTTCAGTATTATCCCCTCCAAACCTAAAACAATCAAGTATGCAAACCATTGAAGAATAAGAAGAAAAGTCGAAGAAGAAAAAAGAATTTGCAAGAGGTTGATGATATCATCAACTTGGGTAATTTCATCCAAAAAGATGTGTGAACAATTATTTTATTATTTTTCTTCATAAAACTGTTTAATTATACTTTAAGCTTTAATTTTTTGCAAAAGTCCCAAAGAAGAAAGAGGAAGGGAGGAAGCTCACCAAGGATTGTGCTGAGGTAGACAATGATAGCCGGGGGAGGAGAGATGAAGGCGGCTATGCAATTATAAGGGTATTTTGGTACTTGGGAAGAAAGAGATAAGTAAGTCACCGGGAAAATCGCCTTATGCTTGGAGGTGAGGGCTGACCCCTCTCCTTCAAGCTTAAGAATTCTTAGAAGTATGGATTTTGCCTGATGTTTTTTTTAATAGTAATATTTATAGAAAATTCTTTTTATTGGTAGCTCAAATGGTGAGGCACTTCTCTTCCAAAGAAATAATCAATGATCAATCTTTAGTTGTAGCATTGATGGAAAGGGCTTGGAAGTGTGTGCAAGTGAGTGTGTGAATACCAACCTTTAATAAAATATATATATGTATATATTT
Organism: Litsea cubeba; assembly: GCA_012931725.1. Taxonomy (NCBI): domain Eukaryota; kingdom Viridiplantae; phylum Streptophyta; class Magnoliopsida; order Laurales; family Lauraceae; genus Litsea; species Litsea cubeba. The sequence continues at coordinate 32,818,685 of CM022946.1, forward strand.
TAATAGAATATCAAATTTGCACGTATCTACAAAAACTTGTCCTTTTCAATATAAATGCTGCTGGATATACATGTCCTGGCAAGCCTTGTAGTGTTATCTAAACCAACCATACATCCGTCGGTGAAGTCTCCCTCTAAAATTTAAACTATCTAGTTGATGGATCTAGATGTGTGATACACGGGGTTGGAGATCTATATGCGTTCCAGCGATTGGAAGGCTTCTTCGCAGATCTCTTCTCCTCTCTTTTACCCACGAGATGGAATAGAATACAACAGAAAACCAACCCTAGGGTTCTCATATCTCTTATATAGGCCAGTCCTAAATAGTCACGCTTTCTGAAGACTTCTTCGTAAAAAAACCCACATTAATACTAATCCGATTGTGAGTCTTATTTGTGAGTACATATCAAATCTTTTATTTATAGTAAAATACTAATTTCTATATTGGCCACTGCCCTGTTTGATCTCATGTGGGACTCGTCGCACGCAGGCCACACAGTTTTCAACGCCTATGGGCTAAAGTCTATTTCAACCAAAGTTGGCACACATGTAAGTGATCTTGTGCAGGAAAAAAATAATTTACATATGATTCGCAGTTCACACTCCTCGGACCGGTTTGGATCCTTGAAATCATGTGCAGGTAAATTTGTTTCCTCAAAAGTACAAGCAAAGAAAAAGAAAAAAGAAAAAAGGCAAAAAGAGGGTCAATGTGCTTTGAAAAACCTGAGCTATTTGCAAGTCGGGGAGCCAAAGGTTGTCTAACAACCACTCATTTAGTTATCGTGTCTAACATTTAGGCCCAAGTTTTGGCCACACAAGTTCTAAAGCAGCATTCAAGCATAGCCCATTTGCAAATATATGATCATTTAATGTTAAGTTTGTTGGGCCAAGCTAGGGTCAAGTATATATAACACTCAAGGCCCAACCACTTAATTAGAGGTCCAACAATTAGGCCCAAATCCAGCTGACTGATGTTAAACATATTTCAAAGTCAGTCATCACAGCGTGGGCTTAGTCGATTTCGTGCTGGTCCAAGTTCAATCCACAGCAGCCCTACTTGCAGGGGCATTGTAAAGCAACAAAGTTCAAATGATCTACAATGTTAAACTTTTTTAATGTCAATTTGGGTCCTGATAATCTTAGGTCAGTCAGACTCACAAGAAATTTGTAAGGCTCTTCAACAGAGCCCATTTATAAAAATTCTAACCCATTGAGCCCATGTATGCAAAATTTAAAGCACTCAAAATAATTGCTTCTCTCTTTCATCAACCACACCACATTTTTCTCCAAGTAAAATTTTGAAGGGTCTCAGCTGCCAGAGTTCTGAAACAATTGTGGGTCCTTTGCTAAAATGAGGCACATGAGCAGTCAGCCGCTGCAAGTGTATTACTTTACCACAAGTCAGGAATCTCAGTCGCTGCACTTGGGATTCCCTTGATGACTTTACTCCTGCTTTGCAGAAAGCAATCCACACCAATGATTGTGATGGGCCCTTCATTGGATGAAAAATAGAGTCAATAATTTTTCAATACTCCATTATACACTTCTTTCGGTGAGCATGGATCCCACTTTGAAAGGGGATGAAGTGACTAATGCTCTTCCTCTTCTTGGATTTTGCTTGCGGAGGAGAGGATTATCTAACATTTTTATTGTGATGTTTACTTGATAATTAGTAAAGACAGAGAAATTGAGAAAATGACTTGATTATAGAGTGCTTGGTGATTAGCATATATGGCCAACATTAGACGAAAGGTTTTATACAACAATGGTTAGACCTGTCATGATCTATGGAGTAGAATGATGGTCGATCAAGAATCAACACATGCACAAAATGATTGTAGCAAGGTTGAGCATGCCAAAAATCAAGCGCTAGTGGGAGCAATTTGGTGTAAGATAAATAGGAAAAGTATTAAAAGAGACTTGTTTGAGGCATGTCTAATGTAGGCCAACAACGATGTTGTTGAGGAAATTCTTTTTTATATAAATTGATGGCCCACCAAGGAAAAGTGGTAGGGGAAAGGAGAACATGGATGGAAGTAGATGAGATAGATATGAAGAAATGCAACATATTTAGAGATTTGACTCAAAATAAATAGGAATAGGAGAAATATAATTCATGTAGTCGATCCGACATAGTTAGGAAAAGGCTTTGATAGTAATGATAATCATGACGACATTTTTCTTGCAAAAAAGAAAAAGAAAAAGACGAGTGTAAAGTAATTTTCCTCCCTAAGGAACATTATGATTTGGTATGGAGAAAAAATATGTAGGACTTCTCTCTCCCATGTAAATAGAAATCCGCATAGCATAGAATCCTCTTGTTTCTCAAACAAGTCCTTAGATCTATTGGTTTGATAGATTTCAAAGAATCTTTGTTAAGGAGAATTTAGAATTCTCCAAATGCTATTAGTTATCGCAAATCCTCCGGTAGCATTCATAATGATGAAATTAAAAAAAAAAAAAAACTAAAGGTCAAAAGTGACATTTTAAAAGGCTGAGTTTTTAGAGTCGTGGAACCAAATATAGAACTCTAAATGCTTTATAGATGGCACCTGAAATTGCTTTTAGAAATTTCTAAACACATGAGATTTCCGTCAAAATCTACCAAACAAAGAAAAAGTTTACACTGCCCGATTTTGAGACCGGGCGGTGGCACGGTCCCCCATGGAGACCGTTGGATCCCATGGCCGCCCTGCCCCCCATGGGGACCGTGCCACCGCCCGGTCTCAAAATCGGGCGGTGTAGCATGGCTGACAAACAAATGCCTTCTTAAAGTGCCCAGCTAGGATTTCAAAAATTCATAGTAAATGGACATAAAAAAAAAAAAAGAATACTGAAAGAGATGAGTTGTAAGTAATGTAAGGTTAGATGGGACTGAGACTAGAATTTCACTTGGAAGGTGATGCCTCAGTAATTATTTTCACTAAAGATGAGTTCATTTGAAGGCTATTTGTGGACCTTCACAGGGCAGAGCCAGCTATCACACATTGGATAGTCAGGAAATTTTTGTTACATATGCCCTCACATGGGTAAGCTATATATCATGTATCCTTGGCCTTGTGAATGTGAACACATCTCATTGTTTTTGACTTGTAAATGCTATTGCAAGCCTGTTTTTTGGGTAAAAATGGCAAGCCACTTATACATCAGTAAAGTTCCAAATCTTGTGCTTTTACAGAGATCTTGTAGAAAACTATTGTTCAAAAATAATCATTATATTAAAAATTAAACATAGCAAAACATTGCAATGATTTGAATACTAAGGGGACAAAACACCTATTCCATAAATTGCTGGGCATCATATCAACAGACTGGATCTTTCTGCACTAAGAGGCCTCATACGGGGTACATTTGGTAATTTTGTTGGTACAGAGCCAAAACCTTGATTATTGTTTAATAAGTGGTACAAGTAGGAGCAAATTTCAGTGGGTTGAGATCCCCCACCATCCAATTTTTGTCCTTCTTGTTAATACCTACACTTTAGCTTCCATCAATGAAAATGTCTTCTCAAGTGAGTCCAAGGACAAATGTAGATTGGGATGAAAAGCCATCCATCACATTATGGTTAGAAAGACCAGTAACATTTTCTGCAAGTCCATTGACTAGTAAATGGAGGAGAGAAAGAGGGGTTGCTGTAACGGCCACACATCCTTCATTTTAGAGGCTCTTGGAACTTTTGAAGATGATGACTCTAGTTGACCCAGAACCAACCTTTAAGAGATAGAGAAGCCATGTCTAATTCAACAATTGTGTTTGTCATATGAATATTTGATTAGAGAGAAATTATCTTATGTTGTCAAAAGTAGGGTGCCAATGTCAACTAATCACCTAATAATTAATGTGGAGCCTACTTTGCTTGATCAAATTCTCTGCTCCTACACACACTAGCCTTTGTATGGGAACCACGGATTTGATCATGTGTATAAATGAGGTTTGGGCCGCTGCTTAAATGTGAGTTGGATCAGATAAAGGTACGCCCCATGCAAATAAGGGTAGCAATGTGTATGGTTGAACCGGATTCATACTGTGCTGAGCACTATGGCTAACATGTATAGAGTAGTTAACTGGGAATAAACCTATTTATGGTTGAAAATCTCAATACAAATCCAACACACAATTAAAAGGATAAACCCAAGCCCTAAATGACCAAGTTGGAAATGGGTTGAGTTGGAAGCTGATAGTGCAAGGAGTCAAAGTTGGGTTACTTCATGTCAACATATTGAATAATAAAGTGGTTGGAGAGAGAGCCATGGCCAAGCACAACTGGCAAGTGCAGAAAAGGTGGACCTCACTTGCAATGGGTTGCAAAAAACAGGAGTGAAATAGAAAATCTTAGCGCGTTAAAGAAACTTACTTTCAAAAGCAAAGAACCTCGCTCCATTCAGGATATCACTTTACATTTTACATTTTGCAGAGTGGTGTATGGATTTGGATAACATGAGATCCTTATCCTTTCTTTGTTTGGTGAGTTGGGGTCAAAACAATCGCCACAAGTATTCAATAAATATTAACACCAACTAGCTGAGCCTAGAGTAATTGCGTGATGAAACCGTTTCCTTGCCTGATAGACTGGATGTCCCATCTAGTTTGCCCCTTGTTACTTTCGATGCTCTACAAAGATTGCCGGTTAGCATTTGACTTTACTGCTACAACCATCACCATTTAATTAAGGGATAATTTGGTATTTCTACTTCTAAAGTCAAGTAGAGTAACGTCAAAATGTCACTTATATTTTATTTATACTATCTCCAACTTTTCCAACAAAAAATCAAAAAGCAACAATAATTACTCACTAAAAAAAAAAAAAAAAAAAACTTCATTTCCCATACCAAAAGTCAACATTATTCTATCCCCAACAACTAAAAATAAAATACCATCATAATTCACTATATTTTCTATTCATACTTTTTAGAGGATTTTACCGGAAAAAACACTTTATCCGGTCATGTTACGCAATCAAACATTTTAGCGAGTGCAGCACCAATTAGCGCAATTGGGTGCGAATTTCATTTTTTTTTTACCAGAAGAGCACATCGTCAGCGCCGACGTTATTTACACTTGAATAAGGTCGGCGATGACCTTATGTGTACTTGAATTTTTTTTTTACATAAAGAGCACATCGTCGGTGCCGACCTTTAATTTATACTTAAATAAGGTCGGTGATGACGCTGTTCGCAATCCTTTTTTAGGGCTAGAATCTCTGTTTTGCTCATTATTCTCTTCTCCCTTCCACCATTGCGTCGAGACTGACCTAGGACGAGGGCGAAGAGCAGTTGCTTCCATCTATCCACAACCACCAGCGTTGTAACTGAATTTCTCAACATCTGCTCATAATCTCATCGTTTTTTCAATCAACTGTGATTGAAACCGACGCTCCAGAGGTTTGGAATCCTTGAATCCTTGTCAAATTTTTTGTATTTTCACTTCCTTTTGTTTTCCCGCCTTCCCGCATATGATATCTAACTGCATGGTTTGTTATCTTCAACGTTGTATTCGATTTGTACATTTGTTGTTTGTATTGATTAGGGTTTGTATATTTCAAATTTTGGGTTTTTTTGGTTGAGAAGGAGGATGGATGAATGGGTTTATGAAAATCAACTTCTCTTCACAAGATGAAACCCTAGATATCAATCTCCTCTTTCTATTGAGAACTTATAATGTATATACTATCATTTAATGTATGGATACATGTTCTCTTTCATTGTATGCTGTTTATTGTCTGTTTCATTAAATATGGTATATTTTACACAGGAGCCCTATTTACTATTTTGCACTCTTCAATGTAATACATAATATTACATTGACTTAAATGTCAACAACGAAAGTACTTTAAACATAATTCATTTCTAATAAGGAGGAGAATGTCAAAGTAATTTATGTTTTTTATGATGTTCTAATAGCATGTCAGATGTTGAGCACCAAATAATCCTTCACTATGACGGTGAGTTTGAATTTGAGCACAATCGTCCTCAATATAAGGGGGGAAGGCAGAAGTTGAGATATCTTTCGAGCAATGTCACGTTGAAGGAGCTTTTGAAAATTGCTTTGGAAGCATCGAGTTGGGCAACAACGTCTGATGAGATAACTCTAAAGTATCTTATACACAATGGGAGTTTTTTTTCGTTGATAGATATCGACGATGACAATGATATCAATGGTATGTTAAAATCGTCAAGAGGCGAAACAAAAGGGATATTATTATTCGTTTCAAGGAGGTAATGCGATGGAAGCAGTTTTCAACAAATTCGTGGCAATATGTATGTTTAGAAGTTAAAACTATATTGCAATATATTCTGCCTGGATCGAAAGTAAATTTTTTTCTCATAACTCTATATTGCAGGTCTATACAGGATGAAAGAAACGAGATCATTCGAGACGCTCCCAGCACTACACTGTCTGATAAAAAAAATTAAAGGGTGTGCTGCCACCAGTCACCACCACCTTTTAAAGAAACTCACATGGTCGATATAGAGGAGGATCACGATATCAAATTTCCAATAACATTGTCTTATTTTGCAGACGATGATGAGTCCATGTTCGAAGAAATCAATGTAGATGTGCTTCATGTGAATAAAAGTGAAAGTGTGCACAGTTTTATAGGTGCTCCTGCAACGAATGTGGATGCGAATGAAAGTTCAGCAACTGGCGAACTAATTAAATCAGGTGTTGAAAGCTTTTCAAAAGCTCCCCTCGTGGACACGATGGTCCCTTATACTGTCGTGCCCGAAGAAGGGACCTGTTTAGGTAGGGAGATGTGGCTAGGTATGGAATTCCCTGATCGTGAAGCTTTTAGGAGAGCTATAGCGAAGTACGCAATATACAACAACTTTACTTTGAAACATGAGAGAACTAACATGAAGATGGTTACAGTGAGTTCTAAAGGAGTCGGTTCTCCCTGGCGATTACATGCCTCCATGGTAGATTCTGGTCCACACTTCAGAGTTCGAAAGTTTAAGGACAAACATTATTGCTCTAAACCACTTATGGGAACAGCATATCGGCAAACAACCGCGAAGCTAGTAGCAGAGTTCATTGAAGAAAAGGTGCGATGCAATAACGATCTTAGGCCCAAGGAGATCATCAATGAATGTCAGATTGAGTTTGGGACCCGCATTACTTACAGGAGAGCCCATATGGCAAAGGAGCTTGCACTTTGCAAAGTGCGTGGATCATATGAGGAGTCTTTTCTGATATTACCACTATATTGCAACGAATTACATAGAACCAACCCCGGTTCGTACACTGCGTTGGACATCAGGTCGGACGACCGATTTAGACGCTTCTTTTGGTCCTTTGGTCCATGCTTAAGGTCATTCCAAACCACTCTAAGGCCATTGATAGTAGTGGGGATCACACCTTCTTGGCAAATATCTAGGAGTGCTAATGGTGGCCGTAACACATGATGCAAATCATCAACTGTTCCCCATTACATTTGCCTTTGCTGAAGCGGAGCGGCGTGATAGTTGGGAGTGGCTTCTTGCACACTTGTCCTTGTCGTTGGGTGAACCAAAAAATCTGACAATTGTATCAGACCGTCAGAAAGGTCTGATTCCGGCAGTACAAGCTATGATGCCCAGTGCAAAGCATTATTTTTGTTGCCATCATATAGCGGAAAACATAAAGGCGGCTTTCAATGACCACGGCATTATAAGAACATTCTGGAGTGCCGCGAGGGCATACCGACCTTGTGAGTATGATGCTTGCATGGACCACATAAAAAGTTTAGATAAGCGTGCATATAATTACATCCATGCGATCGGCTCTCAGTTCTGGGCAACAGCATTTGCCCATGGACGCAGGTATGACATGCTTACCAGCAATGCTGCAGAGTGCACAAATAGTCTCCTAAAAGACACGCAAGTGCTCCCAATTACGAAGCAAGTGGAAGAGATACTTGCAAAACTTATGGAATTCTTTCAGAGACGGTCAACTCAAGTACAGAGCATCACTTCACTGCTAACTCCATACGCAGAGAAGTACCTAGCGACAGAGATGGAAGAATCACGAAGGCTGATGGTACGGGTAGCGGCATTGAATGAATATCAAGTGCAATCTTCAGAGTATGTTGATGTAGTTAATCTAGATAGCAGGTCATGCTCGTGCCGAAAATGGGACGTCATTGGGCTCCCATGTTGCCATGCTGTTGCCGCCATGAAAGCGCGGAATATGAATCCATATGAGTTTTACGAGCACTGGTACCTTACAAGCACGTATCAAAAGATGTACAGAGATGTCATTCACGCCACCTGTGATAGAAAGCAATGGGAACAGGTTTTAACCACCAGGAGAGTCCTTCCACCATTGGCCAGCAAGCGACCGGGTCAACCAAAGAAGAACAAGATCCGAGTTGGAGATAGAAATCGCAAGCGGCGAGTGGTAACTTGTTCGTCATGTAGAGAGAGGGGTCACAACCGTGGGAGCTGCAAAAATCCACCAGTTACACAATGACGTTGATGGATTTGATATTTTGGGGCTGCTCATGTAATATTTTTTAGTTTTCTGGTTTTTTTTTTTAGAGAGTTTTTCTTTTTTGAATGTTTATGGGAACTTTATTAAAATGGTCGTGATGGTTTTTGCTGCATTTTTAGATGTTTATAAAGTACCATTATTTTTTGAAAAGATGCGATCTATTTGTATAAATTATTATTTTTTCGAAAGAGTTGTTGTGGAACCCAATATTTTGTCGTGGAAGATATGGAATGCATGTACGCGACGTAAAGGCTATGCATGGAATTTTAGCCATGTAGCTCGTGGAATTCATTACAGGGTCGGTGATGACCTATGCCCAGTACATTAAGGTCATCACCGACGCAGAAGTCATTTATTATAAGCAAAAGTTGTAACTTTTTTCAAGCGAATTTTGGATTTTGCGTCGATGATGACCTTATCTTTATAAACTAAGGTCATCAATGACGCAGAAGTACCTTATTTTCAACAAAAGTTGTAACTTATATTTAAGGGAAATTGGATACAACGTCGGTGATGACCTTATATTTGTTAACTAAAGTCATCACCGACGCAGAGGTCTCTTATGTTCAAAAAAAAGTTGTAACTTTTTTCAGGCTGTTTTTAGTAAAATTTCTAAGTGACGTCGGTGATGACCTTAGCTTTGTAAAATAAGGTCATCACTGACGCAGAAATAATTTATTAACATAAAAAGTTGTAACTTTTTTAAGGCTGTTTTTTGGTAAAATTTCTAAGTGACGTCAGTGATGACCTTAGCTTTGTAAAATAAGGTCATCACCGACGCAGAAACACTTTATTAATATCAAAAGTTGTAACTTTTTTCAGGCTGCTTTTTGGTAAAATTTCTAAGTGACGTCGGTGATGACGTTAGTTTCCTAAAATAAGGTCATCACCGACGCAGAGGTAACCAAAAGTTGTAACTTTTTTCAAGCGAAATTCAGATACAATGTCGGTGATGACCTTAGCTTTGTAAAATAAGGTCATCACCTGACTGCAGAAACACTTTATTAATATCAAAAGTTGTAACTTTTTTCAGGCTGTTTTTTGATAAAATTTCTAAATGACGTCAGGTGATGACGTTAGCTTCGTAAAATAAGGTCATCACCGACGCGGAGGTAATCAAAAGTTGTAACTTTTTTCAAGCGAAATTCGGATACAGTGTCGGTGATGACCTTAGCTTTGTGAATTAAGGTCATCACCGACAGCAGAAATACCTTATTTTAACCAAAGTTATAACTTTTTTAAAGTGAAATCGAATACAGTGTCGGTCATGACCTTATGTTTGTACATTATGGTCATCACCGACGCAGAGGTCTATTATTTTTAAACAAAAGTTATAATTTTCTTTGGCGAAATCGAATACAGCGTCGGTGATGATCTTATTTAAAGAAGAAAAGGTCATCACCGATGCAGATATAATGTTTTGTCATAAAAAGTTGTAACTTTTTCGTGCTTTGTTTTTACTGCTACAGCGTCGGTGATGATCTTATTTTAAAAGTAAAAAAATAAGAAGTGCAGGTATGACAAGTTGAACAAAAATACAACTCTAGAATGCAAAATAAGAATAAAATCATGGTGGACAACATTCAATGACAAATATACGCATTCAATTGACATTCACTTAACATCCCATATACAATTACATCCCATATACAGACAGCAACTATTTCCATCATGTGAAACCCACAAACAAACCACGGTAATTCATTAATTTACAATATTACAACGCATTTGGAAGAATGTTAAAAACCCGAGAAATATTTACTGCAAATCAGGGGGCAAGACAGGTAATGGAGGGAGGTTAAGCCTTGAAGCATTTCGAATCCAATTATTCTCAAAAATGTCAATGACAATTCTACGTCGGAAATAAGGGATGTCTGCCCGGGAAAACTGGATGGGACGACGATATACGCAATGCTCTGCAAATGCACAGGCGAATATCCCGCAGTCATTTCCATTGTCTTGAAATGGGATATCCGTCTTAGTTGTCATCGTCCACAGCATAGGGGCCGACCACCCGTGATCCATGAATCTCTGTTGAAGCCACAATACCTATCCATGACATAGTAAAAATGAATGATACTTCAATCTTCAAATCCTATTTACGATCCGAACATTATCCTGACAAGAAAAGAGCAATTATGTACTTACAAATCTTTCACAGTTTTATGGCCCCAAAGCTCTCCCTTCGAACTATTATAGTATTCCCAGCGATGCTCATCGACATATCCTACGAGTAAGGACCAATGGTTGTGAGCGTGAATCAGCCGCGTCCATAACTCGTTCTCCCTTTGGCCCGAAAGCCATGTCATCTCCTGTCTTTAGACTCTTTTCCCAGTAACTCTGCAAGAGAAGCATCACATACATCAAACAAGTAGGATATTTAACCTATTGAGGCCATAGTTAAAGTGATTTTTTATTGCACTTACGCATATACTAGGGTCAGCGAAGTATGCATCCTTGCACCTTTCCCGTATGACTTCAAACCAAAAATATATGATAGTCGAGTCCATCCAAGTGCCCTCTTCCAATAAATCTCTGAGGGACTTAGAATTGACGCACGAGATTATCATATCCAACTCATCTTTCCTGTCAATGCAATGAGTGTTGTGACCATTCAATTAGTAAAATATCAAACAAAGAGAGAATTACTACGGAAGTGTTTTCAACAATTGTAGTTACCTATGCGTGTAATATTTGTAAAAATCCATCAAAATTTCCTTCTCTACATCAGTCAGAATGTAACCCGAGTGGGGTAATGGATGCTGATAATCAAGAAACCTATCCGGGATCTTCCTCAGCCTCGGTATGTGCTTGCACCTCCATATCAATGAATCAATTGTAGCCCGTGCAGGGGATACAACGATTGCCTGGGAAGTGATATTCGGAGGTGTTTTCTGTCCTTCAGGACCGGGCGAGATAGAGATAAGATCCTCGATAGGGATGTCATCATCTTCACTGAAGGCCACATCTAGATTGGGGGCATGAACTTCTTCTTTTTCATCCCCATCCAAAGTGTGAGAGGTTGATGCCTGGCCTTGGGAGTACTCTATTGCTAAGGGAGACTCGAGATTAAATCGAGGCATCTTTGCGGTGCTTTTTGAGTACTTCCCCTTAATCCTTGCACGCTTAGGCGTTCTGACGGTCTGCAAAATGAAGCATAGCAAGGGTGAGGAAAGCAAGGCAGTATAATTCATCAATTTGCAAAAAGTTATGCTAGATGTTATTAAAATCCTTACGAGAGTTTCATCATCTCCAGAAGATGCTGAAGTAGTACACGTCTCGACGTAGTCCTTGAACGTAGTCCCAAATCTGGACCTAAATCTCTCGACCTTTTTCTTAATCGAATTTGTGAAGGAGAGAAGGTCAACATTTGCAGAGAGGGAACGATCGCATGACCGAAGGATGTGGTCGAGGAAGAGAGAGACATGCATTAAGACATATTGAAACAATCCCATTAGACAATATATTAACTAAATAAATGTGAAGCAAACTAAGGGATACAAAGAGTGTTAACGTCATACCCGAGTCTGTGGGATGGTAGGAGCTTGGGCATCGGGCTGTGGGGGAGGATTCGTTTGTGGCCCGTCACGTGCTCTGACACGTCCAATACGCATGATGGTATTCGTTTCATACCATCTCATGTATTCCTCTTCATCCTCCCCGCCTTTTGTTTTTCCTCTTCTCTTCATCACATTGTTTACCCGAGCCTCCCATGACTTGACCTCCTCATCATGCACCAGACACCAATCTATCACAGATCTCCCCTAATTTTCTTTCCGCACGAAGGGCCTAACAAAACGTGGAGGCACCGTTTGTCTCAGCCCAAACTGCCTCATGACCCTATGGATAGGGTGACGCTCCAACACCCAATATGATATAAGGGGAGAATCTGTTCCGAAGAGTGATCGCTCAGCCTTCGACACATGGTTTAGAAATTCCTTACCGTACTTTTTGTACGGTTGCCATTCAAACTGTGCATGAGGCATTGGGTAAGTTAGAACTAATAAAGTAAGTATGAAAGTTATAGGAAAATTGAAATGCATTCTTTGTACCTCTTTGGACGTGAGGTAATTGAGTTGCTTTTGCACTTCTCTCACTGTCGTAAGATGGATCAGACCCTCAAGTCGGTTAGCCCATGTCACCATTATAGGAAACCTTATGTCGTGGTTTTGTTGGGATTGGTGTATGCCCTAAAGCCCACTAGCTGCACTCTCATCTTTTGTTACTGGATATTTACTGGTTATTTAATGGAAAGACTCTTTTATGCTTAAACATGTATATATGTATGGTTGTGTAAGGCCCATTGTTTCTAGTAAATGAATTATGTGTGTAGTGTCTACGCACAGATAGATCTAATTCATGGACAACTGGAAACATCATATTTGTTCATAACTGAAAGATGGAGCTGGGCACTTCATCTTGGTAGAAGTTATAATGAGAGACTCTCCTGTATTCAGGGTGACTTACCTAAGTCATGGGAGGGCTTTCCCGGATTCATCTCATTAGTGCATATGCAATGCATTGAACAGGACCATGGTAGGTGTGATCTCTAAAATAGTACTATCACAGAGAGAGATCAAGTCACCTCATGCTACTGAGTGACCGGTGCTCTTAATCTTGAGCATTTGTGGATGAACTGAGGAAGTCAAGTTCTTGTGCTTTAATTCACTATGGGTGAGATTCTTTTCATGGGTCAACAGCTCTGTGTTTTGGGTACTCGGACTTGATCAGTTGGGACGTGCAGATGCAATATAGAATCTATGCCATCTGATGATAGAATAATCGTCCCCTTAAAATTATCCGATTAATCATCAAAATCTAAGATCTTAGTATATGGATATTCCATATGGATATTGAACTTGTGGGTCGCTCCCTGGATCAAGAGAATGATATTCGAATGATGATTATGTTTAAGGATATGAAGTTCTAAGGTTTAGATGTAATCGGGAAGGTTGATAGTACATGTGATAACCTGACTCGATTATGGATGTTACATAGAGGGGCATTCAGGTCATTACACTTAGTAGGTCGAAGACAACCGTCATTTTATGACGAGCTTATTATATTATATATTTGTCCTTGGAGTTCAACCATAACTCTTTAGTGGAATGAGTTAAGGTTAAAATGGTCTTAATGTTGTTATGGGTTTAGCATGGACATTTTGGTCATTTTGGGAGCCAATGGCAAATATGTCTTTTGGTCCCTTCTCTAGTCACTTTCCAAGATTGGCATGGTTTCCTAAGATGTTTAGATAACATTTGGATGAATTATTTTAGTGGAAAAATAATTTTGAGTTTAAATTCAAATAGGCCTTTGATGGCATACATGAATTTAATTCTAGATAAATTGTATATGGGCCATGGTGTGCATTATCATGAGGGACGTCCATAATAGGATTTCCATGGGTAAGGTTTCCAACTTTTAGTAGGACTCTCTACTTGGAAAGTTGGACTCCTCTTCGGAATAGTATTCCTATGAGAAAGTTTCCTTTTTGGATTAGGAACTTAAAATTAGTAAGTGTTCTAAGTTTCCTTTTTGGATTAGGAACTTAAAGTTAGTAAGTGTTCTAAGTTTCCTTTTTGGATTAGGAACATAAAATTAGTAAGTGTTCTACAACTAGGATTACTAATTGTATAGGAAGTTCCTTTTAGTTTCATTTTCTAATTGGAGTGTTTCTTAAAGGAAATAAGTCTTTTCTTTTAGGACATCCATGAGAATTAGGAGAGATATACTTTTAGGAAATGTTTCCTCAAAGTTTCTATAAAAGAAACCCAAACCCCTCTTGGACGTCCAACACTTTGTGAGCACAAGGAGAGTCCCACACGTCCAGCCTTTGGAGGTTTTCTTCTTCATTGAAGAAGGCTTAAGGTCTGAGATTTTTCCTTGGAGAAATAATTCTTAATTCCTAGATTAACATCCCACCATCTTAGCCAATCAGATTTGGAAGTGAGATAGAGGAGAAGATCAAAGGCAATACTAGTGCAGAAAAATTCCAGCAACTTGTTTGCTAATTGCAAGTCTGAGTTCGGGCCTTTGGATCTATTTTTTCAGAGATTTGAAGTCTACAAATCTTCGAGGTAATAGTCTTCTTCATTCTCTTTTAATTATACACTTGTTGGTCATGAATTCATGGAGTTCTCATGCGATCAATATGGCTGATTTATGCTGCCTAAATCAGATTTTTTAAAATCTGTTATGTTACAAATTAGCCATGAATGTCTTCCGCTTATTCAGTTCTGAATCGCAATTTCTTTCAGGTTTTGGTGCATATTTGGACTAAAACCTCGACCAATCTTCATTCTGGTGTACGCCCAGATCTGTTAAAAGAGAGGGAATCATTAGAACATTAACATATAAATAGTACAAGCAATAAGATATAAATAATCGAAGCTGACCTGAAGAAGCTGGAGGGGCCCAGAAAGAGACTTATGCTTAAGGTCAACAAAATCCCCCTCATCGGTAGGGTCGGGCGTCTCACGCTTCTTCACCCCTTCCCACTGTACACCCTTGTTTAGCATTCTATACAGGTTCGCTAAACACGCGGAGGCCCATGAGTAGGACCTAAACTCTCTAAACAACTCTAGAATATAAAAGGGGCCTCATGCCCCTGAAGAATTACACAAAATCTGTCCAGCCACAAAAAAAAAAAAAAAAACAATAGGCACGAGTTCTACACTTATCATCTGCCTCTGATGTCGTCGTCTTCTTTGCCCATCCTTTGCCCTTTTTCTTCTTTCCCTTATTCGGGATCTCCTTCTCTCTCAACTGCTCCGGTATGGGATGAAATACTCGTTCCAGCCATGTGAACTTGAGGGAGATCCCATTGTAATCTTGTTTATTTATGGGAACCTTACTAAGGAGCTCCCGACAGAGATCTGCAATCTCGTAATGAGTGTATGTTCGGCCCGTCATGGGCGGACCATCAATAGGTAGGCCGTAGATGTACGCTACGTCCTCCAAAGTGATTGTCGCCTCGCCGGATGGGAAATGAAATGTGTTCGTCTCCGGCCTCCATCACTCAATGAGCCCCATGATCAATGCATGGTCAATCCTCATCCATCTCATTTGAGCAAGATTGTATAGCCTGGCCTCCCGCACCCACTCCATCTGTCTCTTGTTCAAGTCCCACTTCCCATAATCAGGGTTCGTGGGAAAGCATCTATATGTGCCAAACTCCTGCGAAAAAAATATACAGTTTCAATAACATTAGCCATAGATCATTAAGGAAGTTCAATTGAAAATAGGTTTTGCGGAAGAGAGTATACCAAGCCTTGTTCAATAGCGGCGGAGATGTGATGCTCTTGGTCGCACAATAAAATGTCTGGCTGTGGGTTTGAGGTACTAGCCTCATTTGAGGTAGTAGCCTCGCTGTGAGGCACTTCAACATTGCTTGTTTTCTCTTTAGACATATGTGTACATCCAAAATAGACATGATAGCATTGAATGTTATCAAGGCAAGCATGAATACACTATGAGAGCCGAATATCCAAAACCGACCACACAATACTCTCCCCTATAATGGTAAATGAAAACACATATATCACTGTAGTAATTTAAACCCTAATAAAATCAATCAATAATGTTGAATGAGTTTGAATGGTTTGGCATTCATCGTACGGCATAACTCAACATGCTTGATATTCACATTAACTAGGCAACCAAAACAAACAAATAATATACCATCAGAAGTTTATGGGTTGTTTGGATGAACCATGAAATGGAGCTGATTACAAGTTTTTTGCAAAAGAGATTGTTACCATCTATTGTTGGTATGTGTCCGGAGCAGCATAAAAATTGGACACCACATAAAGGAAAAACTTCTGTTCTTGATTTCTTAGCAGAAACTCTGGAATGTAGTATCATTCTTTCACCATCACAAATTCCAAGCTAAAGTGATAGCCATCTATTCTACCAGTGTTTTCAAACTAAATTGTAGTTTTGGCACATCCAAATGCATCCTCTGAGGAATAATTCTTAGATGCTTAGATAAGTATAAAATGACTGATTTGGTTGTCCAAAGGACTAACAATGTAGTTCCTTAATGATCTCTGCCTGAAACAATCCTTAGTGGTGCAGCGTTGATTATTTAAGATTCTAGAGTAAATTTGTACATATATGTAAGCATTTGGCTACACTTGTTTGGGAGTGTGCAGACAATATAGTCCTACACTTGTTAGGGCATACCTTGTCAGCTTTAGGGAATTAGACCTACAAGGATGATGTGCGATTTACACATGCTATGTCCAGAGTACTTCCAAATTCGTAAAATCAAATTCAAGAAACAGAATGAACAACCCATTCACATTGTCAAAATGAAGTAACACAAAAAAGAACGAATGAACCACTACTGCCATTTGACTGCATACAACATCCTCAAGTTTGGAAAACAAAAATAACTCACTCAAACCTTTCTGCTAGTGTTAAAACAAAACCCATTCATCCATCCTCCTTCTCAATCGAAAAAATTCAAAATTTGAAATATACAAACCCTAATCAATGCAAACAACAAATGTACAAATCGAATACAACGTTGAAGATAACAAACCATGCAGTTAGATATCATATGCAGGAAGGCAGGAAAATAAAAGGAAGTGAAAATACAAAAAATTTGACAAGGATTCAAGGATTCCAAAACTCTGGAGCGTCGGTTTGAATCACAGTTGATTGAAAAAATGATGAGATTATGAGCAGATGTTGAGAAATTCAGTTACAACGCTGGTGGTTGTGGATAGATGGAAGCAATTGAAAGAAACTGCGATTCAGATCTGGACATCACTAGGGGAAGACATCCATGGCTAATTTGTAACATGACAGATTTAAAAAAATCTGATTTGGGCAGCATAAATCAGCCATAGTGATCGCAAAAGAACTCCATGAATTCATGACCAACAAGTGTATAATTAAAGGAGATTCAAGAAGACTATTACCTTGATGATTTGTAGACTTCAAATCTCTGAAAAAATAGATCCAAAGGGCTGAACTCAGACTTGCAATTACCAAACAACTTGCTGGAATTTTCTGCAGTAGAATTGCCTTTGATCTTCTTCTTTATCTCACTTCCAAATCTGATTGACTAAGATGGTGGGATCTTAATCTAGGTTTCTAGATGAGTTGAGAACTATCTCAGACCTTATGCTCTCTTCAAAGAAGAAGAAGAAGGGCTGGACGTGTGGGGACTTTGGCTCTTTCTATGTTGCTTAGTGTTGGACATCCAAGAGGGGAAGCATCATCCTTTTATAGAAACTTTGGAATGGCTTTCCTAAAAGTTATCTCTTCTAATTCTCATAGATGTCCTAAAAGGAAAGAATAATATAAAGATTTATTTCCTTTTAGAAACACTCCAATTAGAAAAGGAAACTAAAGGAACTTCCCACAAACTTTGGCAATTAGTAATCCTAGTTGTACAACACTTACTAATTTAAGTTTCTAATTCAAAAAGGAAACTTTCTTATGGGAATACTAATCCAAAGAGGAGTCCAACCTTCCAAGTAGAGAGACCTACTCAAAATTGGAAACCTTACCCATGGAAATCCCATTATGGACGTCCCACATACTAATGCACACCATGGCCCACAAACAATTTATCTAGAATTAAATTCATGTATGCCATCAAAGGCCTATTTGAATTTAAACTCAAAATTATTTTTCCACTAAAATAATTCATCCAAATGTCATCTAAACAACTTAGGAAACCATGCCAATCTTGGAAAGTGACTAGAGAAGGGACCAAAAGACATATTTGCCATTGGCTCCCAAAATGACCAAAATGTCCATGCTAAACCCATAGCAACATAAAGACCATTTTAACCTTAACTCATTCCACTAAAGAGTTATGGTTGAACTCCAGGGATAAATATATAATATAATAGGCTCGTCATAAAATGACAGTTGTCTTCGACCTACTAAGTGTAATGACCTGAATGCCCCTCTACGTAACATTCATAATCGAGTCAGGTTATCACATGTACTATCAACCTTCTCGATTACATCTAAACCTTAGAACTTCATATCCTTAACTTAATCATCATCCGGATATCATTCTCTTGGTCCACGGAGCGACCCACAAGTTCAATATCCATATGGAACATCAATATACTAAGATCTTAGATTTTAATGATTAATCGGATAATTCTAAGGGGACGATCATTCCATCATTAGATGGCATAGATTCTATATTGCATCTGCACGTCCCAACTGATCAAGTCCGAGTACCCAAAACACAGAGCTGTTGACCCATGAAAAGAATCTCACCCATAGTGAATTAAAGCACAAGAACTTGACTTCGTCAGTTCATCCACAAATGCTCAAGATTAAGAGCATCGGTCACTCAGTAGCATGAGGTGACTTGATCTCTCTCAGTGATAGTACTATTTTAGAGATCACACCTACCATGGTCTTGTTCAATGCATTGCATATGCACTAATGAGATAAATCCGGGAAAGTCCTCCCATGACTTAGGTAAGTCACCCTGAATACAGGAGAGTCTCTCATTATAACTTATACCAATATGAAGTGCCCAGCTCCATCTCTCAGTTATGAACAAATATGTTGTTTCCAGTGTCCATGAATTAGACCTATCTGTGTGTAGACACTACACACCTAATTCATTTACTATAAACAACGGGCCTTACACAACCATACATATATACATGTTTAAGCAGAAAAGAGTAATTCCATTAAATAACCAGTAAATATCCAGTAACAAAAGATGAGAGTGCAACTAGTGGGCTTTAGGGCATACACCAATCCCAACAAACTCCTACTTGCACTAAAGATCACTACTTCCTAACCTAACACACATAGACTCAACATGAGAAGTAAAGACTTTCTCAGTAAGAGTCTTAGTGAATGGGTCAGCTAAGTTATTTGCCGAAGCAATATGCTCCACCACTATTTCTCCATCCTGAATCAATTCCCGGATCAAGTGGTACTTTCTCTGAATGTGCTTGCCTTTCTTGTGATTCCTGGGCTCTTTGCACTGTGCTACAGCACCAGTGTTGTCGCAGTACATGACAATCGGTTTATGCACTGCAGGAACAACTCCCAATTCCAACAGGAATTCTCTGAGCCATACTGCTTCCTTCGCAGCTTCCGATGCCGCCACATACTCTGCTTCTATGGTAGAATCAGCAGTACAGGATTGCTTGACACTTCTCCATGATATAGCCCCTCCTGACAAAGTAAAGACGTACCCTGAAGTAGACTTTCTGGCATCACTATCAGATTGGAAATCAGAGTCTGTATACGCTAATGGCGTTAGATCATCTGCTCGAAAGGTTAGCATATAATCTTTCGTTCTCCGAAGATACTTGAATATATGCTTAACAGCTGTCCAATGCATAGGTCCAGGGTTTGACTGATATGTGCTAACCATGCCAACGACAAAGCAAATATCTGGTCTAGTACATAACATAGCATACATGAGGCTTCCAACAGCGGATGCATATTGAACTCTCCTCATGCCCTCTATCTCTTCAGATGTCTTTGGACATTGATCTCGAGACAGTGGTACTCCATGTCTATAAGGTAACAAGCCCTTCTTAGAGTCATGCATGTTAAACTTGACCAATATCTTCTCAATATATGAAGATTGGGATAAGTCTAACATCTTATTCTTGCGATCACGCAAAAGCTTGATCCCTAAGATATAGCTGGCCTCACCCAAATCCTTCATCTGAAATTGAGAGGATAACCAAACCTTTGTGGATGACAATAAACCTACATCATTTCCTATGAGTAATATGTCATCTACATACAGAACCAAAAATGCAACTGCTTTTCCACTTCCTTTCTTATACACACATGGTTCATCAATGTTTTGATCAAAGCCAAAAGATTTGACTGCCTGATTAAAGTTGATGTTCCATGCTCTAGATGCTTGCTTAAGTCCATAAATGGACTTCTTAAGTTTACAAACCATGTTATCTTGGCCACTAGCAATGAAGCCCTCTGGTTGCATCATATAGATGCATTCGTCAAGACTTCCATTAAGAAAAGCTGTCTTGACATCCATCTGTCATATCTCGTAGTCATAATGACATGCGATGGCCAAGAGAATCCTTATGGACTTAAGCATAGCCACTGGTGAAAAGGTTTCCTCATAATCGATACCCTCTTTCTGAGTATATCCTTTCGCCACCAGTCTTGCTTTGAAGGTTTCCACCTTCCCATCCACTCCTCTCTTCCTCTTGTAGATCCACTTGCACCCTATGGGTTTAATCCCTTCAGGTGCATCTACAAGTTCCCAGACTTGATTGGAATACAAAGAATCCATTTCAGATTTCATCGCTTGCTGCCACATGTCAGCATCTATATCCGTTACTGCTTCATCATAACTAGTAGGATCCTCAACCAGATCTTCAGAGTCTGTCTTAAAAGACACTCCTAGATATCTTTTTGGCTGTCTAGAAATTCTCCCACTACGACGAGGCTCCGGAGTGTTCAAAGGAATATCTTGTTCATCTACTGTCTCAGGATCTGGTACAGATGTTATAGGAGATCCCGGAAGAATCTCCTCAAGGGTTTCTTTACATCTAAGCTCTTGGTGCATCATACAATCATCCTCTAAGTACCTAGCATGAGTGCTGATAAGCACTTTTTGCTCATTTGGGTGATAAAAGATGCCACCTCTCGTTCCCTTAGGATACCCAATGAAGTAGCACATTTTCGATCTGGGTTCCAGCTTGGTAGCTTTATCATTCAGTACATAGGCCGGACAACCCCAAATGTGGATATGTCTTAAACTAGGTTTTCGACCTGTCCACATTTCTTGCGGTGTCCTAGGTACTGATTTAGAAGGTACCAGATTTAAAATGTATGCTGCTGCTTCTAGGGAATATCCCCAAAAAGATATAGGTAGGGTTGCATGACTCATCATGGACCTTACCATATCAAGAAGGGTACGGTTTCTTCTCTCCGCTACACCATTTTGCTGGGGTGTACCCGGTGCAGACAACTGAGACGCAATCCCATGTTGTGTGAGGTACTCTTTGAACTCACCCAGAAGGTATTCGCCACCTCGATCAGATCGAAGGGCTTTGATATGTTTCCCTAGTTGTAACTCCGCCTCTGCCTTGAATTGCTTGAATTTATCAAACGCCTCAGACTTGCGTCGCATTAAGTACACATATCCATACCTAGAGTAATCATCAGTGAAAGTGATGTAATACTCATACCCTCCTCGAGCCGGTTTGTTCATAAGACCACACACATCAGTGTGAATCAATTCTAACAACTCCTTTGACCTTAGTCCCTTTCCAGAGAATGACCTTTTGGTCATCTTTCCCTTGAGACAAGATTCGCACTGAGGAAAAAGTTCAAAATCTAATGAGCTCAAAGGCCCATCTTCTACCAACCTCTGAATCCGTTTTAGGTTAATGTGACCCAAACGTAAGTGCCAAAGATATGTGTCATTGATTGAAGATACCTTCCTTTTAAGGGAAGTTGAGTTTTCTTCTTGTACATTATACAGTGTGGGAGCAATAGGATATATATAAAATAAGTTGTCATGTATTCTACCGGAACATATAATATTTCCATCTCTACTGATATCAACACCAGAATGGAAAGAAACTGAATAATTAAATTCAATTAGTCTGGAAACTAAAATTAAATTCTTCCTCATGTCCGGAACATAGAAAACATTATTTAAAACTAATATCCTATCACATGGAACATGTAAGGTAACAACTCCTACTGCAACTGCCCAAACTTTAGCTCCAATTCCAACTCTAAAGGCAAACTCTCCTTTCTCAATCCTCTACATTATCTGAAACCCCTGCAATGAATTGCAGATATGATTAGTGGCTCCTGAGTCTACTATCCATGAGTCAGTAGAATCAACCACTAGACAAGTTTCAATGTAGTATGAAAAAGATGTACCTTTCTTAACTGAGGCTAGCAACTTGGGACAATCTTTCTTCCAATGACCTTTGAGGCCACACTTGAAGCATTTCCCATTGGGCTTTCCATCTGTACCCTTGTCCTTCTTTTTGCCAGTATTGTCCTTTTTCTGCCCTTTTCCCTTATTCTGTTTCTTCTTTAACTTCTTCCCTTTCGGGTTTAGTTTAGAGGAAGACTGGAAAAAGTGAGCTTGGGCTTTGGGCTTCATGATGGCCTCCGCCGCCTAGAGTTCTTTCATTAACTCAGGTAGAGTCATGTCCATCTTGCTCATATTGAAATTGAGCTTGAATTGATTGAAAGAGTCCGGCAGAGTTTCGAGAATCATATCAGTTTGACTCTCTGCATCAATCCCAGCCCCTAGAATCTCAGCTACATTGAAACAAAGCATCAGCTTGAGCATATGCTCTCTGATAGGTGTTCCCTCGGACATCTTAGTATTCATGATAGTCCTTATAGCAGCTTGCCTAGCTGGCCTGCTTTTGTCTGCGAACATCTCAGATAAGGACATCATGATTTCATAGGCTGTGTCCATATGCTCGTGCTGTGTTTGCAACACGTTGGACATGGAAGCGAGCATGTAGCATTTAGCCATGCTATTCGCTTTCTTCCATTTCCTCTCAGCCTCTAATTGGTCATCACTAGAATTAGCATCAATATCAGGACAGGTTTCCAACAAGACATACTTGTACTCCCCAGCAGTGAGTACTATGTCAAGATTTATTTTCCAATCTACGTAGTTAGGGCCAGTCAGCTTGTTCTCACGAAGAATGCACATCAATGGACTAAAAGAATCTTTACCCATCTCTCTCTAGATATGAAACGGTTTATAATTAGACAGGCAGTATATATGTAATATGCATATGGTGCTTGTTATAAAAGGAAAAACAAAGCACAAGTCTTTTTACATTATTTAACCTTAATTATAATGTATCAGTGTTTCAACCTCCTCATAGACCCTCTATTGAAGGGATGGCCAAGCCTACAGTCACGTTGAATTAAGATATGCTTATTTGGATTATCACTATCTGGATACACATATCCAGTGGCAGTCCAATCACTGATTGGTTTGGCCTCATATGACAAATAACTCTTAACTCCTAGGGAGAGGTCATTATCATCTTATGTCAAGTGTTTTACCATCTCTTATGAAATTTTCCAGAATGTTTATGACTTAAGTCCTCCGAAGGGAAGTGACTTTTATCCATTCTAGAAGTGAACTTTAGTAAAGAGCTCCACCGAAGGGATGGCCGCTCCCACCAACACTTCATTGACATTCTATAGAAGTGATCTTTAGTAAAGAATTCTACCGAAGGGATGGCCGCTCCTACTAACACCTCATTACGAATATTCACATTAGTTCACCCATTAACCCATCAAAGCGGTCTTTAGTAAAGAACTCCACCGAAGGGGTGGCCGCTCCTACTAACACCTTAATGAGATAACATGAACCGAAAATGGAAGGCCGTGGGGTCTTTCCAAAAAAAAAAAACCCTCTCCCACTTGATTATTTATCACTAGGGTTTATACTTTTTGACCTTTACATTGTTTACTCAAAAGCTCTTTTAAATCTAGCAAACTTGGTTAATTAAATTTATGACTTAAGTCATCTTAAAAATAAATAACCTTTGCTTTAAAACATTTGAGCAAATCCCTTTAAAGAATCAAAGACCTAACTTGGGTTATGGAAACCCATAGGTAGCATCTAATTAGATTTTAGTTCAGCCTCTTTTGGAAACCAAGGGTACCAAGATAAACTAAACCCTATCCAATTTTAAATCTTAGACAAATAGAAGGTGCTGGTCTAAGTTCTGTTTAAAACAATTTGCCAAACTAAAAACAATCTAATATAAAAAGATGCCAATTTTAGAACCTAATGGTGGCCATGTTTCTAGGTGACAATTATAGCAATTATATAAAGCATTCATCCATGCATTCCATATATAAGAGCAAATAAAAGTATGCAATCCTTGATGGCTCCCTGCTCTTCGGACTTCTAATCCTTATCGAAGTAGGACATCAAAAATAGATCTCATCTTTCACCAAGAAGTCTTGTCTCCTCCACCACCAAGGATTCCGGTTACTTGCAACCTATCTTGCTTGAAACTTTCTTCTTCTTGCTTGTTCTAATAAATTAAATTTATACAAGCAAAGCCCATAATAAATAAAAACCCAAATTACATTGGAGATACCTATGCTTTTTAAGAAAGCTTACATCAAGACTAGTTGGAATAAAAGTAAAGAAAGAATTACAACTTCCTATGATTGCTAAACGCGCAATCGTACACTTTCCAACTAATAAAAAAACATCCAAATCCACATAACAATCATGCAAACCATCAAGGATGCAATATACGGCTGCAAACAAAGAGGTTAGTGCATGCAAACACACTATGTACATCATTAAACAAATCTGAAAAATAAATTCCAGCATTGTTAATGAAACTTGTACACAACATGCATCTAAATATAACTTTAGTAGGGTGCCACCATGCCCATGATCAATCTAGGATTAATTAAACACAATATGGGATCATGATTTCACATGGAGTGGCTCTAATACCACTGAAAGAAACTGCGATTCAGATCTGGACATCACTAGGGGAAGACATCCATGGCTAATTTGTAACATGACAGATTTAAAAAAATCTGATTTGGGTAGGATAAATCAGCCATAGTGATCGCAAAAGAACTCCATGAATTCATAACTAACAAGTGTATAATTAAAGGAGATTCAAGAAGACTATTACCTTGATGATTTGTAGACTTCAAATCTCTGAAAAAATAGATCCAAAGGGCTGAACTCAGACTTGCAATTACCAAACAACTTGCTGGAATTTTCTGCAGTAGAATTGCCTTTGATCTTCTTCTCTATCTCACTTCCAAATCTGATTGACTAAGATGGTGGGATCTTAATCTAGGTTTCTAGATGAGTTGAGAACTATCTCAGACCTTATGCTCTCTTCAAAGAAGAAGAAGAAGGGCTGGACGTGTGGGGACTTTGGCTCTTTCTATGTTGCTTAGTGTTGGACATCCAAGAGGGGAAGCATCATCCTTTTATAGAAACTTTGGAATGGCTTTCCTAAAAGTTATCTCTTCTAATTCTCATAGATGTCCTAAAAGGAAAGAATAATATAAAGATTTATTTCCTTTTAAAAACACTCCAATTAGAAAAGGAAACTAAAGGAACTTCTCACAAACTTTGGCAATTAGTAATCCTAGTTGTACAACACTTACTAATTTAAGTTTCTAATTCAAAAAGGAAACTTTCTTATGGGAATACTAATCCAAAGAGGAGTCCAACCTTCCAAGTAGAGAGACCTACTCAAAATTAGAAACTTTACCCATGGAAATCTCATTATGGACGTCCCACATACTAATGCACACCATGGCCCACAAACAATTTATCTAGAATTAAATTCATATATGCCATCAAAGGCTTATTTGAATTTAAACTCAAAATTATTTTTCCACTAGAATAATTCATCCAAATGTCATCTAAACAACTTAGGAAACCATGCCAATCTTGGAAAGTGACTAGAGAAGGGACCAAAAGACATATTTGCCATTGGCTTCCAAAATGACCAAAATGTCCATGCTAAACTCATAGCAACATAAAGACCATTTTAACCTTAACTCATTCCACTAAAGAGTTATGGTTGAACTCCAGGGACAAATATATAATATAATAGGCTCATCATAAAATGACAGTTGTCTTCGACCTACTAAGTGTAATGACCTGAATGCCCCTCTATGTAACATCCATAATCGAGTCAGGTTATCACATGTACTATCAACCTTCTCGATTACATCTAAACCTTAGAACTTCATATCCTTAACTTAATCATCATCCGGATATCATTCTCTTGGTCCACGGAGCGACCCACAAGTTCAATATCCGTATGGAACATCCATATACTAAGATCTTAGATTTTGATGATTAATCGGATAATTCTAAGGGGACGATCATTCCATCATTAGATGGCATAGATTCTTTATTGCATCTGCACGTCCCAACTGATCAAGTCCGAGTACCCAAAACATAGAGCTGTTGACCCATGAAAAGAATCTCACCCATAGTGAATTAAAGCACAAGAACTTGACTTCGTCAGTTCATCCACAAATGCTCAAGATTAAGAGCACCGGTCACTCAGTAGCATGAGGTGACTTGATCTCTCTCAGTGATAGTACTATTTTAGATATCACACCTAGTATGGTCTTGTTCAATGCATTGCATATGCACTAATGAGATAAATCCGGAAAAGTCCTCCCATGACTTAGGTAAGTCACCCTGAATACAGGAGAGTCTCTCATTATAACTTATACCAAGATGAAGTGCCCATCTCCATCTCTCAGTTATGAACAAATATGTTGTTTCCAGTGTCCATGAATTAGACCTATCTGTGTGTAGACACTACACACCTAATTCATTTACTAGAAACAACGGGCCTTACACAACCATATATATATATATGTTTAAGCAGAAAAGAGTCATTCCATTAAATAACCAGTAAATATCCAGTAACAAAAGATGAGAGTGCAACTAGTGGGCTTTAGGGCATACACCAATCCCAACAGCAACTGCTCTTCGCCCTCGTCCTAGGTCAGTCTCGACGCAATGGTGGAAGGGAGAAGAGAATAATGTGCGAAACGGAGATTCTAGCCCTAAAAAAGGATCGCGAACAGCGTTATCGCCGACCTTATTCAAGTATAAATAAGGTCGGCGCCGACGATGTGCTCTTTATGTAAAAAAAAATTCAAGTATACATAAGGTCATCGCCGACCTTATTCAAGTGTAAATAAGGTCGGCGATGACGATATGCTCTTCTGGTAAAAAAAATGAAATTCGCACCCAATTGCGCTAATTGGTGCTGCACTCGCTAAAATGTTTGAATGCGTAACATGACCGGATAAAGTATTTTTTCCGGTAAAATCTTCTACTTTTTATTTCACTTCACTCCACTTGATTTTAAAAAATAAAATGCCAAACTGGCCCTAAGGGAGGGACACAGAGTCTGTTCTATATGTATCTACATAACTTCTTACAATAATCACATCATATAGTGTTTTGGGCTAATTTTATTCATATGAAGACCTTTCGGCACCATCCTACCATGAAAAGTATGCATACTCGAAACTTGCCAGTTCTTGGCATAAATTTTTTTACGAAGAAATATACTTTCAATTAAATTAAGCAACGTGTTCTAACAAAGACTCCTCTCATTTTCCAATGATAATCCTGAAAAATCCACCTTTATTATTGGATTTTGTCTTGTATTTCGGAATTATTAGTTCTGCTGCCCGCTTTCCCCAAGATTTATTATTGCAGGTATTTGGACTTTATTGACAAAAAAGTTATTGAGTGTTGCTAGCTATCTGAATTGAGGGCTTAAAATAGGCGACTCTCCTCTAGCCAACAAACTCATGGTTGATTGGTATTGGGCATCAAGTAACACCCAGGGATCTGGGTTCTCCCCTGTACCACTAGCCAAATGTTACCAAGAAAAAAAATGGGTGACTCTCTTTTTCCTCAAAGTTTGTTGGACTATGTTATCCCTTGAAACTCCATGTCATAAGGCTATTTATTATGACATTCAGATTAAATCTACAAAATGAGTCATTTCAGGGGTGACTAACCATTCTTAAGTTATGAACAAGCTGACATGTTGAACCAACTTATAAGAATGAGAATTACATAGGGTTTGAAAGGTCTCCCTTTGACTTATTTGTGCAAAATTTGTTTGGTATCTCTACTCTTTTTTGGATAGACCCATCAAAATAGAGCCATTAAAAAAGAGCTATAAAAAAAAGAGGCTGGAATAAAAAAAAGTATTTAGTAATGTAAAGATTTATGTTAAATAGACTTATTTTATATAAATGGTTGAAAGTTTTTTTTATTAATTTCTCGAGATTCACAAGGTATCAAGCCTTGAAAACTGGTCCTATGGTCATGTGCAGCATTCCAAAGAGATCTAATGGTTTAGATCTTCTGTTTGGAGCCCACATAATTTAAAAAATTACATCCAATGGCTTACGCTTTTTGCACATATCTTGAGATTAGTGATGATCCAATAGTTGAAATTTGGTGTTATGCCGTGTTTGATCTTGTAAACATTGTCAACTGTTTGGACTTTGATTTACACTCTTAGATCTTGAGGAAAAAAAATAAAATAAAAATTGGATTAGGGCGTGAATGGGCAAAAATACTATTCACTCGTCTCTTTTTTTTTCCCTCTACTTTCTACATGCTATAAGTAGTGGGCTGTGGGAAATAGAGGCATTGCCTCTACTTCTCTAAAAAAAAAAAGAAAAGAGGCAGCCAAACCCTGTCAAAGGCCTTTATTTTCAAAATCTCTATCCAAGTTAGAGATTTTGAGAAATAAAGATAAAAATTAGTGATGCCAAATAGGAACTTAACCACAGAATTAAGAAAGGTGGTGGTTGGATAAAGGTGCTGAAAGAATTTTCAGAAGATAAAAAAAGTCAAGTCAATCCTTTTGAAGATGGTCCTCACACTAAAGATGGTGACAATGACAATGCAGGGATATGAGAAATGGTGGCATTGGATTCCAACCGTGAACTGCACTTGCAAAAACCTGAAAAACAGTGCGTCCTTGTCGACGGTGATAAGGAGTGGGCCCCACTTTGTTTGGAGTTTTGAAGAGGTAGTGGGATCCATTGTGAAAGTATCTTATCATGATATGGTCTTAATCAGATAAGTTTACCACTATTATGTTGGTTTCATGTCAGGATTTAGAACTGTATATCTTCTGTCCTTAGCTTCAAATAAAAGTCTCCCTTGTCATTATCAAATTAAAGAAGGGTTATAAGGTCATGAAATGTTAGTATCTTACATTTCATTCAACAACCACTTATCTTAAAATTAATTGGTGATAGGAAATAGCACAATAATAATTTTATGGTGAGGGCAAAGGCTCGACCACAATTATGACTGCTCATGAGTGAGGGTGCACGTTGACCTCAACATGAACCTATGTCAAAGTTAATGCATATTGACATTCTGA
This sequence comes from Litsea cubeba, assembly GCA_012931725.1. Taxonomy (NCBI): domain Eukaryota; kingdom Viridiplantae; phylum Streptophyta; class Magnoliopsida; order Laurales; family Lauraceae; genus Litsea; species Litsea cubeba. The sequence goes on from CM022946.1 coordinate 32,848,077, forward strand.
CTAGGCCTAAAGCCTGAATCACCTGTAAAGATATGCAACTTTTCATAGTCCTATATTGGGTTGAAGAGTGATTTGGCTGAGCCGAGTACACAAGGAAGCCATGATTTTGGGCAGTTTTGATTTAAATTAAATTCTCTCTTGAGAAGTTCCTAAAAAAAAAACCCACTTGTTTCTTGAGAAGAGATGGAAAACAAAAGCAAATCCCATTGATTTTTTTATCAAAATTACTATGTGAAATCTTCGATTTTTTCCCTCTTACTTTGTCACATAGGAATGGCTTTTGAATCAAAAGAGAGTCTTTTCTTCTGAATGAACTGGTATTATTATATTTCAATTCCTTTCCAGACTATGGTAGGCCTCATTCTTCGTAATATTTGGCTATTCCAGTAGATTTCCTAAAAAATCCCATGGGAGTATGCATTCAAAACAAAGCATAGTTAATTCATGGTCACACCGTTTCAATATTCTTGGTCATTTTGAAGACTATGCGTGTTTGGGGGCATAGTAGTCAATTCTGTTTCATTTCGGCCGGAATGGCATGAATTATTTGGCGGAAACGTAATTGGATTAAGAAAAAATCGATATGAATTCCGGTCCATTTTGGTTTGTAACCCAATTTTTACTATATTTTTTTGCTTCTTTTTTCTCAATATCATATCAAGAAGATTTTTATTTTTTACATATTTGTATATATTTCTTAGTTTTTATTAATCCGAAAGTTACTCTGAAAAGTTTTGCCAAAGTCTCAAAACAATGAAATATTCCATCTTGGAGGGTAGACCGAAATGCGACCGAAACAGAATTGATACCTATGATTTGGGGTTTACAAAATATGGTTTGTTTGCTTTATTTTTAAAATGTCCCCAGAAAGTGAAAATATTGTGAGAAATATGAGGAAATTGAATAAAGCTGAAAACAAAATAAAAAAAAAATCTACTGAAATATTTTAAAGATCATTTCATATTCATTTGGATTTATTTATGTATTAATTTTTTAGGAGAAACCTTGGCTTAGCACTAGTGCTCACAATAAGGTGAGCATTGCGTGCCTAAATACCTAATGGACCCCATCTCATGATTCATCCGAGTGGACCACAAAATAGAAAACCCCTTGACACAATCACCGATAGTAGCGGACCCAACATTTTTATCTAAATGGGGCAGCCGATAGTTAGGTTAATATGTGCCAATTGCTTGCACATATATCAAGTTTTGGAGTGCAAATATCATTTTCCACTTCAAAAATCTCAATCCAAACTAAAAGCAAAATATGATTTTCTCGAACATGTGGAGTTTGCAATCTCAGACAAGCCTGCATTGGTGACAAAGTTGATGTTTAATAGAGAGAGAGACAGAGAGCCTTGTGGGACGATTTTAGGGTTTTGGGTTTTGAGTTTTGATGATTGGGGCAGGGGTTTAGGTTTCTCGGTCTTCGAGAGGTGGGGGTGGTATCGACTTCAAAGTGGGGCATGGGCCATATGGTCCATAGCCCCTCATGGGCATTTTTCAAATCCCACTAGGGCAATCGCTCCCACAGGCCACAACGTGGGTTTGCCCCCATCATCGATTTCAGGTTTGGCACCTATGTAAATGGTTTGGACTATTGGATCAACTGTGTATTCATTTTGGATGGCTAAGACTTTTCAGCCTTAATCAATTGGTTAGGATGATGACTCAAGCTTCCGGCACCATACATGACCATGTGCGTGGGGCCCCATGAGGAATGGTCGTCACCTTACCATGAGCACCAATTCTCAACAAAGGCCGCCCCTTATTTTTTATTATATAATATTTCTGATAAGAAATTATATAACATGTTAATTTTTTTTAGGATAATATTTTAAGAAAAATACTAAATATGAAAATACCTTAACAGTTTTTGTAGATGATAATTCTTCGATAATGACATGTGAGAAGTGTCATTAAATATTTATGGAGTTCACATTGATGTGTTATTTTTACATGTCTATGGCAACATATAATTTCTCATCTATGGATGTATAGAGAGCTAGGGTTGGTTGAAAAGTCCAAAAAGGATAGCCGATGAAGAAGCCTTTTTTTTAGATAATTAGCGAAAGGTCCCTCATAGAGGTATTGTAAGGCCTCCAGTCCATCAACTTTTCCTCTAAGGATATAGTCCATGCAACTTGGATATATTTCGGTAAGAGGTCCCTAGATACGCCACCTCATATATTTTCATGACTGATTTTCCCTTTCAACTGATTAGGCATAAAATTCTAAAATTTTAAATCTTCCATTCTCCCTCTTCTTCTTCTTCAATCCGGACATGGACAGAACCTAGCCAGAGCCCTTTTCTTCTTCTTCAAATATGAACCATTGATCCTCTAGTGGGGCCCTGGGTGACCTTAGAGATCAGACCCATCATGGGTTCTTGATCAGTGGAGCCCACAATGGGAGCAGTTTTAATATTCCCTGAATCCTCCCTTGTTGCTTTGCACGGGCGAATGTATTCTTCTCCGGTTCAATCCGAATAACTACATGGAGGTTCGGCGGAACCGGAGCTCCATCTGGATCAAGTATTTCGATGCCGTCTCTTGTTTAAGCTTGGATGAAGATCAAGGGCTTCTCTACTCGGGTTCCTGGGATAAGACGTTGAAGGTTTGGCGGATATCCGATTCCAAGTGTCTGGAATCGATAGCCGCGCATGATGACGTGATCAATTCCGTGGTCATTGGATTCGACGGTCTGATTTTCACTGGATCAGCGGATGGGACAGTTAAGATGTGGAGGGGGGAATTGCAAGGGAAGAGCGTGAGGCACGTGCATTTGCAGACACTACTGAAGCAAGAGTTGGTGGTAACGGCGCTGGCCGTTAACCAGACGGCTTCCGTTACAATTCCTGTTGCAATTAATGTGAGATCAATGGAGTAGCAGCATCAAAATGCAGAAGAGAAGAGAGAAGAAGAAGCATCAAGGGCGATTGTCTCTGCTGCAGAAGCAGAAGGAAGAAGAAGAGCAATTGGGCCAGTCATAGGCCATTGACAAGTTCGGGTTAGGTCTGATGACTCTGACCAGACCCAGAATGAGACCCCTCTTCTCGACTTGCGTGTGGCCAACCGATCTCGCAATCAGCAGTAGATCTGTGATGCAACCTTCTCAAGATCTGATTTGATCTCCTCCGTGCTCCATTAATCTAATCTCTTCCGTCCTCCAATGATTTGTCAAATTCATCTGAGTTTTTATCAAATTTATTTGAGTTTTGAGTTTTTTTCAAATTTATTTGAGTTTAAATTGCACAAATTTACCTGAGTTCTGAAATAAATTTATCTGAGTTCTGGACAAATCTATCAGAGTTTTTGGCTATTTATCTGAGTTATGGAACAAATTTATCTGAATTCTAAATAAATCTATCAGAGTTTTTAGTAAATTTATTTGAGTTTTTGAAAAATATAGGTGAGTTTCTGACAAATTTATCTCCATTTAAAAATTTTAACTGAGTTTTTGAACGAATATTTCTATGTTTTTGGTAAATTTATTTATTTTTTTTAAAATCCATTTGTGTATTTGAATTTTATTTGTGTATTTTGAAATTTATTTGTGTTTTTTGAAATAAATTTAACTGAGTTTTTGACAAAAATAATTGAGTTTTTACCAGATTTTTCGCTAATTTGAAAAATTGGGTTATCTTAGTTTTAGCAAATGTATTTGCATTTTTTTAATTTATTTATGTTTTTAATTTTTTTTACGTCTTTTGAAATTTATTTGAGTCTTTTAAAATTTATTTACATTTTTTTAAAATTTATTTGGATCTTTTGAAATTGATTTTCATCTTTTGAAATTTATTTATAAGTTTTAGAATTTATTTGGATCTTTTAAAATTTATTTACATCTTTTTAAATTTATCAGCATTCGTTTTGAGATTTATTGTGTTTTTTGAAATTATTGTGTTTTTTAAAATTTATTTTCGTTATTTTAAAATTTATTTGTGTGTTTTTAGAATTTATTTGAAAATCTCATTAATAAGATTCCGTTGACTGTGGCCAATTAAATGGTAGTTGACCATTATTAATAGGATATCCTATCAATCATGGGATATGGTTTAAAGAAATGGTAAATTAGGTATATCAGGTATGAAAATGTGTTAGAGGACCTTTGGCTGCATGACTTTTTTTTAGACTGTTTGCAACAAAGTCATGCTTTGATGGACCTCCGGCCAAAGCCCCTTTTTTTTGGTACCCCAACCAAGGGGGTTGGGACCCAAGAGAGAGCCCGCATACGGCATACACACAGGAAAACAGCCCACTCAAGTGGGAAGGAAGCCCGCACACGTGGAAAGAAAGCCCATACAAGTGGAAAATGAACTTACACAGGCGAGAAGATGTGACGTAACCAGTTCTGAGCCCCAAATAATTGGTAAGAACTGACGCTCCTTAGCACTCCGGTAAGGGGCGTTCTTCGCCCTTCTGTAGTAACTAGCCTGAGACCAACTTCAGGAAGGACTTCATCACTTTTGCAGGCAACTCTTGTAGTGGTAACGGAAAACCTAGAGGGAAACTGAGATTAGGCGGGAACCGGCAAGCCCTTTCCCTCTTTTTTTCATTTTCCCACCTTCTTTCCTTATCCCCCTTTGTCTTTTATCATAAAATCAAGATCTGAATCCGTTTTTCCATTCTACAAAATTGCTTTCATAGATTTCTGTAAGTCTGCAAAACCAACAGGTACTCTTTTCCTTATGTTATTCCATGGTTATAATGTTAATCTAGTTGTGGGTTTATTGAATAATCTGTTCCTTTTCCTTATTTTATAACCCATATATTCTTTTTTTTTTATATATATTTTCTTGTTGATGTAACTGCAACTATGAAATCTTCTTTTGAAGGAAAGAGTTTTTTTAAGGGTCTGTTTGGGTGAGGAGAAAGTGGTGTTTTGGGAAGCAAAATCTTTACATTATTTCATTGCAAATGTTCAAGATTACAACTACAATCCATGATCAACAAGCAAACATAATCACTTGTAACATAACATCACTCTATGAAGGAGAGACCCATCCCTCCATCCAATGCAGAAATACACCAAACCAAATGCCCTTAGTCTTGAAACTTTTTAGGAATTTCTTGATGACCCATCCAATAGACTGGAATAGCCATCATAACAAATTGAATTAAAATTTGGGTAAATTAGGAGAGAGATCCATCATTATTGGGCTATAAAGTCTCTAGGACAAGCATTAATGTTTAAGGCCTAGAGTCTCTTGCTCATGGAATTAATTCAGGCGGTGGTCCCTAAGCATGTAACATCAGATTTTTTATGACTTATTTGCCCTTCTAACCATTTAAATGGGTGTATGGTCCCTAAGCATGTGACATCAGATTTTTTTATGACTCATTTGCCCTTTTAACCATTTAAATGGGTGTGTAGGTCCCTAAGCATGTGACATCACTGTCTTTCCCGGATTATTTTTACAATGGTCCTTACCATCTGTAACGGGTTGGGTCTTGGACTATGGCAAGTGAACTACTTCATAATCCTCATAGCTAGTCCTATAACAGCCTTAAGGAAGTCTTTCTTTCTCGACATTGGAAGAGCACCTTGATGAAAGACACTGTTTCAACAGAAATGAAGAGCTAAAGAAGAAAACATAAGAGATTATTTGAACAACTGATTGCATAAGTCACATGGGGCTAGGTTGCTAGATTTAGATAAATTTTTATCAAAGCTAGATAAATTTAAATAAATCTAGTCAAACCAAACCAAATCTAGTTAGATAATCTCATATCGAAGTGACATAACTTGTTTTCAAACACAGATAAATTCGTATAAACTCAAATAAATTCATGCCAAAGTCAAATAAGTTAACATCAAAGTCAGATACATTCATAGCAAACTCAGATAAATTCACTTAATTCGTATCAAACTCAGATAAATTCAAAGCAAACACAAATAAATTCATATCAAACTTAGATAAATTCGTACCAAACACAGATAACATCATGCCAAAATCAGATAACATATACAAAACTTAGATATTCACAACAAACTCAAATTAAAACTCAAAAAAACTCATGGCAAAGTCAAATAAGTTCACATCAAAGTTAGATAAATTCACAGCAAACTCAGATAAATTTACTTAATTCGTATCAAATTCAGATAAATTCAAAGCAAACACAAATAAATTCATATCAAACTTAGATAAATTCGTACCAAACACAGATAACATCATGTCAAAGTCAGATAACACAAACAAAACTTAGATAAATTCACAGCAAACTAAAAAAAAAACCTCAAAAAAACTCATGCCAAAGTCCAATAAGTTCACATCAAAGTTAGATAAATTCACAGCAAACTTAGATAAACTCACTTAATTTATATCAAACTCAGATTAATTCAAAGCAAACACAAATAAATTCATATCAAACTTAAACAAATTTGTCCCAAACACAGATTACATCATGCCAGACTCAGATAATATTATGTCAAAGTCAGATAACCCATATAAAACTTAGATAAATTCATTGGTATAATACCATCATCATTTGGAAATTTAATGCAACTTGAATCATTAGATTTATCAATGAACCAGCTCTGTGGAGAGATCCCTATAGAGCTGGCAGCTCTAACATTCCTCTCAGTTTTAAACCTCTCTCAAAACAACTTCATTGGAAGAATACCACAGGCCCAACAATTCCTTACCTTTGCAAACGATTCCTTTCAAGGAAATCCTGGATTATGTGGGCCCCCATTGTCTAGGCAATGTGAGGCACCATGGCAGCCTGGAAGTGTGAGTTTTGCATCTGGAAATAGTTTTGATTGTCAATTCCTATCGGTATGGTTGGGATTTGGCGTTGGTAATTGGATGGTTATAGGGCCACTTATATTTTCGACGAAAGTGAGAAGGTGATTTTTCAAACATGTGGACAGGATCTTATTTGTGCTCATGGTGTGGTGGGACATGTACATCAAGCATTTGGTTACTCCAAATCGGAGAGCATCTTTTTGACGGAAGTAGTGCGTGTGTGTGTTTGGTGACGTATAGAATATATAAAGAAAGGGCGTTTTTATCTTTTTGACTCATTTAATGTTAAAAGAGAACCATTGCCTTTATGAGAAAAAGACTTAGCCCACCGGCTATGAAATGTAGTGTTGAGGGACCTGCCGCCAAATGCCCCTTAAAATTTTTGTGGCCCATAGGAGAAAGTATTGAGATAAAGGTAAGACCCTTTCCATCCTTATTCACTGCACCGGACGGGATCCAAGTAACTTTATTTAGTTTGGATAACTTCTTGTTATAGTCATAGTAGTTCTGTTCTTTACCAAGACTAATTACAGGTCAATAGCTTTTTAGGTAATTAATTGACATTTCAGGGGTAGTTGATCCGATTGGTTGTGAGCCCAAGATATCCCGATCCTCAGTCAATAGAAAAATTTACTCAAAAAAGGAGAAACTAGAGATGTTAATACCATTATCACAAAAATCCAACATAGATATCTTCAAAATGTCAAAAAGGCTAAAAAGTAACCATTAAAGGCGGTCGTTTTTCTTAAAACGACCGTTGAAGGCAGTTGGACGGGAAGTCAGCAATATCATCACAGCCCTTTTCAAAATAATGACGGTCTAGGGCAGTCATTTTTTTAGGGATTTTTACGCGATAATACACTTTAGTTGACCACTATATGCAACAGTGCACTTTAACCATCTATGCACCTAACAGGGAATCCGTACAAGATTCCCAATTTTTTTTTTACCATTTTTTTTGTGGTCGAATTCGACCTTCATTGCAACGCTGGAGGTCGAATTCGACTTTCATTTGCTGTGTTAAAGGTCAAATTCGACCTTCATTGCAGCGCTGGAGAGGTCGAATTCGACCTTCATTTTTATACAAGGTGAGTTTTTCGCAGGGCCCGCTCATTTATTCATTTCCCCCCTTTTAGACCTACCCGCCCCTGTCTGTCGCCTCTCTCTTTCTCGCCGGTCTCTCTCAGCTCTCTCTCTCTCTCTCTCTCTCTCTCTCTCTCTCTCTCGCCTCGCTCTCAGCTCAATCTCTGCTCTCGCTCTCAACTCTCTATCTCTCCCTCTTAGCATCGCTTGTCGAGATCTCTGGAAGCTCGCCAGTAGCACTCTTCTCTCGTCGATCGAGCTCTCTCGCCTCTGCACTCCCTCTCCCGATCTCGTCGATCGAGCTCTCTCGCTCTCAGCTCTCATCTCTCCCGATCTCGTCGAGCTCTTCTAACCTCGTTGTTGCTCTCCCTCTCTCTCGCCTCGCTCTCTCGCTGCTGCCCTCTTTCTCTTGCTGCGATCTCTCTCTCTCTCTTGCCCTGCTGCTGCTCTCTCTCATCCCTTGCCCTCGCGCTCATCTCGCGACTCTCTGCCCTCGCTGCCTGCTGCTCCTCATCCCTGCTAATCTCCTCCTCTGCTGCTGCGCTATCCCTTGCTTGATCTCTCGACCTCGCTGCCCCTGCTGCTGCGCTCATCTCTCTCGCCCCCCTGCTGCTGCCCGCATCTCTCTCGCCTGATCTTTCTCTCCTCGCTGTCCCTCTTCTGCAATCGCTCTCGCCCCCTTTCTGCTGCGATCTCTCCCTCTCTGGTGAGAAAGCCGTGCTTGAAGATGCTGAAAGGCGATTAAAGCTATGCTTCAAGATGCTAAAAGGCGACAAGTGAACGAAATGGTTGTAAATGACTGGCTTTGAAAGATTAAAGTTGCTACTGACGATGCGAAAGATGTGCTAGATGAGTTCAGAATTGAAGCTTTGAGGAGAAAGGTTGAGAATCAAGCAGCTGGCAAGCAAGAAAAGGTAGGCAACTTATTCAACCCACTTGTCTTTCATTTCAAGATGGCACATAAGATGCAAAAGATGAGGAAGAATTTCGAGCACATTGCCAAAGAGGGATCTCTTTTCCATTTCACATTCACAGAGGGAGTTGCTGCAAGAGTTGTAGACATTCAGCCTCTGATATCAAAAACAAGAGAGACTTGCTCTGCAATTGTATCGAAGGTTTATGAGAGGGACACTGAGAAAGAAAATTTAATAGATTTGTTAACCAAATCAGAAACAGAAATGATGAGGACCTCTCTGTCATTCCCATAGTTGGCATAGGGGGACTGGTTAAGACCACAATGGCTCAATTGGTATATCATGATGAACAAGTGGACTTGCTAGCAGTTGACTCGTAATTTAACTCCAAGTTCCATCCAATCGAAAGAGTAATTAGAAGCGAAAGCACTTGACGGCTGGGTCTAGCAATCCGACAAACCAACCACTTGTTTTGTTAATAGGGGGGGGGGGGGGGGGCTACAGAATGCTTCCCCATTGTAATTAATCAAGATATAGCCAACCGATTAATATACAAGGGAAAGTTAACCAAAGACTTGTAATTTTTATTAAAACTTGGTTAGTTACAGCACCGCACTAATGGCACTAAGAAACTACTGTGAAACTTCTATGCATTGGCCCATTTTGTTCAAACTTTGAAACTCCATTGGATTGCATTTTCTATTTGATCCACTTATCAGCCTACGTTACAGGGTAACAATACTCAAATATGTTGATATTCTATTCTACCCATATCCAAACACCCCTTAAGTATAAACCAATGCTTAAAATGCTGAGGCATGAGATAAGGCATTCTACTTTCTCAAAAAGTAGTGCATAAGGCTCCTAAATGCACCTTGAGTAAATAAGTAATTACGCCTCTAGTTGTAGTTAAGCCTCTTAATTGAGTTATCTATGGTTAAATTAACTGACCTCATGTTGCATGTCTATTGCAGCTCAATGACTATAATGCAGAGACGGTGCCATCTTTTGCAATGTTTAACACATCCATCATGACTTTTGTTATGCCGACCTTTTGTTATTGTAGGTTTCATGAAGAATTACATTGAAGCCCACCTTTTATTGATGTATTTTAATACGTTGGAGATTGATCAAGACTTATGTTTGTAGGTGCACACCATTATGTGGCTGAACAATATGAATGAAAGGCATATGTTTCAATTTGAGATAGTGCAGAAATGGGATTGTTTCAGCAAGGTTCTGAAATTTGTTAATGTTGTGTGAAAGTTTATGAATGGATGGAAGTTGTCTAGGAATGCTTTCTGTTGTTGCATGAGTGTCAATTATTTCTTGAGTGTTTCCCTTGTTGAAAATTATGATATGGATGGAACTGATGGAATTTGTCTAGGAATGTTGTCTAGTCATGTTGCAGAAATTTTGTTGAAGAGATTGTAATGTACAGAGAGACTTTTGTTGCAGAAATTGGATTTGTTTCAGCTAGTGCAGAAATTGTAGAATAGAAACACTTTTTTTTCCAGTTTTAAATAGTGCAGTTAATGCGTTTGTTTCAACTAGTGCATAAATTTAGAGGCCAAATTTAGTGCAGAAAACTGTAAAACCCAAGTTTTAAAAAACCCAACTGCAATCCAATTCAGTCTCAATATATCAAGTAAAATCCATTGACCAAACTGAACCAGCAAGATGGTAAGATAACAATCATAGTATTCTAAAATCAAATTGGCCCACAATGTTGTCCAATATGTTTCAGCAGATTTGGCCGACAGGATAGGAAAAGTGTGCGAGTTGAAAATGCGACAAACGCGATTGATTCCTACCCAAAAGTTGTACATTTGAAGTTCATCATATGGACTGCGAAACCCCCAAGTTTTGTTTAAGAACTCCCTCGGGAAGTGGATTAACCAGTGCCCCAAACAGGGGTACTCAGCAAGGTTTCAGCATATTTGATTGACAAGATAGGAAAAGTGCGCGAGTTGAAAATGTGGCAAACGCGATTGACTCCTACCTAAAAATTGCAGATTTGAAGTTCATTATATGGACTTCGAAACCCCCAAGTTTCGTTTAAAAACTCCCTCGGAAAGTGGGTTAACCAGTGCCCCAAACAGGGGTACTCAGCAAGGTTTCAACACATTTGGCCGACGTGATAGGAAAAGTGCGCGAGTTGAAAATGCGATTGATTCCTACCCAAAAATTGCATATTTGAAGTTCATAATATGGACTTTGAAACCCCCAAATTTGGTCAAACATTTCCTCGGGAAGTGGGTTAACCAGTGCCCCAAATGAATTATATCTAACGGTCGAATTCGACCTTTAACACTGCAAATGAAGGTCGAATTCGACCTCCAGCGCTGCAATGAAGGTCGAGTTCGATCTTTAACACAGCAAATGAAGGTCGAATTCGACCACAAAAAAAAAAATGGTGAAAAAAATTGAGAATCATGTACGGATTCCCTGTTAGGCGCATAGATGACTAAAGTGCACTGTTGCATATAGTGGCCATCTAAAGTGTATTTTCGCGTAAAAACTCCTATAATTAATTTTAAAAATTCACATTTCTGTAATTCGCAAAACTATAACCTAGCATCAACAATGTAAACATCCATTATCCATCCAATAAAGAAATCAATATTGCAACATGCAACTTTTATTCAATTACCATGAAAAGTGGTCCATTACAATTGTGTATATAAAGAACTAAAAACTCTTTTAACCCTATATCTAATCTTAAAAAGTAAAAGTTATAAAATTTACAATCCAAATATTGTAATACATATAATATAGGAAAACTTCAACTGAAAGAAAGGATTCCAAAGAGTAGTCGATTAATTGTGAGTGACTACTTCTGGGTTTGGTCTGGATTAGGGTAAACACAAACCCGCCTTGTCTCAAGCTTATCTCATCCAAACATGACCTGTATCGTGAGGGGTCATTAGTATGTGATACCAGCCCCATTTGGGTTGGGATCCGATCGAATTTAAAGATTATGAATTTTAAAATATATAAATGCATGAGAATGAGTGTGGTAGAGATCAAACGAACCACGTTCTCTTACTACATGGCTCAAGTTAATTCCCAACATCACCTGAGTTTTGTTTATACCTTTAGTAATAAATAAATATAATATATATAGGAAATATTCCTATGCATCTATCCCTCAACATAGGGTGAGAGACACTCTCCTTTTGGGGAAGTTTCAAGTACAAAGACTTTTCAAATACATAAGAATACTCCCTATGTACTTGAAACTTTTCAAAAAAGAGATTATCTCTCACCCTATGGTGAGGGATAAATGCACTTAAATATATACATACATACATGCATGCATGGCAAGATGGGGTGAGGCGGAGTAGGTAGAACAACAAAATCCAATCCTGTCCCAAAGGGTTTGAGGCGGTCCCTTTTAAAGTTTAAACCCAACCCATTTGATATCCATAGCCACAATAAACTAGCATTATTAGGGGAACTGGTCTCATGTATTAGAGCTGTAGGTTTTATTTGCTTCCACTTGGAGATGGGCTTCAGCTCGATTTGTGATTCCTCTTTGGTGGCTTCATTTGCATTATTACCTTTCACAATGGCTGAAAAGGCATGATAAAAAAGGATAAAATCACATCAGCAGTCAATTCTCTTTTATTGCCATGTGGGATACTTCCATTTCAAGAATTCTATATAATTTCTGAACCAAACGTTGCTGCCCAATGAGAAATGATCCCATCTTAGCATGATAACTGCCTGATGAGAACAATAAAGAGATCTCCCACTCTAAAAGCATGCACATTGAATACTAATATGGGCATGAGGCAAATTTGAGTTTTGTTGATTAGCTCTCTACACAAAATCTGGATTTTTGGACACTTGGTACCCCACTTTTGATGGCCAATCAACAGTCCCTTGTATTTGACCCACCATAGTGTCTGGTGTCAGCATTCATCCCGTAGACATTCATCCCCTGACCTAGGGTTGTAAACTGGTCGATTCCGGTCTGGGTCCATGGTGGACCCAGAACCGGAACCATAAAGAAGAAGGTGGAACCAGATCTGGATTCAGGTACCGTTTTGAAATCGGTTTCTTGGCTCCGGAACCAGAACCAGAATTATATATGGACGGGTCTGGATCCGGGTCTAAGTAGAGAATAATATTAAAAAAATATAGTTTTTAGGAGAGATTTTCGAAAATTGAGGTAATCCGTCGGGTCTCGGGTCCGAACCAAGGTGAAACTGAACCCGGACGCGGACCCATTTACTTATCAGGGCCTAAATAGGGACCAGACCCGGTTTTTAACGGGTCGGAACCTTCGAATAATTGGAGAATCGGATACCCATTTACATCCCTAGACCCACTTAGGTACAAACACTCCTAATGCTTTACAACATGTTGAAAAGATTGGCAAAAATCATTTGAATGTAACTAAAAATATAGAAAAATCAATGTTACTGTAATTTATACTTTTCCTCGACGAAGTAAACCGTCACCTCACATTCACTTTCCCCCATGGATTTACTCACCCAATTTCACTCATCTCACTGGATTTAACTCAACAGAACAGTGAGATCTTCCCAATCCTTTATATCGGCTGACTAACCTGCATCAAGGTGGGCAACATTCATGGGCCAACCATGCTTACATAAACTTAGTTAAAAATAGTAGTTAACTCTTTGAGATGAGACATCTGACACTAAGCTGACCGTTCCCGTACAATTGAACTGAATAAAGAATGCAAAATTAGAAGATAGGGAAACTTTTAGGATAATAAATCAAGGCTAAAATAAATAAATTAAATCAAGGCTAAAAAAAATAAATCTAACAAGGATGATTTTCCCTTTTGCCACCTCCCTAACCTTTATCCATGTGCCATTTTCCAAATAGAGCATATAAGTTAATGATAGGATAGAAATTCTTCCAAAGGCCCACCACAAATTGGCAATTCGTCTAGGGCGCCTGACTTTAGGGCGCCTGACTTTTTACCCGATTGATAGCCCGATCCCAGCTGGACTCCAGCTGGTACCTCAGAGAAAGAGAAATGGTCCTATCCTTCTATAGGCACTAGGTATGTCAAACGGGCCGTGCCGGCACGGCCCGCTAAAATCCTGGCCCGCCCGTGCCATGGGCCGGGCCGGCCCGGCCCGCCAGGGGAAACCCTTGGCACGGCACGGCCCACAGTGGAGCGGGCTGGAGCGGGCCGTGCCAGCGGGCTGGTGGGCCTTTTTTTTTTTTTTTTGATAGACTGATATAATTACCGTAAGGCGTAACGTAAGCGTAAGTCCGTAACGACATGGATTTGAATTTGATTTTCGATCAATAGACATTAATTTTTCAATAGTTACTTTTCTAAACATTTAAACTTATACAAATATTTGACAAATGATTGAGTGGTTTAAATTAATTTATAGATATTTACTCACATATTACTTAAGTACTATATATGAATTTTCTTTTCTTATCAGTATTAAAAATAAAAATTAGAACACAAGCAAGGAGAATGACAAAGATATTTAAGTGGTTCGGTCAAACTCGACCTACTCCACTGAGAAGAGAGAACCATTTGGATCTTAACTTCTTGAAGGTTTCTAAATAGAATTACCTTCAAAACCTTACAATCTTTTTAGAAAAAAAAAAGAATGAATGAACAACTTATAAATTACAATGAAGAAAAAAGTAAAAAATCAGATTTGTAGTCCACTAATGTATTCTGCTGGATCAAAATCTTCCATTAATGATGTTAACTCTTGCTTCCTCTTATATGCCAAGTACCAGTCTCGTAGGCAAACACAACACTCCACCGATTCTTCAGTGAGATTTGTTCTTCTGTCATCTACTACACGTCCACCTGCACTAAAAGCTTGTTCTGATGCTACAGAAGACATAGGAATAGTCAATAGATCACGAGCTATGGCTGCCAACACCGGATAAATGCTTTCTTGTTGCTTCCACCAGGCTAAAAGGTCAAAGCTAGATGCATCCTGCATCCTAATTACACCTACATCAAGATACGATGATAACTCCGTCACAGTGTTGTTACTTGAGCTTGAGCTGGATGTCATGCCCGTGGACAGGGAAGAATACCACACATCCCACTCACCAACACCTATCTGCTGGACTTCTGAATTGCCCATACTAAGCCCAGCTGTACCCATTTGCTCACAATAAAATTGAAAAAGTGCTTGTAAATTTGCCCTTATATTTGAAAAAATATTTCAATCTATATAATTCATATTTTTATTTATTCCATCAATAAAAAACTGTACACCACTTAATTTTAACCTAGGATCAAATACAGCAGCTAAAGAAAATGTCATTGGAGCCTCTTTCCAATATTTATTAAATTTTTCTTCCATGTCTCTAATAGTGCTACCAAGTAAAAAAATGATCTCTAAATCTACTGAATTGTAAAGTAATTTTAAAAAGTTTCATTAAAGCTTTATTAGATGTGGGATAATATATCCCGGAAAAAAATAATGTTGAAGTATAAAAAGGTTCTAATAAATCTCTTATATGGGCACATAACTCCCAATGTTCATCACTAATCATTAAATCTTGTGCATGAAAAGCACAAAATTCATTCAAAACAGTTTTTCTAGAAAGTGCCTTGTTTAACAAATCATACATAGAATTCCATCTATGTTCAACTTCTTTAGGCATCTTAATAGCTGATACGCATTGCCTCGCACATATTTGGGCATACAATTGTCTTCTTTGTGCGGAGCAAAAAACAAATCTAGCAATGTCTTTAATAGCATCTGTATAACTTGTAATATGTTTTAAACCAACTTTTGCAATAAGATTTAAGATGTGACATATACATCTATTTTGAAAGATAGAACTATCTATCAAAGTTGCAAGTGGCATCTGCATTCTCATTAATTCAATAGCCACTGTATTATTACTAGCATTATCTAAAGTTACAGATAAAATTTTTCCTTAATACTATATTCATCTAGTTTTTCCAAAATTAATGTACTTATCCTAGTTCCATTGTGTGGCCATTCAAGAGTGCTAAAACTAAGTATACGTTTATTCATAATCCATTTTGCATCTATATTATGTGCAGTAATACAAAGATAACTATCACCCCCTTTAGAAGTCCACATATCTGTGGTTATGGATATTCTACCAGGAGATTCTGCAAAATAGTTTTTTATATTTATTTTCTCTTCCTGCCAGAGTCTAATAGCATCATTTCTGGCTGTATTTCTTGAAATACTGTGAAATTGTGGTTGACAGTATTGCTGGACCCATTGTTCAAAAAAATTCATTTTCAACAAAAGCAAATGGTAATTCGGATAAAACAATCATTTTAACAAGACCTTGTCTAGTACTTTGTGCATTAAAAGAAAAAAAAAACCCAAACTGCTACTACTACTACCACCACCAGTAGTAGAAATTTGGGTTTGTGAACCAGGCCCTCCTGTCCCTGCATTCTCTAGCTTATGCTTTTGTAAACATGTTTTTCTATGTCTTGACAAATGGCCGGTACCCCATTTTGACTGGGCACTATAAATCTTACCACACAATGTGCATTTTGCCTTTTCAACATTCTTTTCATTTTCAATAACATCATACCTTGTATATATATATCTCCAAACTGCTGAAGTTTTACTCCTCTTGTTTGGTTTATGGGAACTCTGAGGAAAGGGGGGTGGTAAATCACCTACTTCATCATATAATTCAATAAAATCTTCTTCTACCTCTAAATTAGCGGAAGAAGCTTCTGTGGGAAATCTTCTAGCCATATTTCAAAAGAATAAATTTATAAATAATAACAGTAATATGCTAATAGCCTTCTTTGGTGATAATTTATTATAAGAAAGGGGAGAAAATGAGAGTTAATATAATATAATATAAACTTATATATATGGAATCTCAAATCTAAATATTATAAATACCTCTAAGTCTTTGAAGGCCCCTTTAATCTTGTCTCTTGATGACTTGATTTTTGGTCCTCCAAAAACTTCTTAGAGAGAGAGAGTTGAATGCTTTGAGAGAGAGTTAGAGAATGAGAGAGTTGTGTAAATTGGTGAGAAATGAGTGTGTAATTGGTGAGGAATGAGAATGGGAGGGTTAGGATATTTATAGACTTAGTATAATGAAAAATGACATAAAATACCCATTATATGACTGTTTTATAGCTGTTGGGGGGGGGGGGGTAAAATGGTATTTTTTTAAAAAATAGCCGTTTTTTTTTTCTGTTGGGTGTGCTGGCGGGCCGGCCGGGCCTATACTGGCGGGCTGCAAGGGCTGGCCCACTAGGCCGGCGGGCCTGGCGGGCCGTGCCAAACGGGCCAGTGGGCCGTGCGCAGCTCGGCCCAGCACGGCCCGCGTCATGGGCCGTGCCGTTGACCGGGCCGTGCCGTGCCACGGCCCGTTGACTCCGGCCCGGCCCGGCCCACTTGACATCTCTAATCAGCACGGTCTACCGACAGTGATAAGACTTTTGTACAAAGTCTACTCATATCCTGCTGCAGACGAGTTAGAGAGAGAGACGAGGAAATCAAGAAAACCTCTCTCTCTAAGCTTCATGGCTTCATCTCCTTCGACATGGGCTTGGTCATGGTCATGGAACACGACCGTAGATCCCTCTTCGAGACTATCCCTTTTCTGCAACCCCTCTTCTTCTCACACCTTACAACACAGTAACAGAAGAACCCAACTCACCATTTTCTATTTAGATTCATCTTCTTCTTCTTCTTCTTCCTCAAACAATTGTAGAAATGGAATCAGTTCCAGTCCTGTAACGAAACCCACTTCATGTTCTCCCACTGGAAGCCGATTGGATAAATGTTCGACTCAAATGGGTCGATTGGGTGACAGGAGCTTGGTTCATGTGCGCAGTGAACAGACGAAATCGGATGCTGTTCGCTCGATGCTTGCAAATCAATCCCGAAGAGGAAGTTGATCGGGAAGGAAGATGTGGAGGACGTTCGCAGGGAGATTCAGATAATGCACCATCTTTTGGGTCACAAGAACATTTGATTGATCAAGTGCAAAAGAGGAGAAGAAGAAATGGCCGGCAGGAGCAGGGGAGAAATGGCCAGCAGCATCAGGGGAGAAGAAGTGGCGGCTGCTTGTGACGCAGGTGGAGTGGCCGCTGCAGAAATGTAGCAGGTAGCCGCTGGGAGGAAGGCAGCACTTAGCCGCTGAGGAAGGAACAGCAGATTGACCGTTGGCAGTTTGCAGGGGATGGCTGGTCAGAGGGAGGAAGTGAAGTGGCCGCGGGCAGGAGGGAGAAGGGAGATGGCCGCTGGTTTGCAGGAGAGTGGCCAGGCAGAGGGAGAAGGGAGATGGCCACTGCAGCAAGGAGAAGAAGAAATGGCCGCTGGAAGGTGAATGTTGCAGGGCCGCTGGGAAAAGGATAGCACTTGGCCGCTGGGAAGGGGACTAGCAGGGTGTCCGTGAGCTGCAGGGAAGCTGGCCGAGAGGTTGCAGGGGAGCTGGAAGCCAGGATAAGAAGAGAAGAAGAAACAGCAGAGGGGCTGCTGTTGCAGGGTACTGGCCGGTCAGTACAGGGCGTTGCAGGAAGAAGGAGGAGAAAAAGAAGGAGACTGAGGCTGTGCAGGTCAGTGCAGGGAAAGAAGAAGGAGAAGGAACTGATGGCTGAGGGTAGTGCAGGAAGAAGGAGAAAGAGAAGGAGACTGGTGGCTGGCTATGCACAGGGAGCTGGCCGGTAGTCATGGGAAATGTATGGCCGGTCATTGTTGCAGCTGAAGTGGTCGGCTGCAAGGCAGGGGTAGGGTAATAAAAATAAGGGGCATTTGGCGACAGGTCCCTCAACATTTCACTTTATGGCCTTAGATCCACAAAAAAAAGTCATAGAGCCAAAAGTCCCTCCACACTTTCTCATACCTCAAATGTCTAGTTTACCCTTTCTTTAAATCATAACCCATGATTGGTGGGATATCCCATTAATAATGGCCAACTAACATTTAATTGCCCACAATTAATGGAATCCCTAGATTTTCAAATAAATTCTAAAAACACACAAATAAATTTCAAAATAACGAAAATAAATTTTAAAAAATAAAATAATTTCAAAAAATGTAATAAATTTTAAAACAGCAATATATAATCAAATAACGCAAACAAATTTAAAAAGATGCAAATAAGTTTCAAAACATCCAAATAAATTTCAGAAAATATAAATAAATTTAAAAAGACTCAAATAAATCTCAAAAGATCCAAAGAAAATTTCAAAAAATGCAAATAAATTTAAAATAATGAAAATAAATTTTAAAAAATGCAATAATTTTAAAAAAAAAGCAATAAATTTGAAAAGACACAAATAAATTTCAAAAGACGCAAATAAATTTAAAAAACGCATATAGATTTCAAAAAACGTAAATAAATTTGCTAAAAAACTCAGATAAATTTACAAAAAACACAAAGAAATATGACAGAAAACAGATAAATGTGAACAACACTCAGATAAAATTGACAAAAACTTGGATAAATTTGAACAAAACTCAGATAAATTTACCAATAACTCATATAAATTTACAAAAAACTCAGATAAATTTACCAAAAATACAAAGAAGTATTACAGAAAATAGATAAATTGGAAAAACACTTAGATAAAATTGACAAAAACTCAGATAAATCTGAACAAAACTCAAATAAATTTACCAAAAACTCAGATAAATTTACAAAAAACTCAGATAAATTTCATAAAGACTCATAAATATTTGTCAAAAATGATATAACAGCCCTGTTGCCTTCAGTCGACGCGAGTCTGTAGGAAGAAACAGAGCGCAAATCGGAGTCCGGATGACCCCTGACTGTGATTGCTGGGCTTCCTGTTGCAAACGGGTCAGAACTGACCCAAACCTGGACCTGGCGGTGCCTGACCCAACTGGGTCGTCTTCCCAGTTGAGTTTCTACAACAGAAACTCGTTCTGTTTTGTAAAAATACGCAGGTGCATGAGTCTTCAACGTTGCCACCGCATTGGTGGAAGGACATGACCGCTTGAACCTTAAGCCCATGGTTCCTGCACATCTCTAGGAGCTCCACGTAACCACCCCAATTGTAACACCCAGGCCCCTCCCTCTCCACCAATCCCCACCACATGTCCAACATCACCCCCTCCACCCTCGCGCTCCTCAGCGCCTGCAAGCTCGCCTACCATCGCCTTCTTCCTGTTCACCCCGTCCCCCGTCGTCACGCTGTCCAGCAGAAGCATCACGAAAACCGGCACCTCCTTCCCCTTCACCTTCACCTGCGACCCAAACCCTCTCCATGCTCCCTCACCGCCGCCTCGCTCTGTTCCTTCCATCAGCGCCTGGCACGCAGCCGACAGAGAAGGCCTCGTCGACCCCAGCACTGGGGACGGCGTCCTGCAGGGGCTCACCGGCGGGGAAGCCACATCCAAATCCCCGTTCTGAATCCGGCATCAGATGTTCGGAAGCTGGGACTTCCAGACTTAGACGGCCGCCAAATCGGCGGAAGGGCCACCTGATTCCGGCGCAGGGATCTGAGATCTGCAGAGGGATCCGATCTGGTGCTTCATGTTCAAAGCCATTTTTGAAAAACCCTAGGAACCAACGAACCAACCAGATTGAAATCTCTCTATTTTCTCTGCAACATGAACAGGGCGCTGCCCTTCTCCTTTTTGTGGCCCACCGAGATCAGAGTTCTGCAACTACAGACGGCGCAGCACACTTGCGAGAATTGACCCGGGATAAAGAATGAGAGATAAGAACGAGGAGGGATAATGGAAGATTTGAAAATTTAAATTTTAAAAATTTATGCCTAAAATGGTTGAAAGGGCAATTTAGTCCTAAAAAATGAGAACATGTGGATGCAGGGACCTATGGCTGCAAACAGTCTAGCTGAGTGGACCATAGGCCTTAATAAGTTTTTCCTTGAACTGGAGGCTTGATACATTCACTTATGGGACCTTTCGCTAATTTTGCCTAAAAATAATTCAATCTGCTGCGTCAGGACAATAAAAAAGTCTTCCGTTCTTCAAAATGATGTCCCAGCTGGAGTCCAGCTAGGATCGGGCTCTGATTCATGCCAAAAAAATGGGGCGCCCTAGACTTTTTGATTATCATTTTATCCTCGCTTTTCCATTTTCTATGGAACTATTTGACATTCGGTCCAAACTTATTTTGCATTATCATCACATTTACTTTCTGCTTTGGGTGGTCTTGTCCATCATTTTCAGTGTTAAATTGATTTATCTGATGTGATCATTTTAGCATTATCAGTCCTCAAAGAAATCTAAATCATACTGTTACCGATAAAAAAAATAAGGAAGAAATCTAAGTCATCTATTTTGGTGGCTAATTAATCATGGTAGGGATGGCTAATACGCTACATCGCCATAAAAATTAATAATAATAAATCTTGAGGGTAACATTTCACCAGCATAAAACATTTTCTTCTACCTGTTTATTTATTTTCTATTGACAATACTCTGCTTGCAATTATGCAACACACAAACTAAATATGAAAAGCAAAATTGAAATGAGATGGATCTGAAAAACACATGGAAGAAACAAGAAAAGTAAATCTTTTCTAGAGGAAGGGGAAAAGGACACAAGGGTGCAGCATTTCTAATCATACAGGTACTGAAGCCTTCATGGCCAAAAGCATACAGTTGAAGAGCATGTGATGATTAATCTTGAGTATTCAAATACCTAACAATTCCATTTCCATGTAGAAAACAGAGCAGGCACATGACTTAAATAGTAGACCTGTGTATCACGCCCCACTTGCATATAAACGAGTCCACTCCTTCGCTGCATCACCCAACAAAACCGTTAACAGCATAAGTGAAAAGGCATAGCAGGGAAGGAAAATGGAAAATAACTCAAGGCAATGGGAGTATTTCAGAACGTTGCAGTACCAGTTTCCACAGCTTCAGCTTCATTTGTCTTCCAATGCTTCGCAACGTTATCAGAAAGTGGATCATCTGGGTTTGGTGCACTCAGTAGGGCTTGAATGCTAAGCAAAATGGAAACAGCAATATCAGCTCATATATTCCATTAACAACATGAAACACAGTTTGTTGAAGATAATAACAGAAACACACTTTGTTCTCATATCAAACTGACAAAGATTAACTCAAAATTAGAATTCGCTTTAAATTCTTTAAATCAAACTTCATATTAGTAACTTTCAACGCAGATGCTAATTGCCAATTTAGAAACTGGTTCAGATCTGTTTCAAATCCAAGAGCACATGCCACCATTTGCAGTTGTTGTTCATTGTGAATGAGAAAATGAAAATTAAAAAAAAAAATGTTATCACTAAAACCAACAAGATAGATGTAATCACCTCAGCAGTACAGTTCGGATCTGAAGAGCTGGACTCCATTTGTCTTTCAAGATATCAAGGCATATTCTACCAAGCTGCATGAACAAAACCTTCAGCATTTACAGGCAACACAATTTAGAGAGAGAGAGAGAGAGAGAGACGCTTGCCTTGTCAATGTTAGGATGGTAAATCTTTGTGAGAAAGCGAACCTAATAATGATCATTGAAATGGGATCAACAGGATATCAACATAAATTACAAATCAGACTGAACTATAGCAGGGCTAGAGACATAAATCATAACAGATTCTCCTGAATTATTCTACTAATAATACGTTTGAACTCTCCACTAAGACTGCACCTTGAGACGAGCCCGTAGTGCATTTTGGTATTTTTAGTAAATAGATTATCATGAGGAAAGGCACAAATAAGAAAAGACCATTGATCCTTCAAAATCATCTATCAATACGCAACAGGCCTCTCGTAGCAGCTCATTGGCTAAGTAGGGTTCTAACCATCATCCTCGAGAGGGAATGCCTCTACCACATGGCAACAGGGCTCTGTTGATAGCAGCTTGGCTGTGATATTTGCATAGCAATTAGCAATGGGTTGAGCAGGGTTGAACCCTCATCCTCTCTATTTAGAGTGAATGCCTCTACCAGCAGGCTATATGCCTGCAGAGGTGCTTGCTCCTGTTTTACTTTTATAAGAAATTTTCCTTTTGCTGCGAATTGTAAACTTGCTGCAAAGGAGGACCCTATAATGGATTCCTTTTACTTCCAAGAACGTTTCAATTTTCTCTCTTCAGGACACTGACTTGAGCTATAGAAAGCAAGGAGGATTTCACACTTGCGGATAAAACCCCCACAGTGGAACCACAAAGATCAAGAGGCAAACCAAAATATTGCTTATAGTTGTTCACAAGATGATGGCTTAAAAATAATTATCATCCAAACCATGAATATCAAATGAACAATCAAGAAATGTAGGATGAAACACATTGAATTCAGAATGGAACTCCATCAAGAGATGTGGAAAGTAAAAGAGGACTGATGTTACACCAAAACTAAAGGTGTATCATGTATAGGAGTATCAAATCCTAGCAGTTAGATGAAGTCAAATTGGAACCTAATTTGCATGATCAATCCCAGGTCCTCCAAACACGGATGTGAATCAAGTTTGGGTGAGTGTTAATTCAAAGAGAACAGTTAGTGAGAGGTTCAGATTGATCATAGGGGTGGGACAATTGGCCCCACAGACCAGGCTGTTCCATGCTTATGAACAGCCTCGCTGTCCCTGAAAACTCCAGGACATTTAACATACTAAAAATGTAGAAGATTAGAAGAATACTACAGCACTAACATGAAAATATCACATTATTCTCATTTTGGAAATTTGGACGATGTTTTCTTTTTCTTGCGATATTAATGCGTTAGAAACAGTTTTTGAAAAGAAGGGATCATTTGCAGCATTTGTCATGGTAGTTTTAGTTTGCTGCACCTACAGCTAACAAATTCCACAAGCGAATTACCCCAAAAAAAATTACATAGAAAAGAGCTCATGGTTCCATGAATCAGACCATTAGGCTGCCGTCTAAACTTGAGCTTCAAGCAATCCCAAAACCTCCAGGAATAGAAAATTCCAACCCATCGCTTGCTAGTCTATAAACAGACGGCTAGAAAGAAAACACAAAACAGATTGGGCAAAGATCTCTACTGTCAAAATAAGCTTTCATTCTGGGGAAGCCTGGTACATTGTTTGTCCAGTGTGACCCACAAGATCAGCAATCCGGATCACCAAACCATGGCCTCCACGAGTAATGATATTGACAATGCAGCAAAATATCAATTTTCTGCTGTGCAACACCCATAAATCCATGTGCCATGTTGACAAGTCGTGCTCTTGATCTGGTGAAACCTTTCATTTAAATTATTATATCTAATGGTGAAATCATGTGTGGTGCAGATTATCACCAAACCTCTCATTGGTCTGCTAGCACTACTACATTGGTCATATGATATCCGATAATTCATTTTGACACGTGAAATCTGTGTCCCTATCTAATTGATGTGGAATGGAGGGAAGATGCGGGGCAGGCAATGGAAAGAAAAAAAAACAGGGCTTTCACCAAACTCTGATCCGGAGGCATTTTTGACTTGGGCTCTCAACAAACTCCAAACCAGGAGGCATTAAAGAGATCTCAAGGATCTCAAGGAGAACTTGAAGAAAACTTGGGGAAGATCCGAACCATTAGAAGTCAAGGAGGCTTTATATCACTTACATGGGAAAAAAAAATAACCCTATAACTAATCTAGACAATCCAAACACATTGATGGCCAGGAAAACATCCTACTTAAAACAACTCAAAACATTATGCAAAGCTCTAAATAATATAAAAATAACAGAATGGGCTGGGCCCAAATGTTTGATCGAGATAGATGGGCCGAGCACATTGGCTGGTCGATCCATGGAACAATGGGTCTGTCCTGCATCACTAATCTATGCAGCATTTGTGAATCATAGCTTTTAATATCATCATACACATTAAAATGCACACCATGCAATGTTTACATAGAGATTGTATGGTAAAGAGACAACCTATGATACCTGGATACTTGTACAAGCCCAACGTATTCATGTTGGACTGATACAACACTCACATTTATACCTAATAATGCACTAAAATTTATAGGGTACAGGTTTAGCATATCCTACTCACCAAGTTCATTATTTTGTATAGCTCTTTTAATTTTCTGTACAGGTTCAGCATATCCTACTCACCAAGTTCATTATTTTGTATAGCTCTTTTACTTTTCTTACTTCTCTATATAAAAGATGTTAGAAAGGAACGTAAACAAAGATAATTTCATTAATTCGAACTAATTTAAAGAATAAAATAAGGAAACCCGTATCCGTATTTGTGCCCTGGATTTTCAAAAGCAAAGTCATATCCTCGATCCCCATATCCATGTCTGTACCCATATCAGGATCATGGCATCATAGGAGGCAATGCAATCACAATGGAATAGGATAGTGCAGTATCTATCCTTCAAAAGATGTGCCCACGCATGTCAATGCTGTGGCCAACAAATTGCATTAACAACTGCCACAGGTATCTCCAGCAAAGATAATGGTAAGGGGAATTCAGGGACGGCCTGGTGGTACCAGCTCCCGCTCCCATCCCTCCCACCAGGGATCGATCCTTGGTGGGAGGCTTTACTCCTCTCCAACTTGGCCACTGAGCCAAGCAGAAGAAAAAAAAAAAGGATAATGGTTTCAACTTTCAATATTTGATAATTTTGAATTTTCTCCTTTTAGAAGTAAGAAAGAGTAAACAGAGGAAAATACTCAATTCACATCACTAAATAGGAAAAGAAATATTCAAAAGCCTGTCAATTAAAGGTATTACATTTTAGATTGCAATCAATGAGAAATATTAAAACAAATGAAATACATAATGTAAAGCAATGAATCACTAAAGCTAAGGTTTCATATGCAAAATATAGATGCTGTCCAGGGGAAGGTTTCAAAAATGATATGAAAGAACATCAGAGTAGCAGACCATGTCATAATACAAACTTACCAAATACCAAGTAAATCTTAAAAAATCATAAATACAATGCACCACAACAGTAATAGAGAGAGAGATGCTAAATGTCAACATTATGATTAAATACAACACTTTGACTATATAATGAACCAATTATCATAAGGAAAATGTCTGCACAAACAAGACGGGCATAAGCAAGCAAGATGACAAGCTACAGTTGACACTTGAAATATTACAATACAAGAAATAGATCAAGTGCATTCATCCGCATAATGATTGAGGCCAAAGATAAACTAAACATCAATGGTGTACTTAAAAGGAGACAAAAATATTTTATTATATGCAAGTATTGATGTTGTAGGGGAATCTAAAAGGTTGAAATAGATCTTTGGGAAAAAATAATGCTTGTAAGATGAACACATCACAGTTATAAAAAAAAAAAAGAAAAAAAGATGAACCTATCACAGGTGCACAGGGAATTCAAGATCCAGCAATAGCTGAATATGCAAGATTGCAGCCACTTCAGCCACTTTTCTTCTTGTTTTTTTTTTTTGGATGGATTCACATTTGCATCCTTCACTAGCTTTGTTTTGTTTTAATTGATGAAAAAGCTGTCACTGACTGGGCATCATCTAAGAGGTTGAGAAGCAGATCCCAAGGAAAAAAGTGTATTCGAATGATGAACACATTAAAGCCATTTGAAAAAAAAGAAAAGAAAAACACATTATAGTCCACAAAGAAGTGAAGATCCAGGCATAGTTGAATATGCAAGAATGTAGTCTTATTTGCATGCTTTTATTAGTTATATTTTGTTTCAATGGTTGAAAAAGTTGTCACTGAGTAACTTCTCTCGAACATGGGCATGGACTGTGTGCTGCATGGGTGAGTCAGCTAACGCTGTGCCAGACCTCAGTCATCACAATCTGAACACGCCTGTGCAGTCATTGATTGGTGGCATTGGTGGTCTGGGTCTGTCATCTACTGGGAAGCAGGTGTGAATCATCATTGAGAGGTGGCAATGCTGGTGGTTTAGGTGCCAGTTTGGGCACCAGTGGTCATGCCGGGTTTGGTGCAGGCTTGGGTAGGGTCTTATGGTTCTGCCCAATATGATGGGCCTGGCCCAGCAGGGTACAGCGGCAGTGGCAGATCATCAATTTATTGATTGCCCCCAACTTCATTTGAAATGCCTTCTGCAGGTTATCCTGAAGGTAGGCTTTTTGGGTTGCCGTCTTCTACCTAACAAAGCCAACACCACCCATAGGCAGGTTCCTTGCCAGTTCCAAGAGGACTCCTTCTAGAGGAGTGTCCCAGCATATGCCTCTTTAGTAGTAAGGTAATGCTCTCATTTCTTTCTCCTCTCTTTCAGTTTTTTGTGAAATATCTTTGCCTTTTACCTCATACCACATGTTTTGTGTTGTCATAGTAGGATTTTTGGTGGGTTAATATATTCATTATTTTGTTCATTTTGATATATATGAATCTGTCCTTTTGGTGTGAAATTGAGTTCCTTATTCACATAAAGAAACTTATATTGCACATTATTGTGTTTTTGTCTCTAGTTTTTGCAGCTTTCATATATGTTGAACTGGTTTATCTGTTGGATTCAATGTACTAATAAGATGTGCAGTTTCATGTTGTTCTATTTGAAAGTTGAATCTGGTTTTTGAAAGGTCTGTCATCAGTGCCCCTGTTGTTTCACACTTGAGTTACAATTGGCCATTACTTTTGCATCTTTGCCAGATGTTTGGTTTTGTTTTCTTTAATTGTGGCCATTCATTTCTTTATTATCATTTCCTGGTTTGGGGGTGATGTGATGCCCTTTTCTATATAATGGTTTGTAATTGTTTGTATGTGTGCTCTATTTCTCTTAAGACTTTGATGCTGTTTTTAACAATTTATTGCTTGTTTTTAATTTGTGTTGTTTTTGTGCTTCTTGTTATTTGATCCTGTGTATCCCAATCTTCTATTTGCTTTTGTGTGGGAAATTCAAAGATGTGAGGTGATGATGTGATACATATTGGTGTTAGTTCAGAAGGCACATTACAACTGAGTTCTTCCAGTTTTTTCCTTTATAAGTTCTCCACACTTGGTGTCCCAGTGCACTTTATTTGTGTTCGTTTCTTTGTCAGTGGTTTCTAGTTTAAACTGTGTGCCTCTCGGTATTTGTCCTGTTCACATGGAGATGTATTCAATAAGTTCTTTCAGCACTGGACTTGAGTCTTGTTTCCTTCAATCTGTTATTTATGTGTGTGCCCATGCGTATTATTTTGTTTAGGGGTCAATGATTCTTTTCTTTGGCTTTGGTCTTATAACTCCATGCTTCTTTATGGAAAGAAGATGTTTTAACTGCATAGTTTCTTTCTCTCCTTTGGATGGAAGTAATATGCCTGCCACCTTCTATTCACATTATTTTGTATGTGTAGAGTGTGAAGAAAGAATTGGCGAGAATGATGATAGGAAAGGCGACGGAGTTAGATGGCATTCCGATAGAGGCTTGAAAATGCTTAAGAGAACTTGCATGAGTTTGGTTAACTAGGCCATTCAGCAAGATATTACGGACAAAGAAAATGTTGGATGAATGGAAAAGAAAGTGCAATAATACTATATATGAGAACAAAAGAGCTATACAAAGTTGCACCAATTATCGTGGGATTAAGCTTATGCTACACTATGAAACTATGGAAGAGAATAATGTAGCAAAGACTTAGACAAGAGACCCAAATATCTGAAAATCAATTTGGTTTTATGTCGGATAGGTCAATTATGAAAGATATCTTCTCACTTAGGAAATTAATGAAAAAATATCAAGAGAAGAGGAAAATCTTCATAGTGTTTTATTGATCTAGATTATAGAGAAAGATAACAATAAGGTACCTAAAGATTTCATTTGATGAGTTTTAGAGAAAATATGACCGTCCCTCAGTTATATTGGCATCATTAAAGACATGTACGAGGGAGCTGTAATGAGTATGAGAACTACTTGTGCTCTGAACAGGTAAGTTTCCAATGACCATAGGTTTGCATATGGGGCTAGCTTGAAGCCTATATCACTTTACTCTTATTATGCATGAGTTAACTACATATATTCAAAAGAAGGTACCTTTGTATACGTTGTTTGCAGATAATGTAGTCTTGGTGGATGAATTGATATATGAGATGAATGCAAAACTTGGGAAATGGCGAGAAGCTTTAGAATCCAAGGGCCTTAAAAATAAGTCATACAAAGGCAAAATATAAGAATTGCACCTTTAGTGAGTACGTGTAAAGAACTAAAACTTCTATGAGAACCGAAGCTTAAGAGATCAATGTTGTAAAAATCGCTAGGCGGACGCTAGGCGGTGGGCATGGACTAGGGATTAATTCCTGATTAATCCCCGCCTAGCCCGATTA
This sequence comes from Litsea cubeba, assembly GCA_012931725.1. Classification (NCBI taxonomy): domain Eukaryota; kingdom Viridiplantae; phylum Streptophyta; class Magnoliopsida; order Laurales; family Lauraceae; genus Litsea; species Litsea cubeba. Next base: position 32,877,014 of record CM022946.1, read on the forward strand.
ATCCCCGACTAGCGCCTAGGCGGCCGCCTAGGCCGATTTTTGCAACAGTGTAAGAGATACCACAAAAAAAATTCATTTTGATACATTGGCTCGATAATTAGTAAGGATCAAGGATGAAAATAGCGGTAGCGGCGGGCGTAGCAGCCCGCTGCCAAAACGTTACGAAGCGGGCGCTACATAGCGGTGCATTTTGAAAAAATAGTCAAAAAAATCTGAAAAAATTCTAGAAATCCAGAATATTGGAAAATGATAGGAAATGTATTTTTTTTTTTTTTTTTTGCAAAAGTAACTAAGATAAGGGGGCGTAGCGGTCCCTTCATTGTACGAGGTCCTGTATCGCTGGATGAATAGAAAATAGTAGGAATAATAATTTTTTCTTCACATGTATTCATGTTTGTAATCAAACAGTGTCATCAAAATACTATCACCATCATTGCTTAGAATATCACATTTCTGAGTTATATTTTGAAATGTATATAATAGTTTAAAATTTTCTGTTAAAGAAAAATTTGATCAGGCCCCTATTTCCTATCAGAGTAAAATTAGGTCGGACCACTATTTCCTATTAGAGTCTAATTTGGTTAGTCTTATTTCCTATTAAAATGAAATTTGGTTCAGCCCTATTTCCTATTAGAGAAGATTTTCCTAGAGCCTATCTTCAACTAGTGTGAAATTTGATTAGACTTTATTTTCAATTAGTGTGAAAGTTGGTTATGACCTATTTCCAGATAGAGTGAAACTTGATTGGTCTCTATTTCTAATTAGAGTAAGATGTGGCTAAGCCCCTAATTTTTCTTTATTTGGCTAAGCCATGATTTTTTATTTTTATTTTTTGAACCATTGTAGAGCCCACCAATGGTAATAACATTGGGTGCATCAGCTTTATTTTTCCTGAGTGGTCAATTGATTTTTATTTATAACTTGGATAAGGTGGGCCACCATGGGCCCATTTAATCTTTAGTTATACCTTTTATAAGGTGAGCACAATATGGGCCCATTTTTATTTACCTACTAGCTAAATAAGGAGGGGACCGAAAGAGGGCTTTTGTTGCACTATTTCTTCTCCCGAAACAGTAGGATCAAGAAAACAAAAGAAAGAAAAGAAGAAGATGTCAATCCAGGCCCATCCATTTTGGCCCATGTCCAGGCCCATTTGTAATTGATTATGATTAGTCAAAGTTACTTAATGTTAGGATCTGTAATTGATATGTAATTGATTGTGATTGATTATAATTAGGATTGTAATTAGGGAATTGGCCCTTATAAATATACAACAGTCGATCCTAAGAGGACACGACATTCAGCATATCTCTCTCTCTTTATTCTTTATGTTCAGTATTTCATCTCTCAAACTGTTATGGTATCAGAGCTAGATCTATAATCTGTGATCTCTCATCTTCTTCTATATCATCTTCCAAATCATTGGAAGCCAGTATATGATCATCTGTGAGCATTTTCTCCAGCCGGATCATCCCTGATCATTTCAGATCAGACATGGCCCACCCGAGATCATCACCAACACATCAGCGGAAGACCACCATCTTGGTCGAGTGGAGGTTCTGAGATTTATGCTGATTTTCTCATGATTTATTAATCATCAGAGGTAGGCTTTCTACCATTTTTTGTGAATATTCATCTTTTCAATAAGTTTTCATCTCGGCCGTCCAAAATCTTGGATCTGGATTGGATCTTCATGCAACCAGTGCCAGTAGTTGCATAAAATTACTCTCATTCCATCCCTATACTCTGATCTCTGTCAAGATCATCAAGTGGGGCCCACGTGTGGATCTACACACTGCCGACAGGGACGGTTTCCCTGCTGGATCGTGCGTTTGTGTTTTCTGGAGCCTTCTTTGCATGCTGTTGGTATTTTCTGATGTTCTTGATGCTTGCTAGTGGATTGCTTGCTACTATTCTCTGTCTCCATTGCTACTGAGAAGCCGATCATCTTTCTAGACCAGTGGTTTGGTCTTTTGGTTGAAATCACAGCAGAAGTGTGGTGTCTGGGCCCTGTTCTGGCCATACTTATTCCTACATTTTTGGCTGCTGATTGTTATCTGCTTGGGTTAATCACAAATTTCAGAAATACAGATCTGAATCTGTATTGATTAGTCTTGAGATCTATTGTTCTTGCTTCTTGCTGTTTTTTTTCGTCATGGACAAACATGAAATATCCCTGATTCGTTTTGATGGAACTAATTATACCTCCTGGGCCTTTCAATTCCAAATTTACTTGGAAGGGAAAGAACTGTGGACACACATTGATGGGTCTGAGCCTCAACCTGAGGAAGATGATAAGAAAATTTTAGCATGGAAGACAAAGGATGCTAAAATTAAGACTTGGTTACTGGGTTCTGTTGAGTCTCAATTTTTTCTCAACCTCAAAACCCTGCCACACTGCTCGTGCCATGTGGGATTATCTTAAGCACATTTATCAACAGAGCAATGCTGCTCGCCAGTTTCAATTAGAGCTTGAAATCTCTCAATACGCTCAAGGCACCCAGTCCATTCAGGATTATTACAATGGGTTCCGCCGCCTGTGGTCTGAATATGATGAGATTAAGTTTGCCAACATCTCTGCAGCGCTTTTACCAGAATTGCTTCCGTTACAACAAAGTAGTCATCGTGATCAGCTTCTCATGAAACTTCGTCTGGAGTTTGAACCAGTTAGATCAAACTTGATGAGCAGGGCTCCTCTTCCAAGCTTGGATGCCTGTCTTCAGGAACTTCTTCGAGAGGAACAACGTCTGGCTACTAAAACTACTCTGGAACAACAGAGATCTGTTGAGACTCCATTGGCCTATGTTGCTACAACCAGACAACCTCCTCGGGACATCAGTAAAGTTCAGTGCCATAACTGCAAAAAATATGGACACTATGCTAATCAATGCAAGGCAAAAATTTGCCGATATTGTAAGGCTACTGGTCATGTTCTTGAAGAGTGCCGGAAGAAGAATCGCAATTCTACTTCCCGCCACTACATGCAATCAGCTCCTGGTACTTACAGCGTGCCGTCAGCTCCTAGTGCTTACACGGTGACCACTCCACCATATGCTTCATCTGACTTCAGTGGTTCTCTGCAGTATGATTCTTCCTCTCAACCTGGTTCCTCACACTCTGCGCCACCAGCTCCTCTCACCCCTGAGATGGTCAACCAAATGATCATCAATGCCTTAGCTTCAATGAACATTGCAGGTACTGCTTCCTCCCTTTCCAATACTTGGTACCTAGATTCTGGTGCCAGTAACCATATGACCACTTCAGCCCTAAATTTACAAAATGTTGTTCCTTACACTGGTCATGCTACTGTTCAAGCTGCCAACGGTAACCATCTTCCCATCATCTCTGTTGGTGATACCCCTAGTCCCTTACCTTTAACAAATGTTTTAGTTTCTCCTAATCTTGCTACCAATTTAGTTTCTGTAGGTCAACTTGTTGAAAATAACTGCAATGTCTCTTTTTCTCCTTCTGGTTGTGTTGTGCAGGACCAGGAGTCGGGGGAAGTGATCGCGAGGGGTCCTAAGCGTGGCAGACTGTTTTCTTTACCAGTGACTTCATTTATTCCAAATAATTCTTCACATCAGTTATTTTGTTTTTCCATTAAGAATAATTCTCAGTTGTGGCATAATAGACTTGGTCATCCAAATGACACTACAATGTCTACTTTATTTCAAACTGGATTATTAAATAAACCTAGTGATTCTGCTTCGTTTGAATGTGATGCTTGTAAATTAGGAAAGAGTAAGACTTTACCTTTTCCTCACTCTAACACACGGAGCACTGCATGTTTTGACTTAATTCACAGTGATGTTTGGGGCATTGCTCCGACTCTTTCTCATAGTCATTTTAAGTATTTCGTCACTTTCATTGATGACTACAGCAGATTTACTTGGCTTTATTTATTACATTCAAAGTCTGATGTTCTTCATGCTTTTAAGATTTTTTTAAGCTATGTTGAAACACAATTCTCAACATGTATTAAGATTTTACGATCAGACTCAGGGGGGGAGTATGTGTCCAATGACTTTCAAACTTTTCTGAACAATAAAGGAATCATTTCTCAACGTACTTGTCCGTATACTCCACAACAAAATGGAGTTGCAGAACGGAAAAACAGACATCTCCTTGATGTAACTAGAACACTTCTCATTCAATCTTCTGTTCCCCCTCGTTTTGGACTGAAGCCCTCAACACCGCAGTTTATCTCATCAATCGCCTTCCATCCCGTACCATTGATCATTTCACACCTTATTTTAAACTGCTTGGGCAACAACCTGTGTTTGATCACCTTCATACATTTGGATGTGTTTGTTTTGTTCATCTTCCTCTCACGGAACGAACAAAAACTAACTGCGCAATCTCGCAGGTGTGCATTTTTGGGTTATGCCACTAATCAAAAAGGTTTTGTCTGTTATGATCCCATTGGACGTCGTATTAGGGTTTCTCGTAATGTTATTTTCTTTGAAAATCAACATTTCTTCTCCACTCACATAGACTGTCCTCAACCATCTTCACCAGCCCTCTTACCTGGTTTCTCAGATCCACCATCGGATCAAACTAATGTTACTAGATTTAATCCTGATTTTGTGTATCACCGACGAGAAAAACCTACCACTGCAGATGGCCGTCCTCCCGATCCTCCACCGACCAATGGTTCTGTGCCTACCCCGAACTTACGTCGCTCCTCCAGAGATTCTAGACCGCCTGAGAGGTATGGATTTACCCATACTTCTTTGATGACAACTCTATCTTCTGTCCCTATCCCTAGCTCTTATTTGCAGGCTGTACAACAAGATTGTTGGAACCAGGCCATGCAGGAGGAATTGGATGCATTGGATCAGAATCACACCTGGGATATTGTGGAGTGTCCTTCAACAGTTAAACCCATTGGTTGCAAATGGATCTACTCGATCAAACTTAAATCTGATGGGTCCTTGGATAGACACAAAGCTAGACTTGTGGCACTCGGCAACCGTCAGGAGTATGGGATTGACTATGAAGAAACATTCGCACCTGTGGCAAAAATGACATCTGTTCGGTTACTTCTCGCCATTGCTGCATCTAAATCCTGGCCTTTATACCAAATGGATGTCAAAAATGCATTTCTCCATGGAGATCTGCATGAAGAAGTTTATATGAGGATACCACAAGGTGTACCATCTCCCTCAAAGCGGACTGTCTGTCGACTGCGAAAATCACTTTATGGTCTAAAGCAAGCTCCTCGGGCATGGTTCGAAACCTTCCAGAGTCGCTTATGCGAGAATGGTTTTACCCAGAGTCCGTATGATCCATCTCTCTTTCTGTGCCACACATCTACTGGTGTTACTGTCCTTCTCGTATATGTTGACGATATTATTATCACTGGCACGGATGCTGCTATGATCAAATCTCTTCAAGCTTCTCTCAAAGATTCCTTCCGTATGAAGGATTTGGGCCCATTGCATTATTTTTTTAGGCTTAGAAGTGCATCAATCTTCGAAAGGTCTATTTGTTAACCAACACAAATACACATCCGATCTTATTGAGTTGGCGGACCTTCAGGATTCTTCCCCTGTTGATACACCTGTAGAGGTCAATCTCAAGTTGAGTACAGATGATGGAGATCTTCTTCCTGATCCTCATACATACAGGCGTCTGGTAGGCAGTCTTGTCTATCTCACTATAACCAGACCTGACATCTCTTATGCTGTTAATCTTGTGAGCCAGTTCATGACAGCTCCTCGACATCTTCATTTGACAGCTGTAAAGCGGATTATTCGCTATCTGTTGCGAACTGTCCCTCGGGGTTTATATTATCCCAAGGATAATCCTCTTCATCTGACCGCTTATGCGGATGCTGACTGGGCAGGCTGTCAAGACACACGCCGTTCTACTACTGGTTGGTGCATGTACCTTGGCAATTCTCTCATTTCTTGGAAATGCAAGAAACAAGAACGGGTATCTCGCTCTTCCACGGAAGCTGAATATAGGGCAATGTCATCTGCTTGTTCTGAGATCTTATGGCTACGGGGACTTCTTTCGACACTCGGGTTTGCTCAAACCTCTCCTACTCCATTGCATGCCGATAATACTGGAGCTATTCGAATCACTGAAAATCCCGTCTTCCATGAACGCACCAAACATATTGAAGTTGACTGCCATTTTATTCGAGATGAATATAAGCGTGATGTCATTAGTCTACCGCATGTTCCTACAGAGTTTCAGTTTGCCGATATTTTCACTAAGGGACTTCCTCGGCCTCGTCATCAGTTTCTTGTCTCCAAATTGCTGCTTTATGACTCCCCAGCATCAATTTGAGGGGGGGTGTCAATCCAGGCCCATCCATTTTGGCCCATGTCCAGGCCCATTTGTAATTGATTATGATTAGTCAAAGTTACTTAATGTTAGGATCTGTAATTGATATGTAATTGATTGTGATTGATTATAATTAGGATTGTAATTAGGGAATTGGCCCTTATAAATATACAACAGTCGATCCTAAGAGGACACGACATTCAGCATATCTCTCTCTCTTTATTCTTTATGTTCAGTATTTCATCTCTCAAACTGTTAGAAGAGGGGAAAGAAAAGAGAAGAAAGAAAAGAAGAAGGAGAGTAGCTGCTGGCATCTACTGCTGGCTGCTACTGCTCCGGTTCTAGGTACCTTTCTTCTATTTCTTCATCTATAGTCTTTTTTTTTTCATTTCTTCATCTACCAAGCTTTCTTTTTCTTTTTTTTTTTACATTTCATTACGTGAAATCTCTCTGTGACTGAAACAGCAACGGAGTCGTATTGCCCACTACGCTAAAATAGCAGTCGTAGCGGCCGCTACGGTAATGTATCGGCTGCTACGGGTGCGATACCTGTTTTTTTTTAAATAGCGTGGCGGTACATGCCGCCACGGCTGATATTTCCATCCATGGTAAAGATGAAGAGATTGAAGAAAATGTCGAACGTAGGAAAAAGCAGAATGGTTGAAGTGGAAACTTCTTTTAGAGTGCATCATGATTGGCACAAGATTATGAGAAAAAATTTACACGGCAACAATTTAACCAGCTATGACCTATAGAGCACAATGTTGGCCAATCAGGAAGCAACACATGCACAATGGATGCATTGTAAAACTAGAAAATATCGAATACAAAAATGAGGGCATCGAGGAGCATTTATGGGTATAGCATGAGTAAGAGATAAATTAAGACACTCATTTGAGATGGTGTGGACACGTCCAACACAGGCCAATAATGGCCCCAGTAAGGAAAAGTTTTACTATCAAGGTTGACGGCCTACCAAGGAAAAAAGGTATGCCGAAGAGGACATGAATGGAAGTGACAAAGTTGCTAGCCAGTAATCCCAAAACCAATTCGTGATAGGAAACCAATTGGGACACTGCCCGGATCAGAAGCACACACCCGCACAAGACTACAACGCGGCATGGGGCATTCTTGCCTTACGCACTTGCGTCCGCAGAGACACACAAAGCAGCATGGGGCATTTTTGCCAGCGTGGTTTTGAACTCGAGACCTTTGGTTCTGATACCATGACAAAGTTGCTAGCCAGTAATCCCAAAACCAATTGGTGATAGGAAACTGCACAAACAACTACTTAACAGGAAGGAGTAAGGATGGATCTAAAGAAGTGCAACCTATCCAAGGATTAGGCTAAAGATAAACCAAAATGGGAAAACAGAATTCATGTAGCCGACCATATTTGGGACAAGGCTTTGATGATGAGTGGTACTTGTGTCTTTCATATTGTACATTTTAGCTTTTATCTTTATGCTCCACCAGTATGAACAAATAAAATACACAAACTATTTGATGGTTTTCAAGCAACGTTTTCTAGAATTTTTATCATTCAAAAACAAAATCGATGAATCATGCATAAGCTAATTGAAAATAGAAATAAAGAGCTTGTGCATGTGAGAAGAAGAACTGTACTCATAATTCATAAATTAAAATAAGGTATTAAACAAACTACTTTGTGGTCAATTTCTTATTTCATCCATCATCCTTGGGATAATTCTTGAAGGCTAAAGGCTTCGCAAAAGTAAACAATTAGAGTTTAAATGAAGTTTCATAAATTAATCCACCATATCACTTCGCATGAAAATGAAATTCAAATTTTGATCAAGTTCAACAAATTATAAACCCTCAATTATCTTCCACATTAATAATGCTACCATCTTTTGAGCTATCACCTTGATATACTCTTTTTCATCAGTATGTTCTTCAGAAATTATCTCTCACCTTGATATATTCTTTTTAGTCAGTATCTACTTCAAACATTATCTCTGGTTATGGCTCAGACTCATCTCTTCACTTTTTTAAATCTAGTATTTTGGCCAGGCTCATTGCTAACCACTGTTGCATCCACAACTTCTTTCCAAGTAAAACGCTCTCTTCAAGGACACAATCATCATGTGCAGCATTTGCAACCCATGTCAATGCAATCATCAATGTCTTCTAGTGAAATGAGGCCCCCTTTGTTGTAATTCATATTATCAGTCTTGAATACATTGATTTTAGCAAGCAAATTGATATAACTCAGAACATGCAGTACACTGATTCTCATATAATATTGCACCCACATACCACTACAGCAAAACTTATGCCTTTCCTTCGGTTTGCCCTTATTTATTTTTTAAAGTTATTTATTTATCATTTTGAAAAGAGAGAGTAAGGCCGAGCACAAAGTAGAATAAACAAGATCCTCGCATCATTTCAGGTTTATACAAAACCCTAAATAACAGAACTCTGACAGTCGGTTTTAATTTTAGAATATTTAATGAGATGAAAAACAGAAATTGAAGAATGAAAAACTTAACCAGAACATCAAATGAGAAAGTGTTTCTTTATGTCAGTGTGACCAGAGCACAGTTGGAAGGTGCTCATTCCTGAAACTATGAGGTTGCAGGTACGAGTCATACTACCATTCAGAAAAAAATAATGCATTTCTGTATTTAAAGCTGCCATATACCTTAGGAGCGGCCATTGGATATTCTTCAGGCAAAAACAACTCCAACTTAAACACCCCTCCTATAGGGTGACCAAAACAAAAAGTTAACATAGGAGCTGAAGTGAAAAACAATAACATGAAAGCAAATCAAATTCAACTTATACATCAAAAGAAAGCTGCATGGAATTCTAAATTAGAACTCATCAACAGATAAGAATATCTACACAGAGAATATTGGGCAGGAGATAAGAGGGGATGCTTCTCCTAGTGACAATATCAGTTCAAGCCAATAAAAAATTGATAACCAGTTTAAACTGCATGGAATGCGATGGATAACAGAAACAAATGACAGGTGAACTGAACTGCCACAGGATGCTCTTCATATTGGGATATATACTGATGTATTGTCATAACAGAAATGTTCAATTAACATAGGATGAACTTGATTGATAGATCTGCACGGATAGCGACAGAATTTCCCTTTGGAGAATTTAATCTTAACTGCTAGATGAAAACAGCCATTAGATTTGACGCTCCTGTACAAACTTGCTGAAGTCTGGGACCCATGAATCCATGATTAAGCTTCAGGGACTGCTGTCTGTACAGTCCCCGGATCTCTCTAAAGTAGCACGAATAGTCCAAGATCCAAGGGCATGAGTCTCAGCAGTGCAATTTGATGATAAAAGAAAAGAAAATCTTTTAATTAGTTCAAAAGGAAAAGAAAGATGATTGATTATCATCATCATGAGAAACAAATCTCATTTTTCTGAAAAAGATGAGATGATCAATAGGGAAGAAGAAGATAATGATGTCAGCAACAGTAATTTGGTTTTTATTATTATTGGCAACAGACATGAATAGAGCCCACAACCTCAAGATTGCAAAAGAGAGCACCTTCTAGTGTGCCACGGGCTCTTGTCAATAGCGATTAGAATTTGTGATGCCAGCAGCGATGGATCACATGAAGACCTCATTGTGAGCCAGGCCCTAGATGAAGGCATATGATCGAGCACATGGGATCTGAATCCAAGTGCGAAAGGTTCAGGTCTGTTAGGGAACCAAACAGATCCCCCCAAATATGCTATAATATACAATCACAGGGGCTGTTTTGTTATAGAAGAATATTGCAGGAGGTTATTTGCAGTTAACAAAAATTCTATGCAGATAATACAACAAACAAACTGTATATTTGGGCTGGGTTTTCATAGCCTTAATGGACCTGAATTAAGCCCAAACCTCAGCACTTTGTAGTTTGTTCACCCAAGGGTCCCCTTCAAAAGGGTGGATTGCGAGTGGGCAATGTGGACCCCACAGCTTTAGACGTCCAAGGTGGTCTGGGCGACCAGCCACCTGTAGTTTTAGTTCTTTTTTATCTTTTTTTATTCATAGTTTCATGAATGGTTGACATTAAGTTATCATTATTCAGTTATATATTAGGTGAGTGGACATGATTGTTTTTGGGTTATGAATAAAAGCGAAGGACGCAGAAACAGTCGACCAGGGTATTCTTGGCTTTGAAGACTTTTTGCTTGAGAAGAACTTAGTGTTCTGCTGAATCAGCCACTTTAGGGCTGTGTCTACGAGAGTAATATAGTTTTCTGCTTTTTTTGCTTTAATTATTTCTCTTGAATGTGATTCACCTTGTTGTTCTCTCTTTCTACTGCCATTCTTGGCGTCTTTTTCAAGGAGTCCAGGCTGTGAAACTGCTGTTGCAACAGTCCTTTTGCAAAGTGTGCCGGCAAAGTTTTTCTAAACCTGTGACCGCATCAATTTGAGAATTGAATCCAGCACCCGAGAGAAAGAAGTTCTTTTGCTGAGCCAGAATGGTGGCTTGCAAACCTCTATAGGCCAGCCTTGTTGGGCCACATTGGGACCATGGCCTAGATGATACTTTAGGATTGTGGGTCACTTCAGGCCCAGTGAGTTGATGATTACCCATAACCTCTATCAAATGTTACAATACTCGAGAAGAGTCCCAAAAAGGAGAAGACCAAGGAGACTCCTCTAAAGCCGTCCACCTGCAGGGGAGGAGCGGCTACCCCTCTCTGATTTGAAATTCAAATCAAACCCTCTGAAGAGGGCGAAGGCCAAAGAGGTGGAGAAGATCACTGATGCGGAATGTTATGATGAAGGACAGAACCAAACTCATGTTCATTTTGGCCAGTTAGATGAGAATGATCACGCAACTCCGCCAGTTTGTTGTAAGTACAGTCCCCAGCCCGAATAAAGGAGGGATTAATCAGGTATGTTGATAGCCGACGTAAAACTTGAGACACTTAACATTTCATGAAGAGATTAGATTGAAGGGCTTTAAACTAAGTCTACAAAAATGACATATATGAGGATGTGCAAAGAGATGTAACTCTTGTAAGAATTGAAGCTCAAGAGATACCCAAACAGATTCCTTCTAATACCTCAGCTCCAAAACTAGTAAGGATGGAGAGATTTAGGAGGATGTCGAATAAAGGATAATAGATAGACGGTTGAGTGGAGACTTGCTTCTAGAGTGATTTGTGATTAGCTCATACCAACAAGATTAGAGGGAAAATTTTACAAGATAACAATTGGACTGGTTATAATCTATGGAGTAAAAATGCTCGCCAATCAAGAAACAAAACATGCAAAAAAATAATAGTAGAAATTAGAGTGTTGTGAATTGTGATGGATGTGCGGCAAAACTAGTAAAGTAGAATCACAAATGAGCACATTCAGGAGCATTTAGGGGTAGCATCAATAGACAATAAACTAAGAGAGACTCATTTGAAATGGTTTGGACATGTCCAACGCAAGCCAATAACGACATCGGTGAGGAAAAAATTTACAGGTCGGTTGATGGACCTCAAGAAAAAGGAGTAGGCTAAAGAAGACATGGATGGAAGCAATAAGGATAGATCTAAAGAAGTGAAACCTATCCAAGAATTTGGCCACAATAGATTGGAATGGCGAAATGATACTCATGTAGGTGATCCAACATAGTTGAGACAAAGCATTGATGATGATCATCATGATCATGATATTGATGGTGATGATGAAGACAATGAGAATGATTATGTTGGGCAAGCAAGGGCCTTGTCGACGTAAGGGTGTCCTTTGCTGTAGAAGACTAAGATGTTGTAGAAACTAAGGGAGATAGAAGAGCCCAAGAGAAGCATAACCAAACCAAGCCTTTTCCCACTAGGTGGGGTCGGCTATATGGATTTGACGACGCCAATCAAATCTGTTTAGGGCCATGTCCTCCGTTAGATCCATGTAGGCAAGGTCATGTTTAATAGTTTCTTTCCAGCTTCTCTTGGGTCTCCCTCTCCCTCTCATACTCGTGGCAATCTCCATGCTTTCACACCTTTTAACAGGTGCCTCCGTTGGACGCCTTCTAACATGGCCGAATCATCTCAGTCGATTTTCTCTCATTTTATCTCCAATCGGTGCTATTCCTACTTTGCCCCTAATCTCCTCATTCCTAATCCTATCTCTCCTTGTGATCCCGCACATCCATCTTAGCATTCTCATCTCCGCAACTTCCATCTTCTTGACATGATTATGCTTTACTGTCCAACACTCTGATCCATATAACAACGCTGGTCGTACCGCCACCTTATAATACTTTCCTTTAACCTTGAGGGGGACTTTCCGATCACACAAGACCCCCGAAGCACTCCTCCATTTGGTCCACCCAGCCTGAATCCTGTGACTTACATCAATATCAATACCTCCATCCTGTTGCACCATAGATCCAAGGTACCTAAAGTTGTCTTTCTCTATAATCTTTTGTGTGCCCAAACTTACTTCTATGTTACCAGGTGAAAGGGAGGGCATAACAAAAATATGGTTTTCGCCCAAGAAATATGGTTTTCGCCCAAGATAAGCACAAAAGAAGAGGTTCTGCGAGCATTGTGAGACAAATGAGATCAAGATCAATACGACACCTGCTTGTTGCATTTCGGAGTCGACCAACAGGTGAGAGAAGAATTCCCTGTAACTCCAACATGAAGGAAACTCCCAACATTACAGCTACTACGCCTCGATAGGAAAAGAAAAGAGATGACTAGTTGTCACCCATGTCATGTACACCAAGGGTGGGAAAAACAATGGAAGAAGAAGAAGAAGAACAGTGGAGAAATGGGAGAGGAGGGAGATGGAGACCTGGGTTATCGTTAAGTAGAAATGGGGAGAGTGAATGCCAGAATGGTAGGGTTTAGTGATAAAAGGGGCATTTCGGTCACAACCAAAAAACATAAAGGAATGGAATGGCCATTCCTTTGCCTCTCCAGTGGAATGGCCATTCCTCTACATAAAGGAATGGTGATTCCGGAGGTAATGGTCATTCCGCCACTTTTGTGCAAACTAAACGTTGTAATGATCATTCCGTTGGAATGACCATTCCATTCCGACCTTCATTACAGCGAACCAACCGCTACCTTACATGGAATTTTATAGGCTTTTTTTTTTCGTGAGGCGTTGGTTGGTTGTAAAGGTCTTCCAAAGCTCCAAAGTGTCCATAGCCATTCTATAGAAGACTAAAGGTAGCAAGATGGATAACTTGATATAGAAAGTGGGAAGGGGTGGCAGGGGATCAAATGGATCTCTTTGGACATGGTCAGCTCTATGGAGGGAGTCTTAATGTCCTATTAGGGGATTTTAGGAAGGTAACAGCAAAAGACACTTGGGTAGTGTTGAAACTAGTAACACAAAGATATTGGATCAAGTTGTTAGTTTCAGGAGTGGTGAAACTAGCAACATAAAGATATGGATCATCAAGACAATGTATGACCGAAATGATTCCACACTTCAGCATGGCTTTTCATGGAAGAGAGTTAAGAATCAATAAGGACCAGATGGAGTTGGGCTTGGTATACTGGAACACTCCATGATTGATCTTCATTTGATTGGCACTTCATTCAGTTGGTCCAATCACAAGAATGCACCTTCCAAATCCAAGCGCTGGATAGGTTTTCAATTTTTTTGCAACCAAGCAAGCCTCTACAAGAGAATTAAGTCAACGTTTTTATAAAATATTAAAAGATGTTGGATATGTAATAAGAAGGATGAGTTCACCTTATATTAGAATTATATTAGATTTGGGTCATATTTTTTTAAATAAACTTAAACTTATTGTAAAAAAAGTTCCTTAATTAAATTCTAACTTCAAGAAGGAAGGTGCCATGGTGCGGACAGCGGAGGTAGAGATGTGGGAGGGTGATGAAGATAGAAAAAGATAGGGAAGATGATACCTTTTCTTGGGCTCTCACCAAACTCCAATCCAGGAGGAGTTATGAATTTCTTGAAGGAGAACTCGAAGAAAACTCATTTTCATTAATCATTAATCATCAATCATCCCTAGCCAAAGAGGCTTTACATCATTATATAGGAAAATAAATAACCCTAAGACTAATCTGGACCATCTAAACACACTGATGACCAAGATTACAACATCCTAATAAGCAACCTAAAACATAATTAAAAGGCCTAAATAACATAAAATAAATGGGTTGGGCCCAAAGGCTTGGACAGGATAATTGGGTTGGGCCTGTTGGAGGGTCGACCCATGGGGGACCATGGGCTTGTCCTGTATCAATTTCTCCTCTTCTTGGAGAAAACTCGACCTCGAGTTTTATAGAAGTACTCCAGGATCAAATATCTAACGTACAAATCCTCGATGTGCTTCTTGGTCTTCAACCTCTTGGCATGACTTGAAGGCTGGAATCAATACTTTCAACTTCAGGCATGTGTTCCACAAAGATGTAGAAAGGGGAATCGATTGCTTCTGAAATCGGGAACTTGCTTTTGAGTGAGATCTAACCATTCGATTCATCAACTTCTGAATTTCAACTGGCTGCACACAATCTCCATGCATTAATGATCGATCTCCAAAGACAAAATCAATATGTGGAACTTCAATCACTTGATTTTCATTTGCAACCTCTTGAGCAATGGCCTTTTCATCTAATGGTCTGATTGGATTTTCTGGAAGTGGACTTGTAATGAGATCCATCATATGATCAAACTCCTTGTTGATTCCTGCACTATTTGTCTCTTCTTGTTCCACCTGCACTGGCTGATCAACACCATCAATTACTCTATTTTCTTTTACTTGTATTTCCATGTCAACTTCGATGTTTTCTTTAAAAGATGCAACAACTTCCCCATTTACTTGATCTTGTACCGCAATATCAACCCTGACATTTTCAACAATTGATTCCACAACATGAGCTTCTGTGGTTTGCAAAGTTTTTTCTTCTTGCATCTTAGCTTTTCGGAGGCGATAGGGTTTTATCAAGTGCTCAACACGGATAGCTTCCCAAAATGCTTCGTACATATCTTTGCATTCTTTTTTCATATTATTCCGTATACTTGGTCTCAAACCTCTAATAAAGATAGTGACATAATGTCATCATCTTCTACAAATGTACATTGTGCTTGTAGGCTTGAAAATTCATAAGAATATTCATCAACTGTTAGCTTTCCTTGACTCAAATTAAGAAATTGATCAAAGTAGGCTTTATTGTCAGAATACCATCGTCCATATTGTTAATGATTCGGGATCCATTGGGCCAAATCCAACAAAGCCCAACTCATTTGCTTAGTCAAACTGTAATAATATTACACAGATACTACATTCTATCTTAGGATATAGCTGACTAGACAATAACTAAATTGTAGCCTTAATCAAGGATTGTACATTAATATATATGGATATCAATCGATCCTTGGGAGATCACCCCATTGCAATCCAATTTGTCTACAGTGCTTGTTCTCTGACATGGTATCAGAGCACTGTTAAAAAGATAGAAGTTTAGCTCTTCCAGTTAAAGGAGTTCCCTTCGATCAGTGCTTGAAGAAGAGACTGTTTTCTCATCACAGATCTGTCACAGCAACATAGATCTGTGCCTGATCAAGAGTGGCCCACCACCGATGATCCTGGATTCTTCTGCAACTTTGCAGTTTTGATAGACAGGATTTATAGATGTTTTTGGTGATTTTCTGGGGATTTTTCATCATCATCTGAGGTAGGTTTTTTCCTCCTTCTTCATCCGTTGACTTTGGGCATTTTTTCTCAAAACAGTTTAATCAAGACCATCCAAATTTGTGGATTTATATCCAATACACTTCAAGTTTGCACTGCTGCTAGTATCTTGGATCACTCACAAACTGATATGTTCTGATCTGTGATTGGACTGATTAGTGGGGCCCACAGATAGATCCTGCCAGAAATTCATGGTCGTCTGCTGTGTTTTTTGCACAGTTTCTGTCAGTGCATCACACTGTGTGCATTCTATTGCATCTGGGGCATTTTCTGTCCATTCTTAGGCCAATCTGGTTTGAAAACATATACTTTCAGTGCCTTACATATTGGTCAGAAGATTTGTTGCTGTGTGATTGGTTTTATTCATCATTCTGCTGGTTCATCTGAATATTTGTTACAAATGGAGAAATCTAAAATCAACTTAATCAAGTTTAATGGTAAAAATTATCCATCTTGGGCTTTTCAATTTGAACTTTACCTAGAGGGTAAAGAATTATGGGGCCATATCTCTGGAACTTATCCCAAACCAACAGAGGATGAGAAGAAAATTGTGTCCTGGAACACAAAAGATGCTAAGGTCAAAACTTGGATTCTCGGGTCCATGGAACAACATTTTTTTATGAATTTGAAACCATACAAAACTGCCAAAGATATGTGGAACTATCTGAAAAAGGTGTATCATCAGGGGAATTCTGCACGACAGTATCAGTTGGAATTTGAAATATTTTGTTGGTCCTATCTATCACAGAAAAGTATATGAGAGATGTAACCGATTCTTTCGTTTCCTTTGGTCACTGGATGGATACCGATATTTTAGCAACAAATCTAATAAATCTAAGTGTAGTGCTTGGTGTATTGATCTTTTTTGGAAAGGGAGTGTGTGCGAGTTGTGTATTTCAAGAATAGGCTGGATCCAACCGGCTGCACTTTCCTTTTTTTTTTTTTTGAATGGGAAAGTTATAAATAGGAAAGAAAGGTGCACGATCTCGACGAATTACTTCTGAATAAATTAAGAAATCATATGTAAGAACCATAGCATTTCGTAACTTATTGGTAAATCAACTTTGATTCTCTATCAGCCAATAATGTGGGACCTTTAACATGGTTAAAGCGAAACCGTTTGAAGTCCAGGCACAACATGGTACTCTTTCTACCACTACGTTAGTACGGAGATGGTTTCGAAAAAATGAATAGTTGGCAATTTATCCGATATAGAACACTCATATCGATAAAATGATTTGAACCATTTACTGTAAAAATAGGTGTCTCGCCCTTTTTTATCCAATGTTGAATCGATGACCTATGTCTAAAATAAGAAGAATTTTTGGGATTTCGAAGAAAACAAAAAAAAAAGAAACAACTTTGCTGACAATGACAGATTTTTTGTCGGGTCGGAAGAGTCCTCCGAATATTCTGGTCTCGTATCGGTTTTGATATCTTGGAATACGAACAGAGAAGAGAGGGTAGGCTCATTACATTAAAATAGATGGAATGACCCATTAAGTAACTGAGTGTGAGAGCCAAATGAATCGAAAGATTCATGTTTGGTTCGGGAAGTATGCAAGGAACTTCCTCCATTCAAGACTATTATTTTGGTTTCCAGAATTTATGGACAGAATTAGATAAAATCAAATATGCAAATATCTCTGCACAGGCTCTTCCCGAATTGCAAAATATACTAGCGAGCAGTCATCGAGATCAATTTCTCATGAAATTAAGGCCTCAGTATGAATCGGTCAGATCTAATCTCATGAGTAGGGTACCTTCTCCATCATTAGATGAGTGTCTAAATGAATTACTGCGAGAGGAACAGAGACAATTGACTCAGTATGGTGTGCTCCAACAAGCCACTCATGGTGCAATTGATGTTGCCTATAGTGTACCCACTCAATCTCAATCATCAAACTCATCAGTTCATGCTGCTTATGCTCCCAAGGGAAAGCAACCAAGCAAGGGTATCAATAAAGTGCAATGCTACAAGTGTCAGAATTTCGGCCATTATGCAAATCAGTGTAAGCAGAGGATCTGCAACTATTGCAAAGCATCTGGACATTCGATCAATGACTGCCGCAAGCGTCCTCAGAACAGAAATCCAAAAGTTTACCAGGCTATCACTGCTACTTCTGGTTCTATTGATTCATCTTCCATACCTTCTTCTGCCCCTGCTTCTGCTGCTCCAGTCACCCTTGACGTGATCCAACAGATGATTCTCCAGGCCTTTTCCACTTTTGGTATATATGGTAAAAATCACTCTCTCTCTCTCATTGGTATTTTGATTCTGGTGCCTCCAATCATATGACGTCATCATCCCAGCACTTCTCCAAAATTAAACCATATGATGGAAAAATCCAGGTCCATGTTGCTAATGGTACAACAATACCAATTACCTTTGTTGGTGATATTTCTCATTCTTTACCCTTACATGATGTTTTTTGTTCACCAAATCTTTCTACCAATTTAATCTCTGTCGGTCAATTGGTTGATGGTAACTGCAATATTTA
This sequence comes from Litsea cubeba, assembly GCA_012931725.1. NCBI lineage: Eukaryota > Viridiplantae > Streptophyta > Magnoliopsida > Laurales > Lauraceae > Litsea > Litsea cubeba. The sequence continues at coordinate 32,895,474 of CM022946.1, forward strand.
GATTTTTCGTACAGACTCGGGGGGGGGGGGGGGAGATATGTGTCCGCGAAATTTGAAGACAAAGGGATTATATCCCAACGGACTTGTCCCTACACCCCCAACAGAATGGTGTTGCAGAACGGAAAAATCGTCATCTTCTATACATGGTCAGGAGTTTGTTATTAGAATCCTCAGTTCCACCTAGATTTTGGACAGAAGCATTAACCATTGTTACTCATATCATCAACCGTCTTCCTTCTCCAAAACTTCAAAACACATCTCCACATTTCCGTCTTTTCCAAACTGTACCACAATACACATATTTACACACTTTTGGTTGTGTTTGTTTTGTTCATCTTCCAATGCATGAACGTTCAAAGTAATCCGCACAATCTGCAAAATGTGCCTTTCTTGGTTATGCTTCCCAACAAAAAGGTTTTATTTGTTATGACACCACATGCAAGTGTATTCGGATTTCTAGAAATGTTGTTTTTTTTTTACACCAATATTTTTTTCAATCTTATCCTGATTCATCTCCATAAATCATATTTTCTAAAGTACCATCCTTTGATGATGAATGCCTTCCTTCACCTCTACGATTTCATCCGGACAAGGTATATGTTCATCGACAAGGAACAAATGCCACTCCTTTGCCTCTTCTACAAGAACCAGCCCCGGATCCTCTTCCAGCACCAAATCCACCTCAACTTGCTATTCGTCATTCTTCTCGTATCTCCCGGCCTCCGGATCGATATGGTTTTTCTCATTCTTTATAATTAGCTACCTTATCATCTATTTCAATTCCCAATTCTTATTCACAAGCAGCAAAGCGGGAATGCTGGAGAAAGGCTATGGAAGAAGAACTTCATGCTCTAGAGCAGAACCAAACATGGGTTGTTGTTCCATGCCTAGCCTCGGTTAAACCTATCGGGAGTAAATGGGTTTACTCTATCAAATTTAAGGCAGATGGTACCTTGGATAGATACAAGGAAAGGTTTGTAGCCCTTGGCAATAGACAGGAATATGGCATCGACTACGAAGAAACTTTTGCGCCTGTAGCAAAGATGACCATAGTTCGCACCATCCTTGCCATAGCTGCATCCCAATCCTGGCCCCCTTTTTCAATTTGATGTAAAAAATGCCTTCTTCATGGTGATCTTAAAGAGGAAGTTTACATGCGACTGCCTTAAGGTTTCCCCAAACCATCAGAAGGACAAATTGTTCATTTGAAACGGTCATTGTATGGGCTAAAACAAGCACCAAGAGCATGGTTTGACAAATTCAAGGATGCATTACTCAAGCTGCAGTTTCAACAGTCCTTATGATCAGTAATTATTTTTGCATCAGAAATCAACAGGAATCACCATTCTTCTAGTTTATGTGGATGATATCATAATCACCGGCACAGATACAGCCATAATTCAAGATCTCCAATTTTCTCTTCATCATTCTTTTCAAATGAAGGATATGGGACCTCTGACATATTTTTTGGGATTGGAAGTTCATCAATTTGAGAAAGGGATGATTCTGCATCAACATAAGTATACTATGGATTTAATTGAATCAGCAGGCTTGTCAAATTCCACACCTGTGGATACTCCTCTTGAACTGAATCTTAAACTCCATAGTGACAGTGGTGATCCCCTTCCTGATCCGACATATTATCGACAGCTTGTCGGTAGTCTTATATATTTGACTACTACTCGGCCTGACATTAGTTATGCAGTAAACTTGATGAGTCAGAATATGACCAAGCCTCATCATCTCCACTTAGCAGCTGTTCAACGAATTATTCGTTATCTTCTTGGCACTTCTCACAGAGGCTTGTTCTTTTCCAGTTGGCTCTCCAATGACATTGACTGCCTATTCTGATACTGATTGGGCAGGTTGCCTTGATACTCGTCAGTCCACAACGGGATGGTACATGTACTTAGGTGATGCCCTTACTTCCTGGAAAGTGAAAAAGCAAGACAAAGTTTCCAAATCATCAATTGAGGCAGAATACCGGGCCATGTCTGCCGCATGCTCAGAAATTCTATGGCTTTGTGGTCTCCTTGAGAAACTTGGCTTCTCGCAAAAATCTCCCACCCTTACATGCGGATAACACTAGTGCCATTCGGATTACAGAAAATCCAGTATTTCATGAAAGAACTAAACACATCGAGGTTGCATGCCACTTTATCAGGGATGAATATCTACGCGATGTTATTTCTCTTCCGTTCATCTCCTCCATCCTCCAAATTGCTGATATTTTTACAAAAGCACTTCCTCGACCACGTCATTAGCTCTTGACCGACAAATTGATGCTTGTTGACTCATTGGCATCAATTTGAGGGGGGGTGTTAATGATTCTGGATCCATTGGGCCAAATCCAGCAAAGCCCAACTCATTTGCTTAGTCAAACTATAATAATACTGTACAGATACTACATTCTATCTTAGGATATAGCTGACTAGACAATAACTAAATTGTAGCCTTAATCAAGGATTGTACATTAATATATATATGGATATCAATCGATCCTTGGGAGATCGTCCCATTGCAATCCAATTTGTCTACAATGCTTGTTTTCTGACTCATATTTACATGCATTGATGATCTTTTGGATATCATTGTAGATTTTCAATAGCAGACTTCCTTCTGATTCCATATTTATGTGATGCAAGATAAGTCAAATTTAATGATCTTCAAAAACAAATTTAGACTGACCAGATATGTAGATCTTACTGATTGAAGTTTGTAGGTGAAGACAGATCGACGATCAAAGTCTAGATGGAGAAGATATCCCAGATTGAAGATCAACAGTTGAGATTAAACCTACTGATGTTAGCTAAATGTGCTCCCTGACTGGGCTTGTTGCAATGGGTCGGAACTTTTTTTTTTTAAAGCTGTTATTGACTGTAGTTTTGGATTTGGGACAATCTCAAACTCAGGCCCAACCGGGCTTGTGCTGCTAGCGGGTCGAATTGACCTGAACTAAAGCCCACTGTTGGGCTCAACACGTGCTACTAGTTGTAGCCATGCAAGATCTTTTGCATTGAAGACCGATGCCCGGGAGAAAGATAAAGAGGTCTCGACCCTTTCTTCTTCATTTCTATACATGGATGAAGAGATGGTGATTGGAGCAAGACGCTGCTGCATCCTCTCCGGCGATGAAGATAGCGGTGGCCGTGTTAGCGATGGGGACGAACGGAGGCTGCGGATTTGGGCTTTGTTTTTTTGTGTGGTTTGGGGTTTGGGGAAAAGTATGGATTTGGGGTGTTGATGCTTAGGGATTTGGTCTGAGGATTTGGGAAAAAGTATGGATTTGTGGTGTTAATGCTTAGGGATTTGGGCTGGGGATTTGGGAAAAAGTATGGATTTGTGGTATTGATGCTTAGGGATTTGGGCTGGGGATTTGGAAAAAGTATGGATTTGTGGCATTGATGCTCAGGGATTTAGGGATGGTCAACAATGGTGATGGGTGATGAAGGAATGAAAACAATGGAAAAGGGGATTACCTGAATTGTGATGATGGATTGCCGAATCTCGAATCCGGGTAGATAGATCTTCGGCTCTAATACCAATTGGTGCGGACAGCGGAGGTAGAGATGCGGGAGGGTGATGAAGATAGAAAAAGAAAGGGAAGATGATACCTTTTCTTGAGCTCTCACCAAACTCTAATCCGGAGGCGTTACGTCAGATGAGCAAGGTAGGGCTCAAAAGACTCAGAAATTGGGCTCTCACCAAACTCCAATCCAAGAGGCGTTAGGAATTTCTGGGAGGAGAACTCGAAGAAAACTCATTTTCATTAATCATCAATCATCCCTAGCCAAAGAGGCTTTACATCATTATATAGGAAAATAAATAACCCTAAGAATAATCTAGACCATCTAAACACATTGATGGCCAGGATTAAAACATCCTAATAATCAACCTAAAACATAATTAAAGGTCTAAATAAAATAAAATAAATGGGCCGGGCCCAAAGGCTTGGACAGGATAATTGGGTTGGGCCCGTTGGAGGGTCGACCCATAGGGGACCATGGGCTTGTCCTGTATCAGCCTCACAAGAAAATTACTACGTTGATCTGTTATCTATTGCAGGTGCAGACCCAATTTAGACATCGGTCCGCATTTAAAATCATAATAAAAATTCTGGCTCTACTTCGAAAATTGACAAAAAAAATCTTACCTCCAAAACCCATATAAAAATCAATAATAAAACTCTAAAAACTCATTAGAAAACCATCTTAAACAGCAAAGCAAGGCCTAAAAAGTGAAAAAGTAACCAACTGATTATACCATCCATCCATCACTCAATCTTAACCTCGAAAACATCCCTGGTCTTCTCTTCTTCTTCTTTAACCTTGGGCACCGAAACCCTAAGGTAGCGTTTGGTTCGCTGGAATGGTTGTAGGCGGGAATGGAATGGAGACCGGAATGAGTCTAGAATGGAATGGGGCAGGAATAGGCATTTCCATTCCAGCGTTTGCTACGCTGAGGAATCAACCCAGTTGATTCTTGTTCCTGCGTTTGGTACGCTGGAATGAGTCCTGGAATGGAATAAAATTTACATAACACTGACCAAAATACCCTTATTAGATTTTTATCTTTCGCTCAGTCAATGTATAGATTATATTATTATTAAATAGGTGGGGCCGACACAAACTCCTCTATTTTATAATCTTATAATAATAATAATAATAATAATATAGATTATATTATTATTATATAGGTGGGGCCCACACAAGCTCTTCTATTTTATAATCTTATAATAATAATATATAGATTATATTATTATTATATAGGTGGGGCCCACACAAGATATTCTATTTTATAATCTTATAATAATAATAATATAAATTATATTATTATTATCTAGGTGGGGCCCACACAAGCTCTTCTATTTTATAATCTTATAATAATAATAATATATAAATTATATTATTATATAGGTGAGGCCCACACAAGTTCTTCTATTTATATAATAATAATAATATATTATATTATTATTATATAGGTAGGGCCCACACAAGTTCTTGTATTTTATAATCTTATAACAGTAATAATAATGTATATATTATATTATTATTATATAAGAGGGGCCCACACAAGTTCTTCTATTTTATAATTTTACAATAATAATAAAAATAATAATATATATTATAGTATTATTATATAGGTGGGGCCCACCAAGGATGAAAATATCGGCCGCTACGTAGCGTAGCGGCCGATAAATCGGGCGTGGCGGCCGAGTCCGCCACGCTACATGAAAAATAGCGGCCGCCACGACCGTATCGCACCCGTATCGGCCGTGGCGGCCGATAAATAGCTGTAGCGGCCGCCACAAAACGTAGCGGCCGCTACGTTGCGGCTGGGGGTATAAAAAGCCCCCACTTCCTTCCCAGCCGGCCCTAGCACTCCTTTTTCACTATTTTTGTCTAAGTAACTCCCCCTTCACTGCTGTGAGAGCCTCCCAACTCCAAATTTTCAACTCATTTTCAAGATTTTACTACAAGACAAGTGTTTAACATCAAATTGGAAGGAATCAAACACAAACAATTACAAGATCCAAGGCCCAAGCTTCCATTCCATCTAGGTATGTTTTTCTTTTGGATTTTTTTCTAGTCTTTTAACTTTTGAGATCATCTATTCATGTCTTTCTAAGAGTCTAAGTACTATAAAATGCTTCCTTGTCTTGTAATATGATGAGATCCATGTTTCCCTTTCATCATGCACACTTATTTTTATTTTTATTTTATTTTTTTCTATTTTTTATTTTCGGAATTGTTTTATTTTTTGAAAAAAAAATGTGAATACTCATGGACAACCCATGAAACCACTTGGAAATGCATTCTAAATGATAGATCTATGTTCCCCATAGATCAATCCATCACATTTTGAATGATTATTGATTTTTCTCTATTTTTTATTTTCGGATTTATTTATTTTTTGAAAAAAAAAATGTGAATACTCATGGACAACCCATGAAATCACTTGGAAATGCATTCTAAATGATAGATCTATGTTCCCCATAGATCAATCCATCACATTTTGAATGTTTATTGATTTTTCTCTATTTTTTATTTTCGGATTTATTTATTTTTTGAAAAAAAAAATGTGAATACTCATGGACAACCCATGAAACCACTTGGAAATGCATTCTAAATGATAGATCTATGTTCCCCATAGATCATTCCATCACATTTTGAATGTTTGTTGATTTTTTTCTATTTTTTATTTTCGGATTTATTTATTTTTTGAAAAAAAAAATGTGAATACTCATGGACAACCCATGAAACCACTTGGAAATGCATTCTAAATGATAGATCTATGTTCCCCATAGATCAATCCATCACATTTTGAATGTTTGTTGATTTTTTTTCTATTTTTTATTTTCGGATTTATTTATTTTTTAAAAAAATAATATTTTTAATATTTGAATACCAATCAAATGTCTTGAAAATGGTTCCTACATTTGATATTTATGTTTTCCATAGATCATTCCAACATATATTGCTTGTGTTTTTACTTTTTTTATTTTTTAATTTCGGATTTTTGTTATTTTTTGAAAAAAAAAATATTTTTAATAATGGAATGCCAATCAAATGTATTGAAAAATGCTCCTCAATGTTATATCTATGTTTGGCATAGATCAATCCAACATATCTTTGTCTTTTCCTAATTCTAATTTATTTTCTTATTTTCGGATTTTTTAAATTTTGAAAAAAAATTATACTTTAAGTAATGAAATACCAATTAAATGTCAAGAGAATGATTCCTAAGCGTTAGATATATGTTTCCTCTAATATGTTTCTTTGTTTTTTTAATTTTTAACATACTACTTGTTCATATTTAATTATTTATAGCCAGGTATTCAATCTTCTATTGATAAGTGAAAATGCCTCGTGATATTGATCCCGCATGGAGCTTTGGTGAGGCAGTTGATAATAACAGGTTGAAAATCAAATGCAAGTTTTGTGGGAAAGTGACCAATGGGGGCATTACAAGATTCAAGCACCACTTGGGCCATATTTCTGGTAATGTTGCAGGTTGTACCGAAGTACCAAGGGAAGTAAAGGAACAAATGAAAGCTTTGCTTAGCCAAAACAAAGCTAGAAAAGTAGAGATAAAAGAAAAGAGGCGGCAAGATGTTGATGCTGCTCGTTATGAAGTATTTGGGGATGAATACTTTGATGAGGAGGAAGATGCACAAATGGAGGCTGCACGCCGAGAGTCCATCATGAGTCAACAAGAAGAATATGGACGTCGTTCATTTGCTGGAAGCAGATTTTACGATGCAGGAGGCTCATCATCTGCTGTCCCAAGCAGGGGCAAGGGCATTGGGGGGGGCTATGCGTAGGGCATTTAGCACCCGGGAACGGGATGTTGACGTAGAAGTTATCTCTACTAGAAGAGCAGTTCCTCCCCCTGTTGATCCTCTAGCACATAGAAAAGAGGGAGCTAAACAACAAAAAATATCGAGTGTTGTGAAAGGGGTAATGAAGGCTGCAAGAGATAGGTTAGCCAAAGCTACAGCAAAATGGCTAATTCACAAGAACATACCACCTACAGCAGTAGATTCCCCATATTTTCAGACTATTCTTGATGTTGCCGCCGAAGCTGGGCGGGGTATACAGGCGCCCTCCGTATATGATGTGGGCACTAAATACCTTGAAGAAGAATATAGAGAAATAAAAGAATGAGTGGAAAAGTTTAGGCCCATGTGGCAACAGAATGGTGTTACCATCATGTGTGACGGGTGGACCAGCGGCACTCAAACACAATTAATAAACTTTTTGGTGTATTCAGTCGCTGGGACCGTCTTTGTGAAGTCCGTTGATGCAACTGAACATAGACGGACAGCCGTATATATATACACACTTATGGATAAAATTGTAGAGAGTGTGGGAGAGGAGCATGTTGTACAAATTGTTACAGATAATGGTGCCAATTTCAAGGCAGCTGGTAAGATGTTGATGGACAAGAGGGAACATTTATTCTGGACCCCATGTGCAGCACACTGCGTAGATCTCATATTGGAAGAGATTGGAAGGAAGACAAAAGTGGCTTCATTGATCAAGGCATGTAGAGGAATTACAAGATTTATATATGATCATTCATGGGTGTTAAGCTTGATGAAAAGATACACAAATAACCATGCCTTGCTGTGTCCAGGATTAACTAGGTTTGCAACCCATTTTCTGGCTATGGAAAGCCTTGTAAGGTTTAGAACGGAGCTGATTCAGATGTTTGCATCGGAAGAATGGCTTCGTTCGAAATGGGGCAATGCAACTCATGGTCCGGAGTTTGAAGTCCCAAACTTGATGAGGGACAATAAATTTTGGAAGAAAGTGAAGAAAGTATTAAAGGTTTTTGAGCCTTTAGTTAAAGTGTTGCGTCTTGTAGATGGTGATGACAAGCCGACAATGGGCTTTATATATGAAGCAATGGATCGGGCAAAACGAGCCATTATGGAAAATGTTAGATATCATCAGAAATATATAGACATTATTGATGCCCGTTGGAACGATCAGTTGCACCATCCATTGCATGCTGCAGGTAATTAATATATATCTTTGATAGTTATACTCTTTTGTTTTCCTAACTAATGTATTTATTATATTGTTTGCTCACAGTACATTCTACATATTTTTAATGTAGGTTATTTTTTGAATCCCGAATTCTATTACCAAAATGCCGAACTACACACCGAAGCAATAGATACAGAATTGCGGGTAGGATTACGGGAGGTATTGAAGAGATTGTTAAGCGCAGATGATCAAGTTGATGCCGTACAAGAGGTTAGTGGGTGGTTACTTAAAAGAGAATTTAATTATGCTGCCAAGTGCCAATTGCCATACATGCTGTAGGGGTTGACTGACTTATTTCTAATTTTCACATTGTAGATATCTATGTATACACAAAGGAGAGGAACCTTTGCTGACCCTCTTGTGATACGATCGATTGGAAGGATCCCACCTGGTATGACTATGAACAAAAGACCCCACCCAAATAGTCTTGATCTATTTATCTTAATTTGATTAGAAGGACTAGAGGGTTACGAATATCTAATATTTTTTTTTTTGCATTTCAGCTGATTGGTGGATGAATTATGGAGAGAGTGCTCCACATCTAAGGAGAGCGGCTGTTCGCATCCTTAGTCAAACTACAACATCTTCCAACTGTGAGAGGAATTGGAGCACTTTCTCTTTGATCCACACGAAGGCCAGGAATCGGCTTACCATGCATAAACTCAACAAGCTTGTATACTGTCATTACAATTTGAAGTTGAGAAACAGAACTAGGGAGAGAAAAGCAAGGGATGATCCTGCTTATTGTCCTATTAATTTGGATAATATATTCAGAGATGACGATCCCTTACTCCCATGGCTAGCCGAGATAGAGGATCCACTGCTAGATTCAGATCCTGGGTTTCAAGGAACGATTCAAGAGTTGATAGATGAGGATATAGGTGAGGCACCTGCAGAAGGCCAGCCACCTCAAGGAGAAGGTACTAGTACCAGGTCCAGTAGGACGAGGAGTGGGAAAGAACCTGCAACTATTGGATCTTCTGAGAAAGCTAGTTCCACCACCGTCTCTTCGAGTAGCCATGGTGGAGGAGATGTAGGAGGAGACAGTGGGACAGGTGGTACTAGTGAATACTACCAACATGATGAAGATGATGTCGTTCCGGTAGAGGAAGTACGGGAGTTACCATCTGGAAGATTTGATCCAAGCCGTGGTTATCAACGGCGCCGAAGAGACTCACCACCTGGGGTTGGAGGTGGTAATGAGCAAGGAAATATGGGTGGAGATGTTGGAGGACAACAAGCAGCATCATGGACTGATTCGTGGAACCCTAGTTACAGTGGACAAGGACCCTCACATTATTTTCCATATGATCAAGTACAAGGACAAGAACAGTCTTCAACTTCAGGGTCCTACTCATATGGTGACTATGGTGAAACGCAATATGGTAGACATCCACCTCCACCTCCAATTTCCTATGATGATCCGGCTGCCTTCTTTGGAATTGTGGATGCCAATGCTCATCAATATCAAATTCAATATGGTGCCAATAGAAATGAAAACAATGATGATGATGAGGATAACCATGGCGCCTTGAATCTTGGTAGACATTCCTTTTGGTGGTGATTAAGGTATTCCTAATCCTATTTCCTTCACTAACTCTCTACTCTGTCATTTCTAAATTGGTGTTGAATGTTGATTGTTGATCACTTCATACTTCATAGTTCATTCACTTGATTGAATTTGAACCTTGGATGTTGAAGTATTGATATTTGATTGTTCAATGTTCACTAATGAGTAATGAGTAATGATCTAACTCTTAAGTCTTATGCCTTTATTTCATATTCTAGTTTTTTTTTATGAGCTTTCCATTACTTTCTAAATTACTATGACTAAGAAACATGAATACATGTGAAAAAACTAATAATTACTATTATTTTCTATTTATACAGCGATACAGGACTTCATATATTGAGGGCACCGCTACTCCCCCTTTTCTTACTTACTTTTGCAAAAGAACCACATATTCTTTCATTTTACAATTTTCTGGATTTTCTGGAATTTTTTCAGATTTTTTGGGCGATTTTTTCAAATCGCACCGCTACGCCGCTACGTATCCCCGCTACGCTACGTATCCCCCGCTTCGTAGCGTTTTGGCGGCGGGCCGCTACGCCCGCCGCTACCGCTATTTTCATCCTTGGGGCCCACACAAGTTCTTCTAATTTATAATCTTATAATAATAATAATAATAATAATGTATAGATTATATTATTATTACATAGGTGGGGCCCACACATGTTCTTCTCTTTTATAATCTTATTATAATAATAATAATAACGTATATATTGTATTATTTTATAGGTGGAGCCCACACAAGTTCTTCTATTTTATAATCTTATAATAATAATAATAATGTATATATTATATTATTATTATATAGGTGGGGCCCACACAAATTCTTTTCTTTTATAATCTTATAATAATTATAATTATAATAATAATGTATATATTATATTATTATTATATAGGTGGTTCCCACACAAGTTCTTCTCTTTTATAATCTTATTATTATAATAATAATGTATAGATGTGAAAAATGGTATTTTGCTCTTAAAAAAAAGTAGAAAGGAATGGAATGGCCGTTCCTTCCAATCCCGGATGGAATGGTCATTCCTCTACATAAGGGAATGGGATTCCGGAGGTAATGGTCATTACGCCACTTTTTTGCGAACCAAACGATGTAATGACCATTCTGTTGGAATGACCATTCCATTCCGACCTTCATTACAGCGAACCAAATGCTACCTGAGCACCCCGTTCTTCAATTAGATTTGGGTTATGTTAGGCTAGTATTTATTTATTTTTTATGACGTGAATATCCTTGAGGTCTTTGACCCAACAAGACTATTTCCCAGGGTGGGGCCCGCTAAATCCACACAAATACACATCGGGCAAATCTGGAGCGGGTTTCGAACACAAGGCATGGGGAGCAAACCCACGCCTTATGCCACTCCACCAACTCCAGGTGGGTGTTAGGCTACTACTATAATGTGAGTAGGTTTCCTATTATTATAGTTTCACTGTTATGGGTGTGATTAGGTTTCATAGCTCGAGTCATTGTATTCTTATAAATAACCATTGGTTGTTCTTAGTAAAGTTACCACAGAATATAGCAAGATGCGGTCCCTAATTTTCTACATGAAATCAAAATCATGGCCAGTGATGATCCTTCAGTCAGCCGGCCATGGCCGTGCCTTCCGCTTCCCCAAGTTCTTCCTATTACTCTTCCGCTAAGATATCCTTGAACCTAAATCCAACCTTCTCTCGCCATTCAGGAATTTCATCAAACACTAGCCCAGCACTCTCGTTCCTTCTCTTTTTTCAATTACAGATTTGAAAGATATTCCCCCTTCCTTCAAAAACCAAATAATCTTTCGCAAGCCCTAGAAACCCTCTGACCTTCAGCTTCCGGGCACACTCTTTCCCCAGGCATGGACTTTCTCAGTCTCTCAAGAAGTGAGGATAGTACCTCCACTCCTGGATTTGCATCCACACTTTGTGCAATTCCAAGATTGTGGACTTTCCTGATGATGTGGCTAAGAGCTCCTTGCTCGCAACCTCCACCTCCTCAATCCCTATATGATCCTCAGTCATGATAAGGCCATCGGTGTCAATCTTGAGCAGATCAGATGCACAGAACAATAAAACCAATAAGGTCATGTGCATCATTCCTGACTCTGAAGGCGCTTTCTTCATATGCACAGTCATGGTCCTGGTTTCTTCCGCCTCACTTTTCTATACTTTTTTCTCCCATATGGTCTCTCCCTCCATCTTCCTCTCTATCCTTCTCATCAAAAACATTTCCTCATTCATTCATCACCGAGAAGATCAGATCCAATAACAGTCAAGCCCCAAATCAATAATCTAGTTGAGCATTCTAGACTACAGCCTGGCCAATACCAACATTTACACCATCTTCTCCAGTTTTAGCCAGGTGGGAAAGTTAACAGTCCTCAAAGACGGGGCTCTCTTGGTGTAACAAGAGCTTCACTTTCCTCCTCTTTGTCTCCTACACCAACACCCGCCACACCATCTCCAAATAGAGGAAAGCTCCTTATTAAAAAAAATCTCATTGTCTCCATCGCTGCCACCACTCTCCCCCATCAGAGCCTTGAGGGTTGCCCTCTTCATCCTCAAATTCCAAGTTTGAGGGGATTTCACCTCCTCCCTCTCCTCCAACACCTCATACGCATCTGATCAGCTGTTGTGTGCGAATGATCCACAAACTTCGCTTGAATCTCCTTGGCCTTTGCATTAGAAGGTTCTATAGATGAGCACAGTGTCAGCTTTAGCGATAAAGTTAGACAAGAGACCCCGACACATTTGAGGGTGCTCATTACTGCTACCTTGAGGTTTGGGTTCAAGTCACGTTACCAATCCAAAGTTAAAAAAAAAAAAAAAAGATCCAATAATGTAAGTATCTTGTCATAGTACTCAATTGCCCATGCCTAAATGATAAGATCAATTTGTAAATCAGAATTGTCGTTTAGATACAAATCCTTTTCCAAGATCTTAACACCAATTACGCTCCTCATGAACGTGGAAGAGAATTGCCAAACTCCATAGCAATACAATTAATCCTATAAAATCAAGACAGAAACAGCTTTCCCCGCAGAATGTGACGATGCTAGCTATTCATCAATCAGCACATTAGCCGCCAAGTTTTCAGAGTAGCCAACAACAAGGTTACTCACACACTTTTTCGAGTAAACAAGAAACACATTTAACATCTCAATGCTTCTACTACACCAGTCTAAACATTTGCTACAGAGAAAAAGACTACAGACAATTCATTAGTCAATATAATTCGCTACCTTCATAAGGAGACTGTGTTGGACCAAGAATCATAACATTGAAGTATCGCATATTCTCTTCAGAAGGAGAAGCACTGATGCCCGGAGCTGCAGCACCCACGTATCAAATTCAAAACAAACACTATCACTTCATCAAAACAACACCACTTTTCTAAGTTGTCATCATTAATTCTAGCATACTAGACAAAAAAAAATTATAACATCGAAGAACAAAAATCGCATGGCATGATGACAAATTCAAAACAAATAATTCTACCAACTTTCAAAACATAAAAACCAAAAAAAGATCCTGGGCTTCCTCACTAATCATCTGATTTACATATGTGGGGCCCACCTCTGCGTGATTCAGATCATTCATCAAACTCGATACATGTTAATCCAAGGGTCAATAAGTAGAATAAAAATGGTTTAAGATCATTTCTCCAGTTTATATATATAAGAAAAAAGCAATACCTGGTTCGCTGAGTAGCCGCTGCGTCTCCTGTACGATCACAAGAAAAGAGAAATGAAGAATCAGAAGCGGATCGAGAAATCCGAAAAACAAAGACGAGAAAAACCGAACAAACATAACTAGAACCCTAGTAGGAAAAACAAAAAAGAATGAAAGAAACAAAATAGAAGAGACTGTCATGGATGGAATTAGAAGGAGGAGATGGAGATCAAGAAAAGCGTGCCTTGATAATCCGACGCGGTAGATTGCTGTTTGCCATTCAAGAGAGATACAGATGAGATTTGGAGAGAGATATGAAAGCAAAACCCTGAGAAGGAGATTTGCTGAAGAGGCTTGAAGGAGAGAAGACGTGCGATCGAATTTCGGGTTGTAAAGGGTTCTCTTGAAAAGATTGGAAATGAGTTTATATAGATGTGTGTGTATATTCCTTCTTGTAGTTGGCAATTTGGGGGTGCCGTGATTTGCCTTTATATGTGTGCCCGTGAAAGGAAGTTTTTTTTGGTAGAAACCCGTGAAAGGGAAGTTGAATGAAGCAATGGGTGAAATTACACATGTACAGTTAATTGTAAATCGTGTCGTGTTAATAAATTCAGATTATGGGTTAATGAATTTGAATTAAAATTATTTTAATTCATATATGATTCGTTAACTTAACAGTTAAAATCCGACTTAAACACGATCCGTTAATGCTCGACCCAACTCATTAACTTATTAAGTAATTAAATTATCTTGAAAATTAAAAGAAAATTCATACAAAAATATATAAGGAGAAAAATATATAAGCTACATAAATTGTAAGTGAGGATCTCGAGTGGATCCCACCTAAAACCCTACTATAAAATAAGAGGAATTTACTTGGTAGGGCCTCATAGGATCTTATACCACTTCGGAGGTGTCGTATTTACCATGGACACGAATAAGGCTCTACATGTGCTTTTTTTTTTTTTTTTTTGTCTTTTAGCGAATGGTCGATATCGACCACTTTTATGGTCGATATCGACCATTCTGCGGGAACCCAAATAAAAATTAGGTTTTTTAGAATGGAGAAGATGGGAGGGATCGCTCTGTTCCAGTTTCTTCTACTTCGGCTTCCACATCAGTCTCCCTCAAAGAATACCATAAGAGATATCAAAACCCTAGCGAAGATCATCATAATAAGGAATCCAAGAAGACGAAGAAGAAGAAGAACTGTGCAAGTCTTCCGTCTGATCCAAGGTGGCGAGATTTGACTTTTCCAATGAAATTTTCATTCCATGTGAATCCTTGTGCATGAACAGATTCTGAAAGCAGGATAATGCCCGGGTTTCCAGTTTCTCAATTTCCAGAAGGATGGCTATCAGTTGCACCCATGAGACTTGTCCTCCGACGATTCCAAAGTCTACATTTGAGACGGGGAACCACATGAGCTTGATTTCAGCTGGCTATCCATTGCAAGTTCCTTCTTCCACAAACATGAGAACATTTGATTGTAGTGGTGGTTGTGTGGAATCTATTATTAATGCAAAGCCTGTTATTTCTGAATCAATTAAGAGGTCTACTTGGTGCAGATTGAATGAAAATTATGAAACTAAGAAGAAGAAGGAAGCCAAAGTCATCGATGTTAGAGTTCGCGTTGTAGATGAAGATCTTGTCTGGCAGAAACCCCAGTATCTCGAAGAAGAAGATGAAGTCCACGATTCTTCAGGTTAGGTGCTACAACTTTTGTAATTTCCCCAAATCTAAATGTTCCCCATTTCAAAACCCTAGTCTCATATTTTGTAAAATTTGTTTTTTTTTTTTAAGATGAGGATAAGCCCCAAATCGGAGAGCCCGGTTTGATACTCCTTCACCTGAGCATGATGAATCAAGGCCCTCGAGCAGCAAAATTCCAAAACCCAATCCTAATTCTCTGGTTATTGTTTTCTTTTTTATAAATCTGACACTGAGATGCTTCCATGGCCTAATGATGAACATGGTAACTTGGGGCGTTTGCAGTTTTGGGCTTGTTTCAAAATAGCCATGAATACCACAGCTTGTAGAATCCCAGTGTGCTTTTTTTTTATGTTCGTCTTTGGGTTGGATTTCACAATTGTGGAACATGCTTTTTTTTTTTTTGTTGCAGTGATGTAGAGTTCCTAGGCCGAAATCCTCAAGATCTCTGATTCTCGTTGAATCTTTTTCCAGAAATCTGTGTCCCCCACATCAGATTAGCACATGCCTACAGATAGCTTTGGGTCTCTGTGGAATTGGCACTGCACAAAAGTACCATATGTTAGACCTTTATTGGATATTTTCACATTTCAATTTGTATTGTTCATATCCATCGTATGTTTCTTAATTTTGCTTATTGTACTTTTGTGGGTTTGGATAGGCAAAGAAAGCTCTTCGAGCTCTCAAAGCACTAGTAAAGTTGCAGGCACATGTTCGAGGTTATCTTGTGCGCAAGCAAGCTCTGCAACTCTTCAGAGTATGCAAGCTCTTATTAGAGCTCAGGCCACTGTTGCAATGCAGAAATCTCGCAGTCTTCTCAACAAGGATAGAAGATTTCAGCATGAAATGAGGGTCTGTCTATCCGTGGTAAGATATGATCATTGGATCTTCCCTGTTTTTTCAGCGTACAGTAGGACGTTAGGATATTCCAATCGGGTGATATTACTTTCCATCCAGATCAGTCCTTAGGTTGTATCGCATTGCAACTGGAGTGGAAAAAGAGTGGTAGAACAAAATTTCTGCACTGTCTTGTTTCTCTTTCCACTCTAATGCTATGGGTTAGAAGTGAATTGCTAAACTACTTCAGATATGTGCTTTTCCCACAATTTGATTGGGGACTCACAGGCGATGAATGCCGATTCTCAACAGCACAAAGCACCCCTCGATTTGCAAATTCTAGCTTGTCAACTGCCGGAATGCCAGTAACACCTGCAAAGAGCGTCTGTGGAGAAAACGTCTTCCGCCAGTACTCAAATTACCCCAATTACATGGCAAAAACACAATCATTTAAGGTGAAGGTAAGGTCTATGAGTGCCCCGAAACAAAGGCCTGAGCCAGGGCAAAGGAAGAGGCTTTCTTTAAATGAAATGGTGGAGTCAAGGGCTAGTTTGAGCGGTGTCCGGATGCAGCGCTCATGTTCACAAGTTCAAGAAGCTTTAAGTTTTAAGAATGCTGTGATGGGTAGGCTTGATAGATCTACTGAGTTTGTTAGAGATACTGAAAGAGAGTATCTGCAAAGGAGATACTGAGAGAAGTAGAAAGTGGATGGATGTGTAGGTTTCAACTTTGTTGTTCTGTCTATTTCTTTTTTCTTTGATCCTATTGTGATAAAGGGGAAAGAGCACAAAGTGTGTAGCTTCTCTAACAGGATCTGATTTGAATTTGTTTGGAGTTAATGGAGAATGATGATAATTATGATATATTGTTAATTTACAGGTTTTGTATCCCCGAACGGAGCACTGATCTCTGCCATCATCTTTTTTTTTCCATTTATTTTAAAGTGGTCGATATCGACAATAAAAGTGGTCGATACTGACAATGACTGTATTTTTTGTGTTTCAGTTATGTTGTCGATATCGACAATAAAAGTGGTCGATACTGACAATGACTGTGTTTTTTGTGTTTCAGTTATGTTGTCGATATCGACAATAAAAGTGGTCGATATCGACCATTTTGCGTGAATCCAAATAAAAATTGGGTTTTATAGGATGCAGAATAATCGATATCGACCATAGTCGATATCGACCATTCGCTAAACTCCAAAAAAAAAAAAGGTCCGTGAGGACCCCTCTTGTATCCAACGTGAAAAGGGGTCCTCGTAGCACGTATAGGGCTGTACCGGGCTCTACCAGGTAAATTCCTCATAAAATAATAAATTTCAAAAT
Source organism: Litsea cubeba (assembly GCA_012931725.1). Taxonomy (NCBI): domain Eukaryota; kingdom Viridiplantae; phylum Streptophyta; class Magnoliopsida; order Laurales; family Lauraceae; genus Litsea; species Litsea cubeba. The sequence goes on from CM022946.1 coordinate 32,913,146, forward strand.
TTTCTTTGTGAATATAAATTAATTCTAGCTACGCTTGGGGACTAAAAAAATTTAATGGGTTAAGCAAGTTGTTAACGGGTTACTGATTTAATTCGTACACGACCCGTTAACTTAACGTGTTAATGGGTTTGGCCCGTTAACGACCCGAACCCATTAAGAGCCCACTCAAACCCGTTAATATTGTGTAGGTTCGTGTCGTGTTAACAGGTCATGTGGCATTTTGACAGCCCTAATGTACACACACCTCTGCCCCTAGGTTAATCAATCATTTCTTTCTTCTTTTCTGTTTTTAGGATTTTATCCGAAAAAACACTTTACGTGGCTCAATAGGGTATTTCGCCCAAAAACTCATTTTTTTAATCATTTTTTTAGAATCAATATCGACCGCTATTTTATATCTTGAGTTTCGATAGTGATGTAGGTATTGATATTATGCCTTGGCGGAATATGAATGCCAGGGTCGACGCCGACCCTCGCTAAAACTAGTGAGGGTCAACATCAACCATCGCCTTTGGGTTTCTTGTGCCACAAATAAATAGTCAAAGATTCAAGATCCACCAACCATTTGTCTAACATCAATTAGTCTAAGAGTTGTTGAAATTCAATTAACAACCATTTGTCTTATGACGAGTCATGTATTCTCTATTCATTTTTAATATCTACACTCTTTAATATCTACACTCTCAAGCAGTCACATACCCCTCTGTTTTAGAATTTAATTCATGGTATTGTTGCCAGAGGTTCTCTCTCCTGGTATCCAACTTGCTTGGTCTCTCAACTTCTAAAATCTCCAAAAGGCAATTGAATAAATCATCACAAGAACTTTCTTTGTTCTTTCCCTGCATTTCAAAATCAGGGTTGGTTTTTATTTCTTGCAATTGGCAGATGATTTGCCCCAACCTGCAAATCCACAATCCACTACTTGAATTGGGAAATGTGCTGCAGAAGCTATGTCATTCAAGGACATTGATAGGACACCTCAAATAATATTATGAAAATCAAAGAGCCCATCTGTTGTATGCAGTTGAATTCCCAGGAACTTCAAGACTACATATCGCTACAATTGGTTTAAAGGGAAGAATCAAAGGTGAATATCTTAAAAATAATCATCATCAAATACAGAAAGACTGTCCCATTGAGAATGCCCAGTCTTCCACCCGGAAAAGCCCTCCACCCCTCACCTCTAGTAATCCTCAAGCAGAGCTCATTTTAACTGCGGATTCATATACACCATTTCCCTTCTCGAACAAACAATTGGATTTGCTTGGGATGCAAAATTATCTCACGTCCCTTTAATACCATTCAAAATCAAAAGTAAAGAAACGAGTATCACAAAAGGCAAAACACAATCTATAAGAATTAAGATAAAAAATATAAAAAAATGCCTAGGGCATTTAAGCAGCTACAAGGCCATCTGGAACAAAACACCTTCCAGACGAATCATGTTGGAGAATGCAGTCCTCATTATTTATTTAATTCTCCATCCCCGACCTCCATCCCTAAGAGTAATCTACTCAGGGTCGATATCAGCCCTCAACACATAAAATGAGGGTCGATATTGACACTCGAAGAAAATGGATTTTTGTACGAAATGCCTTATTTGGTGCATGGTTTGCCAAAGTGTTTGTTTCGATCCACTGGGCAAATAAAGTATTTGTTTTGGTCCACTGGCCACATAAAGTGTTTTTCCCGATAAAATCCTCTCATTTTTTTCTTTTTTTTTCTAATTATTGAAAAAAAATCAACTGGTTTATAGCTCCCACTTCTAAAAAGGGAAGCCATTTTTTAAAATCCATGCAATGAGCTTTTCTATGAAAAACTCATGTTCTAATCCCCACATTGGGCTGAGCACATGCAAAAGCTAGATTTATTATATGAAGTTGATAATGTATTTGCTCTTAAAGTGGGAGCACACCAAATTCTCAATACTTTCTTTCTCCAAGTAAGAAAGTTTTTTGTGAGTAACCTTAGCATTCCCTTATTTTTTCTGATTCCTCTTCCGACATGATGGACGAGCTTTGGCAAAATCTAACCAATTTCAACCCGATTAAGAATTGGAGATGTTAGCAATGGTTGCTATGGAAGAAAAAGGAGTGAACATAGAAAGAAGAATGATAGCACATCGTGGTTCCATTCAAGGTCAGTCATTTATCGACAAAGGACAAATCCAAGGTCATCACGAACTCTATTATTACTACTTTGATGAAAACCCTGTGTACACTCCAAGTCAATTTCGGAGGAGATTCTGAATGCGCCAATCTCTTTTTCTTCGAATTGTAAATGCAGTGGAAGCTTATGACTTGTACTTTGTCTAAAAAAGAAGTCGGCCGTCTTGGTTTGTCACCTCTTCAAAAAGTGACAGTTGCAATGAGAATGCTTGCTCATGGAGTTGTTGTGGACAATTAGAACAGTCTGTTCAAGCGATTGTGGACGTTTATCGCGACCAGCACTTGAGATAATCGAACATCTTCGACATTTTTAGATTGCTATCAGAAGGTGAAAGACATGGGTTTCCTGGGATGCTAAGTAGCGTCGACCGTATGGACCCTCACTTTGATTTTAATATTGTTAATTATAGTATGGATTATCTAATTATGCTAATTAGTATGGTTTAGTAAGGGTAGATAGGTATTTTCCTAAGTTATTAGCTTATTTTTTAAGATTTAGTCTCTTTTTGTATTTCATAGGTTCTATAGGGTGTCCTTTGTAATTATAGGAGTTTTTAGTTAGTTAGAGGCCCTAGCTAGTAATTAGAACTAATAGGAGGGGTTTCCACTTGAGAATATTCTAACTTTCCTAAATATGACCCAAATACTCATGTATTTATCTTCATTTTCTATTAAACTAGGAGGGAGATTTTTGAAAATTGTCCACCCAACACAAACTATAAAACTACCCTCCCTCATCCCAAACGAGCTTCATCTCTCTCTCATTTTGTGACGCTCCGGAGTCCCACATCGACTATAGAGAGGAAAGTGATTGAGATTATATGTAGAGCTTGCACCCTTACCTTGCATGAGGCCTTTTGATGGGTTGAGGCCCATCAGAAATAAAATCGTGAGGCCAGTGGGCCAAAGCGGACAATATCATGCATGGGTAAGGGGTGGGGCGTTATAAATGGTATTAGAGCCAACTCTCGGCTAGTTTGAGTGTGGGTCCCCTGCCATGGCCTGGTGCAAGTGGGCGGGCCAAGAGGGCTGGCAGGCTACAGGGGCTGGCAGGCTACTGCACAGGGACATGCAGCCTTAAGGGGGGTGAATGTGACACTCCGGAGTCCCACATCGACTATAGAGAGAAATTGATTGGGATTATATATAGAGCTTGCACCCTTACCTTGCATGAGGCCCATCAGAAACAAAACCGTGAGGCCAGTGGGCCAAAGCGGACAATATCATGCATGGGTAAGGGGTGGGGCGTCCCCTGCCGTGGTTTGGTGCAAGTGGGCGCATTTCCATGTGGGCGGGTCAAGAGGGCTGGCAGGCTGCAACACAGGGACGTGCAGCCTTAAGGGGGGTGGAATGTGACGCCCCGGAGTCCCACATCGACTATAAAGAGGAAAGTGATTGAGATTATATGTAGAGCTTACACCCTTACCTTGTATGAGGCCTTTTGATGGGTTGAGGCCCATCAGAAACAAAATCGTGAGGCCAGTGGGCCAAATGCGGATAATATCATGCATGCGTATAGGGTGAGGCGTTACACATTTCCCTATTCTCTCTCTCATTTTCCCTTAAATTTCCTCATTTCCATCCATTTCCCTATCTAGAAACCCTAGATCTAGACTCCTAGCTACAAGAGGAAGGAGATCTACTTCAAGCTTTAGCTAACATCTCTTCTAAGTAGTTCTTCTATCTTATAGATCGCTCATCTCTCTTCAAATCAAAGTGTTTCTCATTTTCTAGTTCAATTTCCCTATAAATCTCTCTTTCTCTCTCTAGATTCCCTTCCTTATTGCAATTATTTTGTGGATCTAGGATCAGGTGATAGAGATCTCTTTAGATCTGTGTTTTTGGGCTAATTGAGTGATTAAAAAACCTTAGAAGCTTTGAATTTTATTTTGAAGCTTGGATTTTCATTGCTATTGGATTAGAGGCAAGTGCAATATACCTATTTAAAATAGAATGCATGTTTTTATTCTTTTGATTCTAAAATTTTAATTCAATTGATGTTTGATTGCTTAGATCTACCTTTTGAGCTTGTTTTCATAGTTTTTTTGCCATTGATGGATGAGATTTCTCATTTGGAAAATCAATGGCCTAATTGTGGATGGTTTGATGATGTTTGAAGTATTTTTGACGTTTAATGATGTTTTCATGATGGATGGACGAGACTTGATGGTGTTTTGATGGAAATAGGGTTGGATGGTAGAAGTTTCAGAAAATTGGAAATTTGGATCCATAGTGTACCCGGTTGATCGGCCCTGTCGGGTGTCGACCAAGTCGACCAGCCCTGCTGGGTTCGACCGGATATAAAGGATTTCCAGGGACTTAACTGGAACTGAAAGGACTTTTCGGTTCAGAAATCTAGTAGTACCCGATCGACATCCAGGCCAGGAGGTCGACCGAACACACTGCAGAATTTTAGAAACAGGGCACTGCCTGCCAAGTGACTGACCATGTTTTTCATGTGTACCCGGTCGACATCCTAGCCACGATGTCGACCGGATACTCTGTGTTGGATGTCGACGTGGGAGTCAGAATCCTGACCTCCCTAGTGTACTCGGTCGACCTTCCTTGGAGGATGTCGATCGGATACACTGCATACTGAGGTTTTTCATTTTTATAGTTTTCTGATGTTTTGATCTATTGTGGGGCCTATTGACCATCCAAATGGACTTTTATTGATGTGCCTAGTATGAGTCAATGGTGTGGCTCAACCTTGACTCATTAGGAGCCACTAAAATAGAGTCTAGAGTATTGATTATATTTCGATTCGATCTTTAAACGTTGTCGAAGATGCCCGTAACCTTTAGAACACCAAAAACACAATATCCTTGGCATCTGAAACTCCGTTTAGGAATCAAATTAATTGACATGGACCTAGACCTGAAAATGAGGCTACTACTTAGGTTGGACCTTTCATAATTCTAGTTGATTGGCTTGATTATGGAGATTGAATATGCTTAATTCATTGATATTACTCCTTTCTATTGATAATACCTGTTAATTCAATGGAAACTGGATGACATGAACCTATGATTACTTAGTGGTGATCTGGTGTGGTTGAGAATTGGTGGTTAATGACCCATGTCTGTGGCTAGACGAGCCATCATATTGCCTAATAATGGATAGTTGTGATACCTTAGAATGAAGAGGTTGGATATTGTAGACTTGTGGCCCATTTATGAATGAGAATTGACTGAATACTATTGGACTGTACTTAGATGTTATACTTGGACTGTTTGGACTAAGATCTTGGCATTGTTGGGCCTTGGCAATGGATTTGATGATGGACTTTGACTTGGATTGTATTTATGGATTGGACCTATACCTTGGACCTCTTATGGACTTGATAGGACCTTACTCGCGCAAGGCAAGCCTATACATTCACTCAGTTGTTATAAGCTTAGCCTTTGGACTGATCATCACTGGTGAGAGCTATATTGGTTGTGGATTAGAGCTATCATGATGAGCTATGGTTAGACAGAAGGTGTGATTTCGGTTTCAGTCTATTAAGGGTGGGAGTGTTGATATTGTTGTTATTATTATTGGCGGAGCTTGTCATCCCTTACATTGTTACTTTATTCTCCCTGCCGCGACTATTTACAGTATTAGAGGGTCACAGCATAATATCATGCGGTGTCCAGCTTATGTGAATGTGCCACGTTAATATATGGTTAGGCTAGATGCCTACTTTTTATTCTTATTCTATTTGATATATCTTACTCAATTCCTAGAATTGTACTGTTGCTTTTCATATGATACTATGATCGTCTCTATTCTCCTTGATGCATACATCCTATGTTACTTGCATATTGTGCTTTGCTAGATCCTTGGATTTGACCTATCATTTGGTGCTTAGGTATTGACCTTGATCCCGAGGACGACGCAATCGTCATTGCGCCTGTAGCTGGAGACTACGGATGGGGACTGGCCTACTACAAGGTCGAGCTGGAGACTAGAGTGCCTGCACAGGGAGTTTAAGTGCACTTTCTCTTTTTGGGTTTGAGTGACTTTTGTTGTGAGCAAGGGGTTTTATTCATCTGATATGTACAGATTATATTCTTACTTTGAGACTAGTAGATAGATGCCTTGCTACATTTGATATATGATTGATTCGGTACCTTGTGCTTCTGTTAATGTTGATATTGCTTCCGCTATCTTTCTTATGCTTCCGCAATTAACCGTTGATCATTATATTATTTCAAAAGTCTTACATTTGACATCACTACGGACTATGATCTTGAAAGTTCTTGAATTTTTCAGGAAGTAGCGCGCCAATTTCGGGTACCTTGGCGGTAAACTCGGCATTCGGAATTGGGGCGTTACATTGGAAGTGTTAGAACTGTCTGTTTGCATGGAAATGCATTTATGCTCGTGGAGACCACGATGTGGCATTCGTTAATTCTTGAAATCGTGACTTCGTATGATCTTTGGATATGGCATGCTTATTTTGGACTATCAGGATTGCGTGATGATATCAATGTGTTGGATCGATCTTCTTTATTTACCAACCTTGCTAAAGGCCGAGCTCCTCCAACAAATTGCTCAATTAATGGCCACGACTATACAATGGAATACTGTCTTGCCGATGGTATATTTCCCTTGTGGGCGACATTTGTGAAAACAATTCCATGTCCAAACGGGCCAAAAGCTATAAATTTTGTTGTAACTCAAGAGTCTATCAGGGGTGAACGTGGAGTGAGCATTTGGAGTACACCAAGCTCAGTTTTACTATTGTTGTGGGCCTACTCGTTTTTTTTTTTGTATCATCAAACGCGTCAACATATCATGAAGGCATATATTATAATGCACAACATGATTGTTGAAGATGAACACGATGACAGTCTTCCACTCAATTACGATGCAAGAGAGGGTGAAGGTGGTGACCTTGTAGTGCTGTGCGACTACACAACAGAATTCCATGATCTCATTCGAAATCACCTACGCATTTGCGACAGAGGAACATATTCTCAACTCCAAGCAGTTCTGATTGAACACCTGTAGCATTTTTAGAGGGATGCGAGTAGCATGTGATTTATTATATATTAAATATTGCCATATCAATGTTATTTGTTATTTACACATGTATTGTACTCGAATTCTATGGCAGTATTTAAAAAAATGTGTTTTACTTAGAATCAATAAATTTTTACTTTTATAAAATAAATAATTATTTAATCAACATTTAAATGGAACCGAACCTATTTAGTAAAAACTCAATCTATTTAATATAATAAAATAGGTAAAAGATATAAAAATAATTAAATAATAAATTTGGCATATCGAGTGGAGTTTCTACTTAGGAGATGCCAAATCTCAAACCTTTAAATTGCCACATAAGCCTTTAAATGGAATTTGGCATCTCTAAAATAACATATCTATTGGACATGACATTCATGAATAATGAACCTAATATATATGGTTTAAAATCGCGGTTTTGGTCGCGGTTCGGTCGGGCCGAAAAAACGATATGATATCGGGGTATCGGTCGCGGTTATCAGTCCGTCGCGGTCATCGCGGTGTGAATTTTTTTTATCTAAAAAAATTCACAAAAATATCCAAAAAATCTAGAATATTAGAAAATGATGGAAAACAATGTTTTTTTTTCCATTAGTTACAACAATAAATCAAAATATGGGTCACCTTAAGTTGTGAGTCTTATCTATGTCGCAGTTCGCCATCTTCTCCAGTATTTCATATAATGCAACCATTATTTTGGCTCATGATCAATTTATTAGTATAAAATATAAGAAAATAAAGATAACATATCAATGAGACTTTCAATAAATGGGCCTAATCATTCACATCCAAGACAAAGTGGGCCTGATCGTTCACATGATCACATCCAGGTTTTAATTAAAAAATAAATTAAAAGGGGATAGAAATTGCATACCCAACCATCACCTTAGTGAATTAGTTTTAATCTCCTCATAATTCATTTTACATTAAAAGATAGATTATTTTATTGCGGACTTCACATCTATTTTATTGCAGACTTCACATCTATTTTATTTTATTACATTAAAAGATAGATTATTTTAGTGCCAATTAGTCCCCTGGAGTATCATATGTCACGTGTGAATGTGTGATGGTTGAAAATGGTCTCTTACTAGCAACAAACGCCCGTGCTAAGCCCGGGCTAAAAGTAAAAATATATTAAAATTTTAAGAATTATTTTAAAATATTATTAAGATAAAATAAGTCTAAAAGAAAGAAATTTATTATATTTGAATATTAGAATCTTTTAACATGTGATGAAAGTAAATATAAAATGAGAAGTATAAATATAAAATGAGAAGTAAACTTACATAACATAACGCCCTCTTGAATTTAAAGGCATTGACCATTACACAAGTATGAATGTGTGTCTATATAGGGGTAGCTCTCCTAATCCAATTGGACAGTGGGACCTTGCTGATGTGTCATTCCGATGATACTTAGTGGGGTCACATGATGTAATATCTAAAGATATGCCCATATCCAAATATCTAAAGGTGTGTCCAATTGAATATTTGGTCAGTAGGCCATTGTTGATGTGGTGTTCCAATGAGCATTGGTGGGGTCACATGATGTAATATTTAAAATTAAGTGAGCTTAATTTGTTTGTATGGTCTTTAACTTGAAAGAAATATCCCGTGGTATTATCAACTTCTTGGTAGAAGTGGAGAAATGATAGGTGTGATAAGGATGGAAGAAGTTGTTTAGAGGAATATTAAAAATAATTCTATGTATGAAAATAAATATAAAATAAAGTAAATTTACATAACACGATGACCCCTTGAATTTAAAGGCATTGACCATTACGACCATCTCATTTACGGGTATATTATACCATTGATGATTGAAAATATAAGAAAAGAAAACAAACCGGATGGATCTACATCTACTAAAAAGAACCAAAAGAAATGGATAAAAAATTAACGTGTTTGATCCATCAATGGGGGGCTACCCTTGAAATATTTTTAAGTTGAGTAGTGCTACATGGACAAACTTTTTTGCCAGAATCTTGGACAACCCCCTACTAGAACCATCCATTTGGGGGAAAAAAACTGAAAGAAAAGTAAAGGAGCAACAATTTTTATTTCATTCATCGGTAGGGCCCATAAAACATATTTAACATGGGACCCATTGATGATTGAAGATCAAAGGAAAAGAAAACAAACTGACTGTAAAGATTTGCTTATAATTTGGATAATGGAAAGAAATATGACTCAAATATAAACGTTTATATACCCGGGCCAAAATAAAGATATAATAAATTATTATAATAATTAAAACTATAAAAGAAGAATCCACTATTATTACTTTTAAGAATTCTTAGAAGAAAATAAAGTGGAAAAAGATCTTAAGATTTTATGGTAAAAGAAAGAAATTATCTTGAAAAATAATAATGAGAATATTGTAATATCAAACCTATAAAATCTTTGTAAATTGGAAAAATGCATGGGTTAAAAGTCCCCACTAAAAAACAAAAAATTCTGGATGGAAGCAAAAAGAAAAAATGATACCATTCAAAGAAGGAAAAAAATGAGAAAAAAATGCGTCCATTTTCCTACAAATACATCAATACCCGGCTGTGGCTCAGTTTGTTAGGTGCATCGTGTGGAGTGTGAGTATAGCTGAGATGAGTCCCTCGAAAAGAAAAAAAAGAATAATGAAGTAAAATAAATAAATAAAGGAAATCAATCATTTAATTAGTTTTCACTTTCCTGTAAAGAAATAAGGTACAAATCAAACCAAAGATGCCATCATTCTTTGGAGCATCTTAGTGTAGATGAATCGATTAAAAAATCAAGAAAAAGAAAAATGTATTACCATTCTCGTGTGCATCTGAACCATGGATCTTACATACCAGTAAACAAACTTCCACAAAAAAAAAGCCTAATCAATTCTATCATAAGATTTTGTCAAAGCAAACTTGTAGGCTCCACGCCCGTGCTCAGCCTGGGCCTTAATAAAAATAATTTCTATTTTTATTAAAATTAGATATATTTTATTTTATATTACTATAAATAATTAGAGAGAAAAAAATGCATTAAAACTGTACACTAAATTAACGGCCTGTTGTAGGAATTTCAATGGGCCAGTTTCCGGATTGGCCCATTTCTACTATCAATAGGGATTGAACGGCCTGAGTTCAGGAGTATATCAGGTCCTAAATACTAAGTTTGAGCCTGCGTACTAAAAAAACTCAGTCTAATTGCCCACTACGGATACATATTGATCTAGAAAACTAATATCTATGCATAATCCATGAGTGTGTCCCTCTACAGAAATAAATTAAATGTGTGGGGCCCACTAATTGATTTGCATCCATTAAGAAACTAGACAACGGCCAACATGATTGCCTGCCTCCATCAGTGGGGCCCACTCTTAGAAAAAAGGGGTTAAGAGAAGGCCCGCTCTTGAAATATATTTAATACGAACTGGTGCCACTACTGGATCCATCCATTTGGAAAAAAGACTGAAAGGAGAGTAAATGAGCAACAGCTTGGATTTCATTCATTAGTAGGGCCCACAAAACATATTTAACATGGGACCCATTGATGATTGAAGATCTAAGAAAAAGAAAACAAACTGTCTGTAAAGATTTGCTTATAATTTGGATAATGGCAAGAAATAGAACTCAAATTCAAACGTTTATAAAAATCTCTTATGAGAGAGGTTTTAGGAGAGAAAGAGTAGCCCAAAGTGAGGTGGAACCTTAAAATAATGTGGGATTTTTATGCATATTTCTTTAAAAGGAGAGACTTTTTAGGGATGAGGTGCCCCCCCCCCCCCCCCCTTCCCCCCCCACAGCCCACCTCCCCCTTTGCTTTAATATATATAACTAGCAACAACGCCCCGTGCTTAGCCCGGGGCAAAAAGTAAGATATTACATTTTGAATTTATGAGATATCAAAATTAATTATAAATATATAAGCATATATTCATGCATATATATAAAAACAGTCAACTATATCTTCAATCACAAATACAAGTGGTCAACATCAACAATAAACTATTACAAAGATAAAGCTAAAAAAAAATTCATTCAACAACAACATAAAAAATAATAATAACAACAATAATTACTAAAAAAGATATAGAAAAGCAAATTTTGTTAATACATATAATATTAGTAATAAGAAATGCATTTAATTTTTTGTTACCCATTGATAATTTCATAGCCCAATAAAACAAAGTCACCCCATTTGGACTTGTTTGTGCAACACGAGCGTTCTAGTTTCTGCAGATTTTTATTTGCTCATAAGAATGAAATTTTGTATTTTCGTAGAAAATCAAAGTCCACACTATTAAGGAAAATGATTCATTTTTTTCTTCAATGCAAGGAAAATACATCACACCAAACAACATAATATTGTTAACAAAGAAAATCATAAAAATGTGCAATCCTCTCGTTGCACAAATCCATCATTTTTTTTTTATTTTCACATAGGCCAATGGTCATATCAATCCCTTCACATAAACTCCTTCTCTACCCCTTTGAAGTAGCACCAATACCATTTTAAAACTAATCAAACCATTTTTTAGCTCTAGATTTTTTAAAAATGTGTAAACATCTTAACTTTAAAAGCCATAAATTGTGAGACTTTAAAACCACAGGCTAGTGTTATTTGATCCTAATAATAATTGGCACACCTTGGATCAATGTATATATCTCTTAATTATGAGTCCATGCGGGCCAAACCTAGGGTCATATGTCTATATAATTAGATCAGAAAAGGATGCCTATAAGCTTCAACAAAAAAAAAAACTCCAACCTTAAATTTTTATCACAAGCCCATCCACGAGGTGATCTACCAGAAGGTCGGGTCTGATTTTTGTTCACATGTGACAATCTTTGAATAGAGTAGAGCTGTATTTGGAAACTAAAAGAAAGTGATATTTTTAATGAAAAATCTATTAGTATGAATTGTAGAAAGGTGGGCCCGAAATATTAAAATAAAAAGAGGACAATCTTGAGAGGATGGAAGATAGATGGTGTTGAGAGAGAGAATAACTGTAGCAAAATAGAGAGATTTTATGGGATATTGATTGAGAGACTTTATGAGATAGAGGATAGGGATATAGAGATTTTTTTAGGGAAAAAGGCCCGTGCTAAGCCCGGTCCCAAAAAGAAAAATATTATTAAAACTTAAATTTTTTTCTAAGAATATTTTAAGATAGAAAAGAGAAAGGAGAAACAAATAAAATTCTTTAAGAGAAACAAATCTATTTATCTATCATCATTGATATTCGATGCATCAAGATTCTACATAAAAAAGAAAAAAATTAAAATAAACTTACAAAACCTACAAACCAAATTCAAAATTATAAATCTCCACCCATTTTTTCTTTTCCTGTGATTTTTAGAAAGAAAAAAAAAGAAATATGCTATAAGCTAATTGTTGTCATGTTTTTTAAATTACAGAATTATTTATAATATTAAAATAGAAAAATTGAAGATGGGCATTATGTGGGGAGATTTCCAAAGCTCCAGGATTACGCCAATCACAGCCATCAGATGGGACTAAGCATTCTCACGTGCCATCCGCGTGCCACCCACGTGGCACCAGACTCACCTCGGCTACCAGGACAGGGGCCCAGCCGAAGTCAGGCAGATCCGGGCCGCTAGCGCCGAGCTTGGCTACCCAGGTGCCCACCTCGGCTGAAAGCTCCACCTCGGCCGAAGGTGCCGGGATGAAAGCCGAAGCAAGAAGAGAATCTCCAGTCGCGCCCTTCGCCCCCCACGTCATCGGACACGTGGAGGAATTAGGGCACGAGCCAGTGGGACAGATGCGACATCCAGCGGTCCACAATCTTCGCCAGATCCCTGACAGGGCGGCATCCAGCGGCTGAGGCCAAATCAGGGCAAGGCCCGAGGGTGGATCCGATGGTACCCCTACTGCCAAAGGCGTCCAACACAATTTGGCCCAACATGACGCGCATTTAATGCGATATGAGCTGATCCGACTGGCATTAAATGCAAAGTGGGCTGGATTGGACCGCATTTATTACTTTGTGGGCTGATGATGACTTCCCTATCAAGTCATGGGGCCCACACCAAAATATCATCCAAAGATATCGTCCAGGCATCTATAAATAGAGCCTCATTTCACATGCAAAGGTACGCACAATAAAAACAGAGAGTCGTTACTCTGCCTTTCTTCTTCCTCTCCTTCCTTTGTTCCAGTTCGTTCACTGACTTAGGCATCGGAGAGCCTTGCGCCGCCCAGGCCAGGGTCCTCTGACCGTTTGCTCTTCCCTTTCAGGCTTTCAGGCGGCGGGTTATCTTCTTCATTTGGATAAGTCCTATAAGGCACCCAGATTATTGTGGGTCATATCTTTTCTGCACCTACAATTGGCGCCGTCTGTGGGAAAGTACTATCCCAACCTTCCCAACCTTCTCAATCTTCCCAAAAACCATGCCTCGGAAAGGTAAGAAGGGCGGAGAGTCCCAGAGAGCAATACCCGAGCGTCCGGGCCCGTCGGCGGACTTCCCTCCTCAGGGATGGCCCGGAGCGGACCGTGGCTCGTCAGCAGGCGAGGAGCACGTAGCCTCGCGACCCTTCTTCGAGATTCCCTTCCGAGAGGGAGTCGAGACCTTGTGCTCTGACGATGAAGTCCCGCCTCCCCCACGAGGGGAGCGTCGACGTGAGCACCCTCTCAAAGGCAAAGCTCCAGCAGTGGAGGAGCCACGCCGCGTGCAACCCCCTGATGCTGGAGGAGACATCGCAGCTCAAAACGCTCTCCTCCAGGACCAGGAGCGACTAATCCGCCAGCTCCAGCAGCAGCTGAGAGCGGTGCAAAATGCCTCTCAAAGGCAGCCCTCAGAGCCCCAAGGCGAAAAAAGAGCTGTCCAAAGCAAGGTAGTCCAGCCATCCTGAGAGGATCTAAGGGCCTTTCTGGATCAAAAGCGCAGCCATGCCTACGATGAGGGCTCGAGCAGCACCCGTAGCCATCGTGGCCGCGACGGGCGAGCTCATAGCCATCATGGTCGAGGCCATGCAAAGCGGAAGCCAAGAGCGCTGACGCAAGAGAAGGACGACGAGCAGGAGCGGCTCGACAAGCGCATCAAGCTAGCTCTCCAGCGTAACCTGGAGATGTGGGACCAGCAAGAGATCTGTGGTCCCACAGATCTGGGGACCTCTCCTTTCACCCGGGACATCGAGAGAACTCCCTTGCCCAAGAAGTTCTCAGTCCTGCGGTTCGTCCCCTATGACGGACTGTCCGACCCGTCTGCTCACCTTCGTCATTTCTCCCAAAAGATGTCCATCTAGGGGAACGAGGGCCATCTCAACTGCAAGATCTTTTCCTCCAGTTTGAGGGACCTCCCTCTGAAGTGGTTCTGCGCTCTACACGAGAAGTCTATTTCGAGTTGGAAAGAGCTCCAGCTCTCCTTCCTCAAAAAGTTCCAAGCCTACAGCGCCGTCCCCAAGACCGACGCTGACATCCTCGCTCTAAAGATGAAGCAGGGCGAGACCCTCACCCAGTTCGCCCGGCGGTTCTGGGCAATTTACAGCTAAATCGAGGATACCAGAGAAGAAGTGGCGATTTTCGCCTTCCAGAATGCCTTGTTACCAGGGCACGAGCTGCGGAAAGATTTGGCGGGAGATCCCGCTCCCTCCATGCCGGCCTTGATGTCCCGGATAAAACGCTTTATCGCCCGGGAGGAGGACGAAATCCGAGCTCGGGAGGAGGAAGGCCAGGAGATCGCAGGCCCGGAACCCAAGGAAAGAAGCAGCAAGTCCCAGCAGCGGGGCAAGAAGCCATACCAAAGGCAAGAGCCGAAGCAAGCCTGGACCTCCAGTTCGGCCAAGGCTTCAGCGTCCAGGTCCGGGGCCAGCAGGAGGGCCAGAACTTCCCCCGACACCTACCAGTCTATGAGCATCGTCTTCAAGGAGCCAATCCACCAGGTTATGAACAAAGTCAAGACCCAGCCGTTCTTCAAATGGCCTCGTCCCTTGACAGGCGATCCCTCCACCCGTGACCAGTCCAGGTTCTGTGCCTACCATAAGGGTAACAGGCACAGGACCGAAGAGTGCAGAACTCTGAAGTTTCACTTGGAGAGGCTCGCCAAGGAAGGCCATCTCGCGGAGTTCGTGAAGGCAGGAGACGTCAGCGGCGGCGGCGGCGGCGGTAGCCGAACTCATCAGAGCGTGGCCAGGGATCCAGACAGTGAAGACTCTGAAAAGATCATCAATGTGATCCACCTGGCGCCCTCAGCTCCCTCTCCCTCAGCTCGAGACAGCCCTCAGGCTCGTGCCGAAGCCAGGTGGGCCTCACACGGGAATGAAGTGATGAGAGCCGAACTCCGGCCAGCGCCCAAGAGACCTCGCCGCGACCGACCAGCAATCTCATTCTCAGACAAAGATCTGGAGGGAATCCAGCTCCCTCACAACAACCCTCTGCTCTTAACCATGAAGCTGAAGGACTTCACTGTGAAGAGGATCCTCGTCGACTCCGGCAGCTCTTCCGAGGTCCTCTACTGTGAGTGCTTCAAAAAGATGAACCTCTCAGAAGCAGACCTCACGGAGGTTCGTGCGCCCTTGCTAGGGTTATCCGCCAAACCAGTCTATCCCAAGGGTAAAATCACCCTGGAAACCCGAGTAGGCGGAGCCTCCGTGTCGGCCGACTTTCTAGTCGTGGACGTCCCTTCTCCCTACAACGTCATCCTGGGTAGAACGTGGCTCCACAAGTTGGAAGCAGTCCCCTCTTCCCTCCACCAGAAGCTAAAGTTCGTACTCGAAGGCAAGGAGGGCAAGATGGAAGTGGTCACAGTGGAAGGAGATCAGCAACAGGCTAGGTAGTGCATGCTGGCCGTAGTCCCAGCCGAGAAGGAGCCAGAGCGCATCAAACTGGCAGAGTTTGAAAAGGGTCTAGATGAGATCGGCCGAGATCCTGACAAGAAAAGTATAGAGGACTTAGCCGAAGTCAGGCTCGACGCAGCAGACCCTTATAGATTTTTCCTGATTGGCACGTAACTGCCAGACGAAGAGAGAACCGAGCTCTCAAGGTTTCTAATGCAGAATGTGGATGTCTTCGCCTGGACCCCGAGCGAAATGCCTGGGGTCGACCCAGAGGTCATGTGCCATAAGCTTAATGTGGACCCCAACCACAAGCCAATGGTGCAAAGAGCCTGAAGGACGGGGATACAGCAGACAGATGCGGTAGTCGAAGAGGTCAACAAGTTGCTGGAGGCAGGCGCAATCCGGGAGGTCTAGTACCCGGTCTGGCTGGCCAATACGGTGGTGGTTAAGAAAAAGACAGGCAAATGGAGGGTGTGTGTGGACTTCACCGATCTCAACAGGGCCTGCCCTAAAGATAGTTTCCCCCTTCCGAAGATTGATCAGATGATCGACGCCACCGCCGGCCACGACCGAATGAGCTTCCTCAACGCCTACAGAGGCTACCATCAGATTCCGATGTATGAGCCAGACGAGGAGAAAACCGCATTCATAACCTCCCGCGGTACTTACTGCTACAAGGTCATGCCCTTCGGGCTGAAGAACGCGGGGGCAACATATCAGCGCCTCGTGACAAAGATGTTCTAGGCTCAGCTCGGCAAGACGGTGGAAGTCTACATTGACGACATGGTCGTCAAGTCCAAGCTCTCCAGCGACCATCTGGCGGATCTGGCCCAAGTCTTCAGCGTCCTTCGAGCGTTCAAGCTCAAACTGAATGCTTCCAAGTGCGCCTTCGGCGTAGCTTCTGGCAAATTCCTCGGAAGCCTGGTAACGCGGAGAGGGATAGAGGCCAACCCGGACCAGATTACTGCAATCTTGGGCATCCATAGCCCATCTACTACAAAAGAGGTTTAGAAGCTCACAGGCATGGCCGCAGCACTCATTCGCTTCATCAGCCGATCATCAGATAAGTGCAGGCCTTTCTTTCAGCTTCTGAGAAAAAATTTAAAATTCCAGTGGACCCCTGAGTGCGACCAAGCGTTGGTAGCACTCAAAACTTATTTGTCTTCACCACCTTTACTCTCTACCCCAACCCAGGGAAAGATTTTGTTTCTTTATCTTGCGGTCTCGGATCATGCGGTGAGCTCCGTTCTCGTCAGAGAGGACGAAGGGGTTCAAAAGCCAATTTACTATACAAGCAAGATCCTGCTCGATGCCGAGACCGGATACCTTTTGTTGGAGAAGCTCGCTCTGGCGCTCGTCAGCGCCTCCCGCAAGCTCTCCCATTATTTCCAATCCCACACCATTGTGGTGATCACGGAGCATCCACTCCGTTCTATATTAAAAAAGGCTGACTTTTCAGGGCGAATCTCCAGGTGGGTAGTCGAACTGGGGCAGTATGACATTTAGTACCGTCCCAGGACTGCGATCAAAGCCCAGATTCTCGCAGACTTCATTGTAGAGTTCGTCTCGCCAAGCTCGGCTGCGACCCAGCCCGGCGCGGAACTGGGGGGCATAGGGCATGAGCCTGAAGTCATCGAGGTCGAACAAGCTCCTGCCTCGGCATGGAAGGTCTTTGTTGACGGTTCGTCCACCTCCAAGCGAGCTGGCACCGGCATAGTCCTCCAATCGCCAGAGGGGCTGGTCATAGAGCAAGCCTTCACCCTGGACTTCAAGGCAACAAACAATAAAGCAGAGTATGAAGCACTGATAGCAGGGTTGAACAGCGCCCAAATCCTCGGAGCCCAGCACGTGGTGATCTTCAGCGATTCACAATTGGTAACCAGCTAGCTCGCTGGAGACTACCAGGCCAGGGAGGACAGGATGGCGGCCTACTTAGCCCTCGCGAAAAAACTACTCTCTCATTTCCAGACAGCCGAGGTCAGGCAGATCTCCAGAGATACCAGCACGCACGCTGATGTGCTTGCAAACCTAGCCTCCGCTGTCGAAGCAGGAAAGAAAAGGACTGTCGAAGTTGGATCAATATCAAGATCAAGCCTAGAGCTCCACTCGCCTCGGCAAGTCCTTTGTGTTGATCTCGGCCCGAGCTGGATGGACCCAATCATCTCCTACTTGAGGGACGACCAGCTCCCCGAGGACAAGACTGAAGCCCATCGAATCAGACTCAAGGCAGCTCGATTCTGGCTATCTCCCGAAGGCAAACTCTACAGAAAATTCTTCACGGGTCCCTACCTCCAATGCGTCCATCCGACCAAGGTGGACAACTTCCTGTATGAGATCCATGAAGGAATCTATGGCAGTCACATCGGAGGCCGATCACTGGCCTACAGGGCAATAAGCCAAGGTTACTAGTGGCCCTACATGCAGAAAGATGCGCAGGTATACGCCAGGAAATACGAGAAGTGCCAGAAGTTCTCCCACTCTCTTCATCAGTCGGCGTAAGACTTGAGTCCCCTCTCTAGTCCATGGCCCTTCGCACAATGGGGGTTGGACATTGTGGGGCCTCTCCATCGAGTTCTAGGGAACAAGAGATGGCTGATCGTTGCGACGGATCACTTCACAAAGTGGATCGAAGCTGAGCCGCTGTTCTCCATCACTGATAGGGACTCCAGGAACTTCGTATGGAAGAACATCATAACGAGGTTCGGCATCCCCAGAACCCTGATTTCGAACAACGGGACTCAGTTCGACTCCAAATCCTTCAAGGACTTCTGCCAAGAGCATGGCATCAGAAACCATTACTCCACTCCGGCGTATCCACAGAGCAATGGCCAGGCTGAAATTTCTAACAAGATAATCCTGGACGGCCTGAAGAAGCGGTTAGACAAGGCAAAAGGGAGATGGGTAGAGGAGCTTCCCAGCGTGCTGTGGGCATACAGAACAACTCCAAGGCGATTCACCTCGGCGACACCTTTCTCTCTGGCCTATGGGATGGAGGCGGTCATCCCCTTGGAAATTGGCCTCCCCACCCTGAGGACAGAATTGGTCGACCAGGGCAGAAACGAGACAAACTTGGCAATGGAGCTGGACCTAGCAGACGAGCGTCGAGAAGCAGCGGCCCTACGACTGACTGACTATCAGTAGCGGCTGGCCAGAGACTACAATGAAAAAGTCAGAGAAAGAAGTTTCTCCGTTGGAGAGCTAGTCCTGAAGAAGACCCTGCCAGCTGACCAAGATCCAAATGAAGGAAAACTGGTCCCGAACTGGCATGGCCCATTCAGGGTGGTCTCACTGGTAGGACGATCCTCTTACAAGCTCGAAGACTCAGAAGGCAAGCCGTTGCCGAAACCATGGAATGCATCCCACTTGAAGAAATTCTATTTCTAAAAATGTAACATGAGCCTCAGAATCAATGAAAGCAACATTTGCCGTCAATCTGTGTCATCTCTTCTCATCTGAGTTCGGCAGCTCTGGGTCCTTGATCCTGGAAAAGGCTTCGAGTTCATACACTCAGTCATTTCCTAAAGTTTGGGTCCTTGACCCTGGAGAAGGCTTCGAGTTCATACACTCAGTCGTCTCCTAAAGTTTGGGTCCTTGACCCTGGAGAAGGCTTCGAGTTCATACACTTAGTCGTCTCCTAAAGTTTGGGTCCTTGACCCTGGAAAAGGCTTCGAGTTCATACACTCAGTCGTTTCCTAAAGTTTAGGTCCTTGACCCTGGAAAAGGCTTCGAGTTCATATACTCAGTCGTTTCCTAAAGTTTGGGTCCTTGACCCTGGAGAAGGCTTCGAGTTCATACACTCAGTCGTCTCCTAAAGTTTGGGTCCTTGACCCTGGAAAAGGCTTCGAGTTCATACACTCAGTCGTTTCCTAAAGCTTGGGTTCCTAACCCTGGGAGAGGCTTCGGATTCATACAACCGGTCGCTTCCTAAATTCCGGGTTCACACACCCCTCGAGATCGTTCCCGAACTCAGGCTTGTGCAGCCGAGATCATCAAGACTCCGGGTTCATCTCGGCGCAAGACAGTTCATCTCGGCCAATGCTGGTCCATTTCGGCCAATGGCAGTTTTCAAAAGAAAAAGAGCAGTGCAAGAACTAAAGTGAAAAAAAAAGCAGCACAGAAATACAAGTATCACAATTGTATGTTCAAAAAAGCAAAAAAATAAGTATTGTACACAGATTGTATGATCACAAAATTTGCTCTTTTATTCATTGTAATTACTTCATTACAAGGGTTACAGAGAAGAAAACAAAATACAGAAAGGAGGCTCGCAATCCTCTGAAAACAGAAAAAGAAATGAAGGCTGGGAGGCTCTGATCTTCACCAACTCTTCAGTTCGGTCTTCAGCATCCTGAGCTCTTCAACGCCCTCTAGACTGCAAGCTTGAAGATCCTGGACCTCGCTGAGCTCTATAATACCCTATGGTCGGTTAGACCAAACTTTGCAAAAAAGAGCCCCCTCGGTCCAAGGGCGTCTCGATCCTGCCCGCCGCTCGGAGGTCTTGATATCCCGCAAGAAGATCTGCGGCATGCTCCAGGGGCATGGTTCCACGCAGATTCCTTTGGGATGAAAACAAGACCGCCAAATGCAGGGGGCGCCACCAACCCACAGCTGCAAAGATTCCCATGCAGCCGCGCCGGAGAGGGTTGGCCGTGGACCCGCGTTCAGAGAGCGCATAGTCCACGAGGATCGTCTTCAGAGAGCGCGCAGACTACGATAGACTTTCCCCCTCGGAGAAAGCCGTCTTCTGGCGCAAGGGTTCCCCCCGGGTCAAATATTCCTAACGATCTACCAAACATGGCTGTCAGATTGTT